>CAXHSM010001189.1:4000643-4686511 GCA_964019185.1 Maratus speculifer
CTCCCTTAATGTTAGAGAAATTTCCAATAACAAAATAAAATATATATTTATGAAAAAAAGAAATAGGAAACATTTCCAAAATTCGTTTATCTAGCACTTAAATATGCCCCAATTTTTAATAGATGCAATTTGATTTTAGAAACTCAGGAAATTTTACTTTAGATTTGTTTAATAGCTATCTGGTAACTAATATTATAACCATAGATTAAAAAAATTACTTCTCCATATTATCACATATTATTTTAATATGTGAACTAAATATCGATTTAACATCATTAGCAAGATATATATACTTTGGAAGAATAAAACTTTCATCTTACTAAAAGAACTTATTTAATACGGACACATTATTTACAGCAGACGATCACAGATACACCCAATCGGCATAGAACACAATTGCTGCTTACATAAAACATTCTATTTACATTTTTACTTAAGTTGCGGTTACAGTTAAATACACCACACATATTTCCGTTGTAGCACTTTAATTGGTAAATAAAATTAAGAATTATGGATGTATGAATCACACTATAAATCATGTCGTAATTCATGAGTCGTTCTTTTGTTGGCGTCTTGTCTCTACCGTTGTTGGTACCGTTGTACTTAACTTCTTGTTAATGCTAAAATATGGTAGTTTCTTTCGTTGTTCTTCTACTAAAAACTCAACAATTTACCCTTTGACTATGACCGGACGAAATTTCACATATCGTTACTTTCATTTTTGCGGATTTATCATTGAATGATTTAAAGCATTATTAAAACGTTTATTTATAGCAGATAATTTCGCTTATATATTTTCAAACAGTTTAGTAAATATTATAATTATATATATCGCTTATAATTATATATTTTTTAAATAGTTTAGTAAATATTATTCAAACTTCAATTTAAATACAACAAATTTGCTTGATTTTTTTTTTTTTTTTTTTTTTTTTTTTTTCACAGTTATGTTTAAAACATTGATTGAACATAAACTAATTTTTGATTCTTTTCTGTTCATTTGAAACTAAATACTTTTTTAATAATTCATCACACAATGAATTGACTTTATATTGTTTATCAAAATTTACATATAAGAACACATACACTGAAGGGGACTCTTCATTAACTTCAAAGCACCCACTCTATGATGTTAATCTGAAGGTCAGACTATTTTTGAATTCTTCATATAAATTTGATTATTTTTAAACGATATTTTTAATTTTATTTGCTACATATGATAGCTGAATTTCAAATTTAATATGACATTTTTTTTTACCTTTTACATTTCGGTTGCAGATTTTCTTAAAAAGTTATTTTCAACTTCAAAACCAGCTTTGAAATTGAAAGTAACTTCTTGAAAAAATCCGCAACCGAAATTGAAAAAGTAAAAAATAGCCATCATTAACATCGAATTCAACAATATTATGCAGTTTTGTTTAATATTTAAGTTTAAGAAATTTAAATTTGAAAATATCGATTTAACATTACAGATTAGGTGTATTCAAATGATTGAAGAATTGTCTTTTGAAGGTTGGTCACTCATCATCGGAAATTTCCATCGTAATATTGAGTCTATCGATATTTGATGCATTTGTACATTAAAAATATCTTTTGGAGATATTAATGTTTTAAACTTCTTTTTTTTTTTTTTTTTTTCTGTGCACTACTCTTCTTAAATGTTGTTTCTTTTTTCTCTTAGTTCTTACAACAGCTCTAAAATCTATGCTTACTTTAATATTTTATGCATTAAAAGTAGACAAATTGTGAGCAAAATTTTAATAACACTTCATTTAAATTAAGTATATCTTTTAGAAAATTAATAAAAACAGAGACATCTTTTAAGAAGTCAATGCAAAAAATAGAAGTTAAATTATTAATTTACCGAGGGGATATTTTAAATATACAAATGCATCAAATGCCAAAAGACATATTAGTGAGGGGAATTTGTAAGCCGGGTGACTAGCCCCCTTAAGAAACTATGGTTGAATCTTAGAAAAAGTGATGCACGGATTTTCAGACTTATCAGATGGGAACACAGAATTACTTTATGTTAAACCAAATTTCACATAACGCACGGCTATATTAGTTCACAAAAAATTATCTTGTGATTATTATTTTTTTAAAAGTCATTACTGAATAGATTCTTTTCATGAAAAAGTCACCACAAAAATGCATTTTGTAAATAAAATGTTATAATTTTTGATTAAATATCTTGCCACGGTGACTACTTTGATGACTTTTTATCATGCACTAGACATCAGAAAACAGCACTCTTTTGATTCAATTAAGTCAATTAATTCTGCAAATGAGGGATATTAAATATATATATTTGTTGATATCTATATCAGCTTTTCTTTACAGTACTTGATAAAGTGTTTATAACCTATTTACTTAGTCTGTGCAAATTGCCTAGTTGCTTGAAATGTGTGTACTAGGTTGGAACAAAAAGTTTTTCTTTCAATTCCAACATGCTGTACTTTTCAAAAATTGTTTTTTTTCAAAATAATCATAGAAATTCCATATCTACGTGGTTGAATCATGCTTAGAGATGCCACAAGACGGACAAACTCTGGGTTTTTAATAATATTTGGCAAATTTTGCAATAAATATTGAAATTGACAACTGAATACTGAATACACTTGCAGTGCAAAAATAAATAAATAAATAAATAATAATAATAATAATATATCCAATCAAAGTTCTGTAATCCACACAAGTTGTGGCCAAAGCTTGTGCAGATTACAGAATATTGTGGATTATGGATTATACACCATTTTATTATTCCAAGACAGCATTTTAATTCTATAGTTAGTATAATATGAAAAGATAAATATAAAATATAATAATTAATTTTCTATTTTAGAAAACATCTTTTTAAAGTTATTTTATTAAAAAAGTTATACATATTTACCTTTAAATAAAAATAATTACACATACATATTACATTTGTTCCATAATACAGTTTGTTTTTTACTGTTAATAAAATAAGAGTTACATTAAAAAAAAGTAGATGTTTATATTATAATATTTTTCAGGGTTTTTTTTATTATATTTGTTTTAAAAAGTCATTTTTATAATTATATATATTTTTTAAAAATTTGTTTAAAAATTTTTTTTAAAAATTTGATTAAAAATTTGTAAATTTTCTTAACTGTTTATTTCATTGTTTACATAAATAAAGTAATGCAAATTATAGAAAATTGCAGATTATGGGTGTGTGAATTATCAATCCTTGACCGTGTATATATATTTGATGATGTGAGTTTCAATACTTACCTTATCCAGAAAGTGAAATTTTCGAAAATAATGAAAAACCTCTGACTGTATCGACTGGTTTTCATTGTAAATCAACAGTTTACAATGCCAGAAATACATGGTATTACCAGATTGTAGCAATTTTCCGATGCAGATTCATCAGTGGAATACATTGATTGTGAAAACTGGATATTAAAAAATATACATGGATAAGGGGAGTTCTGTAACTCATATCCTCCTTTATACAACTTTGATCATTTAATTAAATGTGTCTTCACTTAAATGTAGTGGACATTTAAAATCCACTTAATTTCATTCTTTTATTGAATTTCAGATTCAAAGCATAATTTTTGGATTTAAAAAAAGGTGGAAACTAGTGTGTATGAGCATGGACAGCCAACAGACAGATTGACTGATACCATAATTTTTTTAAGATATTGAAATAAAATTGTGTTCCAAGCTTCTGCTTTTCAATTGGTATGTTTTGAAGCAAAATATAGAGTGTAAGTATATATATATTAATTTAAGAGCTATTTTAATTGAAAAATATGCATTTTTTAAGTAAAAAAATATGTTTTATGTACAAAATTTGGTATATGTTAGGAAAATTAAGATGTATTCGATTTTTTTTTTTTCATAATACAGTTAAGTGGTTTGCTAATATGACGTTTGAAAATTAAAAGTTAAATATATTGCATAGATTTCAGTATAGAAGTTTTGGCATAAACAACATTCTTTACAAAAAATATGACTAATTATTGCCTAAATTTGAAAAGTAATTTAAAATTCCATTGAAACTTTATTTGAATTCATATAATTTTTAAACTAAAAGCAAATTTTGTCTTTCAAAGTTTTTTTTATTAATTACCTTTTCAACTATAGTCAAATATAATTAAAATAATTGAACTTATTAAATCTACTGCAATGGGGACTCATCATCTAATTCCATGAAACGTGTATTCTGTAAATATAAAAATTATACAGTATGGAACATTTATCCGGAAACCAGTTAACCGGAAAACCAGTTATCCAGAATGATATTTCTAATGGACTTAGAATCTTTTTAGAAAAAAGTGTCATACACAATCAGTTTGACATATAAATTGCTTGAAACAATTGTAAAGTTTCATAACAGCATCTAGTATATTTGAAATAGAAGCATATATTCATATTATAAATTAATAAATAATACTATAATATTATAGATATTTTCATTTTTATGGCGAGAAAACAGAAGAATTTTTGTTCAGGGCGTTCCCATAAATCATCTTCTTTCAAACTTTAACAATTGATCTTACTTGCGTCAGATTCTTGGTTCAAGTAATCTAATAATAGATTTAAAATTAGAAGTAATACCACAATTACATATGTTTTACAAAACTTATCAAATAGATGCTGCTTTAATGCCCAACCAGTTATTCGGAATACATCTGACCCCAACCATTCTGAATAAATAGTTCTGTACTGTAGTACAAAATTGTCTATTATAAATATATAAGAAACTAATACATGTGCACTATGCTAATTTGTTATGAGAGTAAATTGATTTTTAAATTATTATTTTATAAAAAAAATGACCATATTTGAGATGTTTATGTGATTCATATTTACATATTTTTAGTGTGTATTTTACTTTTCATATCTGCTTTAATTAAGTGTATGCTATTAGAACAGTGTTGTGAAAGGAATTATCTGTGAAAATATTCATTACTTTATTGCTGGCTTCGTAATCTGAGATTCCTAATCTATTCTTCTGCTTTCAAATTGAATTGCAAAATCTTGCTCTAAATCAGATATTTTTATGATGCTTGTAGAGAACACATTATAATTGCGACACTTATTTGAAATATTGTTGTTTTGATAATTTTATCTAAGATACTGGTTTATTGGTTGATTTGTTTTACAATGAAATATTCTGTTGGACTTTTACCTCCCATCTTATCAGAGCTGGGTGTTCGCTGGCAGAAAGTGATTTTAACTGGCAGAAACTGACAACTTCTAGAAACTGATTTCATGACATAATCATAAGACTTTTTTAGGATTACTAAATTTCTTACATTGGGTACATTTTATTTCATAATAAATAAAATATTATTGATATTATTTATTTATAAAAAAAATTGTATTAGGAAAAAGGAGCAATATAATAAAATAAAATTTTTGTTATAATATGGTTGTGTAATTTTATATATAAACAATTATTAGAACATTTTAAAGCCTCAGTTTAAAATTCAAAATGAAATATAATCAATACTTATTTTAAAATAAACATATTGCCTGCAAATAATGCTATTCTTGGAAAAATATTTTCAAACATTTCTTTTTTTTTTTTCAAAACAAGTTAAGAAACAGTCTGGGTTCAGAAAGATTAGCAAAATTAATCCTGTGCTATGGGATGCTATGTGAAAAAACTAATAATATTATTGATTTCAGTATTCATTTTGTTCTTTCAATATTGTAAAGTAATTGTACAAGATGTTTCATTAAAAAAATTTTCTCTGTTATTTTATGTTCTTCCATTATTTACTAGTATATTTCAATAGAACCATTTCTTTTTGTATATAGTAGATAATCTGTAAGTTATTGGACTGTTTAATTTATTTATAAATATCTTGAAAAATGATGCATTAAAATATCATAGAATGTTTTGTGTTTTTTTATTCTTAAATTCAATTATAAACCATAATGTTAATAGTTAAACTTGTGCAGGATCAGATTATGATTTTGAAAATTTCTGTTTTTCAAGTAAAAGAAAATTAGTATTATAAAATAAAGTGGGTGGCACCAACACAATCATCTCATCGAGATGACAATAACTGGATATCTTGGATTTATCAAAACTCGATAAGAATATCAAAATGCTATTGGTCTGAGAAGTCATACCTTTGCGGAAACTACATCCAGACCCAATATTTAATTGATTGGTATGTGTGCCATTATGTTTTCCTGTTGCCAGTCCTCCATGTTCTTATACATTTGGGTGCAGGAAAACACAATGGTAAATCTACGAGTCCGCTGCTAAAATTGGGTTTTCCACTTGGCAGACAGATTGTGTTTTACTAAGCAAATCGAGTTTTAACTAATTCTGAAATTTCAGCCACGAAATCGATGTTGTTGATTTTCTGTGATGCTGCCTCCCAGTCTATAAACAAAGTATATTTGTATGATCATTTTGAAAATTTTTATCATGTTGTATAATATTTATAATTTTACTTAGTAATTGTTTTCGTATCATTAGTGAAGTGAAATATAAATCATTGCAGATTAAAGTTCTTATTAGTATTGATTCTTAGTTTCTGTCATTTTTTTTGTAATAGTTTCTACCATGCTGGTTTTAACCGGTTACAACCACTCGTTTCAACCACTCTTACAGAAAGTTGCCAACAATCGTCTGATGTTTTGTCATGATTATTAAACTCACTATAGACTTTACTGTAATTCAGTTTGATGTTTTCTTTTCTCACATTTCATCATCCAAATTCCATGGTTTAATCTAGAAATATATTACCAAGTGTGCTATATTTTGAAATCGCATGGAAAAATGCATTTTGATGAAACTATTATCAACTACATAATCCTTTAACATGCTGAGTGCCACATCATTTTCCAGTGATTGATACTAAATTTTCCGTCTAAGCTGCCTGTTTTTAGCACTTTCCAACAAAGTTGAAATGTGCTGATGTATTCGGTTTGTATGTCCGTCTGTCCGCACTAAAACTCACGTAAATATACCTGGATTGCCATGAAATTTTTTGGATGTTATTGACGTTTACCCTAGTAAAACCTATTGAAAATGAAGGTTCTACTATAATTAGTTTATCTAAAGGGAGAATCAAAATTTCCCCATTACATTACGGCCTATGGGGAAAATCGTTTCAAAGAAATTTTAAATATGTTCATTCTGTCAAACATATTAAAATTTATATACTTTTACGAGGTGCATTAAAATATGCAATCTAGAATATATAAGGGGAAAATGTATCTATTATTCATTTACAGGCCCCCACAAAAGAATTTTATTAAATAATGGTAAAAGGGGGAATTATGTGTGACATATTTTAAATATAGTAAACTGTTTTATGCTTAATAAAATTGATGTATGTCAATGAGGCTTAGTATAAATTATATGATACTGCCTTCCCTAATATAAAGTACATAGTATTTACAGGGACACACAAAAGATTTCAAATAGTACATTCTTTCCGGAGTACTGTACATGTATCCGATGATAGCTGATGGATGGATGAAATGCATTTCAATTATGAAATGCGCATATAAGTTTCACTAAATTTATGCATATTATATGGTGCGTGTAAATGCTATAGTTAATATACAGGGCTACCCAAAAGAGCTCGCCAACGTTACTGAATATGAGTATAAATTATTAAAAGGTGATTCTTAAATAAATTATGCATTTTTACGCTGAACTGCATTGAATTTACTGAGAAGTGTTTGCAGAATATAGATAAAATAATATACAGGGCCACGCTGAGAATTGGGTACATGCAACCTATGAATGATAATGTATGAGAAAGTGATTTCAGTTGTTTTAAGAGTGTTTTAGTTTAAAATAAATATTATCTTCACACTGATGTGTAATAAAGGTACCAAGCAAACTACAAGGCTGAACAAAGTGTTCAAGTATGTTTCCATCTATTAGTATAAATTGCTGAAAGAGAAATTTCAAGCTACTATGCAGTTTTTGCTAAACTAATTTTTCCCATTATATAGTATGTATATTAGCTGACAGATCAAATAGAGGGCTATTTAATAGTACTGGAATACATATTTGGCTTTATATCCTCATTTATCTAAATAACGAATTTTTCTTTAAGATTTCATGAAGCGTTGAAAAGTGATCCATAAACTATGCTTAACGCATGATTTTTCTTACTTGTTTAATTATAGAATTCTTTAATTAACAAAAATTAAGTAAATGTTAAATTAGTTATCAATAATTACATAAAACATATTTTTTAGCTTTATATCATATTTCACACTATTAGACACCAGTGACGGACGTGGGCAAAAATGGAAACTTCAGTGTCAATCACCTGTGACTGAATTCAATGCGTTAAGCGTGGTAAAAATGCTAATAAATGTTTACATTATTACCATACAGTAAAGCTTGAAGAAATAATGCAACATTTTTTATATTAGATTAAAAAATTAACAATTTTGACTGAATTCCGAGCTGAACACATACATGCATTCCATTATCCTTGTCGCAAAAATAGTTGATGTTTGCCTCGCAGTTCAAATATATTATTGTTTCCACTGATGATATGAAATTATAGAATTTTATCCTTAAATTTACTTTATTCTAAATTTATAATATTTATCATAACAACTTAACGTTTAATATTTTCTTTGTGATAAATTTGTTTTATGGTGGTAAGTATTTAGTTTACATGTAATAATTCTGTATATAGTTTAATCAGTATATCTTTACGAAATGCACCTGAAGAAGTTTTAGTTTTCCAAGCAACAGATAATTAGACTTCTATTATAGTTTTTGATGTTATCATACAAATTTTATTTCAAATCAAATAAATACATTAATTTTTTTCATAATAATTTTTTTTGCTTACAAAGCATTTTTGTATGAATCATAAAAGTTATTAAAGTACTTTTGTTTATTGCAGATGCTATAAAGTTAGCTACACATCAAATCAATCAAAACTATCTTCAAAATCTAAACTATGGAGCAAAATATTTCTTT
Source organism: Maratus speculifer (assembly GCA_964019185.1). Lineage (NCBI taxonomy): Eukaryota > Metazoa > Arthropoda > Arachnida > Araneae > Salticidae > Maratus > Maratus speculifer. The sequence continues at coordinate 4,009,603 of CAXHSM010001189.1, forward strand.
TCAAAACTTTTTTGGAAAAACAGCTTCTTGCTCACAGAAGGAAAAATGTTTTGTGTGTGAGATATGCAACAAAAGTTTCTCTCAAAAGAGTAATTTAAGCAGACACATGTCAATTCATTCTGGTGAGAAATCTTTTATATGTGAGGTATGCAACACGAAATTCTCACTAAAAAGCTATTTAATCAGTCATTTGTTAATTCACACTGGTGATAAACCCTTTTTCTGTGAGATGTGCAACAAGAAATTCTCTCATAAGAGTAATTTAAGCCAACATCTTTTAATTCATACTGGTGAGAAATCATTTGTTTGTAAGACATGTAACAAAAAATTCACTCATAAGAGTCATTTAAAAAGACATCTGTTGATACACTCTGGGGAAAAACATTTTGCCTGTGAGATATGCAACAAGAAATTCTCGTTAAAGGATAGTTTACGTTCACATCTGTTAATTCACACTGGTGAAAAACCTTTTATCTGTGAGATATGCAACAAGAAATTCTCTCTCAAGACTAATTTAAGCAGGCATTTGTTAACTCATACCTGTAAGCAATCTTTTGTGTGTGAGATATGCAAAAAGAAATTCTCTCGAAAAAGTAGTTTAAGAAGTCATCTGTTAATTCACACTGGTGAGAAACCTTTTGTCTGTGAAATATGCAACAACAAATTCTCTAGTAATAGTGATTTAAGAAAGCATGTGTTAATTCATACTTGTGAAAATGAATTGTAATATTACAGGAAAAATAGTGGGTTTTTTTTCTGAAATGTCAGTAAAAGCATACTATGAAATCACAAAAAGCTTTTATTTTCCATCTGTAAGTTTGTCTGTTCTGTGATAACTACTGCTAAAAGTACTCATTGACTTGAAATTAAATGTGCACGTTAGTGAGGTACTTGGATTTAGTTGTTTAGTGTTTGTAATTATTAGTTTATTACTTCTGAAAATATAGAAAGAATATTATATTTTGAACCATAATGCTTTTTCTATGGCATTTTAGTGTAACAATTAATTTACGGCAATAGATGACTTCAAATTTCTATTTGCTGAACTATCTGGATTTTATGCATCTGGTTAATGTACTTAAGTGGTAAATTATGGTTGCTAAAATTTCCAAATAAGTGGTTTAATTTCTTCCTTGTATTTTAATATTCAATGTAATTCAATTCTTGTAATTATATATTTGTTTTTTATTCTTGTATTTCAATGTATTTGTGAGATTTTTGTGAATTTCTATAATTTTTAATGGCGTTTTATATAAATTTTCCAATGATATAAAACATTTTTCTATTAATTTATTTATTTGACATGCTATATGGGTGATTCTCAAAATTGGGGACAATTTATGTCTTTCGGCATACAAAAAAAATTGAGAGGTTTTCTGTCATGTTTTTATATTTAGATATGTTTGTTTTCATTTTATTCATTATTTTTTTTCAACAATTACTCACTTTTTAGTTAAAAACACCTTAAAATAACAGAATAAATGTTCAAAATGTCATTAGCATGGATGTCCACAGCATCTGTGTCTTGTATATACTAGCATTTTTCAAGAGTTAATATTATGTTTATGAAATAAAACAAATATTATTCTTTCTTTAACCCATTTTAGGCCAAGCACAGAAATTTTATAAAATGTAGCATTATTTTTATTGAAATATGCTTAAATTACATACATTAAGACACAAAAAAAGATTCGTGCATGAAAAATAATATTTTATATAAGAAATAATATTTTATATAATAATATAAAATATTATTTCTTATAATGAATAATATGAATATGAATAATATTTTTATGACTTTTGTTTTATTCTTATTTCATATACAGAATTTGCAACTTTAATCTATTTTAAAAACATATAATTCATTTCAATTGGAATAATAATATATTTTTAAAAAGTCGAATTTGTCAAAGGCGTTTCAAATTAAAACTCTAGCGTATTTTGAAATTTTTTTAAGAGAAAGTGTTTACTCCAATTGAATTACTAATATTTTATGGATGTCTTCAAAAGCCTTAAAAAATAGAAGAAAAATAAAATTCTTGAAAAAAATGTGTCAGAGTGTTAAAAAAAAATATTTATCGAAATGTTTCGTATACGAACCTTTGGCCGAAAATGGGTTAAATTAATCAAGGAGAGGATTTATCCAATTAATTTCTTTTTTAAAATAAAACTATAGTATATAAAAAGAATTAAAGTTTGTCCTCCATATTGTATTTTCAAAACAAGGTCATCTTCAAGCTGGCTATTTATCAAAATTTCATTTTCACATATGACAATAGTTTGAAAATATAAAGTTTCTCCATGGCAACAAGTAGCCATTTTATCCCAGCCTGAAAATAGAAGCATGTATTTTATTTTAAGAATAGAAGTTGAATATTAGCGGCGTACATCAGTTGTATGTCATTAGAATGGATAAAATTTTTCATGTTTATTTTATAGTTAAAATTTTTATTTTACTTATTTGCATAGGACTTTTGTGTTTTAAAAAGCCCCAGAAAGGACTATTGCATTGTGATTATATTATGGCTCATAATCTTATTTAAATTAAAATTTGTCATTAGCATGGTTTTTTTGTCCTTGCTAAAGACTCTTAGGTGCATAAATGTAACCATTGCTTACATTGTATCCTTTATAAAGTTTAATTTTACATATAAATTTAGGTATTACACTTATTATCCCTAAAATGTGCATTAAATCTGTCAGAAAATCACTAAGACAGCTTCTTACATTGTTAGTGTCAGAATGTTGCTCATGTAAACAAAGTTTGCTCTTTGGTAATGTTTTTATTCTCCTGATATGTATATGTGTAAAAATGGAAACCATTTGCTGAAAAGGAAGTCTAATAAATATAGAAAAAGATATTTAAACAGGAAGAAAATAAAAATTTCGTAATATATTTATTCCATGCAATTTGTTTTGTCATTAGCATGGCTCAAAAAAATACTAATTATTTTTTTTAAGTTAATTTTTAAATATTTAGCTCTGCTGACTACATGTAAAATATACATAATACTATATTAACAACACCTATTTTTTCAGAAATTTTGCTAACAGTAATTTTTTTAAGATTTCACTTTTGAAAAAGTCTCCTATTTTGAGAATCACCCATATATATATATCCTCTTCAGACCTGACACATTTTAAACCATCATAAAAATTATTTCACTGTTTGTTCCACCTATTTATACGTATAGAAACATAATTTTGTAATAAAAATAAAATAATTATTGTTAGTTTCTGTGTACTAGCAGGTACACATATATGCATCTCGGATTCATAATGCAAAAAAAAAAAAAAAAAAAAAAAAACACTTCATTTTTTAAAAAAATACCTAAACAAGGAATTTGGTGGACAATTAATGCATATAAGCTTATTTTACATCCTATTTTCGAAACAATTATATTTTTGATACAGAGATATATATATTGCACTTTGTACAAATAACTCTTGTTCTTGATTTGCAGCTTTCATATTTATATTTTAAAGCAAAGTTACCATTTGTTGAACGAGGGAACTGTCAAATCTTTTCGTATCTAATATAATAAATTGGTTGCTGAATAACCTTGTGTTATTTTCGCTGTGGTTTATTTTCGGAATCGTCATCAGAATCATTTTCAGATGAATAAAGTTTGCATGGTCTCCCTGGTCGTCGTTCTTCCTTTAATTTGCCCTCGTCTAATTTCATCAGTACTTAATCTCTAAAAATATAGCAAGAGAGACAATCTATATTTTGAGGAACTTCACCTGTTTTGCAATTTCTTGTATATATTATCCAACAAATGGAAATAACCAAATATAAAAAATGCACAACACTTCTTGTTGACTTCTTTTTTATGCGAATAGCACTACGTTAGTAAGCTAAACACCTATCGTTTAAATCTGTACTACCCATACACGTATTGTATGTATTCACAGTTGCAGGTAACTGTAAAATTAATGTTACACTAGTTTTACAGTTTTGATCTTTAGACCACTTAACACAACTGCTTTCGGGATCGCTATCTATGCAAGTCGAAAGTAAAGTTATACATTTCTTATCTTTCCATTATCATTCATAGAATATTAATGTTTACTTATTTTACTTTATTATTCTTTTCCATTAGATTATAATAATATAATGAATATATAATAATATTTTGAATAGTATTATAATGAAATGTTTCAAAATATTAAAATATTTTTTTATAATCTTAAGATTTTCAAACATTTGCATGTTGCATTCATTTAATTTATTATTTGAAAGGCTACATACTTCTCTTTTAATTTTCTTTTTTAAAAGTATTTCGATATTAAATAGCAGTTTTATCATAGCATATAGTTTTTTTTATTATTATAGCAATTTTAAATATTTAAAACTGCTATTATTATTATTATTATTATTTGCATTACTTTTGCTGTGTAATAATATATAAAATACCAAATATCCAAATGAAAGTCAAGGGTTTTCTGATAACAAAAAATATTTTCTTTAATTTATTACTATCGATCAAATTTTATTCAAATCATGGTGTAAGTTTGAAATTATATTATGAAACCTGTCTATACCTATTCTTAAAGGATTAGAAACTAGTCGTTGGGGGACCACCGTAATATTTACCCATCATGAATTCGCATAATATAAAATATGAAAATAAAACGCATGTAAACTATTTATAAAATGCTTAGCAATTCCAAAATAAAGTTTAAACTTTTATTTAAATAGTTTTAATATACATAGTAATGCTCTATCAATGAATTACTGATGAGTCGATTTCGACAAATTATATAAAACTCCAAAATACGCAAGTAGTACCGGATTGCGTAAAAGAAACATCCTTATAACTCCAAAAATAATAATCATTTTAACTAACAATTTACTGCGTCGGATAGAGCGTCTCATTTCCAATTGAAATATATCTTTGAATTGAAATGTGAATGAAATACAGGGTCATGAAAAATCGAAGAATGTGGAAAACAGGGTTACGCATATCTCGGCAACTAATAATCTTATCGACTTCGTTTTTTTACGCAAAATTTTTGTTATTTTATTGCCTTTTACGTCCTCTCCTTAAAATAAAACATTTCGAAAATTTTTGTATACCTTTCATCAGAATGAACTTTTCGAGAGTCCGAAAAAAATAGTTCCGGTTAACCGAGGTTACTGATATTAAATAGGCTTCGTATCATTCTTACATATTAAGCACATACAAAGTTTCAAGTCTCTATCTCAATTTGTTCGGGCGATAGCGCGGTTACAGACAGACAGACACACAGACGATACGGACGGCAATTTTTTTTTTCTAAAAATATGTTTTTTGGAATTTCCAGTTTCTGAAACGTGTAAATCCGTCATAAATTTTTTTTCGATTTTCAAAACGCTTGCAGGACTTACCCTATACTACGTATGATGGGTAAGTAAAAGTATCGATATAGACAGATTATCATTATAGGTTGGTTCAAACTATGAATTGAACTGTTAAACAGATTTTAGTCTGTTTCCCTCCTTATAACACAACATTTATTAATCATTAAACGAAAATATATATATATATATATTAAAGCGGAGGGGGGGGGGGAGTATAATAGCATGGAGATAAAAAATGGTTAAGTACATACAGAAAATAATATTACAAGAATTATTCAGGAAAATAATGATTAATATATATTTTAATTTTGAAAAAGAGGGAACCAGGAAAGAAAATTATAAAACTCTATTACAAATAAAAATTTTAACTATATCACACAAAATATAATGTTTAAATAGAGATGTTTTTAAATATTTTAATTAATATATGACCTATCAATATATGACATATTCCTGAATTCAGTTTTTTTTTCATAATGAAATTGGCAGGTGCTCTTGTTCGGAAACAATGAAGTCCAATAGTCTTTACCATTTATCGATAAACGTCGGCATTCGTTTTTTAAATGCTGTTAGAATTGTCGCTTAGAATGGAATCTTTGCACGCGTTAGTCTGATAAAGCTCAATATGAGAAAACAATCGCTTATTATTCAAGACGTAAATCATTTGTCGAAAAATGAAAATTTTCAGATTTTAGAGCAAACATAATTATATAGTTATTTCATTGTTAAAGCTAAAAGACATGATATATCTAACCAAATATGTCACAATATAATAAAAAAAGATATTCTATTAAAAAGTCTTCCAATGCATTCCTCTGCGAGATCTCCCTTGAGCCAGTTAATCATAACAAATTAAGGGATGCGAGCAAAAAAGAAATTAAATCACCAAAATATTTATGTTTCGTTTAACCACATGCTTTCGAAATAAGATAAAGTAAAGTATCTATAACTCATTCTAAACTTCATTAGTCCTATCGATATATTAAATGAAATTTATAAGCAGTATTTTTAATGGTACTGTCGGGGTATAAAGTGTTATGGTACTGTTTAATTGTCAAGTGGCATTTCTAAGCTCAATGATGCGAATATGAAATATCTTTTACTCCTATATGTAACAAACTTTTTCGCTATAAATTTCCAAAGAAATGACCACAAGCAGTAATTTTCCTTTGAGACTTGGAGTTAAAGCATATTACAACTGTGATATAGCTTTTTCTTGACTGTTTATAAAAAACCATCCCCATTAACCCCCCCCCCCCAAAAAAAAAAAAAAAAAAAAACTTGCAATACAACATTAAATTTTCAGGCACATTACGTACAAACTTAAAGACATAAAACCACAGTACTTGCAAATATAACTGATGATTTTTTTTGTTGTTGTTGTTAATTTATCGATAGATTAAATCTTTAGTAATAAAGGATTGTTTTCTCAGGGCGGCAAATTTTTTTTCTTTTTTAGTTCTGTTTCAAAGGATTAATTTCGACAGAGTTCCCTGAAAAATATTTTACTTACACCTAAAAAAAGAAAAAATATTCGACTTCATAATTTTTATTAAAAGCATCTGACCATTTTCCATTAGCTGCCCTTTTTCGTCCCGGATTTTACTCATTTAAACACAAACAAAATAATGGCAGAATATAATATCTTCTGGTCTATTTATCTGTGATAAAAAAAGGTGAAAAAAAAACGGAGAAAAAGGTGACAATAAATTAATAAATATTGATTTTTTTTTTTTTTTTTTTTTTTTTTTTTTTTTTTGTATTTAGGTACTAAGTAACGAAATACCAAATATCTGATTTGTATGATTTTTGTAGATGAATATTTCTTTAAAATCGCTTGAATAATCACATACGAGAAGGCTCGTTTTTACCAATACTCAATTTATAACATTCATAAATTAATTCTTAGGCGTCATTTTTTGTACCAAGTCAGAAATAAATAAATTAATTTTTAAATATGGCCTTTATGCCATTTAAAATATAGGGTTAAACTTTAATATGACTGTTACATATTCTAAATTCCACAAGCAAAAGTTTATCTTTTCTGTTATGTATACTATTAAATAAATGCGATTTTCTCTTTTTTGGGAGTGTGTGGGTGGGGGAGGGGTGCGCTTTTTTTCATTATTCTAATATCTTATACATTTAATTTATAGGTTTATTTTATTTCATATTTTAATATTTAGAATAATATATCTGGAAATTTCATGATCTGCAACCAAAAATTCCCCCCCCCCCAAAAAAAAAAAAAATGACTACAATAAATTGCTTTTATAACACATAAAAAGGGGGTGAGGGATAACAAACTGTTCTAATTTCCTTATTTTAGGTGTTAATTTAACAAAGACCTTGTTCAGGGCCCTAGCTAAGGTGATACTAGGGGCGGCCCAGCCCCCCCCCCTCCTAAAATATTTTGAGCCTTTCCTGGAAAAAATTCCAACGTTACTAAATGAATTTCTGTTCCAAAAATCCAAATGAAATTCTGCTCAAAAACCTAATTTAGTTTTGAGGGCCCTTCCAAAATTTTGCAGAAATTCTAAATTGTAACTAAAATAAGTGCTTCAAACCTCGCTCATCCTATTACATTAACCTTGCAATAGGTATAAAGACGATTTTTTCATCATTCTATTCTTTTCATAGCATAAAATAAAGTTATTACAACAGTTTAATAAGAAACATAGTATCTAGAGTGTGAATATGCACTAATTTATCTTTCTGCTTCAGAGAGAGAAAGAGAAAATATGAGCTCTAGCCCCCTCTATTATTCCCTTCTAACTATGGCTTCTGATCTTGTTCTTTGCTTATTATCATTTTTTTTTTGTTGTTCGTTTAATTAGCATTTAAAAATATTAATGCTGCTGATAAGAACATGGAAAATTTTAAATTTTATTTCAAGGAGTCTAAAAATTTTTATTATTATTAAAAGTAAAATTTTATGCTAACAAACAAGCAATTCAAATATTATTAAGTTTAAAAAAAATCTGTCATTATTATTTTAATTAATTTCTTTAAAATTATATAAATAAATAAATAAATAAATTATTATGATTTTAAACATGCGTAAGTCAAAAATCAAGTAGTTATGTAAAGTGCATTCTCATATGCAAACATTCATTTGCTTCACATTTCAATCTTTTCGTTTGCAGACATTGAGTAAAAATAAAAGATTGTATTCACCTAGTTGCGTTATAATGCTACTATACTGGACTAGTATAAGCACCACGAAATGTTTCCTTTTTTTTTCTTGTGTATTGTCTTACCCTTGTCTCCTTTTTCCCGTCACTTTTCTTCCAGTCACATTTTTCCGGTTACTTTGTGCGTTCTACCTTCCCCTCCCCCCTAATCCCAATATGTTTAGAACTATATATGCATGCATACATATTATCTTGATTTGATGGAGAAAAATAAAATTTAATATCACTCATGTTATTCTAAAAATTATATACTTTAAATTTAAGATATAGCTTCATATTTTGCTATTAAAAAAAACATTTTTCACAAATTTTTCAATTTCAAAGTTTTTATGAACTCAAATTTCAAAATTTTAATCCAGTAGATGCAAGAGGAAGTAAGTACGTCTCGCAGATGACAGTGCCCCAATCTTCCCCTCTTGCCTAAAACAAAATCATGACTGCATTACTGTATGCAAAATTCTTTAATTTAAAAGTATTTCTGAAATGTTTAAATTAGTTAAAGGAACGCTGACAGTTCTGTTTGCTTTTTTATAAATATAAAAATACATATTCTGACTTTGTCAATTATTAAATACTTTAATTACTTAATAGAAATTTGAATATTTGTGTGATCAGAACTAGTTTTAATGTTAGTAAATTTAAATGTCTAATAATTTCTTTAGTGAATAAAAAAATAATTTTTAGTAGTAAAACTATTTTAAAGTTTGAAAATTCTTTTGTTAAAACATTGTTTATGTTTATTATTTATACACGTAATTATTTGTAACGTATTGCGATAAGATAAATTCTAGATTCAAAGTATTCTATTCCGAATTTCCTTATAGAACATTTCAGGCAAATGTTTAGATAGAAATGACAGCACTTCTTGTTACTTTAATAGGATTTGCGAATAAAAAATCATGAATAAAGTTTCACCAGCAATTAAAACGACATACTTCGTCAGATGGAAAGAATTGAATTTCCGTTAAACTCCTTTATTTTTGTTTACATGAACGCACCTTCCGCTCCCTCGGTTGTTTCCACATGATGAAGGGAGCTGTTTTACTAGACCATTATTTATTTTATTTATTTATTTTTTTTCTGTAGAATCACAAAGTCCTTTTCTATAATTTATGAAATTTTTAGGTTTTTATTTAATAAAGTTTTGTGTAGATTGGTATCCGCAAAGATATATTTCCGGCAAAATAAATTGTTGAAAAAAAAGGGGGGGGGGGAAGAAAAGAAAGAAAGAAAGAAATTTAAGTAATTGAAAAAAAGACAATCATTTGTTCAAAAATTATTTTACAAATAAAAAAATTCTATTTTATAAGGTATAATAATTTTAAAAATAAATTTACTATTATTTTAGCATACACTTTCCAACTTCTGCATGAGAAAAACATTACATTCAGATGCAGACTTAATTAACATCCGATATATTGTAAATTGTAATTAAAAATATTAAAGATTTTTCGTGTGATATCAGATATTTCATATATCTTTCAGTTTATAAATTTTGAAAAAAAAAATTATATTTAATTATTATCAAATATTTTCTTCCATTAATATACATTCTTTATATTTTTATCGGCAAAGCACTGTAGAGTTTTCTTTTGTTATATTTCTAAAAAATAATCCAATTTCTCAGAGTTTTTTTTAAACATAGATTTTTTTAGAAAATCTCTTATCTATGGACCTCACATAGTTCAAAAATCTATCCTTTATAAGCTTGATTTAATAAAAGAAGTGAATGCATCTGATTTTAAATATTAAGTTAAAAAATTTCATTTAATCTTTTAAGTTATTCATAGATCTGAATGAATACTTAAAAATTTTTAATTCATTTTATTACATTCTTGGGTATTAATAAAAAAGTCTTGGAATCATGCTTCTTCCTTTTTAATAATTGTATATTATCTAGTCTTTTAAAATTACCTCCGTTAGAAAGTCTTCGATCTAAAACATCTTGTATAAAAAATTATTCCTTGTAGTTCTGGTTAATTTAAAAAAAAATAATAAACGATATCGGAATTTAATTGCATGTTATCTCACATTACAAAATTCAGATTTTTTAGCTTATACTTACATGTGTTGATATTTAAATCAATTAAATTATATCAGTAAAAATAGTAAAACGTTTTCATTAAATCTCTTTCCTTGAATAAAAAATTAAAAACTTATTAGGTCGTATATTAATTATATCTAATTTGTATCAAGTAAGTTATTTACGAAACAGTTTATAAGTAATTATTTGATAACTTTTAAATCAGCGCATAAAAATGTTATATGTATATTTAACTTCAATGCTAATCGCCTGTTTTTTAAAATGTTTGCACCTCAAAGGCAAAATTTCTCTTAAACAGGATTACGAATTAGTTCAGGTTTTCAGGGGGTGGGAAAACAAGCTGTCATGGGGAGAAAAATTCCTTGCAAGACACACACAATGGTCTCAAAAGATTATTGATTGCTTTCAAATATTGCAGAGGACGGGGGAAGCACTTTCTTTGGATACACTGCTAAAGCACTAGCATTGGGAAACCTTGTACAGTTATACAGACACAAAACATCGTCTGAGTTAATCGTTTTCAGGAAGGAAACTTTAAAACAGCTTAACCACGAAAGGGAACACTGTTTGTGCAATATCAGAAGGAATAACAGTGTTGTCTTCGCCGCTATCATTTTTAAATTTAACAGATTTTCCTAAGATTTTAATTGGTATATTCTGATCAGCTGCCCTTTTTATATTTCCTACTAAGCCTATAAAACCTGTTTCAAAATTAGCCTCGTTAATTTTCTTAGTGGAAGATAAACAAATCTTCTCCCAGTGTCCTTTCTTCTTAATTTTTCTGCAAAGAGAGTCCCTGGTTCACTGTTGAATTGATCTTGTTCAATTAAACATGTTTAACAGCAGTTAATTAGACCTTAAAGTTTCCCAATCAAAGGAAAATGAATGGAAATCCGTTTGAAAGGAATTATATATATATATATATATAATTCGTGGTACGGTTAAAAAATTGGGGGACTGCGGCCATTCTTGATACCTGAAGTAAAACCGCATGAAATATATTCTCCCAACCCTCCGTTACTTGTTCATGTTGGTTCAGTCCATGTCATGTTACCAAACCGCACGTTCATTTATTACCTTAAGAATTTAGCTATCCTTGCTCCGCGCTTGCTAAGAAAGATGGTTTTTCTTGAACACAGTTTCAGCATTAAATTCTGTCAACGATTAGATAAAACATCAATGGAGACTTTGAAAATGCTATGGAAGGAATGAATGTACGTAATCATGGTGAAATATAGGGTTTATGAATAGCATCGATATTTTAAAGAGAATACATAGAAGACGATAAACATGTTGGACGACCTCCGCTGAGGCCAAACACTAGTACTTTCTGCTTGAGAATGCATTAGCACATCGATACCTATTGTTAAAACAAATTTTCGTCGAAACTCGCACTAATGTTCTTCTACGACCCCCTCCCTATCAACTGAACATAGCCACGTGCGACTTTTACCTGTTCCCATCAATGAAAAAACTTTTACAGGGACGCCGTTTTTAATCATCACATGAGGTGAAAACAACATCGCGGGAGACGTTATAGGAGGTTGAGAAAAATGGCTTCCAGAAGTTGCACGAATGCTAGCACAAGCGTATTGTCGACCAAGGGAAATACTTTGAAGGTGGATATGTTTCGGTGCTGTCAACTATTCAGAGAAATGTTTTATACAACTTGTCCCCGAATTTTTGAATCATACTACGTATATGTATATATATATATATATATATATATATATATATATATCAATGTTTTGCAATCTTTCAAAAGTCGATCAAATTAGCGTGCTTTTAGAGCTTGTAATGTCTCAACGGGGTTTGACAAACGTATCTTTAAGGGACATATCCCCCTAGTTTAATATATAATCATGAATCATACAGATATTTTGTTATTAAATTACTCAAAAAATTCTCGCAGAATGACGATGAAATTTTTTTCTTGCGGTAACCCAAAACTGAAAATATCAATTCCTTAATAACCCAAATACCTGACTTGAAATTTCCACTCTTGTTCTATCTTCCCTCAAAGGGTTCGTAAAAAGAGAATAAGATTTATTTTTCTTTTTGCACTTGGGTTGTTCTCACTTACACGTCAAAAACTATTATTATAGAAAGATTTTCTTGTCAATGAGGTTTGTTATATGAAACAGTTTTATGACTCCAGGCAGGATTTTTTATTTTTTTAGTGTAAATCCCATCATCCTGTGCTGATTTTCCAGCCAATTTTTCAACATAGTTTTTCTTCAAATAGAGCTATATATTTCACTTGATATATTCTTCAGTATGTTCATGCTTTTGTGTATTGTTTTACCCCCCCCCCCCTCTCTAAAACGAACGAACAAACAAACAAAATTCCAATCGGATTCAATAAGAACAACATGTTTATACCAGTTTAAGTTTCACTTATTCAAATCAAAGCTTTAAATATAAATTTACATATTAATAGCAATATTTAATAATAAATTAAAAATTCTATCAACACTAAGGACTTATTTTAAAATTTAATGAATACTTAAAAAATATGTAATTGTTGACAAAGTTCAGTCACTGCATGTGTCAAATTAGAGAAAAATAAAAGTATCAAAACAAAATTTATCAAAAGAATACAAGTCCCAGGTTTATCAGAATTAACAAAGAGTTAAATCCATGTATAAGATGAAAGCATAACACTTTAGACTGGTAAGTACTGGCACACATAGGTTTACGTATCTCAGTCTATTATGAGTACGTATCTTGTATATTTCTATTTGTATATATTGTAAGATATGATGTAAAAATATCTTTAAAAATTAACCAGTATAATGCAAAAATTGTTCGAAATAAAATAATTTTTACTAGACTTTCTCATTTTTGTGTTGCAATGGGGAATATTTAAAATCTCTTTCTTTTCCTTTTGGGTATATTATATAAAATACATTATGTATAAAAGATTTAAATAATAAGTATTTCTGGAGAAGTATTTGAATACACAGTGATTAAAAATAAATAAATAAAAGTACAGCACTATAAAAACTTGTCTAATGTGCAAAAGTACACATTACTGGAATTATAGGTGTACATGTGTTAGACTGCAGTATAAAAAAAAATATATCTTTCTGAAAAACTTAGTTAAATATCAAAGTGTAAAATATCTGTCATGAAAATTTAAACTTTTAAAACAACACATTTCAATTTAATTCTTTATCGGTCGAATCATGACTGTGGTTGAAATGTTGAAAATATTCATTGCCATCGGAATCTACGGAAAAATTAATCTATTTTTCTTAGTCAACTTTTGTCATCATAAGTATTATAAAAAATGTCTTACTAAACATTCTCATTCAAACATCAATCAGTTTAAAAAAAAATTAAGTTGGAATTGTTTTCCTATTACTCATATAGGATTGATTATTACTCATGGGGGGATGTGGATAATAAACGATATTTTTATAACTTATTTTTTTATTTTTACCAAAATTTATTTCAACATTCTGTATATTCACTTTTTTTTCAAGCTTTTTTAGGTGTGATTGAAGCTAATTTACTTATAATCAGCATAGCTTTTTTGTATTTTAGTTGAGTGCTAATAGCATACACGAATTGCTCCTTCACAGTAATCATAACGAAGTTCGTTGTGGCTACACGGAACATATTTTTGGTTTCGTCATTTGGCCAAAGTAAATTACTAAAAACTAATTTCTGTGTCCACCTTTTGTTATACGAATTTTCATGAAAAAACAATTAGCAGTAACTAAATATTCCACGCTTGACTGTAAAACATAATTTCAATTGATCTCTATGTATGGAGATTGCACATGGAGTCCAACGTAAAGAAAGAGATTATTAGAATTCGATAGTCTTTTCATGTTTTAAAAATTATTTACAAATTTTAATTTACAGAAAAAAGGAGAAATTTTAATTTTAAAACTTTTCACAGAAATTGGTCTCTAAAAACTTTTAATATGAAACTCCAAAACTGCAACTCATTCCAATCAGAATTCCAGACACTGTGCAGTATGTAAAAATTTAATCTTAAACACAGAGCACAATTTTGACAAGTCCATTTGAGCACATAGCTCAAAGCAAACTTCTAACAATATTAGCTGTTTGTGTGGACAATTGAATGAACCATTTACTGCATATACATCCTATTCTACAGATGACATCTTCTAGTGAATTTCAGCGATGCATTTCAGTTTCACAAAGTTTGAAATAATGTATTATCATGGAAATAAATTGCAGTTTTTCACCCAAAGATCAATATGTAACTAAATTGCTTTGTGTGACTTATTAATTCATGTATCAACCATTTTTCATTGCAAAATATGCTAGATTTATAAAAATGTATAAAAGGAATAACTGAAAGACTAACGCAACAAAAGTAGAATAACACAGTACAATATAATAAATTTAATAGGTATAATGCTAGTTATTTACTAAGTATAAAATGTACAATAATCAAAATTTAAAGAATCAGAAAATTTTCTTTACAAAATCAAACTACAATTTATGCAAAAAAATTGTCATTTTTTCAAAATGTAGAATACAAATTAAATCTTTTTTATTAATGAAGATTGTAGACTACATTAAATCTGCAATCTTAAAATCTGCACATCATCACAGATGTAATTAAAATTTCACCTTGGATAATGGTCAAAATTACAAAACTTTTTAATTTTTTATTAGTCTATATTATTTTAATATGTGATCCTCGTTAAAATGATTCAACTTGTGATTTTTCATGAAGAAAGTATAAATTTTTTCTTAAGAAAAATCAAGATGTTCCTGATATAATAGATAATAAAAAATCATTCTACGAAGCATATTTATGTATTAGTCGAGCTTTTTCAATTATAATATCTAGCTAAACCTGAAATAAGACTTCATTATTTTATGATTTTGACAAGAATTAATAGTGTATCATTAAGAGAAAAGCTTCATTCGATAATTTTAAAAAATGCATCAAAAATATATTATAAAATAAGTATTATGTATGTTTAATTGTACATTAATTATTTATCTGACCTTCACTTTTGATAATTAAGTCATTTTTAAAATTATCTTTATATAATTGTAGTGTATTACTTCACTTAAATACTTTAATATTTTACTATATTGCAAGCATTCATTGTAATTTTGATTGCATTATTACATTCAAATTATTATCTATGAAATGTCAACAAAGCAATGACCAGAAATTTGCAAAATTTCAAACTACACGCCCTCAGGTCCCAAGCTGTGCAAATTTGTGGAGGTCTACTGTATTAAAAAAAAATATATGCACCAATGTAACATAAACAGGATGGAAATGTAAAAAGTACCTTTGACTGAGCACATAATAATTAAGATATTTTAACGTACTTTTAAATCAATCATAGTTTAGAATAGTGTGGCAGTCAGGAAAATTATTTCCAATATAAATCTGATAAAAAAAAAAGCTGTAATGAAATATATATTAAAATCCATTGCGAATTATCCATTGTGAATTGAAATAAACCATGAAGTTTGGGTAATACTCGTGCTCTGAGGGTTCCATATAATAAATATAAGAATTATTAACCATGTTATGTTATTGAAAGAAACCTTTGCTAAAAAACAAGAAGACTTTGTAGAAAACTATACAAAGAAGGGTTGGCTATAATGGAGATGCCAACATCTATTAATTACTCTGGACTCTGTTCTTGTTATTTATTTATTTATTTATTTTTGAGAATTTAATTCGGTACTGTAAATAAAAATAGTGCATATTTAAACTTAATTTGGCATTTTATAAACAATATTCATCGTAGTAATAATCTTTTGTTTTCATATTGTAAATTAACAAGGAGAGAGTTTGATAATCACAGATTTTGATTATCTTAATATTATTTTGTAGAACAAAGACCTCTTAGCACCAGGTTCAATGGATTTTATACAACGCGACTTAGGTTTTAAGAAACAGGGTGGGTATCTAACATTATGACACAATTTAAATAATAAATTTGAAAAGAAAGGTCGTGGTTGTTCAGATGGTCGTAATTCAGATGGTTTAGCGTGTTATCGGTGATCTGTGGTTCCAATCCAGTCACGCTGCAATTGCTTTTCTCATTTTTCTTTTTATAATTTATATTTTAATAATTTCTTTTAAAAATCTTATTATCATACCTTAACTACAATGCTAGAAGATATGAGCATCAATTTAGCATTTTTGACTTTTAAACCATTATTCCGTATCGTTTAAAGATATTTTTTTTAAAGTCAATCTGTTATCGAATAATAAATGTTCCAAAATCAGTTGTGGTGCCATATATTTATAATAATATAAAACATACCCAAGTAAAAGTTAAAAAAAAATCAGGAAGAAAATAAATGTTAAGCAAAATATTTATAAAAAAAATCAATGAGTAAGCATACGTTTACAAAATTTAAAAATCTTTAATATGCAAATATAGATTGTAATTTAATTCTTATGCTTATTTTTATTATAATTGTGTTTATTACATTAAAAACATAGGAATTTTACCATCGTATACATTTCCCTTGTTAAAGCAATGCATAAACGTTTCTTTAAAATCCCAAATTGACACAATTATTCAATACCATTGCATTAATAAAGAATGTCTGACATACATTTTTAAAATGATTTTTAAAAATTAGGTTTTGGATTTATTTATGATTTTTATACAACTATTTAGTTGCAAATAAAGAAAAGTAAATAGGTTAAAATTACAATTGATATATAGTTTTTAATTGACAATGAGTTTAGTAAATTATAATAACAAGTATATTTATGAAATAAAAAAATGAGAAAAACAAATGCGATGCTCCCCGGGATCGAACCCGGGATTGCAGGCCCGTGATATCACTCTACACCAATTGAATTACGATCAACCATGACCGTCCTTTTCATAGTTAGTATTTAATTGTGTCATAATATTAGAACCACCTGTTTCTCAAAAAGTAAGAAGCGTTGTGTAAAATAAATTGGACCCGACGCTAAGGAGTCTGGGCCCTACAACATATATTAAACTAATCAATATCTGCGATTATCAAAGTTTGTCCTCTCCTTGCAAAATAAAACCCTTATTTAAACTTAAACCTGACCTTGCGCTAAGCACGAATCGAAAGTATGTTGCAAATTTGGAACACTACCATGGTCCGTACTACGCAGGGCCGTAGCTAGAAGTGAACAATAGGGAGGGCTCAAGTAAATTTAGGGGAGTCTCAAGAGAATGTAAGGGGGACTCATAATTTTTTTTTCTCTCGCAGTGCCACAGAAACATAAAGTAATGCAAATTCATATTGTAGGTACTATGTTTCTTATTAAAAAGTGTTATAATAATTTCATTTTATACTAAGAAAATTATAGGATGATGAAAATTTTGAGTGTACAGCTGTTTAAAATTAAACGTCATGCTAGCTTCATATGTACAAGGAAGATGAGGGAGTGTTGAAACACATATTTTAGTGACAATTTAGTAATTCTGCAAAATTAGGAAAGGTTCTCAAAACTAAGTTAGATTTTTGAACAGAATTTCATTTGAATTTTCGGAACAGAAATTCATTGAGTGACCTTGGAATCTTTTCCAGGGGGGCTGAGCCGCCCATAGCGCCCCCTTAGCTACGGCCCTGGCACTACGTTTTTCAAGATAGATTTTAATACTAGAAAGGCTGGAAATCTTAGAAAATTTTTATAAAGACATTTCACACCAGAATTGTTAGATAAAATAGTTTTTTTTCATTTAACGTTTTCCTTCTTTGTATATTTTATAACTTTTTATAATTAAATTTCTGGTTTGAACCGAAATTTAATCATAAAATAGCAGTCAAAATGACCGCTTACGGCCATTCTACTCTTAATTAGCCCCTTGGGGACAAGCGATGATTATACACAGCAAAAGGCGCTCAGCATCCTTGATTATTTTCACTAGTAAATTTTTATTGTAAATATTTCCTTATTTAACTGAGAATTTTCTCGATTCCATTATACAAATTTTTCTGCTTTGAAAATTATAATAATAATAAGGTGATAAAAGACTAATTCTGTAAAAAACGCTCATTTCTAAGGGGTTAAGTCATAAAAACAGGCGAATTGTACTAGAAGATCCCCTTAGTGCAAACCTCAAGGGATTCACTTAGTATTTATCTGCTTAACCCATTGATACCCAGTGGCATATTTTTAGATCACTGAACTTAGTGACAAGAAAGCATCTTTCACACCTGTAAATATGAAGATAAATATATAATCTCTTTCATAAGCCAATTTCCTTAATAAAAAAAAGATAAAAATATTCTTCCTTTAAAAGTGGTGGGAAATTTCAAATAAAACTTTTATGGAAGGAAATAATCTGGACATTAATTCTAATTAATTAAGTCTGTTTTTAACAATCTAACGTTTATTGCTTTTGTACCGTTACTGGGCATTACATTGCTCAAATCTATCAATTAAAGTAGTTATCTGCAATTTAAAAGGCGATGGTACACAGCATACGCCGCCCTCGTCATGATTTATCTTTAAACCGTCCGTACCTTTAAGGGTTAATATCTCTCCTAAATTTCAACGATTTTTTCGAAAATCATTATCAAAATTGTTTTTGTAAGTTTGTAACGATAGGTACCTCCAGCTGTTCTCAACACATTTGTGAATGCCCAGAAATCGAAATTTGTATTTAACGGAAAAATATTCTTTTCTCTAAAACTATGTAACCTATGATAATCGCTATAGTTTTCCTGTAATGTTTGCATTAATGTCTACGCCTTCTAATTTTTTCATAATTTTAGTTTCAGTAGATTTGAAAATAGATGGGAGAAACTTATTTTTGCACTATCTTTTCCATGATATCTCTGAAAATATAATATCTAAAATTAAAAGAAATATATTTTTGAGTTCAGCATAACAAAAGCTTTTACAAATATACCCCACACGATATACAAAGAAAAGATTTTTTATTTCAAGTGACTTAATCAGCCCCCTACCCTCTCCTAAATATATATGTAAATATTTAATCATTTGTAAATAAGCGTATCAATAGTCTTCATTGCTATCTAAAATTTGAACTTTCCATGTTTTATAGTTTACAAGTAAAATAGCTGTGACAGACGGACAACAGACACAGGAGTGACCTTATGATGATTACATTTTCATTTTTTAAGTATGGAACCCTAAAAAAAACAGACCACCGAATCAACATCAATTCTATGGTACATACTCCACACCCAATGAGGATCTATTTATGTCAAAGTCTAAAATAATATGAAGTTTCAAGAAATTATGTAGATTAGTACTTGACGTAGAGCATCCATAAGATTTGTGTCACATACAGACAGACATTCTCTAAAAACAGTCGAATCATTTTTAGCACTTTTCAAAACCACACAAATCTGTCAAAAAAAAAAAAAAAAAAAAAAAAAAAAAAAAAAAAAAACAGAAGTAAGAAATTTTTAAAAAACCAAAAATTTTTCTTTGTATACTGAAAAAAAAATTACAGAGCAATTTTTGTTTTGTCATAAAAATATATAGACAACAGCGAAGGTCTTCAAAATATTTTATGGGCATCTCAATATCTTGTGATTGCTTCTACAAAAAATATTCGTTTAGATTGCCATTAACCAAAAAGATTTGTAAACAAGAAAAAGTTAAGTTTAAAGTTTTTGATTTAATTTCGATGATTCATTTGTTTACAGGCGACACTAAAAAAATTCAAATAGATTATGAAGTATGGAAGTTAATTCTTAGAAGTACATTTTGGTGATGTCACACTACTTCAAAAATAAACACATCTGTTATTGCTATGCATTAAAACATGTTTTATACAAAAAATGATGTGTATGGCATTTATTCTTTATTGGCAGGGACACACGAAAGATTCCGTATCATCACAGTCTATGGGTATAACAGTTTTAAAGAAAGGATGAACTATGTATGTTGTGTTACCATCCATAACATAATCAAATTAACATTCTTTTTCAGTGCAAGATAACATCATTTCTATTTCAATCAAGTAACATAATTTTTTTTTACAGGCCAACACATAATTAAGATATACATTATTACCTTTAAATGACAGTTACAGAAATTATATCTTTATTCTGTTATATATATATTTTAAATTATCAAAATTGTATTACAATTTTTTATTACGATTCCTAAACTTTATACATTCTATAAATAGCTACCCAAAAGAATTCAAATACATCATTTATGATTGAAAAGAATATATTTTAATTGCATTAGACTTATTTTTTAACAGAATGAAATTCTACTGTAGTAAGTGATGTGAATATAATATAAGTAAGTCCATATACACAAGGGCAGAAAAAAATGTGGGCACATAACTTTCCATTAAATGTTCTTATTCGGGCAAAGCATTTGCTGTTTTGCTAAGATTTTTTTCAGCTAAATACATTAAAGCATACTAAGTGTTCAAAGAACACATTGCAGAAATTTTCATTCTGCATAGGGGCTGTACATTATGGTGGATCGAAATGTTTTTTTTCACAGTGTCAAAACCTACCTATGCGGAAAAGATGTTCTCTTGGATGGAGATTAAGGGAAAAATAATTAAAAAAATTAATTTTTATTTTATTATTGCCACAATGAGGTTGAATTTCGAAAAAAAGGTGAAAAAAGACCTAATTTTGGCTAGATGATTTTCGATTCAAATAATATATTTAAAAAATTATCCAAAACCTATTTATGCGTAAAAGATGTTATATTATATATGCTGAGTGTGAGATAAATAATTAAAAAAATTAATTTCAAAATTTAAATCTGCCGCAGTGTGGCTCAAATTTATGTATATAAACGTTTTTACGTTAAAAAATCAGTTTTTTTTTTTTTTAATTAAAATATGAATTTTAGAATTTTTAACATTTATTACAATGGGGGGCTATTTATTTGATTACAAGATTAAAACTTTAGTTTCTTATTTAACAACTTGTTTATTATTAAATCAAGAAATATCGTCAACATTACAATTGGCGATAATGACGTTTGGTACTGAAAATCGAATGAGATTTTGTAATTCAATTCGATTTTTATAAAATCGTCTCTTATATATGGTCCATACGCAACAGAAAATGCCTCCGTCACTAATTTGATTATTAGTTTTGTAGAATGAGCGTTGCGTGAAGATATTATTAATAGTAGATGTTATTGCCACTAGAATGATTGCTAGATTTACTATTTCTTCTATATCATGCCGTTACTAAATCTCTCAGTTAGTGGAGGTTCGACACATTTTCCTATTTAATTAAATCTATGTAATCCGTCGCAAAAAGGTCAAAAGCTGGTAAATGGAAAATATAGATATTATTTATTGTAATGTTTAGGATTACAGCACCGTTTGATTTCACTCGCACGCTTTCAGAATTAATCTGCTGACATAAATGAAAATACAAAAAGCTTCTCACATGCAGCGAATAATTTTTTTATTTCACCAGTGAAACATTTGTGCCCAGCAGCGTTCCATCCACGCTGCGAAAAGATAACGCAGTGGAACTTCTTTGGTGTGTAACTAGCAGAAAAAAACATTGTTGTGGATGCTTGAAAGTTCCATATTTCGAATAACACATCCTTTAACATCTATATTAACAGATATTCCGTCACAATCTTTTACAAATGACTAAAACGATAGAGTGTTCTTTGGTTTGGTTTGTTATCCCGAATTTTTTTTTCTGTCAATAACATTCCATTCATAGTTTTGTGAAATAATGCCCACATCTTGAAGTGTACCTGGCACGATGACAGTATCTGCTTGGTCGGAAATGCCCAAACTGTCCAATATTCTGGCTGATGCCAATCTTCGTCACTACAGGTGATGTGACACCTAGCTCGTCAGCATTTTTGCTTTTCAATGATAGCTGATGACGAAGAAAAGTGAGTTAGCTCGCACTACGTCGGATTGGTTTACACCCAATGTTCATATTAAAATCTATTGAACTGAAAAAAATAAGCGGTGTTTTTGGAAATGGTCCACAAGACTCTAATAGCTTTCAACATCTTATATTGTTTTATAAGAATTGAGAAAAGAACACTATTTGTCGCGAAACAATTTAATTTTTCTTAAAATGCTCCAGTGGTAAATTATTGAGATTGAATGTCATTTTCAGGTCACTTATAACTTATTAGCAACTCCTTCTCACTGGCAGGAAATAAATAGATATAGACCGATTCCTTACTTCGGTTATTTTTTAAATACCAATATATAAATTTTATAACGTTTTTGTAATATTGAGCAAATTTACTGGCATATCAAAGCCAGAACCAAATAGGTGGTAATTCCTATCTTTTTATTATTGTTATTATTATTATTATTATTATTATTAACAAAGCCATGGTACAGTAATATTCGAAGTACACTAAGCTACACAATACACAAGCAGACAAATCCTTCACTGAAAAAACTGGAACTGCCAGTTTTTCGAAACTTTAAACCATTTGCAGCAGTATTCAACTTCAAAATTATTTATATATATATATATTCACTTAATCTCCTTGCAATATGATATCTCTTACGCGAAGGTAGGTTTTTATTGATATTAAAAGGATTATTTTACTTTAAAACCAAAATTAGATCTTTTTCCATTTTTTCCAAATTTTACCGAATTTTCAACTTTTTTGTGGTAGTATTAAATTTCGAATTTATTATTTTATATTTTTTTTTACTTAACCCCCATACGATATAACATCTTTTCCGCATTGTTGGATTAAAAAAATTATTAAAATAATTACTTTTTGACAAAAATCATTTAAACAAAATTCGGTCATTTTTCTAAAATTCAACCCTTTTGTGGCAGCATTAAATTTTAAAATTAATTTTTTTTATTATTTTTCCCTTAATCTCCATACAATAGAACATCTTTTCTGCATAGGTAGATTTTGATGAATGATATTTTTTTTTCGCCATAGACAATCGATCCACCCTTGTACATACACAAAATTATCGCTTTCAGGAGCAGGAATGTCAAACACTTGATATCTTAAGTTATAAATTGAGGGGGGGGCGGGATTTTGGTTTTTATACCATTACCATTTTTTATCCAACAGCACTTTCTATTTTTGTTTATTTTTTCTTAACATCAATAAATTTTGTTATTTTTTTTACTTTTTTAATCTGCTACCGATTAAAAAACAAAGTTATGATTAAAATGATTATATATTAATAAAACTTTTTCATTCTATAATATGGAATATTCCAGTTCTCGTCATTCTTATTATTTTGCCATATATCTAATTCGTTGTTAGAAAAACCGGATTTGAAATGATACCTTAAGTTTACTAGAAAAAATGGTGAAGAACTGCATCCACTATTGTTTTTTTTTTAAAAAAAAAGCTCAATTTACTGCCATGCAGAAAGCGAGTGCATAAAACATTATTTCTGTTGAAGGCGTTGTGTGATAAAACCCATTTTGAAACAAATTTAAGCAGTAGTCTTTTTTTATAAAGTGTTATTTGATATAAAGTTATTTAATATAGGAAAGTGATATTTAATTACTTTCGTCTCATTATTTAAATGAATAAATTATGTGGAAAATAATTGTTTAAGAGTCTGTGTATCATAGCAAACGTATAAAAAGAAAGCACTGTAAAAATTAAAAGAATTTTTAAGCATTTATAACAATATCAATAGAAGGGGATTATTTGAGAAATGATAACGTATGACATCCTAAAATGGGAAATGTGGTTCAAAATTGCCAATTAAAACTGATAACGTTATGTATGTAAAGTGCCACATCAGACACACGAGTTTCTGCAATCCAACGTTCTTTTAGTGCTTTTCAAACAGTGCCTTTACACTTATTCAATAGCAGAAAGGCATGTGACGGTCAGTATAAATTTTTGAATTTAGAATCTATATATTTAAAAGACCTGGCTGTTTTTTGGTCATCAGCCCTGAGCTTTCTACTGGCCCAGTTTTGATAATTATTATTATTTTTTTTAAATGAAAGCTGTTTATGTGTAGATGTGCCCATTCTGGCTAATTTTTAATTTATTTCCATTTTTATATTTTATTTTTAATTTTAAAAGCTTTTTCGTGACATTTCCTCAAAACAGTAGCAACAGGTTAAGCTTTTCTCAAAATTTATTTTCTTTCATTTTTTTCCACCAATCAGGAGCTTGATATCATCGGTGAATATATAATCGCATTTCAAACAAAAAATAAGGGTTTTCGTTAAATTTAATCATAATAAAATGATTGCACATAGTTATTTTCTGCAAAACACAGATTATTTACTAACATTATTAAATATTATGGAAGTAAAATAACAGAAGATAAACTTTAATAAAATATAATATCTAAAGTGAAATTATGTCGATGGAGAAAATGTTGTCATACAGAAGCCAGATTTATTCCATGAATATAGTATACATTGTTATAGCTGTGCCAGTGATGATGTCATATTCACTGACTTTAATTCCTGCATCTAAATAAAGAGAACTTCTATTAATTTAAAGGTCCGTGGTATGCACAAATGAAAATATTTCTATAAACTGCGCCATTTCTATTTAATTATAATGAATATTTTATGAAACTAAAGAGTTCTTAAATAACTGCATAAATCACGCTTTTATTTAAGAAAATATGAATATTTCTGAAGGTGTAAATGATATCATATTAGAAAAAAAGAATAAAACTCGTGATATGTCGGTATTACTATATTTCTATCATACACAATATCAAAAAATAATTAAAATTATTTCATTGTATTAAGTTATTGTTAAAAAAAATCTGCATTTCAGCAACAAATACAAAAAATTTATTCTTTTTAATAACAGAGATATCGGTTTTTTTCGTTGCCTTAAACAATAAAATTAATTTTTACAAGTTCATGGAGGATACAAACCAATAAATAAATTAAATTTATTGTAAGTGCTGTAAATGTGTAGTGGGTTGGTTAGGCAGTTTAGTAAGTCCCTGTTTCTATTTTAATTAAAATGTTTCGTTGATATTATAATTCATGGAGGAATGAGATAGGAGGAGGTGAAGTAAAGCTCAAAAAAGGTTTGCAATATGAATCCATTTATCGCTCAAATTTTAATGTTCCAAACAAAAGGACGTGGAAGGAATTTTGTATTATAATACGAATTGAAAGAGATGAATTACTACTGAAGCATATATTAAGAAGAAATAGCAAATTTCTAAAATGGTCTTTGTTCTATTATTATTTATTAAAATAAATGTTCGCTTTTAAAATAAAAGAAATTGGAAAATTAGCAATTATTAATATTAAATTAAAATTAAATTAGATATTGAAAACATTTGTTACGAACTAAAAATTGTATTACTAAAAGATTCCTTCTTTAATTCAGTTTTAAATACTTTATAACGTAGACGAAAAATGTTTATGACTAAATAATTGCATGTAAATAAATATTTAAAATATAATGATGAAAACATTCTTTTATAATCATGTATGAAAACTTAAGTAATAAATATTAATCTAAAATATAGATTTCTGACTGCAGACGATTTTAAGATATTAACAAAAGAATGTTATATTTTCAAGCAAAACGTTAAAATAATTTTCTATATTGATTTTTAAAACACATATGATAAAATAAATAAATTTTTACCGGTGAAGCGATAGATTAGTTCTTTTTAAAAAACAATAGCAAAAAAAATACGGGTTTAAACCTGTTTCAATTGATAGGCGTGTCAAAGCACGTGGTTTTGTTTGTACTTAATGTGACTTAATGTAGGGTTACATTTTTAGCATCACCCCCAGAGATAATATTTCTCTCCACCTATCTCATTCCTCCATGATTATAATTATTGTACAGTTATCAAGCGATATTTAAACGGAGAAAAAATAAACTAGGCAGATATTTTTGAATTCGTCTTTCGGGGTATAATATTAATTTCCTAAATAATTTGGCATTTAAATAATGTTTAAGGTTTAGGAACCGCATTAAAAAAAGATTTGTAGCTGATGTTAAGTCCAACATAATAATTTATAAGTTGTTTTCCTTATTTTTTGTTATTTTCTGAAGTTTGTGTATCTTCATCATGAAAAGCTATGTTATCCATATTTTAAGAGGTGGCAATTGTTTATTTCGCTCAGTATTTTACTGTCTATATAAGATTAATATATATCATACCTAATATATATTCTTTTTCGTCGAGTTTCGACGGGTGCAGCTAGTTATTATTAAAAAACAACACATCTGGGAACAACAGGATTTTGTCCTAGGTTTCACATGCATATAAGACTCTGGTACATTTGATGCTCCAGGAGTACATAGAGATATGATCTCTGAATCATGTAGAATAATCTTTGAGTTTTCTAGTTATAGCAACTACATTCTCCAATGCTATACATTCTCCATCACTAATGGTATATTTTGAGTACAGAAGAGAGACATACTCTGTATGGTGCTCTATTATGCAAATAGAACATGCATGACAGCACCATACCAGAGCCCTTGACACAATGCGCATGATACCTCCTCAAAGAATTCACAGGTGAAGTGACTCATCATAAGATGTGTGTTTTATAACCAACACATCAAAAGTTTTCATTAAATATAAATTGAGAGTTGACCACTTAAATCATTCTTTTCCGACGATTTCTTGTTTTATATCACACACCAAAGTCTTCTCACCATGGTGATTTAACAAATGTTTGCTGAAATAAATCTTACAAGAGAATTTCTTGTAGCACATCTCACAGAGAAATGGTTTCTTAAAAATATAAATTAACAGATACCTGCTTAGATGATTCATACAAAATAATTATTATATTGTTAACTCTATATTGCTGATATCACACACAATTTTTTTTACTAGAATGAATTAAAAGGTATGTGCTTAAATGATTCTTTAAAAAAATTTCTTGTTGCATGTCCTCCATAAAACGTTACTCACCAGTATGAATTAACACATGCTTGCTTAATCTGCTTTTCTGACAGAATTTTTTGTTGCATATCTTACAAACAAAAGGTGTCTCACCAGTATGTGTAAACATATGCTTACTTAAAGTACTATTCTGAGTAAATTTTTTGTTGCATATCTCACAACCAAAAGGTTTATCACCAGTATGAATTAACAAATGCTTGTCTAAATTGCTTTTGACAGAAAAAGTCTTCTTGCATATCTCACAAACAAAAGGTTTTTCTCCAGTATGAATTAATAGGTGCCTTCTTAAATTACTACTTGCAGAAAACTTTTTGTTGCATATCTCACAAACAAAAGGTTTCTCACCACTATGAATTAAAAGGTGTGCACTTAAATGGCTCATATCAGAAAAAATTTTGTTGCATATGTCACAAACAAAAATTTTTTTCTCACCAGAATGATATAACATGTGTGCTCTTAAATTACGCTTTTGGGCAAAAACTTTGTTACATATCTCACACACAAAAGGTTTTTCACCAGAATGACATAGCAGGTGTGCGCTTAAATGACCCTTTTGAGAGAAATTCTTATTACATATCTCACAAATATAAGGTTTCTCACCAGTATGACATAACAGATGTTTCTTTAACTGACCCTTCTCTGAGAATTTTTTGTTGCATATTTCGCAAATGGAAGGTTTCTCACCAGTATGAATTAGCATATGCCTAGTTAAACTACAATTATGTGACAATTTTTTGTTGCATATATCACAAACAAAACGTTTCTCACCAGTATGAATTGACAGATGTCTGCTTAATTCACTTTTACGAAAAAATTTCTTGTTGCATGTCTCACACACAAAAGGTTTCTCACCAGCATGATATAAGAGATGACTACTAAGAATACCCTTATGAGAGAATTTTTTGTTGCATATCTCACAAACAAAAGGTTTCTCACCAGAATGAATAATCAGGTGAGCATTTAAACGACTCTTTAATGAGAAATTCTTGTTGCATATTTCACACACATATGGTTTCTCGCCAGAATGATGTAACAGGTGTACTCTTAAACTACTTTTTTGAGAGAAACTCTTTTTGCAAATTTCACACATAAAAGGTTTCTCACCAGTATGAATTAACAGATGCGTCCTTAAATGAGCCTTTTCTGAGAATCTTTTGTTGCATATTTCGCAACTGAAAGGTTTCTCACCAGTATGAATTAAAATATGACGACTGAAAGTACTCTTATAAGCGAAATTCTTATTGCATATCTCACACACAAAAGGTTTTTTATAAGAATGAATAAACAGATGGGAACTAAATTGACTCTTTTGAGAGAATTTCTTGTTACATGCAAAAGATTTTGCCTGCTGTGAGCTAAAAGCTTCATTTCCCAAACTATTTTTTAAAGAAATATTTTTTTGCATATTTCAGACTTTAAATATAGCTTTTTGAGACACTTGATGTATATCTAACTTTTAAAGCTATGTATCTGTAATGAATAAAAATAAATTAATCACTTTTTACGATTCATTATAAAGTAATATAGGATATTAAAGTATCGAAGAAAATGAAATTCATAGTGAAAAACCGAATTATAATAAGATTTATATCATATTACTAAAAACTACAACAGAACTTTAATTATCTGATTGTTGGAGATCAGAATGTGCATCAGGTGCCTTTCATAATTATAGAATGATTAAACTATAAATAAAATGATAAAAAGTAAACAAAACAGCTACCATAATAAAACAAATAATTTAACATAAAGAAAATATTAAACATTAACTTTAAAAGTTACAAGAAAAGATTATAAATCAAAAATGAAGCAAATTTTAGAATAAATTTTCATTATTTCATTCCATGAATAGAAACAACGATACATTTGATATGCAGTGAGGCAAAAATTAGTTATTTTTGTGGATATGGGAATCACAATGTAAAAATGTGTCTAGTGCAAATTCCTCCAAAATTATTAATTTTTGAGTCCAATATAACACGTTAATAGGACACAATTTTACATTGTTAATTCAAGTTATATGGTCAAAATTTAATTATTTATTAATATTTTTTCCGTGTTTAAAACATATATAATAGATAAAAGGTAAACATGTGTCTTATGTAATAAGAAACATGTAAGTAAAACATATATAAAAGATAAAAGGTAAACA
Organism: Maratus speculifer; assembly: GCA_964019185.1. NCBI lineage: Eukaryota > Metazoa > Arthropoda > Arachnida > Araneae > Salticidae > Maratus > Maratus speculifer. Next base: position 4,039,148 of record CAXHSM010001189.1, read on the forward strand.
AGTTTATGTAATAAAAAACATGCAGATAAAATATTATAATAGATAAAAGATAAACATGTTTCTTATGTAATTAGAAACATGTAAATAAAACATAATAATATATAAAAAGTATACATTATCTCATACAATTTCCAAATACAGCTCACTTGGAAATATATTCTTAGGTCAGTCCATGCAAATTTGATGGTGAAATGTGTGAAGAGAAAACATCAAGCTGAGTTATAGTAGAGTCTGTGGAGTGTATAAGAGTCACGACAGAACTTGAGATGAATGAAAAAATTACACAAATAGCATATTTTATTCAGAAAGAAATTAACCAATAAAACCTTTCTCATTGTTTAATAAAAATTATGAAAGAAGCAATATTGAAAATATTTGTAATTAAAATGCGCTATCTACGCTAGCATAAAAAAGCCAGCTTAAGAGCAATATTTTAAATGTTAATTTTAAAGTAGAGAAATAAATTTTGCATAATTCATTTATTACAGTCATTTTGAAGCATTACGAGAGACAGGCGGGTCTCAAATATGTTACGTTAAAATTCCAACATATTTCGAGATAAGCAATAAAATAGTGACATTTGCATAGATAATTCTTCTCATAACACTATAGGGTTACTACAAATGAATCATCGGGTTTTCATATTTTACTACGTGCGAATTAGGAAACGTATACGTTTCCATGACAACTCAAAGGAGAGGACGTTTACTATAATTTGGCGCTGCGTACGTGTCATGTGCGTGTGATTGCCATGTTGCTGCGTGAACGTCATATTCAAAATGGCGACTGCAAAGCAGAAAGCGTTTAATGTACTAGAATTTTCAAAGTGTGAATAGCTTATAACCAGTCAGAAAACATTTCGGAAGGCACACAAATGCAAACCACAAACCCAACAAAGCATTCTGTGCTGGTATCAACCATTCAAAGAAACCATTGTTTATATAAGGCAAAAGTTCCATCTGACCGAGTGTAACTGAAGAAACAATGATACAAGTTAGAGTGAGTTTGTGACTTTAAGGGTGTTCGTAACTCAAAAGGGGTAACTTTGTGACACATGCTTTAATTTATTTTTGTTCGGAAATGCATGAAAATAGCAGTTATTCAGAAACTGTCTAATTGCCCTTAGTTTTCTGTTTTTTTTAAAAACACAATAGATCTTTCATAACTAGTCTCCAAAGTTGACATTTTTTGGCACATTTCCCGAGGAAAGCAGAAAAACCAGTCGAAAAGCAGGAGAAAAACGGGTTACCACGTGATCAAAATAGCTTAGAGCTGGACAAGTAATTTAATTATCATAAAATGGAAAACTAAGTTCGATTCGAAATCGCTTCCATAATCAGGCATTCCAATTTTATATCTTTCCGTTAAAAAATGAATTTGTAAATGTATCAAAACGTTTTGCGCTTGTTGAGCGGAGCAGTAGAGAACACCATTAAAACCTCGTTTAGCTTTTACCTTCCATTTTGGCTTTGTTGCGGAACCGCATCATGACTGCATTTGCGACCATGCTGAGTGATGTGTGGAGCGAGCTGAAGTATTGCCTTGACATCTGCCGTTTCACAAAAGGAGCATATATTGAACATCTGTAATACGGACATCAATCTTGTATACATTCGGTTTATTTTCATACATAAATCATTATTGTAACCCAATTATATTCCGAAATAAACGTTTTTGAAACCTGATGATTCTTTTGTAATAACTCTGTGTTCTAATGGCCTACAATTATTTAAAAGAGGTATGAAAAGGAAAAGTGTACTAAAAACAATTAAATAAGAATCAGATAAACTTCACAAATTAATTTTTCTACAAAATAATAAATTAAATATCAATTTACTCAATTTAGTGTAACCAGTCATAACAAATTAGCATAGTGCACATGACCTTTATATATTTATAAAAGTAATAAATAAGTTCTTCATTTTAACAGACTTTTTTTCTCTTTAAAGTATATGCTTACCTTTCGAGCAATTGTGAAAAATATGAAATGCGTATAAAATACATGTGTTTTTAGATAAAACAGTAAATAAAACTATGAATAGAAATTTTTTTTTAATGGATTTTCATTTAACTTTCAAATTTAGGCAATATTTAGTCAATTTTTAGTAAAGAGTTTTGGAAGTTTTTTTTATATACGCAAATAAAGAATTTAGTTTATGACAAACCTTCTACAATCTATTCAAGCTATTTCAGTTTTTTGTTTCAACAATATACAGTAACTTCACTCTTAACCAGAAATTTGCTTTAACTGGCTTTTTTTTTCAGCACCATTCAAAAAGAGAAAGTCAGGTTTAAATGTATACCTGTGTACCTTCAGCAATGTTCAAATTGTGGTTAAAGCATCCCCCCAGGAAGATTGAAATTGTTTTTTAATGGTCAAAAGTGCAACCCTCAGAACTCCATCAGAGGATATGTCTGATTTATCTGCAAAAAGATTTGTACAAATATTTGAAAGCTTGAGGGATGTGAACAGATCACTGTAGCAGATGTAGAAGCGTGGTTTGAGTTTGATGAAGATCTCAAAAAGGAAACATTATTCGACAAGGATACGATTAAGACTCGGTTAATCCTATGGTGTTAAAGATATGGGAAGATGCAAAATGTCGGGCTTCTTGCATTTAACAGAACAAGATCATTGACAAATTTATGATTAATTTAAATTTACATAATGAAAAATATTTTCAACTTTTTAGAAAGGTATGTGAGACGATTTTCAACAATTTAATTTTTATTAAAAATTTTTCATTATTTGTTATAAGTGATATTTTTTTTCAATTCAGTTAATTACAACTAGTATTCATTTCACAAAATATAGAAAAAAATGTACTTTTTTTAAACTGCACAAATTAAAAAACTAAATACATTGCACACATTTATTAAATAAATTACACAAAAACTGATTTAATTTATTTTATTTCTTTGATTTAACCGGTTTTTCTCTAAACTAGCTAAACCTTGGTCCCATTTAGGCCGTTTAAGTGGAAAGCTACTGTAATAACAAACCACTAACCTGTCTTATGAAGCGAAAATTTGCAATACATCTTAAATTTACTAACATGTATCAAATTTTGTATACAAAACATGATAAAAAATTGTATTTTTCAATTAAAAAAGAGTTCTTAAATTAGTTTATTACATTTTATAGAATATATTAGAATATTTTTATAGCTTATTTTATAGAGTATATTCGAATATTTTTATAGATTATTTTATACAGTATATTTGAATACTTTTTATAGAAACTCTATACACATTTCTATTGAACTTCTATAGATATTTCCAGAACTTTTGGTTAAACTAGCTTATAGAAAAATGGGCCAAATTCTGTAGAGCTCCATAATAATTATTCTCTGATTCTTTTAATTCTATTAGAAAATTTTATAAGGGTAAGTTCATAAGTAAAAATCTCCAAAAAACATAATAAAAAGAAAAGACATTTTAAGACTGTCCTACATTATTTAAAAGTGTTTATGGTATAACATGATTAACTCATTGACCAATTCCCCAAATTAAATAACCCTATAAACTATTAGCGAAATTATACGAATTGACATAAGTTTTAATGAAATAACAAATAAATTAGTAATATATTAATAAATGTACAAAAAAGTCAAAATAAAAATCACTTGATGACATATCAGATACATATACAGTAGACTCCCTTAAATACACAACTGTCTAAAATCCACACATAATTTATGGATGTAAACAATGAAACATTCAGTTCAGGTGTTGGGAAAAAATTGACTTCTTTAGTTTTATATCAATTTCATATGTATTTTAAATTGTAATTTTTGTTAATATTATTGAATTTATTTTTTTTCCCTGAAAGAAAAATAAATTTATTTCTGAAAACACTCAGATATTGCTAATATCATAGGTAATCACAATCTTCTAACCAAATATATTTGTGTATTAATTAAGCTTTTTTAATTATTAAGTCTGACTAAACCTGAAATAAAACTTACTTATTTTATGCTTTTGATATGAATTAGTATTGTACCTTAAACAGACAAGTTTTATTGAATATTTTAGGAAAAATGCATTTCATCTTTATAATGAATATTTAATCATACATTATTGATCATTAACTTGATTTTTTCTTTTAATATTTCAATCATTAAAAAAAATATCTAATTTTTTACAATTTTACTTGTTATTTTTTTTTATAATTTTATTATATTGTAGGCATTTACTACAGTTTTGATTGCATAATTATATTCAAATTACTGTTTAAAGAATGCAAACAAAGCAATGACCAGAAATCTGCAAAATTCTAAAATCTGCACAACCTCACAAGTTGTGTGGATTTGAAGGAGTGTACTGTATCAAGTTTAATATCAATTAAAAGTGACATTTATGATTACTCATTATTGGCATTTAATCTTTTACATGTGGAGTCTTTTTAGATATTAAGTTCTAAAAATTTATGATTAATAGCCATTTGACTATTTTTCTTTTTCCAACAATAATAAGATGTCACAAAATCATCATAAAATTGGATATTTTAAAATTATTATTTTTATTAAGGATTTAACTTGTGACTTACTTAGATATTTGTAGTTGATATATATTTAAATTTTAATAACATTAGCTTTATATATCACAGTTTCAAACATGCAACAATAATTATAAGGTTGATTTTTATTTTATAATTGTTAGCCTTAAATTTCTCACTATAATTAATTTTTTCAATATTTTTTCATGACAAGCATATTATTCTTGTGATTTGCATTATTTATTGAGTATTCAGAAATCATAATTTTAAAAAAATCATACATTTGCTGTTTTTAAAATTCAAAACAGATGGTGATACTGCATGAAATATACATAATTAAAAAAAAAAAAAACATTTGTTTTTGATTATTTTGAGGATATTTTTCTCAATGTTTTCAATTATCCTGTTTCTTAAAATTTTGCTTTGCCATATTAATATTGTCATTAATCTACAATCAATTTAATTACAAAATTTCTGTAATCCAGAATTTTTTATAATCGGGACTCGCTGTAATCACAGCGATTTCAAATTAAGGAAGTTATACTGTATTGCATGTCTAAAATTTTCAATGCAGCCTCTACAACATGTTCTTTAATGGCAGTTCATTCATAATACTTAGGGGAGAGCAATAATGACTTGATGGGGGTGTCTTTCAAGTACCCCAACAATCTGCCTCTATCTGAAGTATTTTTATGAAGTAAAACACACTGCATAGTTAATTTAGAATTTTTTCAATCAAAAATCAATGAATAAATGAGGATATAAGTGAAAAATTTCAATTTATCCAAAATTTTTAAAATCGAGTTTTCACTTTCAGTCTACTCCATTGTGAACCTCCACAGAAAAAAATGTTATATTCTGCAAAAAATCTGGTTTTATCATGCATTTTTAGCATTATAAAAAGTCAGTTTACAATGAAAACCAGTAGATGGAGTCAGAATTTTTTATGATTTTCAAAAATTTGAGTCTCTGGATTAGGTGAATTTTGAAACTTGAGTCCTCAAATATATACATTACATTTTTACACTACACGTGTATTTAGTATTCAGCTGTCATTTTCAAAATTTATTGCAAAATTTTAATAAAAACCAGAGTTTGCCATCTTGTGGCCATTCTAAGCACAATACAACCATGCTGATATGGAATTTCTATTATTATTTTTGAAAAATCAGTAATTGAAAAGCACAACATATTTAAATTAAAAAGAAAAAAAAAAGAAATGAAAAGTGTTCCACCCTAGTGTACACATTTCAAGTAATTAGACAAATCATTGCATCACAGCTTAAGTAAATAGATTCAAAACATTTTATAAAATTCTGTAAAGGATAGCTGACATAAACATAATAAAAAAAAAGTATGAAATGTTTCGATGATGGAAAATATTCTTGCCATCAATGTTGATTATTTCCCTCATTTGTTAAATAACAAAGTGACTTAACAGAATTGAGAGAACACAGTTTTCAAATGCATAGTGTACAACAAGAAGTCTTCAAGGTGGTCATTGTGGCAAGATATTTAAACCAAAATTATACAATTTTATTTACAAAATGCATTTTTGTGGTCACTTTTTCATAAAAAATTGTTCATTCCATTCAGTAATGACTTTTAAAAAAATAATAATCATAAGAACATTTTTATTTATTTATTTTGTGAACAAATACAGTCATACCTTATTGGAAAATTTAGTTTAACACAAAATAGCAGAATGGCTCCATCTGACAATAAAAACCAGAATTCTTAAATTTTCAAGAATCCAACACTTTTTTCGTGTAAAGATAGAAGAAAGTAAAAATTCATTCCACCCTAGTGTATACATTTCAAGCAACTAGACCATTTATTGGATCACAGTCTAAGTAAATAGGTTAAAAACAATTTATCAATTTCTGTAAAGGAAAGCTGATGTGCATACCAACAAAAAAAAAAAAAAAAGTATGAAACATTTCCATAAAGGAAAATATTTTTACCATCACTGTTCATTTTTCCTCTTTGTTGAATGAAGTGACTTAACAGTATTGAGAGAATGCAGTTTTTTAATGCATAGTAAATGATAAAAAGTCATGAAGGCTATCACTGTGGCAAGATACTTAAACAAAAATTAGAACATTTTATTTACAAGATGCATTTTTGTGGTAAATTTTTTCATTTAAAAAATGTGCATTTCATTTTGTAATGGCTTTTCTACAACAATAATAATTACCCAATCAGTTATTTTTCTAAAGAAATACAATCAAATCTTGTAACATGAAATTTTAGTACTTACGTATTAAAGCTACCGGAGCAATATTGTTGTTCGCACGCACACGCAGTTATCTTTTGGATTCCTTGTTGCCTTGTTGTTTTCTGATTTTTGAAGCCATTTTTTAGAGCTTTTTTGATGCGAACAACAAGATTGCTCTTTATTGGTGCATTAGTGCAACTTCTGCTGCAGTGACATTAATATGTAAGTACCGAAATTTCATTTAACACAAAATGATACTGATGTTCCATCAAATAAGCTTGAAAACCAGTGTATTGCTTGTTCTAGGATTTTTGAATATTTTAAAATAATTTTTATTTGCATAAAATAGCGGAGGTTAATCTTTAATATGCCAATATTGAACTTTTTTGATTTTGGTAACAGAATTTTCTTTAAAAGATATTTTCAATATTAGAATCGGTTTTAAAATATCTTTTTAAAAAAATCGAAAAAGTAAAAAATTATGATATTGATGATAGAACTCAACTATCATATCCAAAAAAAAAAAGTTTGAAAACATTCCATTTTAATGAGAAGTTCAAAAACAACCTGTCCATTGGATTAACATTATGGAGCGTAGTGTGTTCAAGTAAGTTAAGAGTCTCTTCAAGATATGTAAATTTTGATGCAAAGGCACTTCATTATATGATCTATTATTTAAAAAATAATTTGTTTTAATTGAATAGAATACAATCAAATTCAGTTTATGAGCAACAAAGTTTAAAAATAAACGTAAAAAAATCAAACCACTTTGCTGTATCTAAATTGAAATTTCAATATTAGACTAAACTATTAAAATTTAAATAATTAATAATAAGCGAAACTATTTGCTATAAATGAAACATTTTAATAATGCTTTAAATGACTCAATAATAAATCAGCAAAAATTGAAAGTTGCGACGCATTAAATTTCGAGCAGTCATCATCAAATAACAACTTTTAAAGTTTTTAGATGAAGACTACTTTTAAATGAAGGGTAATGAAAGAAACTACCTTACTTAGCATTAAGAAAAGATTGGGGGTACAATAAATTTATGCTTTAAAATTTACTTGTTAATATGAACGGAAGAGACAAGACGCCAATAAAAGAATGAGTCTTGCATTGAATCATGAATCATTTAAAGTCATTTTAAAGTGATTCTTGTATTTGTAACTCTTAATATTAAAGTCAATGTATTATTTATCAATTAAACTAGTGCAATGGAAATATGACTAGTACTTTTTTAAACTAGTTACCGGATAGCCATTAAACACGTATTACAAAGAATCTAAGTTATATTTTTCTGAGTTTCCAAAGTGAAATTGCATCCAAATTTTATCTTTACTGCATATTTAAATGCCAGAATAACGAATTTTGAAAATGCTTCCTATTTCTTTTCTTATAAATAAATATTTTGTTTTGTAAACTAAAACTCAGTTCAAAATTTCTACTACATTCATTCAATGATGAATCACTTCTTCTTCATGACTCATTCATGATTTTGGCGTCTATAAGAAAATGGACAAAATGATCATAGTCCGATTGTAACAGTAAATATCTTTTGAAATCAATTTACTGACCCATCTTCTCTACTATAATACACTAAATGTTAGATGCGTTTCTTTGGTTATTCATCTACTGAAAATTCCGGAACTTCTGATTTGTTTGTATGTTTACTGAAAACATACATCTGATTTGTGTGCTCTACATGAAGCCTAGTTTGTGATTTGATCATACAAAATGACATAAAATTTAATGTGTCAGAGTTTTCTTTTTTACTGACATTTATAGTGATTTTAAATATTCCGCACATCATAAAACAGAATAGTTTTCTAAACAAAAAGTAAGTATCAAGCCGAATACTTTATACAGTACCCCCACGTTATATCGCGCCTTGATATATCGCGCATGTTCTATGACTCCCAACTTTTTTTCTGTTTTTTTTTTTTTTTTTTTTTTTTTTTTTTTTTTTTTGCTTTGGAAATTTTGCTACGAAAAATAATTTAATGTGCTAAATAATAAATCATGCAAAGTGGAAAAAAGCCTGAAATGAAATAATAAGAGACAGGGGTGGGGGGGGGAGAGGGAGAAACGAAAGCAGATGGATAAATTGCATCCCATGGGCTGGGCCATAATGTAATTTCTTATTTTTGCTGTCACTTCAATGGTAGGAATCTGGACCGAAATTAGGGATTTTGTCCGCATTTTGGGGAAAAGCCTGGGGATTTTTTTTATTATTATTATTTCAGTTGAAATTTTCTGTAACACTGGATCTGTCTCGAAATCAATTTTGATACACAGAAAACGGAAATAAAATGCAGAAATCGAAAATATCAATAACTATTCTCATGGTCATGCAAATGTTATCAAGAGAGTAATCAATTAAAATAGCAATAATAGTAATAATTCACATATTTACACATTAGAAAAATTATTCCCTTTTTTCTTTAAATTAAATGTCATTTTGAATATCGTATGTTTTTTGTATTTTCCCCAAAACAAATTGTAAAGGAAATAGATAGATTTTAGATTTAGATAATCTGGTAAACAGAAACATAATATGACTTTCCACATCATATGCAATCCTCAGTTGCTTAAGATTCGGAAACTATGTCAAGTAGGTTGCATACGGGGAAGATTTTATGATAGTCAATTGGATGTAAGTTTAAATGTTTATTTTTTGTAAATTAGGAATTCTTTCGATAAAAAGCTTGATTTGTGTGAAAATTTGTGAATTTAAATTCGTTAAATGTTTTCAGAGGAGTAAACTGAAATTTGAAAATTAACTTTTTTTGTACAGAAATTGAGTTAGGGACTTTTTGGGGGAAAAACATTGATTTGGGGATAAAATTTTGAGCTTAAATTCGTTAAATAACTTTTATAATGGTAAATTGAAAAATGAAAATTTACTTTTTTGTGTAGAAATTGAGTTGGGAACTTTTTCCGAAGGAAAAAAAACTGATTTAGGGAAAATTCAGAAATTTTGGGGAACTTTGGGATGACTTTGGACAATCTGGCAACTCTGATCTCGACATCGAGTTAATTTGTTAGTTCGGAGCCCTTCTCGAATTATCATGTCTGCTACTGTCGGCCTGCCTCTAAAAGTAAAAATGGACGCGATTGAAAGAATTAAAAAAGGTGCAACACAAATTTCAATTGCTAATGAGCTAGGCGTTGGAGCTTCTACTGTAAGAGGGTGGCTAAAAGAAGTATCCAAATTAAGAAAATTTGTAGAAAACGTGGATCAAACTGAAGGACTAAATAGAAAAAGAGCTCGAGTGGCAAATGACGATGAGCTAGACAAGGCATTAATCTGGGAGTTCCTTTATCAGGTTCCATCATAAAAGAGAAAGCAAAAATCTTGGCGAAAAAGCTAAAGCCGTATGAAGAAATCGATTTTGAAGCGAGCGGTGGATAGTTTTGGTGGTGGCAAAAGTGGCATGGCATTGGACGGAGTGTAATTCACGGAGAAAAGCGATCAGCTGACGAAGAAGCTGCTTTAAAATTTCCTGCTGAACTGAAGAAAAAACTGGATGATTTAGGTTTAAAAGATGAACAGATATACAATGCCGGCGAAGCTGCACTTTACTGGAAGTTGTTTCCAAATAGAACACAAGATTATAAGAATAGTTCGATGAATTGTGGATGCAAAAAAAAAAGGACAGGGTGACACTTCTTTTTGCAGCAAATAAAGAGGGAAGTCATAAGTTAAAGCCGTTTCTTGTGGGTAAGAGCAAAAATCCTAGAGTTTTAAAGAATGTAAATAGGAAAAATCTGCCACTGATATATGAAAGCTTCAGAAATGCTTGGATGACACAATCCTTATTAAAGAAATGGTTTTTCGATAATTTTGTCCCATATATTCGTGGTTTTCTCAGAGATAAGGGTTTAGAAGAAAAGGCTGTGCTCTTAATAGATCAATGCCGAACTCATCCCAGTGAAGAACTTATGTCATCGGATAAAAATATTACCGTAAAATACCGTTAATCCGCCCTTCCCGATCAAACGCCCCCTCCCCACTTTATAAAGAATTTGAAATTTTCAAAAAATCCCGAGAAAGCGCCCTCCCTCCCGATTCTCAAAGGCGATTGAGAGCGAGATCAATCATTTTGAAATGAACGAATCATGAATCTTTAATGAAATGCGCGTTTTTTTTTCAAGATTTTTAATTGATTTCATGCTTGTTTTGGCTTTTTTTTACTAATTTCTCCCTTTTCTGCGTTTTTTCGACAGAATTTACGTTTTTTAAAAAAAAAAAAACCAAATTTTTCAAGTATAAAAATTCATGATTCATTCAACGATTCATTCATTTCATAATGATTCATTCCTATAAATTTTGTTGAACGATCGCGAAAAAATCCCGTGTAAGCGCCCTCCCCTAACTATTGTACGATTTTTCTTTTCGTTTGGGGGGGCGGATTAACGGTATTTTACGGTAAAGCTATGTTTTTGCTGCAAAACACAACAAGTCTTCTTCAACCAATGTACCAAGGAATAATTGCTACGTTCAAAAAAAACTATCGATGGGAGTTATTGAGAAATCTGTTGTTCATAGAAGAATGGCCACTGCCTGAGGCTCTGAAAAATTTAAGCTTAAAAGATGCCATGTACATCTCTGAAAAAGCGTGGTCCGCTGTTAGGTCCTAAACCATTTCCAAATGCTGATCGAAAGTTTTAAACAATAGCGAACTCGATGCTAATGAAGAAGATTCTATAGATATTCTAGTTCAACAATCCAAGTCACTATAGTTTGAGTGTAGACGAAGATGATTTGAAAACTTGGATAAATGTAGAAGATGACGAACCGATTTGTGAAACTCTTACAGATGAGCAGATCAAAGCTTGATGTACGAGCGGACGAAGATCCTAAAGACGCAGAAAGTGATGATGAAGAAGAAACGACACCTGTTTCCATGAAGGAAGCCGTTGTTATGCTTGAGAAAGCATACATTGCATTTGAAAGATGCAACTCCACTCATATAAATGAAATGCAATTGATTAATTTTTGCTCACTGATATTTTCTGGAAAACAAGTTGTTTCAGAAAAATCTAAGCAGATGACTTTAGATTCCTTCTTCAGCAGAAAATGAAAAATGTGAATACACATGTGTAATCGTACATAAAATAAAAAAAAGGTAAATGGAATTTCTCTGTCTTCATTATAAGATAGTTTTTACTTGCTATTATTTTACTTACTATTACTCTACTTGCTATTTTTATTACTGTACTTAAATTACTAATTTTATTTTTAAGACATGCTCGTAAAAGATGTAAAATTTGTACTAAATCACTCGCTCCCCCAGATAAATCGTGCATTCAGATATATCGCGCATTTTTCCTGTCTCCCGAAAAGTGCGATATAACAAGGGTCTACTGTATTTTAGAGTTTGAAGATGTTAAAAAACTAAAATTTACATGATATTTGAAACAGATTCCTTCATTTAGATTTTTTTTAATGTAAAATACCCTATAAGTAACTAATATACATTATAGTAAAGTACACTACAAAAACTATAAATCCTTTTCACAGCCATTTTTTTTTTAATTTGTATTATTAATTTCACTTGAATAGGCCATTTATATATTTTATAATAAAAACAGAATAAATTGTATATAAAAAACAATCCTAATGCATACGCATATATTTATATGTTGCATATATGTTTTTTCTAACCGAAAAGTAAGTATCAAGCCGAATACTTTATATTTTAGAGTTTGAAGATGTTAAAAAAATAAAATTTACATGATATTTGAAACAGATTCTTTGATTTAGATTTTTTTTAAATGTAAAATACCATATAAGTAACTAATATACACTATAGCAGGCCTGTCCAACCTTTCAGTAACCAGGGGCGCATCTTGGCTCTGGGCACTCAATGAGGGGCGCCATTATTTACGTGACTGAAAACATGTGGCAGTATTATCGTATAGTATTAGCACACACGCACGTTTTAACATAATACAAATGAATCGTACAGCGGTAAACAAAAGAATCCTGCAGTTCTGAAGTGACACGCATTAAATTTCAAATTATACATTTTTTTTCATTTAATGAGAAGTTTATATAAAAAATATTTGTAGGGAAAGGCGTCAGAAACTTTCATCGTGTTTATAGTAGCAATAATAACGAATGAATATGAAAATCAGAGACATTGGTAGGTTTCTTTTAGGACATGTAAATACGGTTTGATTTATTTTGAAGACGTGGATTAATTTTATGAAAAATACAAAAACAGACAAGCATGATAGTGACCAAATCATGTGGGTGCTTTCAGAGGGATAATCCGTACATGCTTTTATAGATGGAAATCATTTTGCACTTTTTATTATTTTTTCTAAGCAAAATTACAGAAAAAAATCTCTAAAATTTCAAAAGTCAAGAAAGAAAAATTAAATTCTTTTATCCTTCATATAAAACAGCCAATGGCCAGTGTGACAACAGTATAAAGAAAAAATCTGGCTTTCATGCACATGTATCTCCAAAGGGGAGGGGGGGGGAGGTGCACATATTTATTTTTCTCTTACCTCTTAAGTATTAAAACAAACTGTTTCCAACTATTAAGGAATTTAACTATCATAATTACACTACATAAACAATAACTAAAAATTGCAAAATTATACAAGATTAAACTTTTAAAGTATGTTTCTGGTTTTTAATGTACAACGGCAAGATAACAGCATGCCAAACACAGGTTTCAAGAATATCTCTGATAAAATATTAATGATTTTAAAGAAAGCATTCTTTATAATGGAATTTTACTTCTAAAGTGTTTAATAACAGGAAATTTTCAAAAGGGCGCCATGGCGCCCGCGGGCGTCGCGTTGGACAGCCCTGCACTATAGTAAAGTACACTACAAAAACTATAAATCCTTTTCACAACCATTCTTTTTTTTTTTTTTTTTTATTTGTATTATTAATTTCGCTTGAATAGGCCATTTATATATTTTATTATAAAAACAGAATAAATTGTATGTAAAAAACAATCCTAATGCATACGCATATATTTATATGTTTGTATATATGTAGAATTCTATAGAATGATTATATTTATATAAATATTTAGATATATATACAAACATTCATAAGCATTTATTAGGTTTGCTTCCATAGCTGTTTGTATCATTGGGGAATAAGTTTCACTTTCTAAAGCCTGAATTGTACCGAGTAAGTAATAGCTGTAAAAAAATGTGATGGCCTCTATAGTAAAAAAAATATTACCTTTTTTTTTTTATAAACAGTGATTATAAATTAAATTATTAGAATTATGAAGTAAAATTTGATTACTTATTTTACTTTTTTTTATCAATTGTAAAATTAGCTGGAATCCCTTTCTGTTTTTTATGTAATTTATCATTTTTCATAATGTATTATCCTTGAATAATACCACTGTTAAATATGTTAAAGTACTGCTAATAATAAAATCTTGATTCAGTTGCTATATTTACCATAACTTATGGAAAAAATGAGGTCATCGGTTAGGAATTTAAAAGTTGAAAATTCCAAAATGCGATATTTATACCAAGACGCTGTTTGCGAAAATTTTGAGCAAAATATTTAGTGTTTACAAAGAAGAACCCCCTCCTCTTTTTTTCTAATTGCAATGCTGTTAATCATAAATCAACGAAAAAAATATATCATGAATCATACTTTTCGAAGAAATATGCTGAACACAAATTAGCAGGAGGGACAATAGAAGCTTACTTTTATTGCACTGTGCTGTAGAAACTTTGTATTGAAAAACAGGTATTTCTGAAATTTACTATTGAAATTTTTCTTTTCTTGGCAAATTTTACTAGTTGAATTACAAATCATTCTTATATTCGTTCAAAAGTAAATATTTCATTAATGTCACTGATTATTTCAATTTTTATTACTTTTTATCTCTTATTAGAGGAGGATTTTAAAATTCATTTTGTTATGATGACTTGATATAACTCAGATTTTTTACATCTTTTTGATTATTACTTAAATAAAAATTTAGGATGATGAGAATAAATGAACTTGAAATTCTCTTTTATAACGATTTGCTGTTAGTGTGGAATTTTGAAACGTTCATTTTTATGACTATAAGGTAGAAAGTATGAAAGGAAATAAATGCAATAAATTAACATGATATATTATCACACTCTACAGATTATTCTATTTGTGTGGCTGTAATCATCTACATTATTAAAAATATCTTTTTTTTTTGAACTGTTAATATTATTTTTAGATTGTATGCTTAATAAATTTATTATCAGCTGTTGCACTGGAAAAAAAAAAAAAAAATCAGGAAATAAATTCATTATGCCATTGTTTTTTTTTTTTTTTTTTTTTTTTTTTTTTTTTATGAAAGATCTACCAAAAAATATTTTCTGTCCAAAGTTATTGAACGCTTCACTTAAATGCTGCTTAGATAGTTAATAAAACTGTTATTAGCAATATGTATTGTATTCAAAAAATATATGTACCTTAAAATTATGAAAAAAAGCACTCCTCCTCCTCCTCCTCCTGTCAATATGAAGCATTGACAAAAGACTTATGAATGGAATTTTCTCAATGCTTATTAACATTAAAGTCTATTAACAGAAATTGGTAAACATTAAGGCTTAAGTAGTTAAAATTAAAAAAAAAGTTGTTACAAGAAATTTTTTTCAGTAAATAAAAAAAAGAGAAATTATTCAAATTCTACTCTCTTATCATAAAAAGGACTCCGTGAATGACATCAAATTTATGTTATTTGCGCGTGGAAATAGAAATTATTGAGACGCAATAAATAAATAAAACTAAAATAAATTTAAAAAAAACGATAGGCAAAGTATGCTTTCTTATTATTAAAAAATTAATCGCTATTTTCTCTGATAATTTGCCGATTTCATCCAAATTTTCAGCCAGTCGCAATAATAGTAAATTAGGGTGAGTAGCAAATTTTTATTGAAATATAATAAGTTATTAAAAAGTTACAGTGCCTTACAAAAAGGTTCATTATAGAGCAACTCTTTAAAGAAAAACAAGACAACTTAATCTGTGATCTCTTTATTTAACTTCTGTCAACTCAAATGTAAATGTTATCAGACTTGGATCGTCAGCACATTTGGCTACACAGAAAGGAATTGCATGGATTTTAATACAATTATTGTTAAAGAAAAAAGATTTTTGGTGGCCGATTTAAAAATTTATTCTTTATTTTCGAAAATTGAAATTTGCTCAAAATTGGTAGCAGCGATATTTTTGGGATGCTACGATATGTAGTTAATGTAAAAAGATTATGTATGAAAAAAGTTTTAGGAAAAAAAAATCTGGAAGTGGAAGTTAAAAAAAATCGGTTTTTAAGTATAAATATTTTAATCCTGCATATTTTTAGACAATTAATGATTCAAATAATTTAATTGTTTAATAATTCTGTATTTAGCCACATTTATGCAATATTTTGGATATGTTTATTGCTTCTTTAATAGTGCAAAATAATTCCTGTTAACTACGACATTCATGATAGGTGTGGCAACTACGCCAATTTTTTCAAAAACAATATCAATTTTTGAGGATGCTGCATTTCTCACTTTAATTATAGCACTAAATAATATTTCACTGTGCATGCACGAATGCAATAAAAATATAATGTTCCCAATACATTAGCTTAATGCAGTGAGCAATTTTTGTGAATGTCTCAAAAAACATTGTCTGAAAATTAGCAATAAAATAAGCTCAAAATCCTCAGTTCCCAAAATGAAGCTAAAAAAGGTAGGGGCTGTTTCTACCATGATTAGTTTATTTAGAGGGACAGACAAAATTTTTCCGTTACATTCGGGCCTGTGGGGAAAAATTGTTTCAAATGAATTTTTAAGTCAACATATTTCACATAACATATTTAAATTAACGCTCAAACATATTCAACTTTATAAGCATCTGCGAAATGCAATAAAATATGCAGTTAAAATAATAGTTATTTTTCATTTACAGGGCCACACAAAAGAATTTTAATACCTAATAATAAAGGAAGAGATTGTTTGTAATATATTTTAATGATGATAAATGGTTTCATGCGTAATCAAATTGATATACATTGATATGATGTAATATGACTTATTTCATGCATAATACGAAGTGTATAGCATTTACAGGTGGACACAAAAGAGTTCAAATAGTATACTCTATCCGAAGTATTGTATATTATGAATGATGATTGTTTGGTGTATGAAATGCATTTTTAATTATGCTATGCGCTTTTAAGTTTTGCTGAATGTTTGCACATTACATGGTGTGTATAAACGCTAATAGTTACACAATTAAGATATACAGGGTTACATAAAAGAGCTTGAAAAGGTTACTGTATATGAGCGTAATTTACTTAATGTTTTTTAAAGAGGTTTTGCATTTTTATGTTGAACTGCATTCAGTTTACTATGAAATATTTGTAGAATATAGAGGTCATTTTCTCTAAACAGCGATATTTTTGTCCCTGCTTCAAAAATAATGAATAAAGTTGTATGAAAATTAAATAAATGCTAGAATACTTTAAATACAAGTTTTTATGTTTGTATAACAGGATAAAACATGCTATTATTAAATATAAACCATTTTAATAATTTTTTATGTTGTAAAAATGTCATTCCCTTGTGTGTCCCCGTCACCACCTTAACACAAATGTAGCTCCAAAAAACTGACCATCGGAATGATTTTGTAATTTTTTTGTGGGTTAAATTATTAAACAACATCATAGAATACTAAAATTTGAAAAAATAAAAACTTTTCATTTTTTGTATTTTTCTAAAAAAAATAATAAAAAATGTCCCTTGGTTTTGTTGTCATTCCCCTGTCATAAAATGAAAGTAATGATTGTCAGCTGTGGCAACACTTATATTACTCCAGAATTTCATCTTTGAACAATGGCATCATCAGGGAAGATATCTTGAATTGTTCTTTTTTGCAGTATTAATTCTGGCTAAGTAACTTGATGATTTCGAGTTACATTTTGGTAAGTATTTTTATTGACTGTCATTACCCTGTCGCGCTTATTTATTTAAATTTTGTAATGAAAGCTGAATCAACGATTAAGTCTTATTTGTATTAAGTTTTTAAAGTTTTCTTTAAGTGCAATTTGATTTTGTGTATATAGTTTAGATATTATACAAGCTAAACTTAATTTTTGTCATTCCCCTGTGGTCATTTCCTTGTCATATGTAAGGCAGGGGAATGACTACAGTCTCTAATTTTCACAAATGATGAATATTTATTAGAAAATTTAAATATTTTATGTAATTGTCACACAATATTTGCTGTTTTAAAAGCAAAAAATGCATGTTTTTGTTAGCTCTGTACATCAAAAAATAAAAAAAATGCTCTTTAAAAAGTTGGATTTTATTTTACTTTTTTTCTTTTTCTTAGCATATAATTTGAGTAAAAATAAACACTCACTGCTCTAAAAAAGCAAATGAATCGGACAAAGCAGGGTGCAAGTATATTACATGGTTGTTAAGCTTAAACTCAATAAGAGGATTTGTGATTATTATAATTTATCAGTTTTAAAAAGTTATTCGCCGACTTAGTTAAAAGCATCGTTAGCTCATTAAAATATAACTATTTTAAGGTTTTTATGAGTGTTCTTAATAAAAGCACCTTTCAGGTTTATAATGGCCTCTAAAAAAAGAACAAATGACTAAAAAAGATTGCATGAGAAAATAGCGGGAAACATTAAACAAGTAGCCAAATTTTTACCTAGAGGTCAGAGAATTCAAAGGAAACGATGGAAGATAAGTCAAAGAAATAGTCGTGCAAAAAAGAAAAATATCACTGAACACTAAGATTCCTACCTTACTGAAGATATTGTCTCAGTTGAACATGATGAAATCAGTTGTTAAAGCCATCAAAAAGCAAAAAATGATCTATCTAAATAATGTAAAAGAACAGTCTTAATACAAGGCAAAACTCAAGTAAAGGTAGTAATTTAACAAAGGTTATTAAAATTACCTTAGTTGAATCTAAATTATTCCAAGAGACAGAAAAAAATTTTAAAGTAAATTCAGATGGAAGAAAAAAAATGATCATAGGCGAGTAAGAAAGAATCGAGCAAAATTAGCTAAACAAATTGGAAAAGTTGATAAAAAAATATTAAAGACTCTTCAAATTTCAGAAAAGTACAAGAAAAAGTTTTATAGACTGAGAGACAAATATTCCAGTCAAGAATCAATTAGAAAATTCAGTAAAAATATCTCGAAAAAATTAATGCAACCCTTGAAGTAAAAAAGAAATGTTGTTTGAAGAAACACTGACAAAGTAATTGGCAAACGGAAATAGCAATCTCAAAAAAAAAAAAAAAAAAAAAAAAAGCAAAACAAATTTTTAAAGGAATAATGCAAGGAGACCTTTTAAAGAAATGCTAGGTAGTAAGTGAAACAAATTCCTTACCTTCCAAAATACACATAACACACAAGTTGTATAGTTTGGAATATGGACGGAAACAACGAACTGGATTTTTTGTTAGTATTCTAAAGGTCTGTATAGATCTATATAGGTTTGAAGATATAAGAGCCAAAATCTCTGAACCTAAATCATATGGATCTCAGGCAAATACATTTTATTTTACTGACTTTCTCCAAAAAAAAATTTCAAAATGAAATTGCTTTTGGTCTTGTTTATAATAGTTTTCCTATTTACTAAAACATTTTGTGGAAAAAAGAAATAATTTGTAGTTATACTTGCTTGCCATTCCCCTGTGCCCGTTTATCATTCCCCTGTCTACTTGAAATTAAAAAAATTATTTTTGTGTATTTAACATAGTAAAAGATTTCTGCTGACTCTATTTTATTACTTAGAGACATTGTCTAAACACAATAGAAACCAATTTTAAAGAAAAAAAGAACATTACTTTTTTAAAAAGTGTAATGTTCAAATTGACCTGTTAAGAGAAAATGACCCATAGATAAAAATATATACAGGGTCGCACAAAAAACTGGATACAGGGTCGCCTATGGATGATAATTTCTGGAAGTATTATTTTAGTAGTTTAAAGAGTATTTTTGTTTGAACTAAATTTTAGCTAAATGCTTTCATGTAATAAAAGAACTAGATAAACAAAAGTATTGAAGTATGTTTTTATCTATGAGTATAAATTGCTAAAAGAAAATTTTCATCCAGCTAGGCGTTTTCTTGCCAGACTAAATTTTACCATTATATAGTATATATATAAACCAACAAATCAAATACAGGGCTGTTCAAAAGTATTGAAATACTTATTTGTTTATGGACAGTAGCATTTTATTTCCCTAGATATCGAAGTTTTGTTAACGATTTCAGGAAGTGTTGGAAAGTGTTTCATAATCTATGCTTAACGCATGTTTTTCTTACTTGTTAAATGGGAAATACGATTATGAGAATAAATAGTGTATGTAGATTTTGAGATAATGAAAGGATGTTAGATTTAGATTTTATGGTGAGAAATTATATGATTGTTTCAAAGTAAAATAATTTTTGCTTATTTTTCATTTCGCAATATCAAGTATAAGGGATTCAATTGATAATTTCACCATAAATAAAATTTTTCATTATATATATACATATATATGATTATTTATAAAAATAAAGTTTAATTTTTCAATAATTTGAACAGTTGAAGCTTATGAAAATACTTTTGAAAACTTTAGCTTAAAAATTTAATTACTTTCATACTTACATGGATACATACATACTTTATGGATTTTTTTTATTTTAGTTAATTCTGTGGGTTTATAAATTAATGTAATTGTACCTTTTTAAATATTTTCATTCATCAAAAATTACATAGGTTTCATTTTGTGAATATTAATAGAAGAATGAAAATACTTATATTTCGATATTTTTTATCAATTACTTTTTCGATTTCAGTGAAATTTAAAGATGGTAAATCTCCAGTAATAACATTGAATTCCATGCACATGTTTTACTTTGCATAGTTGTATTTTATAAATAAAAGGTAGGTAATTGATGGCAACAGCAAAGCTATTATTACCAGCGAAGCTATTATTACTTGTTTCTCTAAATTGAATAAATTGATTTGAAAAGCATTATTTCATTGATAAATAAATTTAAGTTATATGATATTTAACATTTTTTAGTGTAGTTTTTTTTTTCATATCCACTAATAGAGAATAATAACAGAATAGAGAATTAAATATAGACTGTATGTAAGGATAGTATTGTGAAAGGAACTAGCTATGAAAATATCATTTTAATACTGACTTGGAAATATAAGGACATTTTAATGTAGGATATTTGAGATCAACCTATATTGTAACCTTACAATGCCTTAAATTGCTGGTATATAACGCAGATTAAGGCATTATACAGGGTGATTCAGCTCGTCGGTGACAAACTTTAAGGATCGATAGAGCACACCTAGACGAACATTTTTGAATAGGGAATGTAGGGTCCCTGACGCGATGGTAAGGCGCTAGGCGCTTTCGAAAATTTGGGTGCCGAAATTCGAAACGTCATAAAAACTAGGGAAATGGTTAGATTTTCTTGCTTCTTGCGTCGAAATGATTCTGTTTGTTTAGACTTTCTTCAGTACCAATTTGATAAGCGTATCTCTTAAAACATGGATAGGGGGCGCTGCAGACTTTGGAGAGCTAGACAACAACTTTAAGCCCGTTATTTTGATAATTTAACACATGCTCGCCAAAGTTTATACTCTAACTTAAAGTTTGAACCCAAAAGTAGAGCCCTGCAAAAAGCGTAAGAGCCGGAATAAAATGTCAAAGTACAGGGTGGTCGAAACTCGAAGGCTCCTAAGAGATAAACAAACAGATTTCTTGACTTATGGCATGCATTTTCATGATTCTGTTTGCTGGGGCCCTCTGAAACTCAGTTGAACGGTACAAAAAGAAACATCGATAGGGGGCGCTTTGGGCAAAAAACATAATTCGTTGACATTTCGGACGCTAACTGGAAACGAGGCGCTACGATCAGTTAGTAATAATGAAAACACATTTTCTACCTCTGCTCAACACTTCTGAATAAATTTAGACCAAAAACATCAATGATACTGGAAATTTATTTACAAAAAATAACACTACAGAAGATGCTCGAAATTTCGACCTTGGGCCATGATGCAGGCTTCGCACCTCCGTCGCATTGAGGAGTGTGTGTTTCCAACAATGCCAGGAGTATCTCTGATCTGCCCTGCAGCTGCCACAATGCGCGCCACAAGTTCTTCAGCACTGCTGACAGGTGTATGGTATACCTCAGCCTTCAGGTAACCCCAAAGGAAGAAATGCAAGCAGGTGAGGTCTGGTGATCGGGCAGGCCAGTGAACTGGACCCCCACGCCCGATCCACCGCTGGCCATACCTTGCGTTTAGATGGAGACGCACGTCGTTCGTGTAATGGGCCGGAGCTCCATCGTGCTGGAACCACATCTGGCGACGCGAACCTTCGGGTACGTGCGCCTCCTCCAGAACCTGCGGCAGCACTTGATCCAGGAAAATCAGGTAATTTCCACCTGTCAGCCGTTCAGGTAACAAATAAGGGCCAATGAGGCAATCCCCCAGAATGCCGGCCCACACATTTACTGAGAAACGCTCCTGGGCTGCTCGGCTTCTGGTTTCATGTGGATTTTCATCACACCACACATGACTGTTGTGGGCGTTCCACATTCCCTCCCGGCTGAAGGTGGACTCGTCCGTAAACAAAATGCTGTTTACAAAACGGGGATCCCTGGATCTCATCGCCAAGTACCATCTTGAGAATTCCACTCGAGGGCCAAAATCCTGCTCTCTGAGCAACTGCACCCACTGGATGTGGTAGGGGTGCAGATTCCGGGAACGTAAGATGCGCCACGCAGTTGCTTGCGAAATGCCAACATGTCTGGCGATATCTCTCGTGCTAAGACCTGGGTTGTCCTCAACCAGGTTAAGCACAGCCTCTTCGTTGTCGGGGGTGCTCACTGATCGCTCCCGTTCAGGCCTGCCTCCGTCGAAAGATCCCGTTGTGGACAACCTCTGGTGTACTCGAGCGAAGAAGGCATGGCAGGGGATTTGCCTGTTGGGGTAACGCTCGGCGTACAACCGCTGAGCGGCTCGTCCATTACAACCAGCAGCGCCATACGCCAAATGCATGTCAGCCAATTCAGAGTTTGTGTACCGTTCCATCCTACTACCGATCTGCAGACAAGTAACCCGAAGCTTAAGTAGGTACCGCACGTTCAAAAGACGTGTCTGCGCATACAACTACGTCATCTCGCGTTGTCGTCTACGCATTACGTATCTTTTGCATATCGATATGGTACGATATCTTTTGCATAAATCAACAAAAAGCACCTTATGTAAATTTTATTGCGCGCATTGTGCATGATTGAAACCAGCTATGTTTGTTAAAAAAAAAAAAAAAACTGCAGTTTTAATAGCTTCTTATGATAAGTAAATTACTCTCTTGTTTTGTTTCTAACTGATCGTAGCGCCCCGTTTCCAGTTAGCGTCCGAAATGTCAACGAATTATGTTTTTTGCCCAAAGCGCCCCCTATCAATGTTTCTTTTTGTACCGTTCAACTGAGTTTCAGAGAGCCCCAGCAAACAGAATCATGAAAATGCATGCCATAAGTCAAGAAATCTGTTTGTTTATCTCTTAGGAGCCTTCGAGTTTCGACCACCCTGTACTTTGACATTTTATTCCGGCTCTTACGCTTTTTGCAGGGCTCTACTTTTGGGTTCAAACTTTAAGTTAGAGTATAAACTTTGGCGAGCATGTGTTAAATTATCAAAATAACGGGCTTAAAGTTGTTGTCTAGCTCTCCAAAGTCTGCAGAGCCCCCTATCCATGTTTTAAGAGATACGCTTATCAAATTGGTACTGAAGAAAGTCTAAACAAACAGAATCATTTCGACGCAACAAGCAAGAAAATCTAACCATTTCCCTAGTTTTTATGACGTTTCGAATTTCGGCACCCAAATTTTCGAAAGCGCCTAGCGCCTTACCATCGCGTCAGGGACCCTACATTCCCTATTCAAAAATGTTCGTCTAGGTGTGCTCTATCGATCCTTAAAGTTTGTCACCGACGAGCTGAATCACCCTGTATACACAGAATATAAAACCACTAGCAGTTTTTCTAAATCTATTTTTGCAATCTCATATTAAATTCTACAAACTTAAAAAAAACATTTATATTTAAGTTCTTAAAGGAACAATTTTATGCTGCTTCTAAACATGCATAACTGCAACATTCTTAATGTTAAATATTTTTCTTTTGGTAATTTTTATTAAACATACTGAACGTTCTCTCGATTGATTTTTTTAATGATATTATTACCTTCTTCCCATCTCATCTGAAATTCTGTCCTTATTACTGTACTCTCTAGAGACATATAAGATTTTATAAGATGCTCTAATTTAAATCTGCTTAATGATACACTTCACACATTTTGTCACCAAATTTGCATACACATGTATATACATGCTTTTGAAAGTTGTATTTTAAAACTTTTAAAGAAAATGTATTTTGTTTTACTCATATTCTGTTATATAGAGCTTTAAACATTGTTAAAATACTAATAAATAGTTAATTTATTGCAGTACAGTGTAAAATGTATTGATAATGCAAAATGTTTTCCCCAATATTAGACTGAAAAAAATTCTTAAATTTGAAGAAAATTTCTTTTGCCATAAATATAAATTCTTTTATCCTCATTGCTTTTACAATGCATCATTTTTTTTTCTTATATGATATGAAAATATAAAATTTTCGTTTTAAGTTTGTGCAATTTTTAATTTATAAATTCTTTTAAAAAATACTTAAGATTATAAATGCTGTGTATATAAATATTTCATTTATTCTTTATATTACATTTTATTTATATTTTCTTTGCGATAAGTTTTTATTTTTTGGTGGCAGTCGTTTATTTTATTTATTATAAATTTTATTATAGTTTAATTATTTACGCAATTAAAAAACTTATATGACACTCCATTGGTTTGCAGAGACTCAAATAACTGGTAGTCTATTTCAAATGACTTTTCTGCATTAATTTAACACTTTGTAATAAATTAATTTCTTTTGCAGGAACTTGAAAAGCTGGTAGATTGTTTTGATTGTATTGTTTTCGGATGCAAAAAGCTCTGAGTGTAGATGCACTACATCACATAACTCAAAACTGTCTTTAAAGTGCTAAATATGCAACAAGATAGTTCTTTACAAGAGCTTTTTGGAAAAAGCCCACAGCAAAGAAAATCGTTTGTTTGTGAGGTATGCAGCAAAGTGTTTTCTAAAAAGAATGATTTAAGCAGACATTTATTAATTCACACTGGTGAGAAACCTTTCGTGTGTGAGATATGCAACAAGAAATTCTCTCGCAAGAGTAGTTTAAGTACACACCTCTTAATTCATACTGGTAATAAACCTTTTATTTGTGAAATATGCAACAAGAATTTTTCAAATAAGACCCATTTAAGCACTCATTCATTAATTCATACAGGAGAAAAATCTTTTAACTGTGAGACATGCAACAAGAAATTCACTCAGATGTTGTACTTAAGGAGACACCTCTTAATTCATACTGAAGAGAAACCTTTTGTTTGTCAAATATGCAACAAGACATTTTCTCTTAAAGCTAATTTAAGCAGACATGTGTTAATTCATACCGGAGAAAAAGCTTTTGTGTGTCAAATATGCAACAAGACATTTTCTCTTAAAGCTAATTTAAGTAGACATGTGTTAATTCATACTGGGGAAAAACCTTTTGTGTGTGATATATGCAACAAGAAATTCTGTCATAAAATCAATTTAAGCGTGCATAGGTTAGCTCATACTGGTGAGAAACCTTTTGAATGTGAGAAATGCAACAGGAAATTCTCCTCTAAGTGTAATTTAAACAGACATATGTTACTCCATACCGGTGAAAAATCTTTTGTTTGTTAGACATGCAATGAGAATTTCACTTGTCAGACTGTTTAAGCAAGTATTTCTTAATTCAATTTGCTGGAAAATATTTTGTGCATGTAATATGAAAGAAATATTCTCTTGAAAGTGTTATTTAAGCACAGATCGTTAGTTCATAGTTGTTAAGTGTTCATCGATATTAAACAAGTATATCTTGTGTGACAACAGCCTAAGCTGTGTGGGAATTTCATCCAGTGTCTCAAGGGGACTGGTTTGGACCAACGTGCTTTTGTTATGGCATGTAAAACGAGCAAAGGAGGACCTGAACCCAGTATCTGTCACTCTTCTTCCATCCCTGAACTCAACATTATACGATCCGGTCACTATGATAAGAAAAGTTATATTCAAACATTATTCTTTGTGATCCATGAATCACATCTCTGAGTGCCCCCTAGAGAGTTAAGTGCACCAGGCACTCATGTTAGTGCCAGTCCCTATAACATATTCTGTAGTGGAAACCTGCAGATGTGCTATTGTTTTACCAAATGAATTGAGATGTGGAAATCATTAATGATTCATTGAGTGACTCATTGTCATAAGTCATTCTACTATACAGGGTGTCAACTCTCAACGGTGGCCAATGGCTAATTTCCAAACCGTTAGTCATAGACATGTAGTTCCAATTGCAAAAATTCTTTAAAAAAGGTAAAGAATTGTTTTTTCAAGCGATTTAGATCAAAATTTTTTTATTAAAAAATTACGAAAATTAACTTTTTATACGGTCCCCCGGTCCTATTAGTGATATTTAGTAAAAATTTTCCATCACCCCATCAAGCAATACAAAAAAGGTCCTATTCATCTAACATTAAAATTGACCGAGTTATGAAACTTTAAATTTCATGACTTAAACCAATTTTCTGTAGCAGAAAACGAATGAGTTGGACTTAGTTTTCAGGAAACGTATACTAAGTGCTTAAATTATTATAAAGGGCGTTCATTTCCAACGCTGTCCAATAACTTGTTCCTAAACCATTTGTCACAGACGTTTAGTTCCAATTACAAAAATGTTATAAACAAGATAACGAAATGTTTTAAAGCAATTTAACTGAAGGTGCTTGTAAAGGTGTTAGTTCATAGGCCCAGGTGATTTACCAAAAGAAGCACACACAAAAAAACTCCGAAAAGGCGAGAGTTACATTTTACGACGATGCATTTATTTAACTTGAGATACGACAGTGCAACTCCCCATAAGGGGAGGGGATTCTGAGAGAGCTCTAGTCTACATCTTGTCAGTATCAAAGCAATCAGCGAAGTGACGATACAATGTCATAGCTCTTATCGCCAAAAGGGATCAGAAGTCTTCCATACAAAGAATTTTGGCGATATTTGATAAACCACACGTTCAGTATCATTGAGTACATTTGCGGTCTGGGAACCCCAGGATTATTTTCACATCTGCGAATATTTTATAGGGTTAAAGAAATATCTTAAGCTTGGGAAGTAACTGAGATAAGCAAATCATTACATACATTTGCCTTTTGCAGACAAAACCTTAAGTTATCCAGATGCGCAATTGAATAGAAAGAACGCACAGTCAGGATAAACAGAGATAAACGTATTTCTAGTTTTAAGCATTAATTGTGAGAATGAAAACAGGGTGTGGGAGGCAGATGTTAATAAAAATGTAACGGATAAAAGATTATGATGAACTAAGCCCAGAGCTTTCTTTATTTTGTTAATAAGTGCGGTTTCTATGGGCAGATGTTTTTTCACAGACACAACAGAAAATTTGTGAGAAAGGAAGATGTATTATTAATTTTATACAGAGAGCTCCAAAAGATGAAAAGTTTTACTTCTATTAGTGGGAGTATGAAAGTTAGAACTTAACTATTAAATGTAGAATTAATTTAACTAATGGGTTTATTAGTGAAAAGGGAAACTAAAATAAACCAAAGAATTTATTAAAGGGAAATAATTATTGCATTTATGAAGAGGAAAAGATATGTAGCGATAATCTCCGCTACATAACTCACCCCAGCCACCACAAAAAAAACTTTATACTTGTATTAAAGTTTTTTTTTTTTTTTTTTTTTTTTTAATTTCACTATTGTTGTCATAATTTTGAGGATACTGAATGTGTCGTCTACCAAAATATATAAGAACACATATCAAAAACATACAAGTATATATATATAAGTACTACAAAAATGATTGAATATCTATTTGCTTGCAGCATATGTAAATAAAAAAAAATGGCCATATATATCTTTATAATTGTCATGACAGGGAGCTCCTTAAAAGTTCAAAAATTTGCCACACAATATTTACATAATATCGGATCCTTTATTTAATTTGTTTATTGTGGCACTGGTACCAGCTTTTTATTGTGTTATGTCATGAACAAAACATTGAGAGAAGTATTTTATTTATTCTTTTTTTTTATTGTGATCACCTCTTAGATTTTTTTTGTTTCATGACTTCTCTTTAAATTGATCCTTTTTGAGATCAAAATGGCATAATTGCAAGCAAAAATATATATATTTATAAAACACAAATAGTATATTTAAAACAAAATAAAAGAACCTAACTAAAATAATATGTTCTAAAAATAGTGTATGTTGTTAAAAATTGAAAATGAAAATTTGTGCATAAGGCACAGGACTACTAAAAAAAGAGATGCCACTGGCATGCCCATAAAAAGGTTGTAGCCCTTATTCTTGTATAAAAAGTACAAGTATTATGGCTTCGGTTTAAGACGTCGGCCCTAGGGGGGAAGGGAGTAGTGGACGAACCCACATTGCGTACAATATAAGTCCGCCCCTCTCCTCAGTAAAATCGCACTGATCTACGAAAGGAGCGCGCTTGGAAATCACTTAAAATTTAACATAAAAGAATTGGTAGGCCAATTCAAGGTAAAAATGTTTCGCAAGACAGGTGTGGCGTGAAACCTTGGGGCATAATTTTGAACGGTTCACGACTTTTTGGGGGCTAAAATTAAAAAAATGCAAAAATAAAACTATAAGATGAAATGTAATTCATCTCATAAATTAAATTGAAACAGTCAGTCCGGGTAAGGTAAACAAATGGTCAGGTTTAGGTGCTACTACAACTGGAATATTTCAAAAATAAGAATGATACAAGGTTTTTTTTTTTTTTTGCATGGTACTATTTCGCTGTCTAAAATAATTTGTAATTATTGTGGAATTACAATGTTGTGATAAAATGCATGTAATGAAAATTAATTATTAGTGAAGTAAGTGACCTTCTTTTCATGTACTGCCACTACATAAAAAGAGGTAAGTGTAACAAGGGAATTTACATGTACTGTGAAAAAAAGGTCAAATAAATATGCAATGTAAATGTGACAAACAAAAATGAACTAAGTGTCGTTTGAAGTACTGTAACATGTAAAGGGAATAAATCTAACCTTGAACAATTAAGATGAAATGGTTAAGTGTGAGCATGACAAACTGTAAAAAAATGTGAACTGTTTTTATGTGTTAGAATGAGCCTTTTAACAAAAACAAAACAAGAAAATGAACCGAAGAGAATTTAACGGTAAGTGTGTTAAAAGAAAAATATTCAAGGTATTTGTGTGAATGAGGTTTTCAACTACCTAATTACAAAGCAACTTTTTATATTTAATGAGGGAAGGATTCATATCACATGACAAAAGTGTAAAAATGTAAACACATGACATGACAGTGTTGTGTGTTATCATGAACGAGTTTTGAGAAAACAAGTGAAATTGGTGTACAATCCTCAACCAGAGAAATAAGAGAAAAATGTAAGAACCACATGACCTGATATGTTGCACATGACTTAAAGTGTATTCGCATGACCTAGTGTACCACATGACCTAGTGTATTGCACATGACTGAGTGTATATTGGAAAAAAAACAAAAACAATGTGATAGTGTAAGAAATCGCATGACCTTGTGCCAAAAAGACACATAAAAAAATTGTGTAAAAGAAATCACATGACCGGGTATCTAATATACCTTGACCTAGAGAAACGCATGACCTTGTGTAAAAACACATGAAAGAAAAAAAGTGTGTAAAAGAAATCACATGACCTGGTATCTAATATACCTTGACCTAGAGAAATGCACATGACCTTGTGTAAAAACACATGAAAGAAAAAAATGTAAAAGAAATCACATGACCTGGTATCTAATATACCTTGACCTAGAGAAATGCACATGACCTTGTGTAAAAACACATGAAAGAAAAAAAGTAAAAGAAATCACATGACCTGATATCTAATATACCTTGACCTAGAGAAATGCACATGACCTTGTGTAAAAACACATGAAAGAAAAAAATGTAAAAGAAATCACATGACCTGATATCTAATATACCTTGACCTAGAGAAATGCACATGACCTTGTGTAAAAACACATGAAGGAAAAAAATGAGTGTAAAAGAAATCACATGACCTGGTATCTAATATACCTTGACCGAGAGAGAAATGCACATGACCTTGTGTAAAAACACATGAAAGAAAAATGTGTGTAAAAGAAATCACATGACCTGGTATCTATTATACCTTGACCGAGAGAGAAACACATGACCTTGTTGAAAAGAAAAAAAATATATAACTCAAAGTTGAGGAAAGTAAAAATGTAATTATACTATCAACAATCCTTTTAAAGTTAAAATCTAATTGAGAACCAAAAAAAATATCTATCTACCATGAAAAATGTATTAAATGTGGAAAATGTAGGCTCTACAACAATAGAGTATAAATATTATTAATGTTAACTGCATTCCTGTTACTGCATCCACAAAAGTTAACTGGGGAAAGAAAAGTGTGCTTATGTGTAAATATGTTTAAAATGATTGTGTACACCAACACGAAACAACCAAAACCAAGTGAAAACAAAATTGACGACCCGCATCAAAATTTTCACTCTTACTTGCCTTCCTTCTATTACTCAACCATCTGTGCACCTGATAGCCGAATAAGAGAAAGAAATAAAAAAATGCATTTGTACACAAGATTAATGTGAAGAAACATTGTTAAAATTTAAAGTGTAACAGGAAATGTGAGGGAACAAAATACTAAATGTTTTATAAAAAGAAAAACAAATCTGTCAAAATGTATAAAGAATGCATAAAAAGCGTAGTGAAATCATCCTTTAGTATGTAATGTGTGACCAGGAAAAATTAAAGAAAAAAAGCATCATTTCTCATTCGAAATAAACTCAGTTGTATGAAGCGATTGTCTTTGTATGTTTATATATCTCTTGACAGCTGAGCAGTTATGAGAAAAAGCTGTATGTTGAATGTCAAAATGGGTATTACTTGATTCATTGCACCTCATGCAATTAATGCATTTTGGTGTGTTTACACAATTAGGATCTTTATGTGACATAGCACAGACAGGGCATATTATGTCATTAGGGCAAAATTTACTTAAATGAAAAAGACTCTGACATGTAAAACATCTTTTTATATCTATGTACCTTTTAAGAGTAAACTTTGTGGCCTGAATAATAATATGTTTATGTACAAGCAAAATTTCAGCAAAGTGGGATGGCATTAGAAAAATCCAGTTAAATAAATTACAATGCTTTATTTTTATTTTGCTTTGAAATTGAATGGGAGGCGAAGAATTATCAGTTAGTTTTGAAATAGCCAAAATAATGTCAGGTATGCCAAAATTTTCAGGCAAACGCATGATTACAACAGGGATAAAATTGGTACAATCTTTCCTAGGGGTACTGAAAATACTGGGATGAAAATTGTTACTGTCACATAAATCATTAACCTGTTGATTACTAGAGAAAGAGGGATTTGTATTGCCACTTTCATGTATTGTAGTGTGTGGAGATTTGATAATGAGTTTGTTATCTGTCTGTGTGGACATATTCTGAACAGTTTTTTAAACAAGCAGAATTGACCGAAGAAGTGATATCTTTTTGAGTAATTGATATGTGAGGTTTAGTTTTACTTTCTAGATCCTGAGTCAAGTCACGTACTCGTTCTAACAATTTGTTATTTACCAAAAATAAATTTTGTTTTTCATGTTTTACCTTAGTGTATTCATCTTTGAGTCCCTGAAAGGTCTCTTTCAAAATATTAAGATCCCATTCAATTGTGAATTTGAGTTCCTTAAAATTAGAGATAAGTGTATCAGTGTTGTTTTGATTTTGTATTTGATTTTGAAATGCTGTGGCTTCAGCGATAATTGTGTCTGAAAACTTTGTTAAATTTTCCTCATAAAATTCAAGTAAAGGAGATATTGAAACCTGTGATTGTCCAAAAGCAGGCCCAAATTTATTATCTCTCTCTGACATTGTTTGGGAAGTAGCTGAAGTTTGTTTTAGCTCAATATCAGCCATAGATGTTTACCCAAAAGCAAATGCACTAATATAAATCAAAAGAAAGATTTATAAATAAATTAGGTGCACCAAAACAAATCTGATCGTTAACCACAGTATTAAAATTAATAATTTGGGGGAAATAACAAAAAAATGCAAGTCCAAACAAAAAATTAAATTTTGCATTAGTCAGAGAGTAAACCCTGGTAAGTTACGAGTGAATCAAGACACATTTAATGAGGGGGGGGTAAACAAAATGTGAACCTAGCTAACTAAAACAATGAAAATGCAGACACTAAATAATACGCTTTTTCTTTTTTTTAAAAAATGCACACAAAATTCTTCTTTTTTTTTTTTTTTTTTTAAACTTGTACTGCCTTCAAAATAAACTAATTAACCATTCAAAAATACCAATGCCAAAATTCCCTTGTTTCTTGACAACCGAAAGTAAAAAATCAAAGAAGGCTTGTTTAACAAGGTACTGGTATAGTTAATGGCAAAAATTTAGTAAAAACGAGAATGGGAATCTCAAACTGCAATTAATTAAGGACAAGTAATGTCAGCGAAAAATTAATGCGCGAACACATAAAATAATAAAAATCTGTGATATTTAAGTATGCAACACATAAATACTAAAACAACATGCACTGAAAATGATAATACTTTTGAAAATTGAGCATGAAAAGAGAAGAATACTTTCAAAAGTTCAAATTAAATACTAACATTTAAAATGTATTTTGTTTCCGTTACAACATATAGAATTTCAAAAATGCACTATATTTAAATTTAAAAAAATCTTCTCTGTTCAAGCTGCTAAAAAGAATAAAGTAAACTAACTACAAATCATTTTTTTTTTTTTTTTTTTTTTAAGCAATAAAAGAAATGAACTGTTGCCGTGCGCTCATGCAGATGTTCCACAACGTAAAATTTTGTTAATTTAATGTTTTTTTATCACCTTTTAAATGTTATTATTATTATTATTTTTTCTTTTGCACAGCACTTATTTTTAAGCAAAGCTTGTTTAGAGAGAGAATAAAACTGTAGGTACAACAATGGGTGCGACGACCCCTTATTGCACCATTAAGATCGTGACCTCATAGCTTTTTTTGTCTGATTTATTCTTGACATAATTAAACTTTCACACTATTTTATTCTCTTTTCACTAATTATGTATGGGTACGACGACCCGTTTTTTTTTTTTTTTTTGCACAAATTTCACACTGGTTATATATTTTTGACACAATGTTTTATCACAGAGCGCTGACATACATATGACTTTAACATAACACGATTTATTTACTAGCAACACCACTGGGTCCACATTGATTTATTTTGCATGCCTCACCGATAATTTTCGGTAACACAACAGACCCGTTGAGTATGCTTGTTGCCTATGTTGCATCCACCAAAAACACAGTAGATGAAATCAGAATGCAACTTCTCATCGGCAGAGAGCACGAAGATTTTCGGTTTCCGGTAAAACGTGAACTGAAACAAAAATTCCGACCTTGAACCGAGTGGCGGGATATTTCTGCACATAACACAGTATCCCGAACAGCTGGCGTTGCGAGGGAAAACAGTTGACCCAGTCAATTTCTGACGCATCGAAAACGAAAGTGGCACTTTTCTTGAAAAGAGCGAAAACAGCAGCAATCTTTCTTGAGTGCAGGAGAAAACATAATTGAATACTGCAGGTTTCGGGGAGGGAAATACGTCACACAAAAATACATACGGCCTTGGCACTTCAGAGAAAAGGAGAGCGCTTTGTAGAAAACAGTCCGTCGATGTTTGATGCATACATTTCGTCGACTTTTAAAGGTTTTTTTTCTTTTTTTGGAGTAGCGCTGTTTCATTGATGTCCGAGGGTGCTTGATACAAGATTTTTTTTTTATCGAAGATTTTAATTATGATGATTTTTTTTTAAAGTCTCTCTGTGTGTGTGCGTTTTTTTTTTTTTTTTTTTGACCGGAGAAAAAAAGGCCAGATGCACCAGAAATAATATGTAAAGGTGTTAGTTCATAGGCCCAGGTGATTTACCAAAAGAAGCACACACAAAAAAACTCCGAAAAGGCGAGAGTTACATTTTACGACGATGCATTTATTTAACTTGAGATACGACAGTGCAACTCCCCATAAGGGGAGGGGATTCTGAGAGAGCTCTAGTCTACATCTTGTCAGTATCAAAGCAATCAGCGAAGTGACGATACAATGTCATAGCTCTTATCGCCAAAAGGGATCAGAAGTCTTCCATACAAAGAATTTTGGCGATATTTGATAAACCACACGTTCAGTATCATTGAGTACATTTGCGGTCTGGGAACCCCAGGATTATTTTCACATCTGCGAATATTTTATAGGGTTAAAGAAATATCTTAAGCTTGGGAAGTAACTGAGATAAGCAAATCATTACATACATTTGCCTTTTGCAGACAAAACCTTAAGTTATCCAGATGCGCAATTGAATAGAAAGAACGCACAGTCAGGATAAACAGAGATAAACGTATTTCTAGTTTTAAGCATTAATTGTGAGAATGAAAACAGGGTGTGGGAGGCAGATGTTAATAAAAATGTAACGGATAAAAGATTATGATGAACTAAGCCCAGAGCTTTCTTTATTTTGTTAATAAGTGCGGTTTCTATGGGCAGATGTTTTTTCACAGACACAACAGAAAATTTGTGAGAAAGGAAGATGTATTATTAATTTTATACAGAGAGCTCCAAAAGATGAAAAGTTTTACTTCTATTAGTGGGAGTATGAAAGTTAGAACTTAACTATTAAATGTAGAATTAATTTAACTAATGGGTTTATTAGTGAAAAGGGAAACTAAAATAAACCAAAGAATTTATTAAAGGGAAATAATTATTGCATTTATGAAGAGGAAAAGATATGTAGCGATAATCTCCGCTACAGTGCTACCACCGTATAAATTTTACGGTTGTGTTAATTTTTATTAATTAACTTCTAGATTGGTTAAAATAGTTGAAGACGCGAGTTTAAAAATTCTCTTTATCGAGAAATAAATTTTTGGGAAATCGCGATTTTATTTTAAAAAGGTGTGTTATTTTGATAAGATTATTTTTTGCTTAAAACGTTCGTATGTAAATTTCCCTAGTTCAAAATTTCTATTTAAATTTTAACTCACTTCCAAATATCCGATCGAGGTTTAATTCGCACTCTTATCCAATGACATTGTAATATTAATATAATTTTAGGTGTGTGCCATTTATTTATTTTATAGGACTACACTAAATTCTGTTAGGTTAAGTAATCTAATCGAATTTTAAATATATGTCATTTTGTAACAATTGTAACTGTTGCTTTTCATAATTTAAATTAACAACCTTTCTACTTATATTTTTAGTACAAATTTTGCTGTAATATGTAATCATCAACATAAATTTAAAAATAATATTGTAAAAATTACTTTACTGTCAATGTTCAATGTTAAATTTTATATCTTGCGTTTCTTTTTATTCTCAGTAAATTTGTGACCAACCCCTAATTTGCAGCAAAAAATATGCTTCAACTTTAAACAGCTATTACTCGATTTGTTTTCATCGCAGAGGAATGAGACTTTTTTTGTATTACTTGTTATAATAGTGGTAAAAATTTACTAAATATCACTTATAGGACCGGGGGACAGTATAAAAATTTAATTTTCGTAATTTTTTAATAAAAAGTTTTTTGACCTAAATCGCTTGAAAAACAATTCTTTGCATTTTTTTAAACATTTTTGCAATTGGAACTATATGTCTATGACTGACGGTTTAGAAATTAGCCATTGGCCACCGTTGAGAGTGGACACCCTGTAGATAGAATGTAAAGGATATTCATGCTAGGATGGGAAGTTGCAGATAGATGTGTCTGCTATATGCAGCATAATTTTTTTAGTGCTTTTCTTTTTGGAGGGCACCAGTGTTATGTATATATTTACATCATTGGAGACGATAGTATTTCCGAGTGATGCCGTCTTAAGTCTAAAATGCTTATAGAATGGCAAAACTCATAACTAACTCTAGATCAAAGGAAACACGAAAAACTGCCATTTAATAACTTAATATAGCTCATATTATTCTTATTTTTTATTAACAGTTCTATCTACAGTCTAATCCTATAATGAAAATTTTACATTTCTATTTTGAGATCTGTAAAATCCATTTTTAAATTAATTTGCATGATATGAATTTGTCATATTTTTTTCTCGGAAGCAGCCTGTGTATTTTTTTAATAATATCTAATTTAGATGAAGCAAATAAAATTCACCTATTTCTAGAAAAACTTTTGTGTTTTATATAATCTGTTTGCAAAATGGGACTATATTTTTTTAGCCAATGAGTTGTCATCTTATGATGAAATTCCCATTTCTGTATTCATCTACATTCTCCACTTTTTATCACTCTAATTTTGTGGGAAAATGTCTGCGATTGGACTTGGCACATTTGTTTAAAGCTTTGAGTTACTGAACATAACTAACAGAGTTTTTATCCTCGCTGGTTATTTTAGGATTACTTTCAGATGTTTTTTTTATTTGTTTTATGTCAGTTAATAAAGAATAGTTGACCATTATTGTCAGTTCATTTTTAATTTCTTTATTTACACTAGACAGATATTTCATAAAACAAATTATATTTTGTATAGATGCTATATTTTACCAAATGAAAAAGGTCTTCCCGAAGTCTGTAGAAATTAAAATACCAGCTAATTATTATACATACTAAAAAAGTATGCCAAAATTTGTCACATAATCGCTAAAAAGTGGATTCATTATTAAAAGATTTT
The DNA here is from genome assembly GCA_964019185.1 of Maratus speculifer. Taxonomy (NCBI): domain Eukaryota; kingdom Metazoa; phylum Arthropoda; class Arachnida; order Araneae; family Salticidae; genus Maratus; species Maratus speculifer. The sequence goes on from CAXHSM010001189.1 coordinate 4,075,790, forward strand.
TAATTAATATTGATAAAGTATTTTTATAATTGTAAATATATTTTAACTCATTATTTTGCTACACTTTAATAAAAAAGTTTTGATACTTTTTAAAAAACAGTTTTTCTGCTATTTTTCCAAAAGCATAATGCAGTGATTGATGAAATATTTTATAGCAGTTATTCATAAAATATGACTGAATTTACAGTGATAATTTACAAAATAAGAATATTTTAGCATGTTAGAGCTATTGACAATATTTATAATGCTAACACAGTTTTACTTTCCAAATTTTACAATACATATACTGTCACTATCACTTACATGGTCACCCGTGCCGGCCTGAAAAGTATAATCTTATAGGCGGGTGACCTTATATGCTATATAAACAGGAATTTTACTTCAAGCGATAAAATATTATCAACAAGTTAGTTCAATTAGTAAAATAATGTGCAAATAAGCTATCAAGATATAATATATAATATAATAGTTTACCAAAAATTGCTATTCATTTAAATTTTCAAATTGATGAGTATACTCATTCTCGTTAAAACAAATTTTTTACAGATTTATTTTTATTTTACTTGTTAAAACTACCTTTTTTTATTCAGGGAATTTTTAAAATTCTCCTCTGTGCATTTGAGATTAGTAAAAAAGATCAGATACTATTTAGTGCTTTAAAAGCTTGTGTTCGCGTTACAGCTTCAGTTTTGCTCTCACTGTCATTATCATCGTTTCCATCAGTGTTTGCATTTAAAGCATTGGAAACGATTTCCCGTATAGGAGTTTCACCACAACATTTACACATATCACGTCAGCTGTGAGTATCTAGAAAAGAAACAGCAATATGCATTAAGAATATTATAACACGGCTTCCCCTTTGTCCAATAAGCAATCTTTTTCGGGCAGCAAAGGCGTAACTGTTACCACACGCGTGTGAAGCCCATTAGTAATAAATTTATTGAAAATAACTGCTTATGTCAGTTTGTCATGTATTGATCTTATATTGATCATACCATAATTTTAATGCAAATTCAAATAGGAGTGCATCATCATCATTGTCGTCGTCTTTAAACAATAATTCTTCATATTTTGGAAGCTAAGGATGCCTAAAATCATCTTCAATTGTCTTCTTTAATGCCATACTCCAACTTTACGCAACGCAAGGCATCTAACACAGTTATACGAAGCTTGTGTTTTTTTTCTTAGTAATGGCAGCAATGAAGTATTTTGAAAGTAGCTTTCAATGATTTATCTTAAAGTTTTGAATAATCGCTTGATCTAAGGGTTGTGCAACATTAGTCTGTTTTGGATGGAAGAAAACAAGATCAATCGAATTTAAATTGGGAATCATGCAATGGGCATTACAGTTGTCTGCGATTATAGCAACTTTTTTTTTTTAATTTTGTCTTTCCAAATTATATAGAAATTCTGAATTTATTTCCATAGAAATGCTCTTTTTTCTAAATGCTTGTTGTCATTCAGGTCTTTTGGTTTTCATCGTGTGATGCAATGAAAGATTTACCCAGTTTTTCAAACAACGAGGTGGAGAAATTTATTAATAACTAAGGAAGTAAATTTCTCTGAGACATCCATATTCGCTGCTAATAAATCGCTTAATTATTGTTTTCTTACATCGCACCACTCCATTTTTTTGTTTTTATAAGCAATAGATTTATCTGGAAAAATATGAAAAAGCAGCCCATATTCATCGCAACTACAAACATCACAAGGTTTGTACGTATCAAAAATGTCACTTAATACGCATTCCTTCGTTTTTTTTTCTTTTTAACATTATTATAAAAAATTAGCAGCTTCACTTAACATCAGAGCCCGAGCAAGCTGAAGTTGGGCCCAGCGCCTGTTAAAAAATTGGGACCCCTACCTAACCATTTTCGGCGACACTTTCACACAAAAAAGATTTATTTGATGAGTTGACAAAGTTGTTTGGGTTAAAAGTGCCTTGGGTAAAAACTTCTAAAAATTTTACTGAATCATTCAGACTATTTAAATTTTACGTTTCATATTTTATAAAACAATATTATTCGAAAAGTATTTGATTAAGGGAAAAAAATCAGCCACATAATTTCTGGGCCCCTGAAATTGGTGGGCCCAGGGCCGAGGCCCCGGAGGCCCGTGCATTAATCAGGCCCTGCTTAACATCTGTAAAAACAGCAGTTCATCAGCAATATTTTAACACTTTTGAATTTTTCGATAATCCATGATAGTGGAACATTCTGGATCTGGCATATCTTATCGAAGGGAAATTTTTTTTTCAATAATTCCAAATGTTGAAAAAAAATTTCCACTTTCTCTTTTAATTGATTACACCTTTCTGATAAACAAGATTTGAAACCAAAAAACGTTATTCAGTTTCGTTCTCCCTATTCCACGATTTTCGCAAAAGCTTTTTCCATAGATTCAATTTTCAAGATTTTCTATCAATTTCTTTTTTTTTTTCACTATTGACAAATTTTTTGTTTTGCTGACATATTTTATTCACTTATGTCAATTAACAAACAAACAAACATTTTACACGCAATGATAAACAATGAAAAATACAAAACACAAAAAATAAAATTATTTGACTTTTCCCAGTACGGATTCAACTTTTCTCATGCATCAATACTTATTCGGTTACAAGAGATAATGATATTATTTACCAAAATCGGTACCAAATGCAACAGTTGAGGGGAAAAGTCCTAGAGCTTTGGAAGCTCTTACCGACATGGAAAAGTGTTGAGCGTGGACGCGAATCTTTCATACGATCTTATATAATCCGATCTCTAAGACTTCAGTTAAAATGGTGAATGCCACCACTCCGTTCTACAGCTAAAAAATGTCAACTGGTCTTTCTTTACTATATGGAAGTTCATACTTGTGGTTTTTAACACAAGCACTAGATTCAGTGATTGTTAAAAGGACCGACCAGAAGGAGAAAATCCCTTTTTCAGTATGCCCATCCACTTCTTTTTTAAACTCATGAACAATGAAAATACCACGTGACTAATACAAAGAAGACAACAATTGAAGGCGGCAGTTCAATGATACGTTTTTTCAACACTTTACACTCTAAAAAGAGGAGGCGTGAAAGGTTATTTATGAATAAAATTAAAGAAAAGGGGACCATACATTCGATAGAAGCCATTAGAAACTGACCATATAGGCGATGTATTTTAACACACAATACCTATTCTGTCAGTACAGATTTTCGAAAAGTGACCTTATAAGCGGGTGACCATATATCTGGTTCTGATTGTACTTCGAGGACTAATGCATGTGGATGAAACCAGCATATCTGAAGCACTTATGAACTGTCTAAGGCTTTCTTGCCACTTTGCTGTAAACAGTTTAAAACAATACGAATATAGTGTGGAAATTAACTGTTTAATATTTCCTAAATGAATATGTATTGCAGTCTCAGTGTGAAAAACAGTGGGTGAGTAATTATGGATTGGAGGATAGAAAACGCACAGGAAGAAATCTCGCTTTCTCTGTTTCTATCATTCAAAGCATGTGGTTTTTTTACTCATATAAAAGATTGAAATAAAGTATCTTTATGTGAATGCATATATTAGACACTTTTGTGAAAAGTTTAGCTTATGAATTTCTTACGGCTCTTTCTTCCATGTTTTTAAAATGGATTATGAAAAATAGACAATTTTCCTAAACCGTTAGGATATCTGGAGTTTGAAATAATTGAACGACATAAAATCCGGAACTTATTTGCATTAAATTCATACACAGAAAATCGGAACTTTGAAAATTGAAGTGACAGGCGGAATGACATGAAAACCAGGTGTCGGGATATAGCAAGTTCTGTCTGTATGTATATCTAGCCAAACACCCTGTACAGCAATTGGGTGTACTTTGGATTTCAAAAATTTTAAAACTTTATAATTCTTGGGAATTTTTCTGTAGAAAATTTCTCATCTTGCATTCACTAATATTTCAAGATTTTATTGCTTGAAAGGCGTATAACCAATAGAGTGAAAAGGTGTCCAAGCCGGGATTCGAACCCTGGTCATCGGTATAGAGCCCCGAAGTTTTGCCAATTGTGCCACTTATAATATTCATCTGGCACTTCTCTCTATCATATGTTGACAAGGCTAAAATTGCAGCATACGATCAAATATTTTTCCGAGAGCCAGCAACTCTGGAGCAAACACGAAACCAACGTATGATTAAAAGTACTAGGCTGGGTATCGTTCTAAATGGCTCAATTGGCAGAACATCGGTGCATTATGCCGATCATCCGGGTTCGAATCAGTGCTTAGGCACTTTTTCACTCTATTGGTTATACACCTTTTAAGCAATTAAAATTTGATATATTAGTGAATACAAGGCGTGAGAACTTTTCTATAGAAAAATTTCCAATTATTATAATCTCTCGATGCTGTATTCTCTTGGGTTTTGTGTTTTTTCCCCTGAGATAGTGGCTCGGGCAAAAATATTCTATCTTGTGTTGCAGTTGAAGTATTGTCAACATGTGATAGTTAGAAGTAACAGGCTGGGTACTGTTCCAAACAGCTCAATTGGCAAAATGTCGGTGCACTATACCGATGATTCGGGTTCGAGTCCCGGCTTAGTCACTTTTTCAGTTTGTTGGCTGTATGTCTTTTAAGCAATTAAAATTTGAAATCTTATTAAAAATTCTAAGATAAATCACTGATGTTTACATATGTTAAAAATTAAATGGAATGAGTAACCGTTTAAAGATAATAAACATTTAAGATGTATGACATTAAAAGACGACAAAAGCTAAGATGGAATAACAAGTTTATTATTACATAAGAAATTAACAACTGTATACATAAATTAGATAATTTTGACTTAGTTATGTATCACAACAGAAAAACCTACAGTAACATTGTAACAAGTTGATAGAAAACAATCACAGTTTAATTGAGATTACTGTAAAACATTAATGCAACATCTACTAAACTCACCTAAGTTGATGTTGGAACAGTGAGAATAAAATGCGAAAATGTTAAAAGCTGAAAAGAAAAGAAATAGAAACGCTATTAAACTTCATGTTTAAAACAACAAAAAAATAGCTAATTATTTGTCTAATTAGACTCTCAAACTATTTCACTCTTCTTCTTGAACTTCTTGAAAGTGATTGCTACTTGTCTCACTAAGACATATCCGAAGATATTAAGATGCCTCAAACATTTTCAAATCAACTTTTTCTTTCTTTCAACCTATGCTCTTCGCGTAGCCTACATGATTTGTTTGTCGGGCAGGTACAGTTACAATGTTTGTCTGCTCTCAGAAAGATTAACTTTTTGCATTGAATATGCCAAATCTGTCTTTACATACACTTGAAACCAAAATCTAGGAATTATGTTTTCTATTGAAGCTAAACAGTTAAAAGCCTTGACTATGTATTCTTCTGGATTCAGAAGTATCACATGTTATTTTTCCAAACAGAGGATGATATGACAAATGGAGGAGAAAAATTAAAGAATTAAATGGCAAATCAAAATATAAAGGAAAAAGTTTTAGGTAGAAAAAGAGATCTATATATATATATATTTATTTCAGCGAAAATTGGTCAAATGCAAAAGATCCTCATCCAACCTACTTCATTGCACATATTAGAAATAGTGTTTTAAAGGTTAGGAAAAGATATATTTTTGATTAATTCTAAAGAATTTCCTAAACTTTACACTTATGTACATTGGACACCACATTCAGGAAACAGAGTATTTTGGTTCCTATTCCAGCAATCTGAAATTTTATTATAATGAATAATAATATATATTTTTACAGGGAACATTCTCAAGTTTGCTCAATAACCAAAAATACTTAAAACACGTACCGAAATTTTTGTTACCCACACAAATTTTGTATGGCAATTGAATACCTCAAAAACAAAATTATTATCTCAAAGCAATAAGATATCATATAGATAATAGCAGATATACTATGTGCTAATAAAGAATGTTTAGCAAACAGTAAAGAGATAAATTACTTTTTTGGCTAAATTACTATGTAAAAAAATGAGGTATGTAAATGCATTTTTAAAGTAAATGTTCACAATTAAACATCAAAATTGAAGCAGTTTTTCATTGGTATTATTTAATTAAAATTCAAATAATGACATGATGTTTAAAAGTAAATCTAATAATAAATCTATTTCTTTAAATTACTTCATTACATAAAGGTCATTAAAGATTATGAACAGGAAAAATATAAGGGTATTTTCTTTTTTATCTATAATACTATGTTGATCGACGATGGAAAATTTTCCGAATCCCAATCGGCTATGCATTACAAATTTTACTGTATTGTTAAAACTGTTATATTTCTTTTATTTTAATTTAAAATGATAATGTAGTACAAAGCAACATTTTCTGAGTGTTTCTGCATTTCAAACTTTGTTCATATAATCATAGATACCTAATTACCTTAAATAGGGTAATTAACCAGAGCACCAGTTATTTGAAACCAAATAAATTTTAGTAGTTACCGCATACTTTTTTGCACATTTCAAAACTGTTAAAAGTGTACATACTATTTTGGGTGTGTGTTACATAAGATGTAAGCTTTTTACTCATGAGATGACAGTTTTTTCGTTATTAGTAGTATGTAGATTAATGCACAGTGATGTGATCAAAGAAAATTTCACCAATTTAAGTGTATGATATAAATTTCTGATTTATAGCTAATGGAAAATATTATAATCAAGCAAAACATATTTAATATAATTTTTAAAAATTAAAATGGGAATTTGGACAATAGCAAGAGATAAGAAGTTTAATTACATATCACTTAATCTCTACAGAAAGTTTTTCAATATAAATATGCTTATCAATCAAGAAAAAGAAATTTAATCATTTTATGTAAATTTGATTTGCAATAGATGATATTTTTAAAGTATCACTGAGCACAAATTATTTTACAGAATTTTTACTTTTTGTTGCATTTTTTTAAAAATTTTAAATGTACATTTTTTTGTTACTTCATTATGATAGTGGGCCACAAAATTTTGATTATTCAAAGCAAATAGTTATGGTTTCGTCCACTTATGAAGTACAAACATGTAGTAGAGAAAAAATACATTTACACAAACTTAATATAATAATAATGATACAAACAACACACATAAATAAAAATATCTGATAGAATAGATTTTGTAGCTTAACGAATTTCACTTTACATTATATAGCAAAAAAGTGCAAGAAATTTTCACAGAAATTTTCTACAGAATTTCACAGAATTTCTACAGAAATTTTCACATATAAAGTAATACAATATATATGTATATACAAAGTTAAATTTTGCTCCTATGTACTATGTATACATATTATGGATACATTAATTCAAACATTTGGCAGAATTTTATAATTGAGCTTTGAAATTCATTTTTAGAGACAGCTATTTCAGAGAAATAATATTTGTTCATAGTGCTGAATCTAGGCAGGATTTTTAAAAAATAGCTCACTAAAGGGTAGTACACTCATAATACTAGTTAAAAAACATCAAACTCTCACATTTTGTTCAGAAAAAAATACATTTAATTGGTTTGTTTAAAGTCCCCTTTTATTTATAAAATTTTTTGATACTTTCCTCACAAATGATTGAATTTCAATATTTTTACTTCTTATCGACTGACTAATTTCACAATTTTATCCCTGCAGCCGATTAATTTCAAATTTTTATCTGCAGACAACTGGAAAAATTCTCAATTTTTCTTCGATGATTAACTGCCAAATTTTGTAATATTTTGACTAAATGATTCTGCAACAGTCTGATAAATTTAATGATAGTTTTTTTTTACTGATTGTTGCATTTTGATGTTTTTTCCCGTTTTGGATTAGAAAACTTGTGAGTTTTGGAAAACCTCAAACAGAACATGCCATGGCATGTTCGCCAATTGAGAATACATATTCAATAAGTTTTTAATTAATAATTTGCCTAATTATCAAAAAATAAACTAGGATTACTGGTAACAGTATATTAGCCAACAACTTTAAATTTTGTTTTCTGCAACTTTTTATCTTTAAGCAGTTTTTAAGGTGTGCCTTTTTTTCTGCATCAATAAATTTTCTGAAAATAAAATTAGACAGTAAAACGGAATTAAGTAGATCAAAATACAGAAAAGTGAGATGAATTCATAATGGTAACAATTTAAGTGTCCTATAAGTATAACACTTTAAGTATAACAAACCTTCAAAAATACATCCTGAATCTTTAATTCATAGGTAAAAGGTTTTTCTCCCATTACTATGGATGCTTAGATGTTTTTTCACATAATCATTACATGAAAATTCCTTACAGAACAAGTATATCACAAATTGATTTTCTTTTATCTAAATCACAAGATGGCTTAGATTACTGGTCTTTGTAAATATATCTCGCAAAAAAAGTATTCTTTTGCATAAGAAAAATTGCAATTTTTTAAATTAATAAATCCTTTAGAACTTATTTTACACACTAAGTGTTTTGGTTTTAAAAGGAAATTATAAGTTTTTGAAGCACGTTTAAGATAAACATCTTTAAGCCTATTTCAAACAAAATGTCTCTCATACGTATGAATTAATGTTTGTTTTCTTAGATTACTAATCTGGAAAATCTTTTTGAACGTATTTCACAAATGAAAGGTTTTTCTTTTGAATGAGTCAAGAGATGACTTTTAAAATTACCAATGAGGTAAAATCCTTTAGAACATATTTCACAAATAAAAGATTTTTTTGCTTGAATGAATCTGTAGGTGACTTCTTAAATAATTATTCTAAGAGAATGCTTTTGAACATATTTCTCAAACAAATGGTTTTTCCTTATTATTATGTGAGATAAAATGTTTTTTTAAATATTTTTTTGTAGAAAATCTTTTTAAACATATTTCACATTCAAAAGGTTTCTTTTGTGCATGAGTCAAGAGATGATTTTTCAGATTATGTCTGTGGAAATACCCTTTAGAACATATTTCACAAATAAAAGGTTTTTTGTTTGTATGTGTTAACATATGACTTCTTAAGTTACTATCATGAGAAAATCCTTTTGAACATATTTCACAAATAAATAGTTTTTCTTTGCTATGAGAGAAATAATGTTGTTTTAAACCATCTTCCCGAGAAAATTCTTTTGAACATATTTCACAAACAAAAGGTTTTTCTTTTGTATGAGTCAAGATGTGACGTTTTAGATTACAACTCAGAGAAAATCCTTTTGAACATATTTCACAAATAAAAGGCTTTTCTTTTGTATGAATCAAAAGATGACGTTTTAAATTGACACTCAGAGAAAATCCTTTTGAACAAACTTCACAAACAAATGGTTTTTCTTTTGTATGAGATAAGTAATGCTTTTTAAAAGAATCTTTGAGGGAGAATTCTTTTGAGCATATTTCACAAATAAAAAGTTTTTCTTTAGTATGAGCCAAGAGGTGACTTGTCAGATTAGAACTCTTAGAAAATCCTGCTGGACATATTTCACAAACAGATAGTTTTTGATTTGTACAAACTGAAAGGTTCTTCTTTATATCATCACTTTCAGCAATGGAGTGCTCTTTATTTATAAAAAGTTGTTCGTCTGTATCCATTGATATTTTTTCAAGGTAAATTTATTATTTTCAGATCCCAAAAGCAACTTCTTTCATATACCAGTATGAAGAGCGAGTGCGTCCATCTACATTAAACAGAAATAGTTTATTCTCCTTCAATAAATACAGATGTAGATTTAACCTGCTCTGAAATCTAAAAAAACGACAAAAAAGTACAATTTTAATGAATTTCAATAAAATTTTACTTTATTAGGATTGAGATTTGACAAAGTTCTAATTCTTCAAGTAGTAGAATATTTATACAGCAAAATGATTATTATTTACAAATATTTAAATTAATATTCAATGATTAATAATGTAAACTGAACTAATTTTATCAATATGTATTGGATCATCCCAAGTATATAATGGATTGTGAATATTTAAGAAAATTTTATTTAAATTTCGTAAATCTTTCTGTTATAGAATTTTTAATTGTTTATAAAAAATAACAGTGCAAAAATATGCTTATTAATCCATGGGAATTGTTTCAGCACCTGTAAATGGAAAATAGGGTGCTTAAAATTATCAAAAAAGGAAAAAAAAATACAAATATAAAGCAACCACAAATGATGAGACTACTGTTTTCTCTTTGTGACATCATGAACCTATTATAAAAATTTTCATTTTCTAAAAAATTAACAATGAAAAAATATACTTATCAATACATTAAAACAGTTTCAGTACCTATAGTTGGGAAAAAAGTGTATCTGCAGGAAATTTCATAAAAAAAAAAATCACAAGTAATACAAAGCACACACAAGCAATGAGACTAACGTTCTTCCTTTTAAGACATAAGTATCCTATTGCTCTTAAATTAAGGGCAAATTTACAAACAAAGAATCCCATCAACAAATCTATCTATTGCATCTTTGATTTAGCCATCATTGAGGAAATTAAAATTGCAATGTATACAAATCATATTGCATAAAATTACTCATAGACCAAACATATCTACAGATGAGTTATTCATACACAATTTAGATTGCATTAATTATTTTTACTGCAAGGGTAATAAGGATGGTACTTAATAAAAGTCATTTTTTTAGAAATGTCAATGGTTAGACTTTCATTGCAGCATATTAATAAAAATTATTACTATCTGTCTTAAAATAATCGGAAGATGAGCGACGAAACACTGACTTTTTTCAATATTGCAATCTAAGATGAATTCACTAAAATTAATATTTATTGTGGTTTAGCCATCACATAGAGGAACATAACCTGATTTTGACTTTAAAATTATTACCATTAGCAATATCAAAGGTCCAATATCCTGAAAATAAAAAGTAATTAATTAATACTAAATATATATCAAAAAATCCAAACACATCATTTACTAAAACTTTTTGATATACATTTAATATAATGATACTCAAATACATAAAGATGAAATTAAATAATCTCGTTTAGAAATTAAATTTTTAGCTTTTATGATTCTTTAGAAACCTAATTATCTTATATAAACCCTTTTGTCTACTATGATATTCAAAAGCAAGTTTTCTGGGTGGGCAGAAAATTCTCTCAATTACTGGGTCATTGATTTTCAGCTAGTTTGGGGGCAAGAACATTGACTATTTATGAAGTCCATTTATGAAGTATTTACTTTTTTAATATAAAAGTATACAGGTATGTATGACTTATTTTAAACTACTAAAAGAAAGTAAAAACATGTAATAGATTATGTTTCATTGCATACTAAAATTTTACACATTCAGAAAAATGATTTTTGTTTCAATGGATATTTATCAATTATCTTTAATTTTTTTTTAATTTAAATATGTTACACAACTAAGATATTTTAAAATGCATTTTGTTTTCATTTATTTATCATAAATATACTAAAAAATACATATAGCTACTCATTACAGATGTTATTTGATTTATTTTCCTTAATTCGAAAAATGATACAGTTAGTGCAATTTTTCCAACTTTTAGCCCAATACAAAAACTTATTTATTTTTGTCTTTGCTTCCTACTTAGCTACTTATAGCAAATTAAAAGACACAAAAATGTTTTTCAGCCCATTCTATTACAGAATTTAAAACAAATATTATCCTGTAACCGTATAGTCTGGTACTACAGTTAAGACTAATTTTATTTTACAGTGAACACACACACATACATATTTACATATCTTTTGTTGGTCTACCAATAGCCTCCATAATGACATTTTCAATGAAAAATATGAAGTTATTCAGATTCTTTATAGTTCTGAAATTCCAGAAAAACTGGCCACACGTCTTTGGATACTAGAATTAGGCTAATATTGCAAGCGTCTGGTGATTTTTGGTCATATAATAGCTTATATTTGAGTATAATAATACAGTGATCATGCCTTCTCATTTGGTTTATCAAAATGAAATTTTTAATAAATTTATAAACCAGTCTGAAAGATATTTCTTAAATAAGACATATTTGTATACTAGTTACTAAAAGAATTAACTATTGTTCAAAAGAAACACGCTGAAATTTTTTTCAAAAACTGGCCTGCTCTATACATGTAGTCTCAAAACAAGTATTCTGCCTGTGTTTTCACAGTTTGCGATAAACCACGAATAAAACAGCTGCAAGTTAAAAACATTAATTTATCATAAAAATACTAGTTAAAACATCAGATGCAGCCATAAATTTAAAATATTTTTACCAAAATAATAATAATAATAATAATAATTTTAAATCAAGAGCTTTTTGAAAGGATTTAAAAATAACACAAATAAAAGAAGATAACAGAAAAAACTCTACTATGTTAACACCAGATGATGAAAATCATATTTTGATAATTATATAATATACCGTAAAATACCGTTAATCCGCCCCCCCAAACAAGACGAAAAATCGTACAATAGTTACAGGGGGACGCTTACACGGGATTTTTTCGCGATCGTTCAACAAAATTTACAGGAATGAATCATGATGAAATGAATGAATCGTTGAATGAATCATGAATTTTGATACTTGAAAAAAATTGGTGTTTTTTTTTAAATGTCAATTCTGTCGAAAAAACGCAGAAAAAAGGAGAAATTTGTAAAAAAAAAAAAAGCCAAAATAAGCATGAAATACATTAAAAAATCTCGAAAAAACGCACATTTCATCATAGATTCATGACTCATTCATTTCATAATGATTCATCTCACTCTCAATTGCCTTTGAGAATCGGGAGGGAGGGCGCTTTCTCGGGATTTTTTGAAAATTTCAATTTTTTTATAAAGTGGCGAGGGGCGTTTGATCGGGAAGGGCGGATTAACGGGATTTTACGGTAATGAGTTATCACTAATTTAAATTTTACCATATGGTAACATGGAAATTTGTGATCAGGAAGAATTTATAAATTCTTTCTCTTAATAGGTTAATAAGTAACATTTAATGTGCATAATTATATAATCCTATTATTTATTTTATAAATGAAATTTAATTATATCTTCATGTTAGATTGTCTGTGGTCTTGTTTATATTCACAAAGAGATCTGCAGAAAGAAAAGACTAAGAATCCTTGATTTACAACTTTTATTGTAAAATAGATAAGGGAAACAAAACAATATATTTAGAAAATTTCTTTTACAAAATGCATTATACACAATGTCTTTTTTTTAAGAATATGAATCGCGCATCTTAAAACAGAAGTGTCATTTTTTAATTTCTTTAACTGACTCTACTTTTTTTTTTTACATTTTGTAAAGTAAAGAAGGAAAATTGAAAAATTTCATTCTCATGTACATATTTAATATTAACCAAGGTACAGAATATTGGATTATAAGGACAGAAGGTACATAAAGTATGCCTACATTAAAACTATTTCTTTAAAAATCATCTCTCTCACATTATTCAGCTTTATTATAACTCATCAATACTGATTCATAAAGAAATTGTAAGATTTTAAAATTTTACAGCTGCATGAAAAAGTGCTCACGGCAGGAATAAAACCCAGGACTTGTAGTTTAAATTGTTTCTATCAACTAAGTTACTTACTAAGTGACTTTGGCATATTCTTAGATGACTTTGGTATGTTCCTATATACAATAGTCCATTGTAAATTAAGTATATTCCATTTAGCTCTAAAGATATGGACAAACATTTTTTTTTTTTTTTTTTTTTGTAATGATCTTTCACCAGAAGAAAAAAAAATCAACTAATTAGAAAATTTGAAAATGAGAGATCATACAAAAGTTAAAGAAGTGTAATACTTTTAAAATTGACAAAACTTATTCTTTTAAATTCATTTCCAATCTTATTTAGAACATTTTTTTAATTTGCATTGCCTAATTATCTAATATATACATATATATATGTATATATAATTGCCATTTTCGTATTGGGTTACATCTGATAAATTTCCAAATAAAGAGTCAAATAGATGAAAATAGAGATAATTAAAAAAATATCTGCTAGTAGCAATAAGTTAAAGGTGTATTCGAAAAAAAAAATCTACCCTCAAAAGCTTGAAATTTTCTGCTACATTATCACACTTGTTTTTAAAAGTTAAAACATGAGACTTGCTGTGGAGACTTTCAAAGAATTGTATAAGATGCCACGTAATTTCATTTTTCGTTCAAATCATTAAAAATTCATTAATAAACAATTATTTTCTCAGTGTGAACCTTTTTTTCATTCCCAGACCTCCTGCTTTTGAAAATTTGGCTACAAACGCAATTTTTTATAGTTTTTTTTTTTTTTTTTTTTTGCAATATTTTCTACAATTTTCAAAAAATTGACAAGCACAGCACATTGTTTAGTTTCTAAACAAGAGAATTGGGCAATCTGATGAATTTGATAGCAAAAATGAATTTAAAACTGAATAATAAAATCAGCAGTTTAAATCGAAATACACCCTTAATATTATTTTTTGGGGGCGGCAATAACATTTTATTTAACTTTAGATTTTATTAAAGTGTATTGATTAGAATTAAAAAAAAGATACTACTTTGTTATTTCATCGATTGATTTTGTCAAACTATACAAATTGCCAAAGTAAAAGCCAAATTTTGCATATTAACATAATTTATATTTTAAGTAATGAAAGAACAAATAAATTAGTAAAATATTAATAAAAATACAATTAAAAAGTCAATCTAAAAATTTCTTGATGACGTTTTAAACATGTATGTCGTGTCTAATATCATTGAATGTGACATTGACAGTCAGCCATTATTGGCATTTAATCTTCTAACTTGGCGATAGTGTTTTGATCGATGGGATAACCAAGTAGTACCAAAAAAAAGTAGTGGCTGCTGATGAAATTGATGCAGAGGGTGGCATGGCTACTAAAATGAAAAAATAACTACTATTAACATGAAATTTTGTTAAATACAAAATGATATTGAGATCCCATCACACAAGCTGCTAAATCAGTGTATCATTTGTTCTAGAATTCAACTGTAGTTAAAAAAACAATTTGCTTACTTGAATATACCTGCTTCCTAATGCTAAACCAGTAGACAAGTTATTTTTGAATTTCTCATTTAAATTTAAATATTTTTAAACTTTTTTTTGGGGGGGTGGGGGAGGTTGGGCAGATAAGATAGCTGAGGTCGATCTTTAATATGTCTATTTTGTACTTTTTCAATATTGGTAGCAGATATTTTTTCAAAAAGTTCCTTCAATTTTGGAACCTTTTTTGGAATTGCAAATACCTTTTTAAGAAAATTTGCAATGAATATTGAAAAAGTAAAAAATTATCACATTAAAGATGATCTTTAGCTATCATATGCAAAAAAATCATTTAAAAATTTTCAAATTTAAACAAAAAATTCTAAAAAAAAAACAGCCATTTGAATTAAAATTACTGAGTGGATGTTTTCAGATGTGTAAGATATCTCTTCATGATATATAAATTACAATATGAAGGCACTTCATTATGTGATCAATTATTTAACCTTTCGCCGGGCGCACAAATTTTCATCAAATTAGCAGGCACACATTGTAAATTGTACAACAAGAGGAGAACATTCAATTATTGCTGTTTTGTTTTAATTTTACAAATAATTTAACGTACAAATATCATATAAGTTTTTTCTGATCACAATTCATGAAAGTTTTCCAAAATACACTTAGATTTATTTTGTTATAACATATTAAAGCAGGCATGTTTTTTTTTTTTTTTTTTTTTTTTTTTTAAGAAAGCAAATGTTGTACTTTTTACAATGGCACGCCCACTGGAATGTTAAAAAATAATCTGTTTCAATTGAATAGAATACAATCAAATTCAGTTTATGAGTAACACAATGTTTTAAAAGTAAATAAAAAAATTCAAACCAATTTGCTCTATTTAATTTGAAATTTCAATAATATTAAATTAAATTAACTAAATTGAAATAATAATAAGCAAAACTATCTGCAATAAACAAAATGTTTGGTTCTACTTTGTTAATCTATCGTTCAAAACACTATCGCCAAAATCCAAATGCCAACACAATAGACTCCCTCAAATCGCAACTCTCTAAAATATGCACATAATTTACAGATATTAACAATTTAGCATTCGATTCAGATATAGGGACAAAATTCACTTTTTTAGTTTTATATCAATTCCATACATATTTTAATTTGAAATTCTTGTTAATTTACTGTTTTCACGAAGAAAAAATAAATTTATGTCCGAAAATATTCAAGATATGGATGATATCACTTGTAATCACAAGGTATGCGACGAATAGTGATTTGGCCAAATAGCAGAATAGTGAATATTCAGCCAAATTTTAGGCCGAATACTAACTTTTTTTTCGAATAAACAAAATAACTTTTGATTAAGTATATAGAAAGATAGATTGATATAGAGTTTAAAATTTTAAAAGAGGAAAAAGATTTATAAACATATGTATGTTTATATATTTTATAGCTTGATGTATTTCTTGTTCTTGTAAAATTTTCAACTCTTTGATACCTGCTAATAAAACAACTTTTACTGTATCTAAATTATAATAACATAAATTTCCCTACAGGAAAGTAATTCATAAACACTGTATCCAAAGTAAAAACTCATTATTTTTACTACTCTTAAATGTAGTTATAAAATTTTATACAGCAGTTTTCGCTTATTTCAGCTTTTAAATTTTGATTCTTTGTTAACAAATTTTTGAGAGCATTTGCATGTTATAAAGAAATAGCATGCTATATTTCAAGTTTATATACCAAACAATTTCTTAATAATCAAAATTAGAATGTTTTCTACTCATTTCACACTTATACATTTTGAATTTCTTAGAAACTGTTATTAGAGAGCATTGATTCACATCTTGTAAATAAGTACCCTGCCAAATTTCAACTTTCTAAATTCCTTCAGTATCACAGTGCTTGCAACTTTAGAATGTTTTGTAATCTGCTTGTGCTAGTGATACATAGTACATAAAACAAAGCCTATGCTGGAGTAAGTAATGCAGTGTTAAAATCAGACACGTTCCGCAGGGAGGGATTTATGTGATTTCAGAGGAGACTTATAAGAGTTCCGAGGGGAAATTGAACTTTTTGGCCATTAAAAATACAAAATCTCAAATTTTTCAGAAAAAGGTTGGTTGGTTGATTTGGGTTTAATGGCACAAAATCCCTTAAGGGACATGCTGCGCCAAACCAAAGACTAAAAGTACAAATGTGAAAAAGAGAAAATGTCAAAATATCTGGATGGGGTTTCCCATCCAGATATAGTTAAGCAAATAGGTTAAGAAAATAAAATACTTAAAATATTACAATGCAGCTAATCTGAATGTCATTAAAGGGCTTCCAAACCAAGATAGAGAAAAGCTTATATATGAAAATAAAAACCTGCATGTTTTAAAAAGTTAAAGAGTGCCCCATGAGGTGTTTCCCCAATGAGGTTTGTCAAGATTGGTGATGATGAATTAAAATACAGTCTGTACAAGTGCCGGAGCCCCGGACAGTCAGTTAAAAGATGATGAATGGTCAGATGATCAAAATGGCAATGAGGACACATGGGTGCATTCTCTCTGAGTAATAGATGATTATGAGTGATTCTAGAGTGACCTATTCTCAGACGAGTCAGAAGAACATCTGTTTTCCTGGGGTAGATTGGAGGCCAGATCATTATTGTAGGTTTGATACTGTGCAATTTATTATTATGTTCTAAATCCCAACTCTCTTGCCATTTATTTTGAATAAAATGATTAATAATTAGTTTAACGTCTGAGAATGGTATTTTGTGATGCAAAGGATTAAGTGCAAGTTTTGCCGCCTCATCTGCTTTCTCGTTTCCAGGTATACCCATGTGTCCAGGTACCCAACAAAATAAAATATTATAACCACGTCTTGTCAAATTATTATAAAAGTCTAAGATGGATGAGATATACGGATGCTTTTTAAAAGATTTAATTGCGTCAATAGAACTATTTGAGTCAGTATAGATGATGAAAGATGTGTTATGATGATGAGATATGTATAACATGGCCCTCTCTATTGCAATTAATTCGGCAGTAAATATAGATGTAGAAGGATGAAGTTTATAACTGAGAGTCATACCGTCACAATATATACCACAGCCAACAGTATTTCCATCCTTTGAGCCATCTGTATAAATGTCTAAGTAATTGCTATAAATATCTCGATGTGCAGCAAAAAGGCATTTAAAGATCACAGGGGTTAGATTCTTTTTTTCATAGCCTTTAAAAGGATGAAGGATTGTGATAGCAGGTGGATTCCAAGGAGGGTAGATATGCAATGGACATGTACTCACCTCAAAATTATTCAGAGGGCCATTGCTGATTATGTTTCTCATTCTTACACCAAAAGAAGGCACACAAGATGGGCGATTCTGATATAGAATATCATTGTCAGAGTTTAAAATATATGTATGAAGTGGATGACTAGGATGTGAAAGGACACGGTAAAACAACTCCAGAGAATGTTTTTCACGAGTATAATGTAATGAAGGTTCATTACAGTCAACATATAAGCTTAAAACAGGTGAAGTACGAAATGCACCAGAGCAAACACGAAGTGCGCTATGGTGCACTGTGTCAAGTTTCTTAAGAACAGACTTACAAGCAGAACCATAGACCTGGCAGGCATAGTCAATTTTAGCACGGATTGCAGCACGATAAATCTTTAGAAGAGTAGTACGGTCTGCTCCCCATGAAGTATTAGACAGTACCCTAAGTAAGTTTAGTGATTTTTCACATTTTGCCCTTAATTGTGAAACATGAGGTAAGAACGTAAGTTTATTGTCAAAATAGAGGCCTAAATAGTGGACATTGTCAACAACAGGAATTTGAGTTGATCCGATAAAAATTTCAGGGTCTGGATGCAGATCCCTACGTCTACAAAAATGCATACAAGAAGTTTTGTCGTGAGAGATAACAAAACCATTTTTATTAGTCCAATTAAGAATATTTCTAATAGCAATTTGCAATTGTCTTTCAATAAAACGTATATCCTCTCCCATACACATAATCCGGAAGTCGTCAACATATAAATCTCCTTTCACTGAAGGAGGAAGCTGATTGAGAATATCATTTATTGTAATAGCAAAGAGGGTGACACTCAGGACACTGCCCTGGGGCACACCCTCTTCTTGTACATAAAAACTAGAAAGAGTTCCTGCGATACGAACTTGGAAAATTCGCACTGCAAGGAAATTTTTGATAAAAATAGGAAGATTCCCACGAAAGTCCAAGTTAAAAAGGTCGCGGAGTATTCCATAACGCCATGTTCTGTCATAGGCCTTCGCCATGTCAAAAAATACTGAGACCAAATGCCTGCGTTTAAGAAAAGCTGTCCTTATGTAATGTTCAAGATGGATTAAATTATCGATAGTAGATCTACCACGTCGGAAACCACTCTGAAAAGCAGCAAGACTGTTGTTCGTTTCTAAAACATGTATGAGGCGGCAATTGACCATCTTTTCGAGAAGTTTGCAAAGGCAGCTTGAAAGGGCAATAGGCCTGTAATTATTAGGATCAGTAGCATCTTTTCCTGGTTTAGGAAAAGGAATAACGATTGCTCTGCACCAAGCATTAGGAAAAACGTGTTCTGTCCATAATCTGTTAAAAAAAGAAAGTAGATTGTTAAGAGAAGGTGGAGAGAGGTGCTTGAGCATGACATAAGTGATGCCATCATGCCCAGGAGCAGATAAACGACTGTCATGTAAGCATTTTAAAAGCTCTGATTTAATAAAGGGTTTGTTGTAGGAAAATGAATGATTACTATTAAAATTAATACTGGTCCTCTCAGTTTTTCTTTTATAAGATAAAAATGGTTCTGGATATGAGTTTGAATTTGAGGTAGAAGCAAGGGTATTCCCTATTGTCTCAGCTATATTTTTAGTAGAAGTGATAGTTTGACCGTTCAGTTTTAAAATTGAAATATGGTATTCAGAGTACAGGCCCATGCAGTTTTTCACCTTTTTCCAAAGCTCTTTACTGGATGTGTTAGAGTTTATACTTGAAACATACTTTATCCAGGATTCACGTTGGCTTTTGCGTCTTATTCGTCTAGCCTCTGCCTTTGCTTTCTTAAAAGCAATGTAATTAGTGTTGTTTGGGTACCTTCGAAAAATACCCCAAGCTTGTTGTTGTTTTTTCTTTGCTATTTGGCAATCAATATTCCACCAAGATTTTCTGTTTTTATGAGCAGATGAAGTTTTAGGGATGCTAGCATCAGCAGCATTGATAATACAATGAGTTATATTATCAAGTGCTTTGTCAATGTCACCCTCTATCATGTTATTTGTGATGTTCGCAAGTGCCGTGAAAGTTGGCCAATTGGCTCTGTCATACACATACCTTTTAGTATAATTATTGGAATCCACATTAGGAGTAGTCAATGAAATAAAAGTTGGAAAATGATCACTGCCGTGTAGATCATTTGAGATCCAAAAATTCCAAAATGGATAGATTGATGGGGAGCATATAGTAAGATCAATTGCATGAAAAGTGCGTGTCGGTTCATGAAAGTAGGTATGATCACCATTATTGAGTAGGCATAGGCCATTGTCAGAAATTAATTTCTCTATTATTTCTCCACGTTGATTGTTATCAGAACTGCCCCAGAGTTGGTTATGAGCATTAAAATCTCCAACAATAATAAATGGAGTGGGGAGTTGGAGAATGAGATTTTCCAGATGTGCTAATGGAATGGACTGGTTTGGTGGTAAGTAAATTGTGCATATTGTTATAAGTCTGTTTATATGGACTCGGACAGCAACAGCTTGTAAATTAGTATTTAAACTGATAAGCGAATTAGGTAACTTGCGAGATATGAAGAGAGCCACTCCTCCAGTGGCCCTATCACTACCAGTGAAGTCTTTCCTGTAAGCAGCGTAATTACGTAATTTTGCTTTGTCATTTGGTTTTAGATGGGTTTCCTGCAGAGCTAAGCAGAGTGGTTGATGGTCAGAGAGAATGTCCCGGATTTCATCATGTTTATTAAGATAACCACGGCAGTTCCAAGAGATGATATTATTCATAATTACGAGAGTTAAATATGAGTATCTATGTCATTTTGATCAGAAACAGTAGACATGCTACTGTCTCCGTCGTCCAGTATTTCATCCGGTTCGGGATGAAGGTCCATAGCATCGTCATCCTCCATTCTTTGATTTTTTTTGTCTTTTTTCTGTGAATTTGTCTGACTTTTTGAGATTTTGTTCTTTTTTGGTGGGGGTATTGCAGATATAGTAGATTTAGTTTTTGAAATATTTTGCTTTAAAGTTTTAGTTGTAATTAGTGCGTTCCTGTTATGAGATGGTACTTAGGAAGTATTAGAATGTAATGATCTTGGAGAGGCAGTTTGTGATGGATTGGCAGAAGTGGATTGTGATGTATCTAAGTTATCGGGTACAAATTCTTCAAATACAGTATTTTCGTCAACATCCGAGTCATTGCTATAGGGCTCGGATTCCATAGCCTCGTCCGCGTACTGCTGGAGCTGTTTCGAATCTTTAATGTTTCTTATGATTGAGCTGATGCCAGAAATTCGCTTCCCCTTTCCAGCAGTCTTCCATTGTGGAGAAGCTGGAGTTGAGGTTTTCTTTTTAAAGGTTTGTATAGGCGGTTTTTTTAAATTATGTTTTCTGGGAGCATCAGGTTTCTGTGGAATATTGGTATTAATGGCAGGTTTTGTCTTAGTTTGGGGTTGAGATGACATATTGGATAGAGCTGTCGGTTTCTGTTGTTTTTTCTCTATGTCAATTTTTACCGGTTCAGAGGATGGGGTGTTGGTCGATTCTTTAACATGAGTACTGGCTGATTGTGTTACATTTGATTTACTGGATGGAAATTGGGAATCAGTTTGTGTACTTATGTGTCTTACGGCTGTTGATTGCTTCTTGAGTAAGCTAGATTAGGTAATTCCGACAGATGGGGTTCTATTTTCAACTAGTTTACGGGCATCAGGATAAGACAAATTTTGAGTAACTTTTATAGTAATTATTTCCTTTTCACGGTTCCAGTTAGGGCACTTGCGGGAATATGCTGTATGATCGCCTTTACAGTTTGCACAGCGTACGGAATTTTCACATGTTTTATTGTCGTGACCGACTTCCGCGCAACGTGCGCAGGTAAGAGATCCACGACATTGGCCATTAGTATTAGTATGGCCATAACGCTGGCATTTGAAACATCTGATAGGGTTTGGTATGTATGGTCGAACTGGACAGCTTAGATAGCCAGCTTTAATTCTAGCTGGTAAATTGGGACTATTGAAGGTTAAAATAATATGTTTAGTGGGTAGTATTTCTTCATTGCGACGGATAGTGATACGGCGTACATCTATGACATTTTGGTCTTTTAAATTTTCTAGAAGTTCAGTTTTAGTAGAGAAAAACAGATCAGGTTCAGATATAACACCACGACTTGTATTTAGAGTTTTATGTACTTGTACAGAAACGGAAAAGGTGCCTATTGTAGGGCAATTAGAAAGAATTTGTGACTGTTTAGCTGTAGAAACCTCAACTAGTAGATCCCCAGATTGCAGTTTTTTGATAGAATGGCCATCTCCCAGCACTGACTGGAATGTTTTTGCAATGAGAAATGGTGAAGTCTTTTTAAATGAATTATCAGATAGGCTATCAGTACGTTTAATGATGAAAAAGCGAGTAAATGATAGAGTCTGTGCAGTTTGTTGCTCTCCACTAGGGAGAGAAGTAGAAGGAAAAGAAGTGATTCCATCCATATTTAGGAAAAAAAAAATTCAGACCCCGGCCGCACCACCCTCTCCCGAGCCCTACAAGGGGATGCACATTCGTGCACCAGTGCTAACCAGGGCCCATACGGTCACAAGAAAACCCTATGTCAGTCTCCACCCTTAACGAGATGACTAGTAGTTGCTCGATCACTTGATCCCTAAAGCCAGTGACGAAAGTCAGCTGACCAGCCGATTGATGCATACGGGACCAAATGCACCTCCCGTCTACCTGAAGCAGAGGCCAAAGTAGTGTGTTGGTTTCCCTCAACTACCAGGATCCCCCTTTCCAGGGACACGGGTCGCCACGCACGGCCAACACGTGGGTGGTTTACAATTCTCCATGAATCGATATGCAGGATGATATCGGTTCATACAGAATTGCCCTCACCTCCGAAGAGGAAACCACAACGAGAGTGAAAAAAAGAGGAAAGGAAGATGAGAGGAGTAGAGGAAAAGGAAAGGAGAAAGATCACTCAGGTGCCCCGGGGTTGTGAAGCCCGTGAATACCTAAAGTAGGTATCCCCCTGGGGGTTTTCAGAAAAAGGAGGGGGATCATTTCATTGCTCTGGGGAAAAATGTTCTACTAGACAACCCCTGAAATTAACACTGAAGGAATGTCATCATTAATTTTGAAATCGATTTCATATGGCCAGATATAGCATAGAGAATGTAATTTTGAGAGTTCTTAAAATGCTTTTCGTATATTTTCATCCTTTTAAGTTTCAAATTTTTTAGAAAGTATTTCTAAAGAGTATTTATATTTTATAAATAACTAGCATTTCAAATTTCTAGGCGCTTTAGTAACACAAAAATCACATTTTTAGAATGTTTTTATCTCCTGCACCCCCCTCCTTTTGGGGTTGTAAATAAATACACTGTCATAAAATATAGCCTGTGTTGCAAGAGGGATTGTAATCAGTATTCTGTTACTGTTATTTTTGAAATTGATTTGGTAGTTCCAGATTACCCCCTACAAATAAACACACAAATGTTACTTCTTTATAACATTAGTACAGATAGAATATAAGGTATGAATTTCATAAAGGTGTTTTATATGTGCATGAAATTTGCAGACATTAATGTATGCTTTCTGTAATGCTTTAGAATGAAGCAGTGTTTTTCTTTTTTCTATAACAATTATTTTTATCTTAGAATGACTCTCCAATTTGGACACCATTTTCTAAAAGATTACTAATTTTTATAGGCAATACAGAAAGGCTGTATATTTTTTAGTATTTGAATAAATATACATTTTGTGTAAGTAAGAATGAACATGGTTTCATAAATGTGCCAAAAAGTAGTTTAAAGAAAAAAATTTGCAAAAAAAGAATTTTTTATAAAAATCCTAGTACATTTGACAATATAACTCTGTTATCACGTCGACCGATTTTGCCAAATTATACAAATCGTCAAACTAATAACCAAATTATACATATTGACATAATTTTTATTTTAAGTAATAAAAAATCAAATAATTTGTAGAATATTAATAAAAATACAAAGTCAAAATAAAAATCAGTGACGTTTTAAACAAGTGTATCATATTTAATGTCACTGAATTGACATTCACGATCTTTCATTATTGGCATTTAATCTTATAATTTGGCAATAGTATTTCGGTCGACGGGATAACAGAGTAGTACCCTTTTGGCAAGAATCTTTTAATAGTCGGCGAGATTTTAGTAATATTCGGATAGATATCTCAAAATATTCGGCTGCAGATATTTGGCCGAAGCACTCGGCCAAGAAGCCTTCAATATTCAGCCAACCGAGTATCTGCAAAAGAGCCGAATACCAAATAGTGGCCGAATATGACTAAAAATGACATAAATCTTCACTATTTTATTATTTTGATGTGAATTAACAATATTTTTTTTTTTATGAGGCAAGTTTCATTGAATAGTTTCAGAAAAATACATTTCTTCTTTATAATGAATTTTTAATCTTACATTTTTCATTATTAACATAATATTTTCTTTTAATATTTTAATCTTTTTAAAAATTATCAAAATTTTTACTATTTTAGTTCATTGCTTATTTTAATATTTTATTATATTATAAGCATTCGTTATAGTTTCAATTGCATTCGAATTACTGTTTAAAAAATGTAAACAAAGCGAGAACCAGAAAGCAACAAAATTCAAAAATTCGCACAAACTCTGTTCCAAATTTGTGAGAGTCTACTGTACTGGAAATCATAAATGTAACATTAACATATTTAACATGTTACGTCATCAAAAGATAGTTTTGCTATGATTGGTATTTTCATTAATGTTTCACTAATTCTTTTGTTCTTTCATTATTTAGTATAAAATTTATGTTTATTTGTATAATTTAGCGAACAGTTTAACGAAAATTATAATTTGGCGAAATTGGTCCCGACGGGATAACCAAGTTCTACCAAACATTTTAATAAAGTTTAAATGACTCAATGATAAATTAGCAAAAACGAAAGTTGCAACAGATGAAATTTTATCAATTAAGTCATTATCAAATAACAAATTGTAGAGTTTTTAGTTTAAGAATAAAGAAAAAACTACACTACTTAAGCACAAACAAGAGGTTGGATACAATAAATATATATGTTTTAAAAGTTACATCATGTCAGAAACAACAGAAGATACAAGATGCCAATAAAAGAATGAATCATGAATTGCTTCATGATTCATAAAAAGTGATTCTTGAATTTATATTATATTATTCTTGTATTTATTTTTAATATTATTTTTCAAATAAATTACTGCAATGGGAATTTGTCCAGAATTTTTTTTATCGCTGTTTGTAATATTTACAACCAGACAAGCTTTGCCGAAAAATCTAAGGTAAATTTCCTGAAGGCATGTTTAAGTGCCAGATTACCGAATTTTTTAAATTCTTCCTTTTTTTATAGATAAATATTTTGTTTTGTTAATTCAAAGGCGATTGATGATATTTTAGTTCAAAACATCTACAGTAGGAGTGTTCCATTTATTGAGTGAATGAATGAATGAATTCTTTATTCTTGA
Source organism: Maratus speculifer (assembly GCA_964019185.1). NCBI lineage: Eukaryota > Metazoa > Arthropoda > Arachnida > Araneae > Salticidae > Maratus > Maratus speculifer. The sequence goes on from CAXHSM010001189.1 coordinate 4,101,452, forward strand.
TTCATTCATTGTGCTGGCGTCTGTAATAAAATGGTCAAAATGGCATACTCTGATTGTAACATTAGCGATATTTTTAGATCAATTTACTGACCCATTTTCTCTACTAAAATAAATTCGTGGTAAGATATGTTTCTTTTCTTATTCTTCTACTGAAAATCCTGTAACTTGTGGATTGATCTTATGACGATACATAATTTTAAGTGTCCTAACTCATTTTTTAATGCCATTTATAGCCATTTTAAATATTCAGCACACAGATAAACCTAATATTTTAGCCAAACAGTAATTACCAGGCCGAATACTTTAGTATTTTAGCATATAAAGTTTTCGAAAAATTAAATTTACATAATATTTTAAACAAATTATTTCATTACATTAAAAAAACATACCCTATAAGTAAATTATAGGGTAAGATTAATAGTAAATTAGATACTTATAGTGTAAAAGATTATATACACCATAAGTATCTAATATACACTACAAGTAAAATACATTTTAAATCTATAAATGTCGCAAAATATTTTCTGCCAACCTATTTTCTGTTTCATGCACACAAGCAGTTTTTTCAACATTTATATAGTTTATTTAATATGAAAAGGTCATTTATTTATTTTATTATGCAAACAGAAATAAATTGTATGTAAAACAGAATCATAATGCATATACCTATATGTATATTTATGCATGTATGTGTGTAAATGCAGAATTATATTTATATATAAATACTCATAAGTATTCATTAGGTTTGTTCCATAGCTGTTTGCATAATTTTTCTATAAGTCTCATTTTCTAAATCTCAAATTGTGCCGAAGAACTACAAAACAAAATGTAAAATCCTCTATAATCGAAAAATAACACTTTTTTTCTATCAACCAATATTGTGATTATAAATTATTAACATACAATAGCTATTAAGTAAAATTTGATTAAGCATATATTTTATTGCATAATATCAATTTTTAAATTACCTGTAATTATTTTTTGGGCTATGGTGCTTTTGCGTTCGTCAAAACTTAATGGAAAAAAAATCTCGCCAAATTTGGTGAGGAACCTGCAATTCTGGTAACCATGTCAAAATGGTGCCAAAAGCCTATTTTGGCAACTCTAGGAGCAGATTTCACGTAGACAATCGGGAGGTTGAGGTGAGAGAGGGATGGGAGTTTTTCTCTTTGCGGAGGCAAGAGGGAGGGGGGAGGTTTTTCTCTTTGCTCCTGTGATTGCAATTTGTTTCGAGCTGCGCAGTTTTTTTTTTTTTTACTTCTGCGCAATTGACGTATTGAATTTCAAACTTTTGAACTATCTAACGGTGCTTTACCCTTTTGAACTCACCGTTTTGTGCTCTTACCGGCGATTGTGAGTTACAAATCCGAGTAAAAGGTGATCCTTTTAGGATAGATTAGGAGGTTATCCTTTGCCCAATGGGCTTTTTTTAAATTTTTTGTTCGGATGCATCGCTTTTTTTTTAAATTATTTTTTGGATAATTCATTTTTGACTCTCAATAAAATGACCTGTCGAAGCTGTAAATCGGACATGAGGATGATTAATCAACAGCGACATTCGTTTTTCAGTTAAGATCGATGTTTTGGTTTAAAATTTTTAATTATCTTTTTTGTAATTGTGTATCTTTATTTTTGTAATCTTCACTTGTACCCTGTATGCAGGTATTTTTTAAATTGTTTTCTTTGGAATTTAAATTATTTCGCTCGTTTTATTTATATGTAAATATTTTGTTGTAACCCGTTTTCTGATCTTCAAATATTTGAAAATATCAAGAAATCTACAAAATGTAAGTACTATTTTTGTCATTATTTTTATTTTATTTTCTGTTTATTCGTGCAAAGAAATCGTTTTCGAAATGAAGGCAATTTTCAATCAGCATTTTTTGTAATTTTTACATGCACCCTGTATATAGATTTTTTTAAATTTTCTTTGCAATTTAAATTATTTCGATCATTTAATTTATATGTATTTTTTTTTCTTTTGTAACCCTCTATTTGTTCTTTTACAACTAAAAATAAATCTACAAAATGCAAGTATTATTATTATTATTTTTAATTTTGAGCTTATTCGTGCTAAAAAGTCCTTTTCAAAATTATCGCAATTCTGAATCAGCAATGAAATTCATTTTTAAATATGGCGATCATTTAAACATTTTAAATTTTTTTTCCTGAAAAAAAAACAGGGGGAGGGGGTGTTCAGGGGGGCGGAGCCCTCCTGATTAAGTATAAATTATTCATTTTTTTATATATATATTTACAAAATGCATTTTTTCAGGAGTTTTGAAAGTGATAGCTGCATTTGAAAATGGGTTTCTCACGCATTTTCAGTTTGGCGATCATTTTCGGAAACGGCTTTTTGGCACAAAAAAAGTCGCCAAGTTTATGGGGCCGAACGCTAACACATCTGTTCCGGTAATGCTAACGACAAAATCTTGATTTAGTAATAAATTTAATTGTGCTGCAGTTTTTCAATTTTAAAAGTAACGGTAATAATTTATGCTTTATATGTAATTTATTGACTTGTTTATTATTATTATTTTTTTTTCATTAACCTTCTCAGTCCTGATGTCAGGAGACAATAAAAACTCCCTTTAAATTAATTTAAATGCTTCCACATTCAATAAAATTTCATCTAGACCTTTTTAATAATTGTGTGCGTATTAGAAGCATCAATATATAGACTGATGCATCTTTGGAGATATTTTATAATAATTTTAAACAGGTTTTTGTTGTCCCATGTAATATTTGGCTCAAAAATTAAGGAGGTTTAGTATTATGAATTTGTAATTAATATGAATTTTATATAATTTTGTTATTTTCCTTCCTCCAAAGTAAAAGGAAATCGTCTGACTTTTAATTTAAAAATTAATTGCAATAGTTTGCTTTCTTTAAAATGTAGTTTTTATATGTTTTTAATTATGCTGTAGTGAGTGTTCTAAAATTCAACCAACATTTTTAAGAGGTATGATAGAAATCATCGGAAGGAGGAAAAATCACCATCTGAGTTGTCACCAGTAAAAGGGGAGGGGAAGGAAGAAGTCACCAATATTTGTGCGCTTGAAAAATTCTAGATTTTTGAAAGATTTTTTTTTAGGGAAATAAAAATAAAAGTTATATGATTTTTTTTTTGTTTTGGTGATTTGTTTTCTAACTGTAAACAAGTTCAATAATTAAAATACAAAAAGAAAACAGCTAGACTCAGTCTGTCATTGTGTTTATCTGGTCTATGAAAATATCATACATCCACAAGACATTAATTTCTCTATTGCTGTCCAGCAATAGCTTTATTGTTTATGCGATTGTATATTTCTTCCAAAACCATGTTCCTTACCAGGGTTCATAAATATCATGATATTTTGGATACGGTATGCAATGTTTTCAAAATATGAACTAACTGCTGATCATAAATATTACAAGCATAATATAAATTAGAAACTAAATCATAATGCACTTTCCATGAAAACTTTTATTCAAACAACATATTAAAAGTGCTTTTTTTCACTTAAAATGATATTGAAAATCAACTAATATAAAACAGAAACAATTTTCTTTAACACTTACATGAGGCTTAAAAAAAAAGAAAAAAGTATAGGATTCAGTATCAGCTATCCGAAAATGAGAAATTTATAAAACAATTTTTTTACATTATATTTATGCAATTGAATTCACAAATCTTAAGTTAATGCTTCTTGACTAAAAGAAAAGTGTCATTTCATGCATTGCCTTGGGATTGGGACGGTCGCCCCAGGCACAGTAATTATTTGGAGTTAAATTCTTACTACCAATGTCATTTTTGGCCTGTCGCAAAAAATTTTTGGGGGGGATAGGGCTCCAAATTATAACTTTGTGCTGGTTGCTATTTTCTCTTAGCATGTCCCTCGCTTTATGCTAGATCTCTAAATGTAAAATGAAACGATCTGGTGAAAAGATATCCTCATGCCACAAACAAAAATTGTACAAAGTATTGTTATGAAATTTCTTCAAAATGGTAGCAATTGGATTAATTCCATTGTTTCAGAGGAGTAATAGATTTTATTTATTGATTATATCTTTTAAGATGCCATTTTCTCATTTTAATTAAAAAAAAACTTTTTTCAATAATGTGAACAGAAAATGACGCAATGCTTTAAAAAACAGGCACTTTCCTTCATGAAGATGTTACTATTCGATATTTTTTCATTCTGTTAATACTGAGTTTGAGGCACAAGACAAAATGCTTCAGTGAGTAAACAAGTTGAAAATTGCACATGAAGCGTAGCAAATGAGGTGCATTCGTATGATAAAGAAGTTTTAAAAATGTTACTCACATATATCAATCACATAAAATTGTAAATAGTTAGTTACAATGAAAATGCGCAAGAAACAATGTTCGCCCTATACCATCATGTAATGGAATACTTTTGTGTGGCCTTGTAAATCTATAACAAAAGTTCTTTGCACCACAGATTATGCAAAATGTATATTATAATGTGTACTTTGTACATGCATATCAATTTTATTATGTTCAAATGAATGTAACACCATTTAAACACATTTGAAACATTTTTCTCCATTATGTAAACTTTTGATTGTCCCTGTAATTGAACTATACATCCGATTTTGATAAAATTTGAAATGACTCGACAAAATTATGTACTTAAGTATTTTAAATTTAAATTGATTGAAATGAATTTAAAACTTTTTTCCCCATTGACTGTAATGTAATGGAATATTTTTGATTATTTCTGTAATTGATGTATGCTTCCAATTTTCATAAAATTTTAAATGATTCGACAAAATTATGTAATAATTATATATTTTACATTTCAAACGATTCGGTTGGGTAGTTTTTTCTTTGTTATATGTGCACAGATTGAACGACTACTATATGTGCTACATATTTACATAATTATGAATGCACCTAAAAACATGTCATATTAAAAGAAAACAATCATTTTCTTCCATAAAACTGAATATTTTCATCACAATTGTGTCTACAAGACAAGAATTTCTGAAATTTTCACTTATCATTACTGAGATTACAGGTACAAATCAATATTTGAATGTTTGCCGTCCAAGTTGTAGCTGACAAATGGTACTTCAAATTTGAAAATATATTAATAATCAGTTGCTCATTGAAATAATTTTTAAATGGTAAATATGGTTATGAGAATAGCATTTGCAAATTTTGACGCGATGAAAAGGATGTTAGATTTAGATTTCATGGAAAAAAATATGATTGTGACAAAGTAAGAAAATTTTCTGCTTATTTTTCATTTTGTAATATCCAGCATTCCAGACGGATACTACTTGGTTATCCTGTTGACCAAAAAACTATCACCAAACTATAAGATTAAATGCCAATAATGGATGATCGTGAATGTCACATTCAATGACATTAAATATGCATACATATTTAGAGATGTCATCAAATGATTTTTTTTCACTTTTCATTAGTATTTTTATTAGTGTTTCACCCATTTATTTGTTCTTTCGATATTTAAAATAAAAATTGCTGGTATGTATAATTTGGTTATTAGTTTGGTGAAATTGGTCAATGGAATAACTAAGTAGTACCATCGAGACTTAATTGATAACTTGGATATAAATAATGTTTTGATTATATGTTTCTAAATTATTTATACAAATAAAGTTTAATATTTTAAAAATTCAAACAGTTGAAGCTTTTGAAAATAGTATTTTGGTAACTTTAGCCAAAAAACTAATTCTTTTAAAACTTATTATAACAAATGTAACATGGATTTTTTTTTTCTTTGATTAATTTTCAGGTTTATTATAAATTGATATAATAATTCCTTTAAAAATGTTTCTTTCATTAAAATTTAGATACGTTTTAAATTGTGAGTATTAATAGAAGATATGAAAGTAAATTAAAATATGTATATATTTTTGAAAAATTAAAAAACATTGTTTCGATATTTTTATAAATAACTAGAGATTTAAATTTTCCGAAGACTATAAGTGGCGGAAAAAAACTGGTTTTTTACCAGGTTTTTTTTCAGAAAAAAATAGAAAAGTTAGAAAATTTGGTTTTTTATGATTGTTTCTCCCAAATAAATTATATTTTCTTAGAGAATATTAAATAATAAACATTTTTTTTCATTTATTTGTATTAAAAGAAAATTATTTTTGTTTTATATTACAAAATAAAAAGAAACAAACAAAGCCTGCTTATAAAAATTTAGTTTTTTTTTTTTCCACAGCTAAAGAATTTTTATTAAAGGCTATTGTTTGTTATATCATATCTCTGTTGAAATGATTTTTCAGTTACATGTTTAACTACCAATTGACCTAATGTAAAAACCTGAGCCAATATGCCTACAATTTGGAATGAAATAAATTATGTATCCCATTTACATAAGTATAGTTTTTAAGTAAATTTTACTAGTTTAATGAAATAAATTATTGCAGTTTTGTCATTATTATGAATATCAGTATTCAAAAATTCCATTGTTTGTTTTTAAAATGTATATTTTTACAATATTACATTTTTTTTCTTACAATTATAATTTTATTTCCTTTAAAAATATGTTTAGTTTTGGTATAGCTTTCCAATCTCAACTCTAAAAAGTTTTGATTTAGTTTTATAGACTAAATTCAAACAAAACTAAGTTTTAGTTTGGCTTAGTCAGGTCTGCAACTAAAAAACAGAATAGGATTTATTGACTGTGAGTTTTTTACTCACTGAAACCAAAAAATATTTTTTAAAGTTAAATTAAACATTCCTAATGTTTTTTCTTTTTATCCTGAAATCTGGTATTCCATTCTTGAGTAAGAAACCATATTCAATAATATTTCTATGTGGTAATGTCATATTTCTAAGAGTCGAACTCAAAAGTTATGAAAACAGAACACTACAAATAGAAAATGCTCGCGTTTTGAAGAATTAACAAAAGCAGTTGCACACAAAGGTAAACTTCTACTGTGCTTTAGAAAACTAGTAAAATTCAAAGTTTAATCAAGAAGGAAAGTATAATTTGGAACGTATTTACTTGTAATAAAATATGCATTTTTTTTTTCATCACAGTTGTACTTTTTTAATGCTAACTGCCCATGTTTTGCAACATTACTGTATATTATGGAGGTCAATTTTAGATTCAACACCTTGAAAAAACATTGAATTAATCAGCTATAACGAAATCTTGAAAAATGCAGCATAGTAGTGCCACCTATAGGGCAGTTTATACCAATAAACTAAACAACATTTATTTATATCAAGAACTGGCTGAATCTGTAGTTTGATGAAAAATCGTATTTTAGTTCTTGAGATAGAACTATTGTGGAAATCATGAATAATGCAGCATAGCAGCGCTTACACTAACAACTAAACAACTCGAGTTTATGTCAAGGTGTAACTGAACCTAAAGTTTTAAATTATGTGCATCAGTTCTTGAGATAGAATGCCCATAAAATTTTTGTCACATTCAGATTCACAGAATGACAGATATTTTTGAAAAACCGCCAAATCGTGTTCAAGATTTTTTTAAAACGTTTAAATACACCAAAAACTGGAAGTCAAATTTTTCACAAATTCAATGCTTACTTCTTGTAAAGATAGAAGAAAGTAATAAATGCATGCTTCAAATTTTATGTTAAATTTTTAATTTTACCATTCCTATTAATCGGCATATTATTGAAATAATTTTGCACACGAATTAATTTTTAAAAAGAGAAGTTGCATTTAATTATATATCTAGATTTTTTTTGCATGTAATCCTGTTTTTGTGAAATTGTGAACTTCTTGTATACACTTATACAAAATATAATCAGAATTTATAATTTAAAAATTTTTACTATATTTAGGTCCTTATTTAGACATTTTTAATAAGGTTACTCATACATATATCCTCCTCAGTCCTGTGAGTCTTACATTTAAGACACAAAATTTGATTAATTATACGGAAAAAACATACGTAATAGTTTGAAAATTAAATTAGTAATTATCTAGTCTTTTAGAAATAACTGAAACTGAAATTACAATGTATATATATATACAACTATTATAGATGCTTTCTTAAATATCAGTAAGAATTAAAAAATAAATTGTTAAAATATTATTTTTTCGTGAAACAATTTGAAACATGTCTGTTTTTTTTTTTTTTTTTTTTTGTTTTTTTTTTTTTTTTTTTTTTTGCAAACATAAAAGAAAAACTTTACATGCAGTCCATCGAAACCTTGCAGAATTGGATTTACAACCAAGCATCCTACATAGATTTTTTGTAGATGGTTTGAAAATTTCAGGCAGATGTAAAACCTTTTTTTCTTTTCGCAAAGGATTGGACGGCAAGGAAATTCTTTTATTGTATCTATTTTTCTGTGGTGTTAATGGCTCACTCGGAGTATACTCTTAGCCACTGCATTCTTCTATGCCATAGAAAAGATACTCTTGTAGATGAACTCTGAATGCAAGATAGTCTAATATTTCTTTGTTTGCTCTATTGGGCATCGTTTGGTTGCCTTTGTACTCTATTCAGTTTGTAGCTATGGTAAAATAAAAAAAAATGCACAATGACTCTTACAGTCTGTCTTTGTCCTTGCATGTATTCTATAATAGCTTGCTTAGAACATGGTCAAAGAAATCAACACTTCCCGTAAATTCATTATACTTCTTTGAAATAGATGGGCGATTCTTTTTTGACCATCGCTTCCATTTTTCTTCAAGCTGCTTACCGCAGCTTTGAAGAAGCAAGTATAACTGGTTTGTTTCCAAACCATTGCAGGATGCAAATTTGTCCATCATTCCTAATTTTTTGGTCAATTTATCCTTGATCGAGTTTTTTCCTAACAGTGTCGGATTTGAAATTTATATTTGGTGGTATATTACTGTTTCATAGAGTACCTATTCCCTGGCATTCAGTTTTACAATGGAGGATGTCCAATAAAAGTACTGATGTAAAATATCTGTCTATATACAAGGTACAAACTGGAGGTAAATTCTCTAAGTTTAAGCGCTACTTTTCCACCAGTATCTAAATATTTTCCATCATTTTCATTTATACTTGCATTTGTTTCCCGCAGCTTGATGTATAAAAAGGTGTAATGTGAGACTATTTGGAGCTGCGGCTAAAAAGACCTTCAATCCACAGGGATTTTGTTTTCCTTTGATGAAATGTTTTCCAGGTGCATGGCCATAAAAAGAAATGATTTGTTAAGCTATAGCTACGGCTGAATATTTTTTATTCAAGAAACATTCTTATAAAACAGTTTGGAGAATAGGTCTGACCTTTCAGAGTTTATCTTCAGCCTTTTCTTCAACGGTTACTATCAGGTCATCTCTTAGTTTTAAATTGTTTCTTATTGAAAAGTACCAATCACGCGACATGTTATCTGCTATGACTGAAACGCCGGTGTCTATCGACCAGTACAAATCAGTATTCTAGGTTATTTTAGATAGAACATTAAAATTGTAATAGTAATAAAATTTTTCATCTTAGATTCTGTAAGAAAAAAGCTTTTTCCAGTGTCTACTAAATACCTGCGATTTCTAAATTCAGTCATATTTATTATTTCATTCAGTATATATTTATGAAAATTATTCTGGGGAGATAAATCTACACTGTTATTGTCACTCTCTGAATAGGGTGGAGCAGGGGGCAGAGGAATAAATTCATCATATAAATTTTCCAATAAGATCTTGTGGAACATTCTGAGACATTAGATGCTCAGGAGATTGAATGAACTTTTGAAGAAACGATCGAATGGTCCGGAATAAGTTTTCTTGGTTTGTTTTTTTTTTCCTTTGAGTGTTTACAGGAGTTTTCTCAATTACTGTAAGTTTAAGTTTTGGCAATTCGGTAGACAAGTTCTGAGCTTATGCTTCAGTTGATGATGCAGATTGCTCATTTACAGGACAAAATAGTGGATCTATTGCATCACCTTTATCATCCGAGATATCCAGATCGGATGTTTCGTAATTCCAAATTACTTGAAACCTTCACTAAAAATTTGGATTATTTTCTCTTTAATGCGCACATTTGTTTATTTATTCATACAATTTGAAAACTTTTACTAAAATGTATAGAATTAAGCATGAATAATTTTATGATTTAATTTTTATCTTTTTATAAAATTTTACTTATTTATTTATTTTATTTTTTTAGAATGTGCAAATATTTATACTGGAACATACAAACATAAACATATGTACATATTTATAAACATTGTTATAAACACACTTAGATACAATCCTTATAAAATCTTTGCAATAAAACTAAATTTTAATAAAAAATAGAGTTATTTTTAGATAATTGCTTTTTATTGTTTTAAATAAAAGTTATCACAATTTTTTTATGTCCCACATTCTCTGAGTTTTTAAAAAAATAATGGATCCCAAAACATTAGCTTTACATCAAAACGATAATAAAAAAACTATCCACATTAAATTTAAAACTGTTCGCACACTGAAAAATAAAGAAAATAATTGACTGGTATGTTCGAAATCATAATATACTGAAAGATGGGGTAATTTTCTCACAAATGGGATTATTTTGTGACATCTGGTTTAGTTTGCACATTTCGTGTTAGAGTTTCTAGAAAAAATCATTTGGTTATGTCCACTCTGCACTAGGCATTATTATTGATGTTTGATTTACTACCACACAGGACAGAGCGGGAGATTCGAAATACCAAAACTAGACCACGTGTCACAACGTTAACCCATCTGTCACAAAGATCCATCTTACGGTAAGAAAATCTTTATAAAGATATTGAACTTAAATTCAGAAAAAAAGTTTTAAGAACTGCTTCAGAAAAGAAAGTTTTACTGGAGAATGACCGGATGTCGCCTACAGAAGACACTAAAATGACCATGCTTTTTTTTATGCTTAGAGTACATAAATCTTCTGCATAAATGGTATCATTAATAAGAATGATCTTTATATTATAATATCCTACGTCGAATAAATTTTAACAAAATTATTATTAATTGATAAAAGAACTTACATGTACGCATGTGCGTAATATTCCTTCTTTTTCGTGATGCCATTTTTGCATACCGCTAAATGAACGAAAAAATTTATTTTGGCAACAAAAAAAGCATTTTGCAATATGCTTTCATCCTTTAACAATAATAAGAATCAGTTTTTGAATATCTGGAGTAGAAATTTTGGATGAGGTAAAAGTTTTAATAAGTACTGTTTAGTGTCTCCTCGGCATCAGGCCTGAGGAGGATATACAACTTGATAAGATTCAGCTGCTATATGGCATGAGATTTCTTTTCTTCAATCACTGCTTTTGTAAAAGATTCAATTTGGAGATTAAACTGTTTTCTGAAATGCCTATTTTTCAAGAGAAATTTTGCGAAGTGTCTTGTGTTTCAAACTAGAAAAAAACGTGAAGGATCCTTTCAAGTCTTTTCAAACAGACTTCTGCTGAGAGATCAGATTACATACATTAAAGTTTTCATGTGGCACACTCAACATAAAAATAAATAAAATTAAAAGTATGAGAATGTAGCTATAACAAAATTTTCAAGACATTACTTTACAAATGAAATTTCAATTTTTCCATTTCGGAAAAATTGAAAAATATGCCTTCAGAAAAAAACTGAAAAAAAAACGGTTTTTTTTTCAATTTATCCGGTTTTTTCCGAGCATTCTCATCTCTATAAATAACTTTTCCAATATCTGTTGAATTTAAAATAAAATCTTCAGTAATATTTGTTTTGTTATAAGTGTAATGATCTAGCACAGTTGTGTTTTATATATAAAAGGTAAGTAATACACGGCATCAGTGCTAAAGTATTATTGCTAGTTACACTAAATTGAGTAAATTGATTTATAAAGTATGAATTCATTGATAAATGAATTCAAGTTAGATGATATTTAACATAGGTACCTTTCATTACAAAAAATAAAAAGCTACCTATTGCAGCCATCTCATGGAAAGCACTTACGAAAAAATCTGTATATTTTCACCGATAAGGACACCCCTTCCATCCTAATGTTGACTTACGTATATATGTATAATATATATGCAACCATTATATAATACATATATATCTGATAATTATCATATGATAACTCTCGTATTTATTATCCGATTTGAATAAGATTAATATAGGTGAGATAACATAGATTCATAGTACATGCCGATGTCTCAATCGAGTTCGTTGGCCAGCTTCATCCACCATCTTTTTTCAAAATGACGGCTATTTGAATTTTTTTATTAAAAAAGTGGTGCAAAAGAATTAAAAACTGAAAAATATTTTATTCTTCTGAGTTTTAACTAAATACAAAGATTCCGAAGCATATTTTGTTTTGTCTTTACTTTAAAAAATGGCTGAGAAGTTTGAAATTCTAGGAATGCTGATATTTTGAAACATTCTGAATTTCATCATGCTGTAACTCTCGAATAATTGATTTGGATGAGATTTGTTGTATATATATAGTGTATACCAATGTCTCGACTGAGTTTGTTGGCCAGCTTCTTCTGCTACCTTGTTTCAAAATGGCGACCATTTGCACCATGTATTCCCGCACGATGCTTAAACATCATTAATATCTATCAGCTTAAATTTTTTGCAAAGTTTGGCAATACTCGGCTAAATATCGCCAAATTTGACGATGAAAAGTGTAATCATAGATGATGCCAATTTGGTTATAGCTCACTAATTTGGTGCAGTTCTCATTCAAATTCAGTATTGAAGAATCATTTCTTATCAGGTTCGTCACACTTTAGCTTCTTAAAATTTGACTAAAATTAATTTCAAGTAAAACTTGCAACATTTTAAAACCAAGAAATATAAAAGCTACCTCTCCCCCTCCTCTCCATACTAGCCGAAAGGACTTTTTACTTTACCGCACAGTACAAACATTTATTATGTATAAAAGACATATTAACAGTAAATTCAACATCATTAATGTTAAATATTATTTCTATGATAATTTTTCTTAAACTTACTGGACGTTTTCTGGATTGGTTTGTTTCTGAATAAAATATTTCTTTTTTCCTTCCCATCTGAAGTTCTGTATTTATTAATGCACTTTCTACTGACTGCGTTATAAGATGCTCTATTTTAAATCTGTTTAACTCCTTCGCGACGGAAACCTTTTACGAAATTTTTAATGTTTTGTCACCGGTTTTTAAAAACAGAAATTTGTGTCTTATTAAATCGAGAAAATACTCCGTTTAAATAAGACAATTTTTAAAGTATAATTTTACTAGTGGCGATAAACCAGCCCTCTTAAAACTTTTTGCGGCACATATGCGTGTAGTTCGTCCTCAAGGAAAGGATACTCTTCGCATAGTTTATAATCCAACAGGCATCGACAGATTTATAAATACATTCCAAAGTGGTGCACTTAAAAAAATGCAATTTGTTTTATTTATTATATACAGTTTTAAACATAGTTTAAAAACTAATAAATAGTTGAATTATTGCAATACAATGTAAATTGAATTGATAATGCAAAATGTTTTCCTCATTAATCATTTATGTTAATTAAAAAATTCTTGTATCTGGAGAAATTTTGACTAAATTTTTCTAAATATTATAGTTCCCTTCCATAAAAATAAATTATTTTATCCAAATTGCTTATGTAATGTATCATCGTTTTCATAAACGATATGAAATTATAAATATTTATCCACAAATTACCTTAATGTTTTATGTATAAATGTTTTTAAAAATACCTTTATTTATAAGCGCTTATATTCATAAATATCTGATTTGTTCTTCATTTATAATATTTTATTCATTAAATTTTTATTAATATTTTCTTTGATTTTTTTATGTGACAAATATTTTTTTTTATTTATTATAAAATAGGTTTTTAAATATCTAAATCTTTATCCAATTAGAAAATTAATCTGACACATCATTAGTTCTACGAGCATCAGGTATTTGAAGTCTATTTCAATTCAGTTTTGTGCGTTAATTTAACATTTCATAAAATGTTTATTTTTTGTAAATTTACTTTTCATGGATCTTAAAAGGGGATAGATTATGTTACTTTTATTTATTGCAGATTCAAAAAGCCATGAATGTAGATGCTCATCACATCACTCGAAATTGTCTTTAAAGTGCGAAATATGCAGCAAAATATTTCTTTCCAAGAAGCTTTAGGAAAAGTAAGTTCTGATTCACCGCAAGGAAAACTGTTTATTTGTGGGGTATGCAGCAATGAATTTTCAAGAAAAAGGGATTTAAGCAGACACTTCTTAATTCATACCGGTGAGAAACCTTTTGTGTGTGATATATGCAGTAAGGAATTCTCTCTTAAGTGTAATTTAAGCACACACTTGTTAATTCATACTGGTGAGAAACGTTTTGTCTGTGAAATATGCAACAAGAAATTTTCTGAAAAGGGTAATTTAAGGAAACATCTGTTAATACATACTGGTGAGAAACCTTTTGTGTGTGATATATGCAGTAAGAAATTCTCTCTTAAGTGTAATTTAAACACACACTTGTTAATTCATACTGGTGAGAAACGGTTTGTTTGTGAAATATGCAACAAGAAATTTTCTGAAAAGGGTACTATAAGGAAACATCTGTTAATACATACTGGTGAGAAACCTTTTGTGTGTGATACATGCAACAAGAAATTCTCTCAAAATAGTAGTTTAAGCACACATCTGTTAATTCATATTGCTGAAAAATCTCTTGTGTGTGAATTATGCAGCAAGAAATTCACTCGGAAGTCTCATTTAAGAAGTCATCTATTAACTCATACTGGTGAGAAACCTTTTGTGTGTGATATATGCAACAAGAAATTCTCTCACAAGTCTCATTTAAGCACACATCTGTTAATTCATTCTGGGGAGAAATCTTTTGTGTGTGAAATATGCAGCAAGAAATTCTCTCGGAAGTCTTATCTAAGCAGTCATCTATTAACTCATACTGGTGAGAAATCGTATGTGTGTGATAGATGCAACAAGAAATTTTCTGATCGAAGTAATTTAAACAGACACCTCTTAATTCATACTGATGAGAAACCTTTTGTGTGTGATATCTGTAACACGAAATTCTCTCGGAAATATAGGTTAAGCAAACATCTGTTAATACATACTAGGGAGAAAAGTTTTAAGTAAGAGATACAACAGTAATTTCTCTTCAGAAAGTGTTTTAAGGAAGCATTTGTAAATGTATTGAGAAAACTTGTGCAAAATATATATAAAAAAATCTCAAAAGAGCAATCTGTTTATTTTCGCTCCCATAATTTGCTAGTTCCGGATAACTGATTTGTATACTTCTTCTGTTAAGGAACTTTCTCATATTCTACAATTAAAATAGTATTTCATTCCTAATATTATAGAGACTAAAATCAAATGTCAACAAACAAATATTTTACCAATTTAAACTAGCAAATTGGCAATTGAGGAGTTTTAAGATAATTTCTGGCAAATTCATTTTTTATCAGGCTTTATATTTTCTAGTAACGCAAAAATATTGCAATACTTTTTTTGTATTATTTATTTTGCGTAGCATAGATTTATAAGTCTATAAGAGTGAGTCTGTTAACGATTGAGAATATTTAATTCAGGAAATTATTAAAAGTAATTTCTCACAGTGAAGGTCTTTGATTTTAAAATTGTCTTTCTCGTAAACTTTTAAATCTCTTTAGTTCTGAGACAAATATTACAGGGTACTACAAAAATCAGTTTAAAATTTCTATAAAACATCTTCAAAAATGTCGATGCTTATATCAGTGTCCATATATCAATGCTTATGATAAACCCGCGTTTTTTAAAAATCTGGAAGTACGTTTAACAATTCTAGTATCATTTAAAATAATTTAAAGAATGTTCTGTACTACTTGGTTATCCCGTCGACCATTTTCGCCAAATTATGCATTTTGGCGTAATTTTTATTTTAAATAACGAAAGAACAAATAAATTAATAAAATGTGGACAAAAATACAAGTAAAATATGGAATTAAAAAGCACTTGATAACGCCTTAAACATGTGCATCGTATTTAATGTGATTGAATATGACATTTACAATCATTCATTATTGGCATTTAATCTTATAATTTGGCGATTATTTTTTTGTCGATGGGATAAACAAATGGTAACGAATGTTCTTCACTGTGGCTCAAAGGCGTCATCATGACTAAGGAGGTTATGCTGAAAAATTTAAAAAAACCCTGCTTAAGGGGGTACTGCCCTGAATTTCTCATAATGTTGAAAATAAGATATAATTAAATGTATTTGGTACACTAACTGTTATTTTAATAGGCAGTCTGGTGAGGTTCCAAAATTTAAATAAAGGTTGCTAAAAAGTGTTTTAAAATTATGCTGTTCTCATCAGAAATCTATGAAAAGAAAATATCCTAATTTGATAACAATGTCGTTACTAATATCTGTAGTTATTAAATTAGTTAGTTTGAAGCTCTTCTGAAGTCTCATTGTTTTTTTTTTATAAAAGTATAAAGATGTGATGTGATTTTTAAATGTCAATAAATGTTGGTAAAAGACGTTTGATTTTTTTACTTTCTTTTTCCAATTCAATCTCCCTTTAAAATTAATTGTTACTATAAACGGTAAAACTTGGTTATCCTGTCGACCATTTTCGCCATATTATACAAATCGCCTAACTGAAAGCCAAATTCAACATGTTGACATAGTTTTTATTTTAAATAAAGAAAAAACAAATAATTAGTAGAATATTAATAAAAATAGAAATAAAATGTCGAAATAAAAATTTCTTAATGACATTTTAAACACGTGTATATCATTTAATATCATTGAATGTGACATCCACGATCATCCATTATTGCCATTTAATCTTATAGTTTGCCGATTGTTTTCTGGTCGACGGGATAACCAAGTAGTACCCTATAAACTTATGATTACTATCGCACATTCCCTATTAAAAATGAATTATGTAGTATTTATAGTTCGTGCAGATGTACGGTAAAAATAATTTATTGTATATTAGGTCTGTAAGGAATATCTTTTATGCATTATTTAACACCACTCCAAATATTTATCGAAAAAAACTTGCATGAACTTCTGAGATTCCTTAAAACATGTTTACTGTGGAACTGAATAGAGCGAGCAAAGTATGTTTTATTCATGAACTCTAGCCATACCAACGTTCCGCTACTCTCAGATGGTCCGCTACTCTCAGACCACATAAAATTTTTAAACGGACCACTAGTTTAAAAAATGTAGTGATCCTCAGTGCCAGTAACTTTTTTTTTCGCCTTTTTAATATAAATGTCATAAGCGCACGTTTTCCCCACTCTGAGAAAACAGAACTAATCCTAAATCACACACATTTATTTTTAGAAATAAATGAATAAAAAAATTAAGAAAACTCACTTTTTCTTTTCTCATTCAGTAGATCCTCCGATGAACCGCCGCGCTGAGCGCCCCACCTTCGTCGACGACCCCTAGCTATGTCCCGAATAGTCCGACAGCACTGTCTCTGAGAGGCGACCACTTATCGCGTCAAAATTCTTTACTTAAGACCCGTATGCCTTGGACCAGTGGCGTAGCTAGCGGGGGACGGACCGCCCCGGGTGGGTGCTCTTTAAGCTGTGACACCCAATATTTTTTTGCAAATATATATAAATACACAATCTTATAAAATTTTATTTTGGAAAAGAATTCTGAAATAAAATGAAGTTTCTAGCGCACGACGCAACAGAGTTAATTTCTTTTCGTCGAGAATGTGAAAATTATTACAGATTGGTGTGTCTAAATAAGATATGCACCAGGGAACCAAAACCAACCTATCCAACGAATGGGTAACAAACGCAAACTTTAAAAGAAAGAATTTTCTTTTACAGAAAATTGAATGATGTAGACTATTGGTTGAGTAATAAATCGATCCTGATATATATATATATATATATATATATATATGCAGCAGGACAAAACATAAATAAGGGATGTTATGGCCATTTGTTATAATAACGTTGAATTGTGATTGAAAAAAATATGACGGGTTGGGGGGGGGGAGTAACACAATTTACATCCGGTCCGTGTGTCACCCATCGTAGCTACGCCACTGCTTTGGACTCTGAATAGAAAAGGAAAAAAAGAGAGAAATTGAAACCGGACAAATTTAAAAGGAAAAGTAGACAAAATAAAGACACTGAAAAACGGTTAGTGGGAGGGTGGGGCAATAAAACTGCCGATCGCTCTAGCCCACATCCTGAATATATTTGTCTACAGTTCACACTTTCTCTTACACGCAACAATTTTCAGCGCTATTTGGAGGCTAAGGGGTAGTTAGGCGGAGGAGGGAGGAGGCTACTCCCAGTGTTAAAGAGAATTACTGTACATTCCCGTGTATAAAGTGAAAAATTTAGACAAAATTTGGGATTTTCAAGATTTTGATTTTTTGGGAGGAATCGACTTATACATAAGTTAGTAAAAAAATAAATTTTAAACAGATAATCGACGAATAGACGAGTCTTTTAACTAATCACAAATAATGGGTCTGATTTGGAATAAGTCGGAAATAGAATTACTTTTGGTTAACAGATTACGCATTTGCACAAGTACCAGGTTCCAACAGCCTGCTATTTTTGTAAAGTATAGCTAATGGCTTGATTTCAACGAATATTTTAATTAGAAGGCCTTTAAACAAAATGTTTGAAATAATTTTGGGATTTAAATGCTGTTTTTTGTTCAAATAAATCCACATCATTTAAATCAATTTTGGGTTTAAAAATTAATTTTTGCAGCACAGAACCTAGCTAGTTATGATCTTGTGAGTATCGTGTATTTTGAGCTTTTCTGACACTAAAAAAGCGTTTTCCATTTATGGTACCTTAGACATCGAAAACTCAATAAACTATTAAAGTATCATAACTCAATAAGTTTCTGCTATAGAAGAATAATATTTTTTCTGGCTAGATGTTAGATGATGCAGAAGCTTTTTTGAATGAAACTTTAGGACCCTGAAATTTTAATTTTTTTTTAAATTTCCTAACTATTCAAAAAGCACATTTTTAAACATAAATAGGAATTTACACGATGCATAAAATCCGAAATATTATTGCGATTGGAACTATACCACTTAAACTAACGATTTAGAAATTAGTTATTGGTAAACGATCAGAAGAAATGTACTGTATAAAAATAAACACCGTTTTAACATATTTTGTAAATAAATGAAAGTTTGTTTCGACCGCATTGCTGCCATATATATCGCAACCACTACAAAACTATGAAATTATTATTTATGCATACAATAAAATACAATACTAACTATTTATGATTCTTAAGACATCGAAAACCCATTAAAATTTCATTCATTAATCATCTCCCAAGTAGTAGATACACTGATTCAGTTTACACTTTTTCTTTCGAACAAAAATTTTGAGTGCTCTTTCTCCGCTGGAAGGGGTGGGGGATATCTCAAAGTGTTAAAAGGAATTACCGTATACTCATGTGTATGCCGGATAATTTTAGACAAGATTTGGCAGTTGAAAATAGGGTTTATACACGAGTTAGTAAAAACAGAATATATTTTTCTCGGATTATTGGCGAACAGTCTTTTAAATAAAGGTATGCATTTTGTTCGGTGAGGGAAATAAAAGTAGACAGTAGTTCAAATTCCCTGCGATTGAAAAAAACGAAAAAAAAAATCTCAACCATACACCCTGTAATATTTCTGCACCAATTTTCTCGATATAGAGTTCCCTGTAATGCAACGTTATTAATTTCAACATTTAAATCCCTTTTTAGGTGCGTTCGTAATTATGTAAATACGTAGCACCTATAGTTGTCATTCAATCCGTCCGTTTGTCGTCTATCTGCAGATTACAACTCAAAAACTACCGTACCGAATCGTTTGAAATTTAAAATATATAATTACTAGATAATTTTATAGAATTATTTCAAATTTTAGGGAAATCGAATGCATAGATCATTTACAGGGACAATCAAAAGCATTCCAATACATTACGGTCAATGGAGAAAAAATTTCAAGTGCATCTTAACTGTCTTATACTCTTTCGAACATAATAAAACTGATATGCATACATGAAGTATATACTATAATATACATTCTGTACAAACTATGGTGCAAAGAACATTTTTTATTGATTTACAGGGCCGCACAAAAATATTGCATTACAAAACGGTGTAGGGAGAACATTTTTTGGTGCACGTTTTAATTGTATTAAACTATTTAACATTTTTTAATATTGATATACGTTACTGAGGATGTTATTGCCTGTATTGAAGAAATCAGATAGTATTTGCAAGGACACACAAAAGATTTCGGCTACTATACTGTATACACCGATATCTGAATATATTTATGTGCGTTCGTAATTATATAAATATGTTGCACCTATAGCCATCGTTCAGTCCGTGCGTTTGTCCGCATATAACAGAGCCAAAACTACCCAACCAAATCGTTTGAGATTTAAAAAATATAATTTTTGCATCATTTTGACGAGTCAATTCAAATGTTATGAAAATCGTATATATAGTTTAATTACAGAGACAATCAAAAGTATTCAATCACTAGGAAAAAAATAGTTTCAAGTAAATTTTAATGATGTACACTCTTTCCAATGTAATATTATTAACATGGATATTAAAATATACATTCTATACAATTTTTGATACAATGAATATTTATTATTAATTAACAAGGCTACTCAAAACTATTCCATTGCATTATGGTATACGGGGAAACATTGTTTGGGGCGTGTTTTAATTATATTAAACTATTTCATATTTTAGGAAATTAATATACATTGCTGCTGTTTATTACAAGTTTCTTCTTGTATAATAGAAAGCAGATAGATTCACTGGAACACACAAAAGATTTCTACTACTGTACTGTATCCGAAGTACTGCGTACTATAACAGCAAGATATGAAAATTTTTTATTTTCGTTGAAGTACGAACGCACATCATTTGCTACGCTTCACGTGCAATTTCCAACTTGTTTTATTAAAAAAAAGAGTTCAATTTGAAAATGCTTCTCGTTTTCGCTCCTAAAAATCCTACAATGCAAAGAGGTAGTACTTTATTTTAGCTTTCAAATTTGTTTTCCTCGTAAATAAGGCTAGAATAATTTTTCATTTTTTTAATCCCTTGGTGGGCGGTAGGTAATTTTAAAATATATCTCGCTTAATTACAAAATGCCACATTGACACCAGAATTTTGAAATAAAGATTTTAATTTTATCAAGTACTAAATAAAGGCTTTTATCTATTTGGACATAAATTTATTTTTAAATTTTGGTGTCGATCAATCATTTCAGCATTTTCTGAACTGAAGTGTTTTGTCCCTCAAAGGGTTAAGTATCATCAAATTGATATAAATGGTTTCAAAATAGTTTAAGCTTCTTATGTTTCACATATTTATATGGTTTTAAACGTAGGATTTTTTTTTTAAAGTCTAATTAGAAATTCAAACACTTTGTTAATTTGACGAAAATTTATTAATTTTTTATTAAGTTGATTATTAAATCTTTTTTCACATACGACCAGAAATATGGATTGATTTATCCACGAAAATTCTTTTTTTTTTTTTAATTTTGTTTAAGAACTTAGGAGTGTGATATACACGAGTATGTACGGTAATAAAATTTTATATACTAGATCAGTAAATTCTCATCTTAATTGACCTTAAGGTGCAACACTAGTCACAGAAAAAGACCTGGATGATAATGTAAAGTCTATGGGAGCGTTCTTTTCAAATATCTCGCCCAAATTTTAATATTTTTACAAGATTTTCTGCATGGGATAGCTGAGGATGATCTACAACCAGTCTAGTTTTTACTTTTTCAATTTTGCTTTAATATTTTTTATATTATGATAGTTTATATTTCAGAACCGGTTTTGAAAGTTAAAGTAATTTTTAAAAAAAATCTGAAACCAAAACTGAAAAAGTAAAAACAAGGTTGGTTGTGGATCGTCCTCAGCTATCTTGTGCCAAAAAATCATGTAAAAGTATTAAAATTTGGCGAGGTATTTGAAAATAATGCTCCCATAGATCTTACATTATTATCCGGGTCTTATTCTGTGACTAGTGTTGCGCCTTAAGACCAATCACTTGTTTTATAAATTGTAACGCTGCATCCTCAACATGTGACTGAGACAAAGTGATTGATGCATATCATAAAAATGAGAGATGCTTATAGAACTCATTAAAGATTTTAGATTAATTTTTAACATGATTTTTCAATCAGTAAATCAGTTATAACAGATGTAAATTTTCTATGTGTGTGTGAAAAAATCCGTATTCTGCAATTCCATATATTGACCTTCGATTTATTCTGTTGAGCTGATTCATAGTATCAGACCAGATTATGTGATCGTTGAGGTTAGTTGGGTAAAACAAGTAGTTTAATCGTGTCTGGGATTGCTCAGTTGGAAGAGCATTGGTGGCTTCAGTCAATACATCCCTGGTTCGAATCCTGGCCCGGACTTTTTTTCACCCACATGGAAAACTTACATCTGTTATAATTGCCATAACTGTTTATTTATACGTATATATTTTTTTATTTGCATCTCTCTAGAAGAAAAAGGCATTAAATTTGGGATTTTTTTTTCAAAATTCAGTTTTTCGAATCACTTTCTGATTTCTGTCAAAAAAAAATTATGTTAAAACTACCTAATCATTGGCTCAAAAAAAACAAAAAAAAAAACAGAATTTTGTCCAGATTATCTCTATTACGCTATTCAGGCAAATCTGAATAACACATTTTACGGAAATAGCTCGTTTCTTGCCTTGTTGTTTTGCTATTTCCGTTTCCCTTCCGGCAACAAATATGCCATTTCCTGATAAGTTGAATTATCTTTTCATTTGGTGGTATAAAAGAAGGAAAATGGTTTCCTTCAAATCTTATGGCGTTGGCCGATTTTTGATAGCAGACATTTTCTTTTTTTGCTTCTATTATTATTCCAGTGGCGTAGCTAGGATGGGTGACACCCGGGGCGGAAGTGAAAGGTGTCACCCCCCAAATCCGCCATATTTTTTTAACACAATTCTAATTTATTGCAAAAAACATTCAACATTTTTTACATGCTTGATGTGATTTTAATAGGTAATTTGAAGAATTTAATACAAAATTGTAATTTAAATAAAAAAAAACTAAAAAGTTTGCCTTTGCTACCCACTCATTGGATAGGCAGGTTTCTGTTTCTGGTGCATATCTTATTTAGATACATCATTTTGTATAAAATTTCAAATTCTCCAAGAAAGGAAAATTAATTCTGTTGCGTGATGCGCTGGAAATTTTATTTTTATTTCAGAATTCTTTTCCAAAATTTTATAAGAATACACATATTTACAAATAATGATTGGGTTCACCCTTTAGAGGGTGACAACCGGGGCGGACCGCCCCCCCCCCAACTAACTACGCTCTACATTTCTTTCAATTAATTTCAGTCTGAAATTTTAGTTTTTAAGTCTACCTCTCATTTTCTTGTAGAGTATGAATGAGTTCCAGACATTTATATCTCATCAAAAACATAAATTAACGGTTCGTTAACGGTTTCTCCAATAAAAGAAGTGAAATCTAACTGGTTAAGAGGGTCTTTCGAAGCTCCTTAAATGATAGCTCCTGTCATACATTATGTTCTTGAATTGTTAAAAATGATTTGTTATGTAATTTGCTACTTAATAAAGCAACTTGGCAAGTTTTCTTTTATTCAAATTTCTGTACCTGGTTGATGTGAACTTAAAGTTAATCACTTTCTTAACCTACCGTAACGGTAGGTGCGTCGGCCGGGAGGTTAAATGTAGACATACTCATTAATTTAGGATAAAATAACAAAGTTTATTAAAGTGATAATGGCTGAAGGGAAGTGGAGCAAGTCTCAAATTTACACAACTGAAAACACTATGAACAGCTAAATCATACTCACAGGCTTCGGCCTAGCTCAGTCGGGGCACCGCCTAACACTTCTCACTATCTTCTGGCTGAGCTGCTAAACAAAGCTTGATTAAACAGCCCGTGGCTGTGGGTAATTCTTTATTTCACCAAATAATCAAAAATGGAACTAATATAAACTCTCTTACCACGGCCGAATCTCAAATCAATTATCCAAACTTCCTTCCACTTCACTGGAGGCCGTCGCTACTTCCTATTCGCTAGCACTTCGCTGAACAATAATTCACTTCGCTTGTCTAATACTAGAGATCCTCACTCGCTGGCTGCTGGCTAAAGCCAGAGACACGCCAGAGACACACAAACCCAAGCTTTTATATGCTGCAAACTGAGATACTTCACATTAACATATTACTAATAACCGCAAGCTAACTGTAAAATCCGAAAGAGCACACACACTCTAGAAAGTTAAAGTAAAAGAGAGGATAGACGTCGCTTTTACGCTTACACATGTTAACTTATTGACGTCACGATCTCAGAAACACTAGAGTGCCTTTATGGAAAGGTCACTCCCTCACAACCCCCCCTCGGATTTTACAGAGAAAAAGGGCTGGGCCAAATGCATGCCCAGAACTTTTTCTTGTTATAAATTTCGAGCCGTAATAAACACAGTGATGGGTGAAATTTGGCGCCGAAACATAACTTTTAAAATATTAACTTTAACCCATCACAACCAAAAAACCTCAGTTTGCCTCAAAAATTCACATATTCAATCCAATCATTCTTCTATCTTACAAATAGCCTCCGTAAAACTTCCAAAAACTCGTAAAACTTTCAAAACTAATTATTTCTTCTTTCAAAACAGCCCACTCCACTGGGAGTGCTAAAATTTCTCAAAATACTAAACTTCCGAAATTTTCCTCAATATTGCAATACAACTATAACCTTACCAAAAATTATCTCTTCATAACTTTCCTAATACTAAAATTCGCACCAAGTCCAAAAAACCCAATGCGCAAAAATTTTCCTCATCCAAATACCGAACTCATCTAAAATTAAATTTTACTTCATACTCAAAATAACTCTGCTATTACGTAATACCTACATACCCATTAGCCAATGAACTAACTCCCAAAATTCTTCAGAACTTAACTCCACTTTAACAATAATTGGGGCACATACGTACAGCGTCATATCGCTGTGCTTATGCAACAATAAAAAAAAAAATCAAAAATTTACAAAATGACGTCATCATGCTCTTCATCTGTATTAACTAAAAGAAAAATAGCAGAATCAATACATAACACAGGTATACTTCCCTGCAAGAAAATCACATTAACATTCAATTTTAATACAATACAATTTCAAATTCAAACGCAGCTTAAAAATTCGCAACTTGCGGAAACCATTCCCAACCAAAGTACAAACGCAACACGTAAAACACGAACGATAAGGAGAAAGTTAATTCATTAAATGTTAGTATAAGAGATAGAAACGCGTGTCAAGGACTTCTTGACCGCAAAACACGTGCGCGCCTGAACCGCGGCGCGTGTACAAAATAACCCAAATTACTATCTGTACTTTCTGAAAATTTAAACATACATTAACATACATTTTATAACACATGAACAATATAACAATATAGTAATATTTTTAACAAATAACACAACAATTTAACAATAGATCCAGAATTTTTAAAAGCAGTTAAGACCAAAATCTCAAACATACATAAAACTAACAATTTTGCAAACAAATTTTGAACACAATTAAGCACTAATCGTGAGTCCTTCAAAAAATTCCAAAAATGGCCAAAAATTACAAAACAGTCTTTCTGCTTTCTATTCCTTCATATTGCTACCACATATATGCACTCTAATAGAAATTTAATAAAGAACATTATCACCCAATCATAGAGATGATTCGCTGCTGGCTGGCTTCATACTACAGGATGGTTTTCTCCTCTTGTCCCAGAAACCTTGTACGAAGGATCTTTCGTCATCAGAACTGTACGGTGACGCCACAGTTGACTGTCGTGCCTGCAGCCTGGTTCGGAATGGATGCCGTGGGATACTTGTAGGTTCCGCTCGACGACTCTGCTCTGGCCGGTTTGCTGGGGTCACTCCATGGCGAGATTCACACTGTTGATGCCGGTAATCTGAGAGTTGTCTCCTCTTTCTAGACGCACCCGAAGTTACTGAAGATCCTAGACCACGTTTCTTTCCAGACCTACGCTGTTTCTTATTGGGCAAAAATTCCGACTTTAAAGTCCTTTTAACAGTTTGGCGAGTGTCCATCTGAAATCTTTTCCGGGGATTAAGTACCGAAGATGGTGAACTATTAGATAATGTATGTTTGTGAGGTTGCTGTCTAATAGGTGGAGGAACTGGACAGTTTATAATTTTTTGTCTTTTATGGCACACAGAGTCCGATGTATTTGACACAGTTCTCTTATTTTTATTATCATACTTTGCTCTCGGATTGCTAGGCTTTCTACTTTCAACAACAGTTTTTGGAGCTGTTTGACCAACTTTTCTTCTTGAATATTGATGAAAAGAATTAGATGAAGAAGTGCTGGACTCGGGACACTCATTGGTTCGGGAATTTCGCGAAACACCACTCGACACATGAGAACCTTCACTACCATTTTCTCTAAACTTATAAACTCTAACCTGATCCAAATTAACCGTCATTCTTTCACCATTGACATCAACAACCAAATTATTATTTCGAACTTCTAAAACCTCGAACGGACCTACAAACTTCGGACCAAACTTAGCTACTCTCTTTTGACGACTTGAACTTAACCAATGCTTTTCTACTAACACAAAATCTCCAACTTTCACTTCTAACTCCCTCCTACGCATATTATAATACTGAGCTTGCTTTTCTTGCGCTTTTCCCATCTGAACTTGAGCTTCCTTAACCAACCTCTCAATATCCTGACACATGTACTGACTTTCCGCATCTGACACCATAACTAGCCTTTGGAATGGAGTAATGACTTTTCTACCCAAAAACAATTCAGCTGGCGTTTTCCCCGTCGACTCGTGAACTGCTGTACGAAGTGCATACGCAAAATGCTGAAGAAACTGGTCCCAATTTGCATGATGAGAACCAACATATGAAGAAATCATTTGAATTAATGTACGATTTACACGTTCAGCCATATTAGACTGAGGACGATACGGAACAGTAAAAGAATGATCGATCTCCAGCTTCTCACACAGGGCCTTAAATATATCAGAAATAAAACAAGGGCCATGATCGCTCACTACCCTAATTGGTGCACCATATTTAGAAATATAATTATCGAAAAATGCATGGGCAACTGCAGGTGCAGAAGCCTTCCTGAGGGGAACTAACTCTACCCATTTACTAAAATAATCAACTATAACTAGCACAAATCTATATCTTTTAGGATTAGACAATGGATAAGGACTGATTAAATCTACACCTACACATTCATTAGGAAAATTTACTTTAATAGGAATTAATTTGCCAGCTGGACTTACATTTTTATAATTATAACGTTGGCATGTGCTACAGCTGGAGACATAAGCGCGCACTGCTTCCCGCATTTTAGGGAAGTAGCAGGATTCACAAATTCGAGCATAAGTTTTCCTGATTCCTAAGTGACCTGCTAATGGATTATCATGAAATTCTTTCAAGATGGCCTTACGAAGACTAGCCGGAATAAAAACTCTTAATTCTCCACGTGAATTTACAATTTTAGAATAAAAAAGAAGATCATCGATAAGCTTAAAAGATTGGGACCATTTCTCAAACATAGGCACATCTGCGCTCGGGACATCATCAGGATTTTCCAAGTAACGATACAAACTACCAAACTCTTCATCTTGCTTCTGTTCCCTTATCAACTGCTCTCGCGACCTTAACACCAATGAAGACAATGCACAACACTTAACTTCCTCCGTGACCTCTAAACCACCATGCGGGTTTCGTGACAAAGCGTCCGCTACCGCATTCTCCTTGCCAGCCCTATGTTCTATAACCACATTATACTCTGCTAACTTCAAACACCATCTGACCATACGAGACGACAAACCCTTTCCATTAGTTAACTTTGTCAAAGCTGAATGATCCGTAATGACTTTAACCGGTATATTAGTGAAAAAACAACGAAATTTATTCAAAGCCCAAATTACTGCAAGACACTCCCTTTCCGTAATCGAATAGTTCCTTTCGGCTGCATTTAAAATTCTCGACGCAAAAGCTATAGGTCGACCTTTCTGTGCTAACATCGCTCCAACCCCCACTGCACTCGCATCGCAATACACTTCAAACTGAGATGAATAATCGGGGTGAGCCAAAACAGGAGGGGAAACTACTGCCTATTTTAATAATTCAAACGATCTCTGAGCCGCTGATGACCATACAAACTTCACCCTTTTCCTTTTTAAATTATACAACGGTTCACATAACTCCGAAAAACGTGGAATGAACTTGGCAAACCAAGCCACCATCCCTAAAAATGTCGCCACTTCCTTACTATTTTTGGGGGAACTCATTGACGTAATTGCCTCAATTTTCTCATTATCTATATTAATACCATCACGCGTAATTTTAACTCCTAAATACTTTATCTCTTTTCTCAAAAATTTACATTTTTCTAACTTAACTGTTAACCCAGCATCTCTTAACAACGTAAATACTTCCCTCAACAATCTTAAATGCTCTTCAAAAGTAGCTGCCATTATAATTATGTCGTCCAGGTAGACCAAGACACCCTTACCAAGCAAAGGTTTAAGGATATTATTCATGGCCTTCTGGAACGTTGCCGGCGCTCCCGATAAACCAAAACTCATTCTCTTAAAAGCAAAACAACCGTCCCGAGTAATAAAAGCAGTCTTAGGTATGTCCTCCGGTTTCATTGCAATCTGAAAATAACCCGACGTAAGATCTAACGTTGACATATAATTCGTACTTGTTATATTAGCCAAAATGTCGTCAATTACTGGAATAGGATACTGAGGGTATTGCGTTATCGCATTTAACTTTCTATAATCTACTGCAAACCTATATGCCTCTGGATTATCTAAACTTTTCCCATTATTTTTACGACATAACACTACTGGCGATGCAAAAGGAGACTCAATTGGCATTATAATATCGTCCGCTAGCATTTTTTGAATATGATAATCAATTATACCTTGTTTAACTTTATCATAACGATAGGGTTTACTAGCAACAGGTGCTTTCAAACCAGTATCAATCTCATGCCACGCAACATGCGTTAAACCCGGTTTATCAGAAAAAACCTCTCCAAATTCATTCAAAAACTTATTAAATTCCTCCTTCTCGATTTCACTTAAACCCGACTCCTCCAAATTAACTGACATTGAAACTGGCTCTTTCTTACTCATATTCTCATCATTATTCACGATTAACGACTTTTTAAAGAAATCCAAACTAATTCCTCTATCCTTCATATAATCCACACCAACTATACAATGCACTGTTAATCCATCTAACACACAAAACTCCCAACATGTCTTAACCGAACGAATTTCAATTTCCAATTCTACTGAACCTTTATTATCGCAAGCTACTCCCTGTGCCGACTGAACCACCAGACTTAACCTCTTCAACTTCTTATACGAAAAATATTTCCGATAACAATCAAAAGAAATAAACGACTTATCTGCCCCTGTATCGAA
This sequence comes from Maratus speculifer, assembly GCA_964019185.1. Lineage (NCBI taxonomy): Eukaryota > Metazoa > Arthropoda > Arachnida > Araneae > Salticidae > Maratus > Maratus speculifer. The sequence goes on from CAXHSM010001189.1 coordinate 4,130,886, forward strand.
GACACTTTTAACGACAATACCATCTAACACAATTAACACTTCAGGTAACTCAACCGGATTAATAGTAATTTTATTCAAACTCACAGAAGGCTTTTCCGATTTAATCTGTGACTGCATACCTTCCGAAATACAGTCACCTACCAGTTTAACTGACCCGACCTCTGAACACATCTCTTTTGCATTGACCTATTTTCAACATTCTCATCCGAAGTCAATCTCCTTACTTGCGAAGAAACATTCCTGTCCCGTCCTCCCCCACTACGATTATAACCACTATTCTGCCTATTTCCATACATATTTCTCTCACCACTTCTAAAATTATTAGCACCACCACAATTCCTATTACCATTACTCGTATTCGACATATTACGACCAAATCCATCATTTCTATTACGCAAATTACTATCCGGAAATCGCTGCCCCCCTCTCACAAAATTACGTTCCCCCTCATTTCTCAAATTACTATCTGTGACCGGTCTCTGACGAGGGTTACGCAAATCCCGTTGATCCGAGCTATGCCGAGTCTCATACTTCGATAATATCTGATGCATTTCTGCAAAATTCTTCGGTGCTCTAACTTCAATAAAGTCCTGTATATTTGGATTAAAAAGAGGAAAAACAATGTCCAACAATTCCTCAAATGTGATATCTAAATCTAATTTATTTTTTTGTTCCAGCTTACGAAGATAAAATTTTGACGCCGACTCATAAATATTCTGCTTATTACAATAGAACTCTTTTCTCAAAATACTTTTATCTTTAACGGGAGGAAATGCCTTCTTTATCTCAATCACAGTTTGTTCAAATCTTTTCGCTTCATCATTAATCAAAAACTTTCCTATATTTTCCAACCACAAAAGTGCTTCGCCCTTCAACGAGCATTTAAGCACTACGTATCTACTTTTTTCAGGTATATTATTGAACAAAATATAATCATCCAATTTAACTAAAAATTCACTAATATCACCTTCACCGGTAAAATACACACGTGCACAATCTCATAATGTCCGATGTTTCGTTGGGCGCCATTTGTAACAATAGGTGCGTCGGCCGGGAGGTTAAATGTAGACATACTCATTAATTTAGGATAAAATAACAAAGTTTATTAAAGTGATAATGGCTGAAGGGAAGTGGAGCAAGTCTCAAATTTACACAACTGAAAACACTATGAACAGCTAAATCATACTCACAGGCTTCGGCCTAGCTCAGTCGGGGCACCGCCTAACACTTCTCACTATCTTCTGGCTGAGCTGCTAAACAAAGCTTGATTAAACAGCCCGTGGCTGTGGGTAATTCTTTATTTCACCAAATAATCAAAAATGGAACTAATATAAACTCTCTTACCACGGCCGAATCTCAAATCAATTATCCAAACTTCCTTCCACTTCACTGGAGGCCGTCGCTACTTCCTATTCGCTAGCACTTCGCTGAACAATAATTCACTTCGCTTGTCTAATACTAGAGATCCTCACTCGCTGGCTGCTGGCTAAAGCCAGAGACACACAAACCCAAGCTTTTATATGCTGCAAACTGAGATACTTCACATTAACATATTACTAATAACCGCAAGCTGACTGTAAAATCCGAAAGAGCACACACATTCTAGAAAGTTAAAGTAAAAGAGAGGATAGACGTCGCTTTTACGCTTACACATGTTAACTTATTGACGTCACGATCTCAGAAACACTAGAGTGCCTTTATGGAAAGGTCACTCCCTCACACTACACATAACTTAACTTCGACATATTTTGTTTAAACACACATACACACAAATAACGCATGCAATCAAATCATAAAGTTATATACAAATACTATACAGGCATACATACGGTAAGTACATGTGCGGATCGAAAGACACGTTTTGGTAAAGGGGGGCGGAGCAATACTGAATGACATACTTTCTGTCGGTTATGTAATTTCTTCCAGTTAATTATAAATGGATATGAAATAATTAATTCAAATAAAAATACTACAGACTCTCAATAATCCGACGTCCTGTTAAGCGACACACTTGGTTAGCCAACCCTCTTATTATATAAACACCCTTTAGAATATGGTTTATTTTTTGAGACGAAAAATTAAAAATGTCACAATAGGTCTGTCTGTTTAACAAAAACCGCCATAAGAAGTATCGTATTAGATTAATATATGATCGTAGATCTCGGATCTAGCTATAAATTTTGGTTTGCTTTGTTGAATTATTCAAAAATACAGAACACTTCTTTTTTGTGGCAATCCTTTCTTATGGCAATTTAGACGATTTTCGAGTTCTCCATTCGTTAACAATATAAGTACTACACACTTTTTTCATTATCAAAACTTGGTGCAGTAAGCCTCGATAACGTTGCATGACAATACGAGAATATTTACGCTTGTTAGAGCAAGGAAAGACAGACATAAAAACTGAATTATATAACTGAATTATATGAACTAAAATTTTTTAAATCCATTAAAATCGAGATAGTTACAAGGATTGTGTGGTGTTTATTTTTATTAGCTATAAGTATTTCCATTCCAGCGCCCCACCAGTGGCCGAGAGGTTCTGACCTCTCAACTGGTAGACAGCAAAGGCTGGGTTCGAACCCAATCGCGGTCGTCGGCCTAACCGTTCGGGTTTTTCGTGATTTTCTTCGAACCTCAAAACTCTAACTTTTGTACGGTATTTTTTACTCACTTTTAAATATTCGATCGAGATTAAATTTTACATACTGACGTAAATCTGATAACAATCTAATATTACTAGCAAAAGCAATGCTTTGTTTGGATTCGCGAAGCATTATTTTATAAAACAGATATTTGAAAATAACAATATTTTTTTATATTATTTTTGCATCTTTATTAAACAAAAACGTTATTTTATGTTTTGGCGCATTTTAATTTTTTATTTATGATGTAAGACTGGCATAATAAGATATTTTCGAAGCAAACTTTTACAAAATATTTTTAAATTTTCAACTAAAAGCTCTTTTAAAGATGTTTTTACAATTTCCAGTAGCCACTGGTGTTTTTTAATTGTTTGAAATATGCATGTTTTCAATCTTTGTAATCAACATCCGATATTCTTTGATAGCTATTTTAGAATAATATATTTGAAGAGAGCTTGAAGAAAGTTACTTATTCAAAATCCTATTTTCTGGAAAAACATTTGAAATCTGCTTTCGTTGATACTATGAATTTTTAACTGTAAAACATTTTATTTTAATTTCTTCGTTTTTATACATTTTAGCGTATGAGAATTTTTGATATTGTAGAATTTTTCGTAAGGAAAATTTCCATTGAATGCTTAATTTTGAAAGATTTTCACTCTCGACAACGTTACGTACTTTTTAAGCCAACTGGTGTCTACAAATCCTCAATATCTACAACTGCTTCATCTAATGTTAAACCTTGGGATTTATGAATTGTAACAGCAAAAGCTAACTGCAGAAGAAATTCTTTCCTTGAGCAATTTATGCTTCCATTTTTCCAGAATTTAATTATTGGGGGAATTGGTACGCACTAATTCTTATAAGTTAAATTACTGCAGTATTCAAATTTATCCATGATTATTCGCGATATCTGGTCTGGTCGCTTGTACTTTTCTTTAATACGTGCAACAAAGTCTAAAGTCCCGTTCACTAAATCTTTTTCAGTCCACAAATAGGAACGTAACATTACTTTAGATCCAAATGATAAAGTAAGAAATGGTTAAAGTCTGTTTGTCGTTTCTGAATCGGCCAACTTTGCTTTAGTACATTTATAAAGAGCTTGAATCGAGCCAACAACTTCACACAGTTCTTTTAATTTTTCATTTATATAACAAATTTAACAATTAATTTTATTTGTTTACAATTATTTTGTTGCCAGTTTACAAAAAAAAAAAAAAAAAAAAAAAATCCATAATACATTTCTTTTAAAATGTTTAAGTGTCATCTGTGCAAACGATTTTGCGCCATAATGAAAACATGTTTTATTTAATAAATTAATCATGATTCTATCTATAATCACTTACTCCATGATTTATACTTTTTTTTTCTGAAAATATACGCGTTTCATTTTTTATTTATTTGCTAAAATGCGTCCGTATTGGAAATGCATGTAAAATAAATTAATTAAAATAATAATTTTTTTAACGTTTTACTGTAAAAAAAATTATATTGTGCAAATCTACAGATCATAATTTATTTTTGTGTTTAATTTGAAGTTAAAATATTGAATAGTTTTTTTGTAAAGTGTACGACAAATTGTAATTTGAGTGGACTAGTAGAGGATTCGCTTCGCTCATCCTAATTATGCTTTTCGGTGGTTAACATTTATACTTATTTTATAGAATAATATTAAAAAATTCGGAAAGATTTCCGCAAAGATAGTTTTTAAAAAAGTGTTAAACTAAATAATACAAGGCGACTATATATATATATATATATATATTTTTTAAACTTTTATGTATTTTTTACCTTTGAAACGGAAAAATTTCTTAAATTTTAACCATAATGTCAGGATTTTTGATTAATCATTATATGTCATATTTAAAAAATAACTTTACTATAAAATAAAGGAGTATGTTATGTTTATAACTTTCGATATTTTATTTTTGTGTACTTTTTAGCATTAAATTTGAAAATGACTTTAGTTAAAGACTCTTTTTTTTCTTCGGTAAATCCCCTATTGATATCCATGTGTGTTTATTAAATGAAACTTTCTTAATTTCATATAGATATTAAAAACCTTTATAGATGGTCATTTTTCGAAATATATATTTTTATTTAATCGAGTATTATTTATTCATTGGATATTTATTAATATCTTTTTTTTATTGATTACCTGACAAACCTTTGCTTTTATTTTGCTTATTTTAAAATGTTGATAAGTGGCCACTTTAGTAAAATTATTTAAATTTATTTAACTCAATGTGAATATATATAAAGCAAAAGTCTGTCCAAGAGTGAAATTAATCCTGAAATTAAAAATCTTCCATCCGTGGATCATTTTAGTTTCAAAATGCTTATAGGAAATTTAAACAAAACGAAAGAGTCTCTCAGTTAAACATAGCACATGCACACATAAAAGGGTTAAATTTTTTCTCGTATCAAAAAGGAAAAATTCCTTGAACTCGAACAACAAATAGTTACCAAAAGTTATGTTATTATTGTTGATTTGATTTTCTACTGAAAAAATGCCACTTGAAGTTACAATAATTTTGGTGCACCCTTAGTAAAGCTGGCGACTTGGTCAATTAGGTTTAAAAAAAAAATACAAAAACATACAAAAAATCATTTTTATTTAGAAACGTTTGGAAATTAGAGATGAACACATAAATGAATTTACTGAAAACAACTGTGATGTTCTTGACTAAAAACAAAGAAAGAAATGTTGGAACTTTTGTTGTGTATCAAACATTTGACCAACTCTCTATTGTATTTAAAGGTAAAGATGATTACCTCTCCTCAGTCACAATATTTTTGGAGTATTTTATTTAACAGCCGTTTTTAAAATAGTGTCAAGTCCGTTACCAAATGTCAAGTCAGTTACGCACGGTTTTTTAATGATTAAGAATTTTTCACTGTTCTACTTTTATTTTTTTTATTCAACTAAGAAACAAATATGCAACTTCCTTAAAATTTAATAATTTATATGAATATACTCTGTAATTATTAGAAAAAGTTCTTGTATAATTTCTATGTGATCAAAATCTTGTGGCTAAAACTGTCTGTCATTTCCATTTAATTTAAATATTATTGATAAATATCATGTTTTGAAATTTAGGGACATAAGTCACTTTAAAGTAAGTTGATTTTAGGAAAATTAATAAATTTAAAGCTGAGTATTTTCAGTAATTTTGTATGGTAACGGACTTGACAATTTGCCTTACAGGCTAACTTTAAATAGTATTTACATATTATATTATAGGGCAAAGCGCAAAACCAAGTTTTTTTTCATATACCTTAAACATTTACTTTAACACCTGTATCCATTTTCAAAAAAAATTATTAGATTTGAAAAATAAAAATAAAATTCTGAAACGTAAGGGAATGGTGAAAATGGCCCTTAAAGCAATAAATCATTTCAAAGTGTTATTCATGAGTTTAAAAAAATAGTCTACTTAAACACGTGTACAAAAGGATATACATATTAAATCATTTGTCTTTATATTGATTAAAAATCAATAATGAATTGTTTGAAAAGAAGACTGAAGAAAATGTCATTATTGTTTGACATTTTTTTTATTTGAAAATGACTGCCACTATACAATTGCAGTATTTTTCAATGCATTCTCAGAAAAATAATTAGTCACTAGCGTGATCAGCTCAATTTTAAGGGGCATAGGACCTGTGAGTATGCCAATTTCATCGACTTTTTTCTAAATACATTTTCTAAATACTCAAACAATATGCAATTAAGATCTTTTTCTTGTTGTTTATGCCTAAAATATGTATATTTTTAAGAATATTATCTAGAAAAAATGCTATATACACAAAATTAATATGTAAATTTTAAATTTACATGTTGCATTTATTTTATTTTTTAATTCCTCTCATTAACGTGTGAATTAAAATCGCCACTTAATTATGCATATAGAAAAAAAAATTAACAAAATAAAATCATAACATACCTACAACTAAATTAAAATATTTTATACTAAGCCAAAATTACAATATTTTTCAATGCATTCTCAGAAAAATAGTTGGCCACTAGCGTGGTCAACTGAATTTTAAGGGGGCATAGAACCTGTGAATATGCCAAAATCATCGACTTTTTTCTAAATGCAAATGCACAAATAATATGCAATTAAGATCTTTTTCATGATATTTATTCCTAAAGTATATATATTCTTAACAATATTATCCAGAAAAAAAGGCTGTATTTACAAAATTAATACATAAATTTTAAATTCATTTCACTAACGTGTGAATTAAAATCACGAAGTGTCACTCAATTATGCATATAGAAAACATAGCAAACTTACTACTGAATTAAAATAAAAATGCACAAAAGAAGTTTCTTTTAAATTTAAATTTTCATACAAAAAAGTTTTTTAAGTGTAAAAAAATAAACAATCAAAATACGTTACTTTTCCTTTTATTTTAGCATATAGATCATACAGGAACTTATATTTTGTTATTCTTTTATATCTGTAGCTTGCATAGTTTGAAAGTAACGGTGTGTACAAACTCGAAATACACTAAACTGAGAAAATAAGTTTTAAACATTCAATATCTACAGATCTAGAATTATACCTACTGACTACAAATGATTCTAGCTCAAATAATAATAATGCGAAATTTTGATTTTTTTTCATATTATTTAGAAAAAAAAATTAGAATGGAATTAAAACTTAAAACTGATTTTTTGGAAGTGTAAAGGTGCTCTGCCTCCTTAAAATATTACAAATGTATTTAAAAATTTGTATATTAAATAAGATTTGCAAACAATATATACCCTTTCAATATTTACTTCAAAGAAAAATGAAATGTCATTTACATAAAATGCTTTCAAATATTAAAAGTTTGACAAACAATTCTTTACTCTACTTTGGATTTTCAGTTTAAAATAATCCCATTTCACAGTCTCAAAACATTTTTGTGCATTGATCAGAAATAATAAGTAATCAGAACAACTTGACCAATTCAATTTAAGATTGTTATAAACAAATAAAAAAAATAGTCTTTCTTTAACCCTTATCAGCATTATGTGCTCATTCCGGGCACACCTAATTTCAATTCCAAACTTGCAAATGGCACCAGTAATATTTTAATAAAATTTTGCTTTTACAACGAAAGCTTAAATTAAGGCATTCTTAATTTCTAAAAAAGTAGTTTGCGAATTCCGGTGACAGTCGATAATTTCTCGTTTTACTTTTAGACTTTATCAGTGCCGGAAAGGGTTAAACCTAAACAAATGGGAAACGAAAAGGAAAACAAAACGGTTAAACCTCGTTAAATCTAAACTTAAATTTTACACAATGTTTAAAAGGAATAGATTTGTTTGATAAAGTTATAATTTTTATAGCATTGGCTAAATATTTAATCTTTATATCTGTCTGTTTTATTTTTTCGAAGACCCCTGGGGATATTAAACTTATACTCGCCGCACTATCGATAAGGCTGGGTATAATTAGATCTTTCTTTATTTTTAAGTTCCATATTGGTAATTTATTGTTTTTACCCTAGTTACAACTTGCTATCAATTTTTCTCTAATCTTTTTTTTCGTCCTCATTTTTTCTTATCTCAGTCTTTTTTGTTTGTTTTTGTTTAATTATTTATAATTCCTTGTTTGATTTATTTTTATATTATAACCCTGTTTTTTTTTCAATGTTACGTGACCTACGGGCTTGTATTTCTCTCAATTTTGTAGGTCCGCTTACCGGTTTAAATGACTTTGCCCTCTTTTTCTGTTACTATTTTGTCCTTCCCTCCTGTCTCTATTTTCGTTTGGAAAGGTAATTGTGGGCTGATGTTCCCTGTTTCTCTCATTATTTTGCGGCAAAACATGAATACTAAAATGCGTTTCCTTTCACCTAGGTTATAAACAAACAAATCCCTTGATATTCAACTACTGTTAGGCACGAAATATTTGACCAACAACTCATTACTTTCTGTCGGATTTTCGGCTAGAAATGTCTGCCACTTGACAGTCACAATTATCTTGGAAACATTCTATTTAAAGTAGTCGGTACACAGCCTGATCAGTTCAGCTTCAGAATGCCTCAGAGCCAAAGTGAGGGTTTCGCAGAAGGTGTCAACTCTCAGGTTCTCTTTCACGAACTCCAAGCACTTCGCTCTGAGGTTTGAAACCTGGTATTTGTCGGCAGCCGTGAAGAGGTCGAATACATTTTCCTGCGAAATCAGAGTAGCATCTCCGCAGTAGAGGTAACACAGAAAATCTGAAAACGAGGAAGGGTCGCAGTCGTCTATTTCAACAATACCAGTCGCGTTCTCCTTCATGTCATGTCGAAAGGTAGACGCAAACACGGGAGAGCGGGCTTTCAGGATTGCTCTGAGTGCGGGGAATTCCAAACCTCTGACCTTGATGATAACATCACAATCTTCTTTGCTAAGGAATAATTTTTTTAAGTCATGATGTAACTCATGGTCAAAAGAACAGATGGAAGAACCTGAGGCACAGGCTTCACCTAATAAAGAAAAAAAAACAATAAATCTCAATAATGTTGAAATTTTTTTTTTATTCATTAATCTTTTTTAACGATTTCGAAAACGGTTGTTTTTTTGGTCCATGATGTATCTTGTGGTGTCTATATTTTGTTTTTTAACATTGTTAATATCCACGATTTTTTAATCTTTATCTTTTCTGTGATTCGCTACCAGAAGCTACGTTCAAGGATCCCGACCCATCTCCGGAATAGCCTAGTCTTTACCTGAGAATGATAAGGTTCTATCTGTGCTTTTGAAAAAATTGGCTTACCGATATACACTGGTGTCCAAAAGTTAAGCATAATTCGTAAAATGCGAAAAACGTGGAGTAAATATTCGTAAAATTATTCAAAGTTACTTGCGGACATTAACTGGTTGAAGAAGAAACATTGGGTTTATGCAAAACGTTTTAGTCGACTACGTCATGCGCGAAATACCTGCGCATGTCGGAACATTTATAAAACGGTTCACGCGATATAGGCTGTTCAGACGAATTTCGTACAACTGATGTGCCAAGAAACATTGTTACGATCAAACAGGCTTAATGATGGCACAAAGACGCCAATTGGACATGTTTGCGAAAGGAAGAATCGTTGGAATGAAGGAGTCCCGATGATCACAAACCGAAGTGTCTCCGATTATGAACGTGGACCAGTCTGTGATCTCAAGACTGTGGCAGAGGTTTCAAAGTGCGGGAGATGTTACCCGACGACCAGTACCCGGTCGACTAAGAATCACAACCTATCGCCAAGACAGATATCTGGCAATAAGTGCGCGACGCCAGAAGGGCAGTACTGCCAGAGAACTGGGTTCGGCACTCACAGTCGCCACAGAAAAATGAATTTCGAGACAAACTGTTTACAGGAGACTCAGTCATGCTGGCCTGTATGCCAGAAGACCAGTAGTTTGCATTCCCCTCACGTCTGCGCATAAACACGCTCGTTTAAACTAGAGTTTGAAACATCAACATCGGAGTGAAGGAGAGTGGGCCAATATGATGTTCATTGACGAGTCCCGATTTAGTCTAAGTAGTGATTCTCGCCGGGTAACAATATGGAGAGAACGTGGAACACGTTTCGAACCAAGAAACATAACGGAAAGACATATTTTTTCCATCAGGAGGAGTAATGGTATGGGCAGGCATCATGATGGACGGACGCACAGACCTCCATATCTTTGACAAGGGGTCTGTGACTGGTAAAAGATACAGAGACGAAGTTCTTGAGCCTTATGTTCGCTTGTTTCGAGGTGTTGTCGATCCTGACTTCATATTCATGGATGATAATGCACTTTGTCACCGTGCGTTACTGGTTGACGACTTCCTTGAAACGGAAAACATCCAGCGCATGTCGTGGCCTGCGAACTCCCCGGATTTAAATCCTATCGAGCATGTATGGGATATGCTCGGGAGACAACTTGCAGCTCTTTCGTACCCACCACGCTCCGTTCCAGAACTGAAAAGAGCTCTCAAAGAAGCTTGGAACTGTTTGAGCCTACATCTGATTCATAATCGCGTAGCAGGTATGGGAAATCGCTGTACAGCGTGTCTGGCTGTAAGGGGTGACCACAGGCCTTATTAAACTGAAGCATCACTATTTTATTTAATGTTTTCTTTCAATTTTCCTTTAAAGTGTGAACCCTAAGTATGATCAGTTTTCTTTCAAACTGTTACTTTGGATAATAAAAGTAAATATTATCGTTCTTTTGAATTGCTTCTTTACTTTATAACCGTTTTACACTCGCATATCACGTTTAACCACATTCCGATTTATATTTCTTTCATTACTTACTTAATTACCAATTATGCTTAACATTTGGACACCAGTGAAGATAGAGTCTATTTTTATGTATGAAGTCATTTTTGCACCAAAATGATGTTATATATAATTTACATATGGTATAACGTTTATGTTACGACATTATTTTAATCCAGAAATGCCTTCATAGATACCAATACAATATTTCTCTATCGGTAAGTCAATTTTTTCAAAAACACAAATAGAACCTTATTATTTTCAGGTGACGAAAGGGTCTAACTTGGGATGGGGTAAGAAAAAATAAAAATTCAAATCGAACAAATTTAAAAGGAAAATCGATTTAAAAAAAACGAAAATTGAGAAGGGTGGATTCCGACCTCTGAAGCTACTGTACGACAGCAGCTATATCTAGATTCTTATTATAAAACCATTAACTGACCATTTGCATTGGATAAACTCGAATCTGAATCTTTTAAACTTAAATCTGGCAAACTTTCGTCATCTGGATCTGAATCTAATATGTCAAATTGATTAAAATTTCATTTTTCCAAATAGTTTTTGTAATTTGTTAAATTACAATTTTTTTTATTTAAAATTTGCATTGTGTAATTTTAAGACTTATTTTCGATAATATGTATAATTTATGTATCCTTGTTGTGCCTGGAAAAAAGAATGCAAAAGAAGAGCATTAATTCATAGGGGTTGTTTCCAAGGATTGAGCATATAATGCATCATATCTATTGAATAGTGGTTTAATTTTTTTTATTGATATTTTTGGCAAATTGAGGTTATTAATAATTAAAATAAAAAGTCGAAAACGAATATTACTTGCAAACAGACGGTTCCGTACTGTAAATATTTGAATTATTAACTGTATTATACAAAAAAAATAATCATTGCTAAAAAATATACGATTTTATTTTAAAAAAATCTATACAACGCAGGATTCGGCATTGTGTATATACTAGGAAAATATAAATGGATATACCATGAAAGTTAAGAGAGATATCGATATAATTACAATCAGTTGCTATTCAGTATTACTCTTTATTAATCTTATCCTAACATGCTTATGATAAACTGAATTCGGTGCTGAAAATAAACGTAGGGCACATTTAAATTTTAATTGGGATTTCATAAACCCAAATTCATTGTAGTTTTTTTAACGTATCTAAATCAAAACCCATGGTCAAACTTTAAACTTGCCATTGTACTGTGTACGTAGAACTTTTTTTCGAGTAACTTAATAAGCTGGTCTACATTTTTCATAAATACATTTTGAAATGTTTACTAATCTATAAATATATGATTTAATAGCCTTTTATTACATAAGCCAATTTTAACTTTCCACATTCTATAATTTACGAGAAAAATGGCTGGGAGAGACAGACACTGGAATGGTCTTATATTAATACCGTTTCCACTTTTTAAATATTGAATCCTAAAAATAACATTTAATTGTATAAATAAAGTAAGTATTTTTTTAAAAAGTTTAATTTATCGACGCTTTATTTCTTTTAAATGTATTATTACCAATTACTTTTATTAAATCTTTCAGTTTATGTTTTTCCTTTACACATTGTTGTTGACAGATTCCCACAACTGTCCATCAAGCCACAAACTTTTATTTTTTAAAAATGTCAATAATTTATGAAATATTGTACACACATATTTTCAAATTAAATAAGAATGTATATGGAGTTTTTGAAAATTTTAAGATTTTGTATTCAGAATTGGGATGACGTTAATCTCTAACACTTTTATATACATAAACAGAATGCGTAGAATACCTTCCGTTTTTTCATGATGGCAATCGTGTTCATTTAAGAACTTCTGCAGCACGACGACCTCCAGACAGTCCGGGCACTTGATGGGTCTCTGCTCACACTTCCTGTGATGGGACGAGAGGATCCCGGCGGCGAAATTCCCTCTGCAGTGACGACATTCACCGGAGTCTGAAGAACATCCCGCAGAATCGGAGGCAGGAGTAGACATCTCAGCAGATGCAGAGTCACCTTTAACATAGATGTAGCAGTATTATTCATTCAGAACACACTAAAATAAATAATGTCCGAAAACGGACACTGACAGTTTTTGAATAACAGGTTTAAAATTACAAGCATGGGGAACGGCCAAATAAAGCTATACTTGTAAGAGAGTAACGTTATTGATTAATTCAGAACACACCAAATTAGAGAATCTCCGAAAACATGTATTGGTAGTTTTTAAATATAGTCGCCCTTGGCGACTAGTTTGGTTTTGGTCTCCTTTAAATTTATACTAAACATTGCATTATAATACGTTTATTCATAATTTAATTTTACCTGCTCAATTATATGCCAAATAAGAAAAGTCTGCTAGAAAATTCAAAAACTCGGTATTTTTTCACTGATCGGGCACAGATGATAATTCGCCCAACAATCTTCCCGTGGCATTTTTTCGTATTTCATTAATTTCATTTAAAATATAATCTTTTCACTCATTTTATTTATGGTGCATAACTTTAATTTTAAACTGAAACATTTAAAATTCATAAATTGGCATTTTTTTATGTTTTTTTAAGTAACAGAAAACTAAAAATAATATGTAATTGCAGCGAAAGAGAAAAATGTAAATAAATCAGATTTACCTTGATCTAAATCCTGAAACTATTTTTACTCAATAACCGATGATTTGCATTTCATTCAGATGTTGCCATAGAACAATCAACAAATAATCGCGTTTTTTTGTGCCACATACGTTAGCGTAATATACATAGATAGATCAGGTTTGGAATTACAAGTATGTGGGTGTGAAACAAATTTTTGCTTTGTTTCCAATGTTACTGAAAATTTTCGTTGGGCTGTTAATCGTTAAGGATACTTAAACTAACATATAATACTATCATTTTCATTTTTCTTTCTTAAATTTAACGTAATTTTTTTCCATTTTTGAGTTTTAACGTATAATAATAAATTTATGATTTTGCATTTTTTTTATTTACTTGTAAATATTTGTAGGCCGTAATTTTGAATATTTTCCTACTTTTAATACATAATATTCATTTAATTTTAATTTGCTAGTTTTTTATATTTCTAATAGTCACGTGTCAATAAATTGTTAATTTGAAGGTACATTTATTCTTTGCACTGTTCTAATAGTTGGCAAAAATTAAAAATAATTTTATCTTCTAAAATATGTAAAAATATCTCTTGCAATTCTGAAAAATTTAATTTAACATAAAAATAAATCCTCAAAAAATGAGTCAAACAAAAAAATAAAAATAAATACAGTCTGCACGTCAGAAACTTCTAATGTATAAAATGATCTAAAAATGATTAAATTCCCTTGTATAGTTTTTGCTCCTATAAAGCCTTTTTAATGTATAGATTTTGACAAATTTTAACATTAAATATCTCTCAAAATAATTATTCGATTTATAAACTGTCTGCACTAGCATGTTTATCAAACTTCTCTTTATAATACCATCAATTTCCATTTTTTGGACATAACAGCTCTCTTAATACTAACGAAAAAAGATATCCGGCCACAAAAAATTCATTGTCGGCAGTCGTAACAGCGTCAATTACTTTTTTTCATAACATAGAGGTAGAACATGAATTTTCATATATAGCCTAACAATTATAACTTAAGCAGAAGGTTAAAAATTTCCTGAAATTGGGTGTTGATAGTATTTCATGATAGTAACAATTTAAAAAATAATGGACTGCCCATGATAGAGATGACTCCTAAAGCTTTATTTGTCTATGCTATGTAATAACAGCAATTTTCTTAAGTAACTGACATTAGACTATTTACCCCCCTACAATTATTTGTAGAAGAATCAGCAATATATATATATATATATATATATATATATACAATTTTTTAACTCTTTACTCCAAAACTGTTTAAAACTGGGAAAAATGATTTTTTTGTAAATTGGATTAAGTTCTTATTTTGCTGCTTTCCTGCTTTGAAATACATTTGATATTAATGTATATTTAATTAATATTAAAACAACAATTAAAAAATATATATTAAACAAAAGTTTGTGAGTATTGGTTCTATTCCCCCTCCCTTACCGCCTTCCTTTTTTAGTCCTAAAGAATTAAAACTAAAAATGTGAGTTGCAATATCTGAAAAAATGTGCTTATTTTTGTGTTTTATTTATACGGTAAGCAGAATTTTTATGGGAATAGAACAATAACAATAATAAAACAAGTAAGAAAAATCATGCGTTAAGCATAGATTATGAAGCACTTTCCAACACTTCATGAAATCTTTAACAAAACGTCGTTAATTAGGGAAATAAGGGTATATAACCAAATATGTTTTCCAATACTTTTGAACAGCCCTGTATTTGATCTGTCAGTTGATATACATATTATAAAATGGAAAAATTATTTTAGCAAGATAAAAGCTTAAAATTTCTTTTTGGGCAATTTGTACTAATAAATGGGAAACATACTTGAAAACTTCTGTTCAGCCCAGTAGTTTACCTTGTACTTTTATTACACGTCAGTAAGAAGCTAAAATTCATTTTAAACTAAAAACTCTTAAAACAACTGAAATCACATTGTTATAAAAATAAATTATCATTCATAGGTGCCCATATACACAATTTTTTTGCGTGGCCCTGTATATCATTTTATCTATATTCTGCAATCATTTCTTTGTAAATTGAATGCAGTTCAGCGTAAAAATGTATACCTTATTTAAGAACCACCTTTAAGTAATTTACGCTCATATTCAATAACGTTGGCAAGCCTTTTTGGATAGCCCTGTATATCAGCTATAACATTTATGCACATCCTTATAATGTACAAAGATTTAGTGAAACTTAAATACGTATATCATAATTAAAATGTATTACACCATCCATCAGCCATCATCGGAAACATATACAGTCCGTCGGAAGGAATATACTATTTGAAATCTTTTGTGTGTCCCTGTAAATACAGTGTACTTCATATTATGCAAGACAGTACGGTATAATTTATATTAAGCCTCAGTGACATATATCAATTTTGTTCTACATGAAACTGTTTAGTATATTTTAACTAGTTGGATGTGCCAATCCCAAAACTTTCTTCTATCTCATACGTACATTTTAATATTTAAAAAAAAATTGTTATTCATTTTAATGCTTTAATAATTTTAATTCAATACCATACCAACTTTGATTTTCATCTTAAATTTCTGCTTCAATCAATTAATCGGAGTAAAATCAAATTTCCGTCTCTGCACGAGCCGATGGACAATAGAATGATAGGCAGATTTTTTTTAAATTCAGGGAGGACTTACTTGCCTTGCCGAAAAATAATCATATACAAAAAATTAGTTCAGTTTTAGAACTAACTTCATACACCTTTAAGTGATGCAATATTGAAAATGGCATAAAATTTGCTATTGCAGCACCCCCTTCCGGCGGATTTTTTTTCAGATTAAGGGCGATCCAACTAGCTATAGCCATACACTTACACAAAAAATTTTTTTCAATTCGATGCATAACTTTATGTACTTTTGGTCGGTACAATATTGGAAATGGCACAAAAATCGCTGTTGCAGCGCCTCCTTCCAACGGATGTTTTTCAATTTTTCATATACTTTTGGTCAGTACAATATTGAAAATGGCACAAAAATCGCGATTGCAGCGCCCCCTTTCGGCGAAATATTTCAAACTGAAGGAGGACCTGCTTGCCACAGCCAAAAGCATTCACAAACAGTTTGGTTCAATTCTATGGATAACTTCATACACTTTTTGCTGATAGAATGGCGACATACAGACACACGGACAGACAGACATTTTGTAAAAACATGTTTTTTGGAATCTCTGACCTCTAAAACGTGTAAATACGTCGAAAACTGGAAGTCGAAAAAATTTCGATTACAATACTTTCTTCTATTGAAGAAAGAAGATAATAAAAATGTCGCACACTATCCCATCTCCCTTTACCATTATCCAATGGAATTCATTTCTGTTGCCCTGTAAAGGAATAATAGCTATATTTTCACCGCATATTTCATAGAATGCATATTTTAGTGCTTCTCTTAAATGCATGTAAATTTTAATATGTTTGACAAGGTGTAACATCTTTAAAACGATTTTCCCCATAGTCCATAATGTAATGGAAAATTTTTGACTTTCCCTGTAAATGAACTGATCATGGTAGAAACTTCATTTTCAATAGGGTTTGTGCTAGGATAAACTTCAATAACATACAAATATTTCATTACAGTTCGGGTATATTTACAGGTGTTAGAGCGCGGACAGACGGATAGATTTACAGACAAACGAAATGCATAAGCATTTTTCAAACAAAGCATAAGCACTTTTCAAACTTTTGGAAAGTGTTACAAACGTTAAAATTCATTTGAAACGATTTTTTCCCATAGGCCGTAATGTAATGGAAAACTTTTGACTGTCCCTGTCAATAAATTAATCATGGTAGAAACTTCATTTTCAATAGGGTTCGTGCTAGGGAAACCAAAATAACGTCCAAAAATTTCATGGCAATCCGAGTATATTTACGAGAGTTAGAGCGCGGACAGTCGGCCAGACAACCTGAATGCTTAAGCACTTTTCAACTTTGTTGGAAAGTGCTAAAAAAACTATTGAAATTTGGAACATTGACTTTTTAAAATCCAATTATAACTGAAAGGTTTAATTTTTTAAATTTTTCTCGCAAGAAATGAAAATGCAAATGTTTATCTCTATTGAAGTACAACAACAATTTCTTAAGACAGCTGACATCCATTATATTAATTTTAACATTTAAAAATTATTAAAACTGTCATTATTTTTGTTAGCATTTAAGTATTTCTGTACCAGCACTTCCAAATAGCAACCATGGGTTTGTTTGATCACAGAAACTTCCACAATTTCATAAGCCAAAAATTACTATTCTGAAATACTGGCAATCAAGACCTCAGAAAAAATGCGTATGTAGATTTTTTAAATGTAGCATTTTTGGTCAGCCTTCAAAGACTTACGGTCACTTCCGGCAGACGTCGACCTCCTCATAGTGCAAACGACTGTCAAGACATCGTCCGGTAAAAGGTCGGATCTTCTTCTAAGTTTCGATCTGGATATGAAACGATTAAATTCATGAGTCCTGTTTAAAATCCCATGAAAGTCTTTTGTAACATGTTTTTCCTTGTACTTTTCCCCTTCCGCCGTTTTCAGCGAAAGGGAAAATGTCAGTCTGATGGAAGCACCGGAAGAATATTTACGGAGCCACAGATCCACGTGACCAGAAGAGTTCAATCGACGCGAACCATTCTGGGAGATCCCCAAGGGCCATCTTTTACCGCCGAAGGAGAAATAGGGACTACAATAGGATAAGTCCTCAAGAGTGGAGAAATCTGAGACTCTCCAATCGACGACGAGTTCTTCTCCACTTTCGTTGGTTGAGATAGTTCCTGTCACTGGCATGGCGGGGATCAGTCTGTATGAAACTTGATTCTTTCGAGAGAAGAGGGGGATTTCTTTCTTCCAGATGTCCTTGTTGCAAATTGTCACCTGAAAAGAGAAAAACGGTGTCAAAAGAATGTCTCCATTTTGTGCGTAACAGGTCGTTGAAGGGTCGACGCGAAATTCAGTCGGCGTCAACAGTGTCACGAGGCGTCCAGAGAGACTGCTTCACCGATTATAAAATTCTTTTTTGAGACGGTGCTTCAGTCACCTGGAAAGATTCGCTCGCTCCTGCAAATCCTATGGAAGACATTTATAAAGATATCTCGTTTGCATTTTAATATTTTAAAATATTTCTTTCGAAACAGGTTTCGAAAATGAAAGTGTCCTCATAAAAAATATCTGTAAACAAAATCGAAGTTGTAAAAAGTAAAAGGTGGCCTTTGTATAAACCGATCTCATCTAGCCAACGCAAAAGGAATTGTTTAAAAATTCTGAAATGCAAACAAGAAATCTTCAAAATTTTTCTTACGGTAAGTATCAGTGAATGGGACTTTTTGCTTGACAAATCTAGTTTCATAAGCAAATTTGACTAATAACTTATTATTCATAAATCACTTAACTATTTATAGTATAACGTCACTATCTATAAACACTGTTCACAAAGACAAAATGGGCATGCGATGCCAAAGTGCACCGTTTTACAAAAATTATTTTTAACATTTTAACTATTTATATTAATGGAATACATTTTTATACAAAAAAATAAATATAAAAAATCAACATATATGTTTTTATTTGTGCAAAAATTAAAAAAAAATATTTTTTTAAATTTTCAAGATGGTTGTTCTTTTTTTGTTTAAATGATAAAAATTTAAAAACTGTAAAAGCCCGTTACATCGGCATCTAACTTTCAAAGGGTGAAAACCGTATTGTAAGGGTATTGGGTAAAGAGTAACTGCCTTTTTAAATTTTTCAGCGCAATGACCGATGAACAGTGAAGCATCCCTCTAAGGCCTGTTATGAAATGAAAAAAAATGCCAAGTTTTGTGACGCATACTCAAAATCCTGTTTTATTTATAAACACATTTATTTCGGGCTTATTCTCATTTACTTAAGGGAGACCCGTAAGGAAAAACCCAAAATTTTTATTATTGATTTTAAAGTAATGAATTTTGGTGTACTATTTAAGAATCTTTTTGTAAGGAATAACTAGCAAAAAAATTCACTTTTTATTAAAAGTATATTTTTTATGTCGATTTTTATGATTTTTTTTGTGGAAAAATACAATTTTTAAAATTACTACTCTTCATACAATTTTCAATATTTTGGTATTACTAAAATTTCTTAAATAGTGTTATAGTATATGGAAACGACCTAGGGAGAAATGTTTTTAATTTTCTATTTTAATCAGTTAAAAAAAAAGAAAGAAATTACGCATGGTAAATTTCCTTAAATTCGTAACAATTTTCATGTTTACCAATTTATGTAAAATTTTCAGAAATAGTTAAAAAAAATATCTTGCCCTACTTTTGTTGCAATTTTTTTTAAGATTCTGAAAACATAAACACTTTATTTCTAAACCATTTTACCACTGAGCCTTAGTACTTTGAACTTAGGCAAAATATGGAAAAAGTCATTTTCAGGAAAACACGTTTTAAATGGCCACTAGTCCTTTAAACTCTAGTGACTGCAATTAAAAAAAGCTCATTTGCTACCTGTTTCAACTATCCCCGAGTTCTGAAATTTTGCATGGATATTCGCAAATATGTATTTTATCGTTTTCTGAGATAAAACTTTTTTTGAACTTTTGATGATTTTTGGCCCAAAATGGGGTTCGGGTCTCCCTTAACAAGAAATCAAACAGCATTTCCCGTTATACGCAAATGGGAATTTAATAAAATATTCACATAATTTACGTTTTTGCGTCAATAGGCAAATTAAGACAAATGGCGGCTTTGAGATTGTGATCAATAATATTTTTAAATGTACCAAAGTGATGAGTGTGTAGAAGTAAGTGATGGACCATTGATTACATCCCATGGGGGGAGGGTATCAATGAAGTAGGATATAGTTCAGGAGATGAGAGGGAGAGGGAAGGGTCATATTTGGGAGTCGCATAATAAAATACATTTGCCAAAATATGTAGTCTTGAAATAAAAAAAACCTAACACCCCGCTACTAACTCTGCAACTAATTATAACAGAAGATAGACGCTGGTACCAAATGATAGGAGATTAAGTCTACTTTTAAATGTTAGATATAAAATTTGCTTGGGAAACCGAATTATTTACTTAATTTAATATATTACAGGTGGATATTTTGATCGTGTGAGATATTCCAAGTACTCCATATAATGTGTCATACCTTAGTCGTTAACACTATATAGCTGATGGATTTGTAAGCCTGGTAACCAGTTTTACACTGCAAAAAAATAGACGATTTTACGGAAATACTACTGGTAATCTGGATACCAATACAATTTACTGTTTTTAACGGAAAAATTCCCGTAAATTTCAGGAAAATACGCATTTTTTTTTTAATTTACAGAATTTTTTCCATTAAAAAACAGTAAATTGTACTGGCGTCTAGATTACCAGTAGTATTTCTGTAGAATCATCTGTTTTTTCCACAGTGTACATTGTTATATTTCTCAGGTAAGTACGAGGGCTTTTCGTAAAATAAAGGTACAATGCCGCATAGACACTCAAAAAAATATTCTTTGATAAAATGCTTACTACGAATATTTACAACAATGTAGGGGAAGGTGGTGTACCTCGGACTTATTTTGACTTTTTTAATTAAAAAAATTGCCAAAACTAAAAAAAGAAAAGATTTTATAAAACTTTATGATGTAATTCACTACATATATTTATCTAAAAATTTTATTTAAATAATTTTCGTGAAAAATTTTGAATTAAAAATAAAATGAAAATAGGACCGAGGTACACTACTAGTGGTGTATCTTGGACCCATTACTAAGAATGGAAAAAAAACTTGTTTTTAGCGAATAAAATCAACATTTATTAATCAAGAAGCAAATAAAAAGAATTTTTGATACATTTCAGTGTTTGTTAGGTTTTAAGAATAAGAAAGTTTAAATAGACATAAAATTTCAGAACAATTACACTTACTATAATCACAAAAGACATTAAAACTTATTTATATTAGTAATTATATTTATTTTCAGGCAAGATTGTAATTACATAAGTCAATTGCAAATGCCTTTTAGATCCATTAGACAATACCTTTATTTAAAGCACATGGTGTAGTAGCTAAAGCATTGCTTTATTATGAATAAAATTCATTTTAAAAAATTAGATGTGTTTTAGTATAAAAATAAAATACAAATTTCTAGAAAAAAATTACTTTTGAAAAAGGAATTTCCTTTTTTTTTAAAATGTACAATTAGTTGAGCTTCTAAAAAATGCCAAGAACTTAAATGAGACCTCTGGTGACAAAGATTTAATATACAAATGTTCTTGTTTAATGATCTAAACAAGTAAAGCTAGAATTAGCATAGGTCCGAGGTACATATTTGTCCAAGGTACACCACGCTCCTCTATCTTATTTCTCAACATAATTACTGCTGTTGTCCCCGCATTTGTTTAGTCTGGGCACAAGCTTCTGTATACCATTGTCGTAGAAGTTTGCCGCCTGCTGTCGCAAGCACGTTTCAATTTCAATTTTGATCTCATCATTGTCGTGGAAGCTTTGCCCTGCAAGATGCTTTTTCAGGTAAAGAAGTAAGTGGAAGTCGTTGGGTGCAAGGCATAAGAATATGTCTGTCCCAGAATACATAGTTCAAGAGCCGACCGCACAAAACCCTATGTCATCGAGCACAAGAAAAAACATCCTTTATTTTATATAAGAGTAGTAAGTGAGGAATCTAATGATCCATGTCTCCCGGAAGCGAAGGGGTGCATAAGCCAAAATGAATACCATTAGTGGTTGACTCGTAGGCTTAGCATTATGTTTTCCTGCATCCAATTTTCCATGTTTTCCTGTTTTTGATTGTAGGCCAAACAAAATGCTAAACCTACGAGTCAACCACTAGTGGTATTAATTTTTGGCTTATGCAGCACTTCGCTTCCTGCAGACATGAATCATTCAATTCCTCTATTACTACTCTTCCATAAAATAAAGGATTTTTTCTTGTGCTCTATAACATAGGGTTTTGTGTGGTCGGCCCTTGGACTAACATAAGCCATGATTTTTTTTTTGTGCTGAAATTGAAGTTTTGAATATTTTGATTCTTGGGGAATTCGTATGGTGCCATTGCATCGATTTTATTTGATTACTGGTGTATGGTATCAGAACCACCGGTCATCAACCATCTCATCACCGGTAAAAACATGATTTGAAAATTCATCATCAGCTGAATTTACGCTGAATACTTTTATTTTGCCTTAAGAAAATGTATCAAGGGTCAAACTTCACATTTTGCGGGATTTTTTTATTGACGCAGACATTCTGCGCATTTTACCCTGTTCGCACAGAGATAGTCGAGTCACTTAACTTGAAGTCGCTTAAATTTTTTGAAGCGGTATAGCCGGAATTAGGCTTCACCTGTTCGCATTAATTAAACATTGTAAAAGACTTAACTTGGCCAAACTGACATCTGGGCATGCGCATAAGTTTTGAAATTTGTAACTGCTACTTCTAACTTCTGTTTTGTGTACACAACAATTATCCTGCCATATTTCAATAAAAAAAATAATTTCGTCATGCTATGCGGGAGGAAATAACAGTTTCAACATTTTCCATTTTCGGCCTTTGATTACAAGAAAACCCACAAACACACGTGTTAAGTAACTGGGGTAAACAAATAACAATTTGAAATGGTTTATAATTACTTGTAAGACTCAACTCCAGTGATTTAATAACCAGAATTAAATATTCCAAAATTCAGAAATAATTGAATATTCAGAAATTATATTGAATATTCAGATATAATTTTATATCAGATATATTAGATTATCAGATTATCAGATATAGATATATCAGATATATTCAGATATTGAATATTCAGAATATTCTCAACTCATAGTTGAGAGTATCAAAGATTTAAGTGCGTTTCAGAAACTAGCTCAAGTGAGAATCTTGATTCCGGGTACAACCGCGTAAAAAATTTTCAAGTTAAATGACTTAACTTTCTCAGTGCGAACAGGCTATTTGCCACACAAAGCACTATCACAATAGAATTAATAAATGACTGCAAGTGAAAATTCAAAGGTTCAAGGTTAGAATCTGTGTTGCCAACGCGCGCATTAAAACTTTTCTGCACTATCGTCTGCGTTGCATCTTTACTTTCCGAAAAAATTTGAAACTTTAAATTACATTTAACATCTTTATATTGTATCCTGACGACGTTCGTAGAAACGAATTAAAAGTTTCTAATTTTAAGTGTGCTTTAAATATATTTATTTTTTATAAGTGTAGCCTTTAGTAATGTGTATTTATTTTAATACATACTTTTAGTGTAATTTATGGTGCAATTGTCCAATTCATAAATAATTTTTATTTAATTTTTTGTTGAAAAAGTAATTACTGTTGTCATGTTTAAAAATTGTGAAAAATATTTTAATTACCTCGACTGGCAGAGAAAAAAATTCAAAGAGGTGTATAGTAGAATCGGAGTAACTTTCCAGTAGTAGTTATTACTTTCCCCACGAATAACTTTAAATAAACTTCTTAAGAGAAAACATGATAGGGACGCATATAAGATATGACATAATTTTCTTTATTGATAGCAGAAAAGCAATGGAGAAATTAATTTCCTATGGTAAGTGAAACTTATGGTAAGTGAAACTTAGAATAATAATAATAATAATAACAGTAATAATAACAACTACTGGGGTAAGTGATTCAACATGGTCCAGTTACCCCATTCTTGAAAAAATTATCCGGTATCTAGGACACCGGTGTACCGGTCTTACATTTAAAACATTAAGTAACTATACTTAAATGCCTAACAATATGAATGTAGTTATATATCTAATAATTAAAAAATTAGAATTTTTAATAAAAAAAAACTTAAAAGTTCTTTAATAAAAAGTTGAGGAAGTTCAACCAAGTTCACATTGCTTTAAAAATAAATAAATAAATAACTATTGGGGTAAGTAAATTTAACATGGTGCAGTTACTTCTAATACTTGTCCCAGTTACACCAGTTACACCAGAAATAATTAACGTGTATCAAGAACACCGACCTTACATTTAAAATATCAAGTTAATATATACAAATACCTAACACTATTAATGTACTTGTATGCCTAATCTTAAAAAAATGATTGTTTAATAAAAGTACTTACAGTATTTTAATGAAAAGCTGAGTAAGTTCAACCAAATTGATGTCGCTCAAAAACAAAATGACAACCTATATCAAAAAAAGAAACAACTCTGAGTAAGTTCAAGCACATTGTTTTAAGAAGTAAAGATTAGTTGTTCACAAAAGCCTAAACTTAAAAAAAAATCCACTTTTTTCCATAAAATAATCTATGGTCCAGTTACTTCGTGGGCACAGTTATCCCAACATATCTCATATTATTAACAAATGTATACGATTGTGTATAAATACACAATCAATTACAAATAATTACGTTATACATATTACAAATAATTACGATAATTATAATAATTGTAACATAAAACATATATTTTCCAACATAGTAACGATGTCCTTATTTTTCCTATAAAATATAAGGTTGATTTAAACTTAAAAAAATATATATATATATTTATTTATTTATTTTTAAGCATTTATCACAGGTATAAAGAAAATGTAAATTCATTAATTTGCATAAAAATATATTATTTGCTTTATTCGTTTTCTCTATATTACTTACATTTGACCACTAGAAATCTAAATGTTTTTCGAATTCGAGAAAATATTCAAGAACAATATACAATAGCATATAGCGGAAAATAATTTGTTATAATTGCATAGGTTGTCAATCAATAATCATGTTCCAAAATGCGAATTTTGAAATGAAAACAGACAAAAAACTGCAAAAATATTTGTTATTGTTATTTTCTAAATTTGTATGCATAAATTAAAACATTTGAAGTTGTAATATAGGAAAAACAAAATTGTTATTTCATTGCGATATTAATTCGGCGTGTAAACGGTTAAGAAGTTATTTTGGACATTTAAATGTACTTTATTCCCAATAATAGAAAATGCACGAAGCTCAGACGTTAACAAAATTGCAGAAGAGCTTATCCATATTTATTTATCCATACAATGATGTGCATTTGTTTCGTTTTATGGGTGGCATATATAACGTAACGTTATTTAATAGAGACGTCACTTTAATTGTGAACTAATAAAAATAGCATATGAGGGGCTAAATACACGTGCCAGAAAGTACAGTCAAACCCCGTTAATACGCGCCCCGCTTAATACGCGAATCCGCTTAAAACGCGGTTTTTCTTTGGTCTTTTGAAATACTCCTATCTTCTACATAAAAACACCCCCTTTAATACGCGAATGTTTAATACGCGAACCCGTTTAATACGCGAAATTTTATCAGTCCCTAGAAAGAAAAAACTACGTTTAATACGCGAATGAGCTCAGTTCTAAACATACGAATTTTTAGATGAAGTATTTTACCAAGCATTTTATACCAAAATTATTTAACTTACTTTTTATACAACAATTATTTAAACCCAATTAAATTGAGTATTTTTTCCCTCAAAACCATACGCTGACTAGATTTGGATCCCGATCCAAACACAAGACTACCCAATCAAATCTCTCCCAATGAACTCTCATAAGCGAGACGAGGCTAGCGTTGTGCAATAGTTAAAATCATTAAATCTGCTTTGAAAAACACCTGTTTCCATTTGTTTAATATATAAAATCACAATGTAGAATTTTAATGGAAATTCAAATTTTTTAAAAATACAGCGATTTTTAACTTACGCATTTCGGCCTATCATGAGATGCTACTTAAGAATATGTAAATTAAAAAAAAGATACAAAACTTTATAAAATCAGTGAAAACCTGGGGATTTTGTCGTGGTTTCGCTCGCTTTCTGTACGCATAGACTCACAAAATCAAATTATTCAAAATCAGAATGTACCTTCAATTCAATACTTTTCTTGTGATTTTGTCATTTAAAAATATAAATGTAGACAAAAAGAAATTAAATTTATAAAATCATACAAATTTGAAATTCATATAAAGTTTATTCATCGCGGGCGCGGGCTGCGCGAGTCAGCCAGTTTTTATAAAAAGCAAAAATGAAAAGAACTTTTCTCCTTAATTAAGAAATTATGTGACCCCCCCCCCCTATCCCCTAAGCTAAAGCGGCAGAACCAATAGATGGGGTATGCGCTACAATCGCAGATTAATCACGCGAGTCTTTCCAATCGCTGTTTCATCAGTGCTGTGTTATTTTTAAAAGAAGAGATTCGTTTGCGCTCCCAGTATTATCTAGTCTACAATATCTATCTATGCTTTTATAATCTTGTCTAAACTATGGCGGAAGGAGTAAAACATATTAAACGAAAGGCTCTCTCCATCACTGAGAAGTTACAAGTTATAAATCAATACGATGCTTAAGCTGTCTCAAATAAGTCTGCGTTCACCAAAGAAAAAGGCATACCTGAGTCGACTTTAAGGACTTTGTTAAAGAATAGTAATGCCATCGTTAACCAAGTTGCGGTTGGAGGAACAGAAAAAAAATGAAACAAAATAAAAACCGCCAAGTTTGAGGGCATGGAAAAGGTCCTTCATGACTGATTTGTTCAAGCGTGCTGTACGAATATCCCAATAAGCGGTTCGTTAATACAAGAAAAAGCTTCTGAAATTGCAGCAAAAATGGGATTGCTGGATTGCAATGCCCCAAATGGATGACTGGATCGATTTAAAACTCGGTATGGCATAAAATTCAAATAAGTGTGCGGTAAGTCAGCTGTAGTCAACATTGAAGATGCCCACTGTTGGAAAATTAATGTGCTTCCGCAGTTTGTAGAAAACTACTCAAGTTGGAATATTTACAACGTGGACAAATTTGGGCTTTTTTACAAGCTTACACCCAATAAAACAATGGCCAAGAAAGGAGAAACATGTCACGAAAGCAAACTGAGTAAAGAGCGTCTTACTATTCTGCTTGGTACCAACTCTGATGGATCAGATAAATTAAAGCTGCTGGTCATAGGGAAATCACGCAACACGCGATGCTTTAAAAATGTCAAGAATTTACCCTGCCTGAACGAAAGCCAGTGTAGAGCATGGATGACGGGCAACATTTTTACAACACGGCTTCGTAATTTTAACTGACGTACACTGTTAAAAATAAAGGGTAAACGTTTCACCAAGATTGTGGTTATTTAATGACCCTTCCAGAGAAATAACCATGTTTTCAGATTTTAAAAAAACCTCATGATCATCGAAATTCTAAAAGCTCCAGTATTACGGATTAACCTCCATGGGTTGAACCAGGAAGATCGTTCAAAGTTCAACCTATAGTCAACCAACGATCCAACCACAGAATAATAGGGAAAAGTTTTAATGGCGTCGATCATGTCTCCATCCAAGGCTGTGACGGAAGAAGGAGATATATTAATCCAGCTTCGGTTTATTGTCTCGTCAATAAATAAAATACTCGAGTGAGTACATTAGTGATTATTATTTATTTTACTTTTATACATATAATAATGTTTTGCTGAAACTCTTGCATGCAAAATTTATACTTCTTTTGCCTAAGCCTAAAACGATCCCTATCTTGCTTTGTATTCAACGCGAAATAAACCACTATTTTAAAGCTATTATAATAGCTTAAGTATAATAATTTAGTTCATTTTTAAAGTTTATACAAGCGAAATTATTTTTCTAATTATAATTATTTCTGTTTGTAGAAAATTTCAATTTATGAATAAACTTCTCTATTTAATGTTGTATGTAAACAATACCTTATGCTGCCATAAAATAAACTGAATTTTTCACATTACTTATTGGATGTTTACCGAATTTCACGTGGCTAAATTAAATATAACAACAATATCCCACGATTTTTTAAATTTTTCATTTTTCTAAATTAAATGAAATTATTTAAGAAGTGGTCACTATTTTAAAATTAAGCGATTAGAAAAAAAAAAAAAAATAAATAAATAAAGATAAAGTAAATTCCAACTGTATTAGGATTATTTTGATATACTTTAAGAACATAAAATTTGATAAAAAAATATAATAAGTAAAACACAAATCCTGATTTCTGTATACTTCATACTATTACAAAATCCTGATATATGTCTGCATCACTGTGCTATTTTCATTGATAAATTATGTTTAATAATGCATTACAAATACCTGCATAGTAAAAAGGATTACATGATTAAAAGAATATTATGAAGCTTAAATAAATTTTCATTTTAAAATTACACCACTGAATTATTAAACACCTATATATGTAAATCTATATTTGAGTTTTTTTACAATATTTAACATGTTTAAATAATTTTCTACAAACAAAATATCATTTTTAAGAAATGCCACTAAATTATATAACATGTATGCATGTAGATCACTATATTTGAGTATTTTACATGTTTAAATCATATTATAAAAAGAAAATTGTAAATAAAAAAGCTTCTATGATTTTAAAACTTTATTTTAAGTTTTACCGCTGAAATCAAAATTGTCGTTTTATTAATTTTCCCTTATTTGTGATCCATGATCATCCTATGTGCCAACATTAAAGAATAATATTATTTTGTGAATGACACAAGGCAGGTATTCAGATATTATTCCCTCTTAAATAAATTTGAAAATATTTTAAAAGAATTAATAATATTTGTAGCAAAAAATTGAAAACGATACAACTGTCTGATTTGGTATTTTTAAGAAATGCCACTAAATTATTTGACATTTATGTATGTAGATCACTATATTTGAGTATTTTACATGTTTAAATCATGTTATACAGACAAAATAGTAAATGAAAAGGCTTATATGATTTTTAAACTTTATTTCAAGATTTATTGCTGAAATCAAAATTGTCGTTTTATTAATTTTGCCTTATTTTTGATCATCCTATGTGCCAATATTAAAGAATAATATTATTTTGTGAATGACAGAAGGCAGGTATTCAGATATTATTGCCTCTTAAATGAATTTAAAAATATTTTAACAGAATTAATAATATTTGTAGCAAAAAATTGAAAACTATACAACTGTCTCATTTTGTATTTTTAAGAAATGCTACTAAATTATTTAACATTTATGTATGTAGATCACTATTATATTTGAGTATTTTACATGTTTAAATCTTGTTATACAGACAAAATAGTAAATGAAAAGGCTTATATGATTTTTAAACTTTATTTCAAGATTTACCGCTGAAATCAAAATTGTCGTTTTATTAATTTTGCCCTATTTTTGATCATCCTATGTGCCAACATTAAAGAATAATATTATTTTGTGAATGACAGAAGGCAGGTATTCAGATATTATTGCCTCTTAAATGAATTTGAAAATATTTTAACAGAATTAATAATATTTGTAGCAAAAAATTGAAAACTATACAACTGTCTGATTTTGTATTTTTAAGAAATGCTACTAAATTATTTAACATTTATGTATGTAGATCACTATATTTGAGTATTTTACATGTTTAAATCATATTATACAGACAAAATAGTAAATGAAAAGGCTTATATGATTTTTAAACTTTATTTCAAGATTTACCGCTGAAATCAAAATTGTCGTTTTATTAATTTTGCCTTATTTTTGATCATCCTATGTGCCAATATTAAAGAATAATATTATTTTGTGAATGACAGAAGGCAGGTATTCAGATATTATTGCCTGTTAAATGAATTTAAAAATATTTTAACAGAATTAATAATATTTGTAGCAAAAAATTGAAAACTATACAACTGTCTCATTTTGTATTTTTAAGAAATGCTACTAAATTATTTAACATTTATGTATGTAGATCACTATATTTGAGTATTTTACATGTTTAAATCATATTATACAGACAAAATAGTAAATGAAAAGGCTTATATGATTTTTAAACTTTATTTCAAGATTTATTGCTGAAATCAAAATTGTCGTTTTATTAATTTTGCCTTATTTTTGATCATCCTATGCGCCAACATTAAAGAATAATATTATTTTGTGAATGACAGAAGACAGGTATTCAGATATTATTGCCTCTTAAATGAATTTGAAAATATTTTAACAGAATTAATAATATTTGTAGCAAAAAATTGAAAACTATACAACTGTCTGATTTTGTATTTTTAAGAAATGCTACTAAATTATTTAACATTTATGTATGTAGATCACTATATTTGAGTATTTTACATGTTTAAATCATATTATACAGACAAAATAGTAAATGAAAAGGCTTATATGATTTTTAAACTTTATTTCAAGATTTACCGCTGAAATCAAAATTATCGTTTTATTAATTTTGCCTTATTTTTGATCATCCTATGTGCCAACATTAAAGAATAATATTATTTTGTGAATGACAGAAGACTGGTATTCAGATATTATTGCCTCTTAAATGAATTTGAAAATATTTTAACAGAATTAATAATATTTGTAGCAAAAAATTGAAAACTATACAACTGTCTGATTTTGTATGTTTAAGAAATGCTACTAAATTATTTAACATTTATGTATGTAGATCACTATATTTGAGTATTTTACATGTTTAAATCATGTTGTACAAACAAAATAGTAAATGAAAAGGCTTATATGATTTTTAAACTTTATTTCAAGATTTACCGCTGAAATCAAAATTGTTGTTTTATTAATTTTCCCTTATTTGTAACCATCCTATGTGCCAACATTAAAGAATAATATTATTTTGTGAATGATACAAGGCAGGTATTAAGATATTATTGCCTCTTAAATGAGTTTGAAAATATTTTTCTCCCCTTTTTTTCCTGTATACAGGAGGAGAAGGGGAGAAAAATCTTTTAAGGATTATAAAATCAATTACATTGGTACCCCATGGTTTAATAAGTAATGCATACTGTTTTAAAATTTTGATTGTTTTTCCCACGTGAAATTTGAATTATTATTATTATATTTCTGCATATTTGACTAACATTGTTATGCTTGGAAGAAAAAAAAAAAAAGAAAAAAACAACAATTTTATGTCTTTAAAGTTTTATCCTTTCATTTAAAACAGGTGGAGACTTTAACCGATGTTTGGAGCTATTCCATTTTACCCAACTTGAAATCCTGAATTAGAATATATCAAGATTCAAGAATTCTTTATATTGGATGACCTTGTATTCATGATCCTCATTTGGGCACGAGAGAGCATATTTTTAAAGTGAATAGTCTGGTTGGTTGATTGATGGTTGATTTTTGACGTCCGATTATCTGCGCTAGGGATATAGGACCAAGGGGGAGTGCCCTTCGTGGGGGTCTTTCTAAGGGAACCTAACCCGTATTTACGCAAGGTTCGAAGAAAACCACTGTCTGAATACCACTGTGTGAATAGTCTGAATGCAGTAGAATCCTGTCTATGAAGAACTCTGTAACAATGTTAGTCTGACATACATATATGTTTTAAAGACTGTATATTTGTATTTTCAATAAAAGTTGCGATATACCACAAGTCAGCTGAATTGTTACTTCTTTTACTGTCTTCAGATGCAAGGTTGCTGTTAACAAATGTTTCCATTTCTACTACTATTATTAAAAATTAATAAATGAGAAACCTTTGTAGTACTTGGTTATCCTGTCGACCAAAAATCTATTGCCAAACTATATTTAATGCCAACAATGGATGATCGTAAATCTCACGTTCAATGTTGTTAAATATGGTACACACATCTAAAATGCCATTAAGTGATTTTTATTTCAACTTTTGTATTTTTACTAATATTCTAATAATTTATTTGTTCAGTTATTTAAAATAAAAATTATGTCAGTATATATAATTTGGCTGTTAGTTTGGTGATTTGTATAATTTAGCAAAATGGGTCGACGGGATAACCAAGTAGTACTAAAATCTTTATTATAGAAATGATAGCAGAAAGTTTTAGACGGGAGATGGACATTTCAAATTTTAGTGTCTCTTTTGCAGATTCTTTTTTATTCAAACCTTTATTTTGCTTCATATTTTTAGCTCTTCATTACTTAATACAAAAGATTATTATTAATGAATATTTATGAAATGCCTAAAAGCACTACACATAAGTGATTGTTTGATTAATTAATGCTTCTGTTGTAAAAATATTTTACCTGCAGATTATTATTTTGCCCCTGAAATGTCTGTCACAGAAAATTTTCTGCTACTGGGAATCATAGATAATTAGCATTTAAGAAAATTGAAAAAAAGAAAATGTATAAGTAATAACAAGTGGTTACTTGTGTTGCCTTTGTTAGTACCCAACAAAGGTATATCAAATACAAAGTTGGTATTTGATATACCTACCATGAAAACTCTTTGTGTATTTAAAAAACAAAAACTTTAAAATTTATTTAGTTTTTTTTTTTTTTTTTTTGGGGGGGGGGGGGGGTGTTGGCTGATACTAAATGTTAACCAAAGGGTTCTGCTATTTATAGCTGCCTTGTGATGCTGATTATTTAAGCATGTATTTTAATTATATATCCATTATATTTATGTTTCATTTACTCATTGAAAAGCGTTGATTCCATTATTGCATATTAGCCAGAAACATGCTGAATATTTTTTTTCCCTTTACATTCAAATAACTTATTTTACATATTCGAGCTAAGTGCAATATGAATTTTTAAAAGAATCATGCTTGAAAATTATTTTTAAAAAATGAGAAATCCATAAATTGAAATGAATTTTCTTCAAAAATCTCATACTATTAACTTTATTTTCTAAAATTAATAAATTATAACTTTATATTTCTAACTGCAAATTGACTTTTTTAATGTATTCATCATGTATAACTTAATTCCTTTATTAATAAAGAATTATTCATAACTTTCATAAATTTTTATTGAAAAAATTTTATATGTGTAACAATTGTACAAAAGAAAATGTTAAAATATTTTTTCTAATGATTATTATTATTGTCTTGGAAAAAAAAGATAAACATTTGAAAAATGTAATATCAAGATTTCAGCACCTATATATTATCAAAGAGAAAAGAAGAATTTTTTTTTCCTACAGATTAAAAAAAAGCTGAGTGCATTAGAAAATAACTTTTCTCAAGTCTGTACAAAAATTAATATTGTTTAAAGAAATTCGTCCAGCATTGTTTAATGTAACATTTAGTTAAAATATATTTTATTTCCTAGATTTTAAAATAAAATATAGCAAACAAGGTATGTATTTAAATCTAAGAAAATTGTTTTATACAATATTTTCTCAATGAATAATTTGTGAACAGGCAAACACTAAAATAATTATTAGTATAATTATGAGTACAGAGAAATGTTACAAAAAAAGAAAGAGACATAATGGTAATTAATATGTAAAAAAAAAAAAAAAATGCAATTGTTTGGTGAAATTAGAACAAACTGGTTTACATCTAAATATAATCAATAATTAAAGTTCTAATAATTTTCAGAAGTCTTCTTACTGTAACATAACTTTGTATAACCTGAAACTTTTTTCATTTTTAACACTATAAAATGATAAATTGAAAACCAAAATCTTGGTTGAACATTTCATTCTAAAATGAGAGGGAAAAAAACCCTTAGAATCTGGTGTAATTTTTGTTCATAAAGTTAGCTGAAAGAAAAACCTGAATCATGGTTCAATATTTTGCCAAATAATTGGATTAGAAATAATCCTGAATCATGGTTCAACCTTTTACCAGAAAACATTGAATTAAAATTTAACCTTTCACCTGAAAATTCGATTAGAAAAAATTCTGAATCTTGGTTCAACCTCTAACCAGAAAATTGGATTTAATAAAACCCTGATTCATGGTTAAACTTTTCACCAGAAAAATGGATTTAATAAAACCCTCATTCATGGTTAAACATTTCACCAGAAAAATGGATTAAA
The DNA here is from genome assembly GCA_964019185.1 of Maratus speculifer. Taxonomy (NCBI): domain Eukaryota; kingdom Metazoa; phylum Arthropoda; class Arachnida; order Araneae; family Salticidae; genus Maratus; species Maratus speculifer. Next base: position 4,165,140 of record CAXHSM010001189.1, read on the forward strand.
AAAAATCCCGAATCGTGGTTCAACCTTTCACCAGAAAATTGGATATATAAACATCCTGAATCATGGTTCAACATTTCACCAACATAATGGTATTTTTAAAAGCACCAATAAACTGGTTAAACTTATCACCACCATTTCGGTTGCAGCTAAATTCTAGCTACTTTTCACCATTTTCTTGGTGAAACCTCGAACTTCATTTTTAACAGTGTATGAGAAAAAAAATCACGCCATGTGTTATTGCTTGTAAACAACTGCCCTGCGCATCCAAAAGATAAAAAAGACCTATATAATGTCGAAGTAGAATTTCTACCTCCAAATTCGACGCGTGTCACGCAGCCAATGACAAAGGAATAATTAACAACTCCAAAGAAAATTGCATGACTGGCGTCGCAGCATAGGAGAGTGTCACACAACAATTACAAATTGCTTTCACAAAGCGGTTTTGGAAAATACCGAGGACACCATTTTCACAGAGCCAACCTCGCAACCTAATGTTGAAGAAAATTAGCTGGCCGCACTAGAAACTGCAAGGGAAAATTTTGTCGATTTAGGCACGTTCATTAATATCGATAAAGATCTAGTTACCTCCGAACTTAGAGGTCTGGATGAGAAGGAAGAAGATGATGAACTTACGCCTCCGGCCCCATCTCCATTCACAAACTTACAGATACAATTTCCTAAGACAATATGCGTCGTCACTGAACGAAAGACTTTCAACAAGTAAACTTTACCACTACTTAAATGAGGCGGAAAACACCATGATGATGGAGCGATCGCATGTTGAACAGGCCAAAATTGACAGCTACTTTTCCAAAAAGTAATTTTTATGACATTATTGACTTCAGTATGTTTTTTTTAATTGACCTTTTATTATTATCAAAACTATTTATTATCGCATCTATCTGTTCTGTATAGCTATTAAAAATTTAAATTTTGTTAACATTAGTTTTAATTAATATGGTTCACAGAAATTTTTGCATTCGTCTTATTCAATTTTATGTGTTATACATAATAAATCTAAATTTGAAGAGCCATAGGATTTTTACTTAAGAAAATAACGATTATTTGAATTTTCAGCTTTCAAACATTTCTGTTTAATAAGCACATAATGATTAAAATAAATAAAATGTCATTTTATGTGTTAAAAACGCTGAAATTTAACAAAAAATGTGTTTTTTCCGCATACATTGTTATTAGATAGATCACTCGTCGAAAATTCGTGACCTTCAGTTAATACGCGAACCCGTTTAATACGCGAATTTTGATCGGACCCCTGATTCGCGTATTAACGAGGTTCGACTGTAGTTAAATGAAATTCATTATAAATTTTTATTAAGCTAAAGTTCAAAGTAGATTTGCAAAATAAATTTTTTAAATTTCATAGATGAACCATTTATAAATTATTTCAGATGACTTTACGCACTTTAAAATGCCTTGAAATAATTATTGTGCCCGAACTTGCCCATTTTTAAGAACTGTAGAGACAAATGCGCTTTTTGCGTGGAATTGTAAACTGTTATCAGTATCTTAAAATAAGTAACTGCTTTTGAAGTTTGTCCAAATTTTTGCTTTTGTTGCATTTTTTCTTTTTTTCGGATTTTTTAATTAATAAAATAAAATATCAACTAATTAAACATCTAAATACTGCTTATCAACGAATATCATTTCGTACAACTTACAGTAAAAGTTGCCATGCATTGTATACTATCTTTAAAGTTTAGCTCGTAAAACTTTCTCGTTTAAATTCAACATTTCTCTTTTCAATTTGCTACTTTTATGATATTCAAATGAAATACAGTAAATTACTGCTTAATTAATTTTTCTACTTACAAAAACTTGAAGTAGAAAAATCAGCTTTTACCTAAATTATTAAATAGTTCTGCATAATATTTGTTTAATGAGAATACTTACATTTTTTTCAAGCAATTTTTGCACAAATATACTATTGTAAGCGAAAGATAAATGTTAAAAACGTGCTATACTACAGTAAACGTTTTATAGAAAATATCTACAGGGGAAAGTTCCCAGGTGTAAGTTGTGGATTTGGACGAGTGTGGTATCAAAAGAAAGATGTCATCATGTGTGTTAAAAAGTGCAATGGAACTACCCGTCCGAATTTAACCGTTTTCGAGATATCAACATTTGAAGTATGAATGAATCTATAATAATAAAGACACACGTTTGTGTGTGCGTCAGCGTTGTCCCGAAAAGACTGCTATATGTAGAGTTACAAATTTTGGAGGGGAAGTACTTTTATATATGTTGTTTTGCACCTCGAAGCCCGATTTTCGATTTTTTGATTAGATTTTTTTTAATATTTTTAGGCGATTTTTAGCTTTCTTTTTGCGGTTTTATCCCATTAGTGAAAGTGATACGGTTTCATTCTTTTAATCCAATATAGCAATTTTTATTCTCTTTTCAACAAAGTTTATTGGGAATTTGTACAGCGATTTTTGAATTTTTAACGAATTCTTTAATGCGATTTTTAGTGTTTTTCTCATTTTGCGGCTATTTTTTGAGACTGATAAAAAGAAAATCGTTTCAAACGTTTAGTCTAATGCCCTAAATTTTGTGTCTGTTACGATTTTTAGATTTTAACGATTTTTAACGCTTTTTCAAGAATTTTTGCGTTTAGCATCTATTTTTTTCATAGTTGTTCTACCAAAAGCTTGAACTGTTGAGAATGCAATAAATAGTATTTTTTTGCGAAATCTACCTAAAATTTCAAAAAATTTTTGGTACCACTACTTTCGAATGGCAATTTCATCAAATATCTTAAATTCTTGCTTAAGGCCGTTACCCCCTCGAGTAATATATCTCCTGATAGGTTGTTTAACAGAATATCGTTTTGATAAAGTTTTTGAAGAATAGAGTGCGCTCCCTGGTGATGGAAAATGGAACTAACAAAACGCGATTTTGTTAAAATTTGGAATTATAATAATGTGATTTGTTTTAAAATTTAAAATGATTTATAATACATGATAAAAAACTTAAAAAAAAGAATGGTATGACACATTTCAGGGTTCGTGAGAAGAGGGGCGCGGACAAAATCAGGAAATTTAACAAGAAGATCTGTTTTACACTTTAAGGTAGTTTATAATGCATGTTAAAACTTTTAAAGTACTTACGATGCTCTGGAGAGACCGCTGCACGAAGTTATGTATGAAGTTTTACACATTGAAGGCCGATTTTCAGTTTTTTTTTAAATTTAATTCATATACGATTTTTAGGGGATGGGTTTTTAAAAGTATTTCGAGGTGATTTTCCCCTTTAGCGATAAAGAAAGCGGTGTCATTCTTTGACCTAATATAGTGAATTTTGTTCTGTTTTCAATATAATTTATTTGGATTTTTAGTGAATTATTTAATGTAATTTTTAATGTTTTTTCGAATTTTGCAGCTATTATTTGACATTAGTAAAAGGAATTTTGCTTAAAACTTTCAGGCTAATGTATTAAATTTTACTTGCCAAGATTTCTGAATTTCAGCAATTTTTAATGCGATTTTTCGTAATTTTTTGCGTTTGATGTCGAATTTTTGTCATTCATGAGATATTTCCAATTACAACATTTTACCCTATTAGAGTAAATTTTGACCCCTGTGATTTTTTAATATTAGTTATTTTTAATGCACTTTTCAATGCAATTTTTAGAGCTTTTTCGAGTTTTATGGTGGTTTTTTGATATTTGAAAGTGAAAATTTATTTCAAACTTTTAATCTAATATAATTTTAGAGATTTTTAACACGATTTTTCAAGATTTTTTTGTGTTCCGTGTCGATATTTTATTATCCATAAAGGATTTCCAATTATTACTTGATTATCCTGTCGACCAATTTCGCCAAATTATACCAATCTTCAAACGACAAGCCAAATAATGCAAATTGATGTAATTTTTATGTTAAATAATGAAAGGAGAGATAATTTAGAAAAACATTAATAAAAATACTTATAAAAAAGAAGTAAAAACCACTTGATGACGTAACAAACATATGTAACATGTTTAATGTCAAGTGAATATGTAATTTACGATTTTATAGTTTGACCCAGATAGTTTCTTTGTCAACCGCATAATCAAATAGTACAGATTTCCGATTAGAATGTTTTATCCATTTGATAAAATTCTAATTACTGCGATTTTAAAAATAACTAACGATATATAGTTCATTTTTCAATGCAGATTTTAATGAATTTTTTATGCGATTTAGTACTATTTTTTCCGACCCCCACCACAGTGGTGTTTTAACAATTAAAAAATTATTTTGGTTTCAAACTTTTAGCCTAATTTAGTAAATTTCACCATTTACCTTTTTTAATTTTGTCGATTATCAATGCGATTTTTTATATATTTTGTGTTATGCGTCGATTTTTTTTTTTTTTTTTTGTAATTCATGTAAAAATGAATGATTGCTATGTTTTACACGATTAGAATAATTTTTTATTTCCGGGATGTATTTACATTTAGCGATTTTTAATGATTTTTTCAATGGTTTTGTATTGGTTTTTCGAATCTCACGGTTATTTTTTGAAGTTCGGAAAAGGAATTTAATTTGAAACATTTACCTTTCTATTACGAATTTTGATATTTAGTGATTTTTAATGCAATTTTCAATGCAAAATTTAGCGATCTTTTAATTATTTCTCGCACTTTGCGCCGATTTTTTTCATTCGTATTGAAGAAAGAATTCAGATAACACTACTTTACTCTATTAATGTAAATGTTGTCCCCAGCTATTTTTAAATTTGAAACGATTTTTAATGCATTTTTGAATAAAATTTTTAGATGTTTTCGAGTCCACGGCAATTTTTTCACATTTGGAAAAGAAATTTCTGAATAATTTATCGCTTAATATAGTAAATTTTGACATCAATGATTCAGATTTTTAGCGTATTTTCATTAAATGTTTAGCGATTTTTTTAAAGTTTTGTGTCGATATTTTTTAATTAATGAAAAAGTTCAAATTTCCATGTTTTGTCCCATTATGGTAAATTTTGTCCGCAGGAATTTAATATAAGTGTTTATCTTACTATGGTAAATTTTGTCCGGATTTTTTAATTTTACTGATTTTTAATCTGTTTTATAGTGATTTTTCAAGTTCTGCGACAGCTTGTTCACATCGGTAATTTCAGTTTCTAACTTTTAGCATAAACAGTACAATTTGTTCTCCACGGTTTTTGAATTTTGCCAATTTTTAATGCGATATTCAATATAATTTTAAGTTAGTTTTGGGGATTTTAGGTATTCGTGTTGACTTTTTCTTATTCATGAACGATTTTCGATAACAAAATTTTCGACTGAATATTAAATTTTTACAACCATGACTTTTAAATATTCAGAGATTTTTAATATAGTTTTCAATACGATTTTTAGCCATTGTTTAAGTTCCTTGGCAATTTTCTGCCATTCAGAAACCAATTTTGATTTCAAACATTTTGTTTAATGTAGTTATTTTTCGATTGGAATGTTTTATCTCTTAATATGATTTTGGCATTCATGTCTACATTTTGTTATTCAAGAATGATTTCCGATCACAACCCCCTTCCCCCCGACCCTGTCTTAATATTAATTTTTTAAGCATTAACTTCCAAATATTTAGTTATCTTTAATGCAATTTTCAATGTGATTTTTAACCATTCTTCAAGTTCCGTGGCGATATTTTTACAGCCGGAAATCGATTTTTATTTCAAAATTTTTGCTTAATATGGTTAATTTCTTGATCAAATTATTTTATATTTCAACAGTGAATTTTCACCCTAGCGATTTTTTAATGTTTTACGACATTTAATACAATTTTCAATGCAATTTTTGGAATTTCTCAGCCTTTTTTTATACATTTCTAAAAGGAATTCGATTTTAAACTTCTAGACTAATAAGAGTTTGGTTTCAAACTTTTATCCTTTACGGTAATTGTTTTCCTCTCTTATTTTGATCTACAGCAATTTTTAATGCAATATCTTTTTTTTTGTTTGTTTGAGTTCACGACGATTATTTCAGATACGGAAATGGAATTCGGTTTTAAATTTCTTTGCTAATATAATAAATTTTCACCTGTGCTATTAAAGGTTTTTATTGCGATTTTTTAGTGGGTTTTTTTCGCATTTCAATGCTTTTTATAGTATTAAAGTAATAAGATAGTATTAAAGTAATAAGAATTTTTGAAAATTTTGCCATTTTTAAAGCGATGTTTACGTTTCTTTGCGATTCGCTTCGTTTTTTTAGACTTTCAATTTTTGGCCGAATGTAGTAAATTCTGATCTCTTTTCTTCAAAGTTAATTCGAATTTTGAAACACAACTTTTGAATTTTGTTTTATATTTTTATGTGATTTTTAATGTTTTTTGCGATTTTGTAAGATTTTTTCACATTAGTAAAAATAATCCAGTTTCAATTTTCTAGCCCATCTCTTTTTGGTGAATTTTAGATGAAATTCGTGCCGCATTAAAAAAAAATTTCGAGGTTTTTATTGTGATTTTTAAAGTTTTTTCGCAATTTTTGCTTTTTTTTGACGAACCCGGACAACGCCGGGCAAAACAGCTAGCAAATAAATAAATTCTTAGGCAGATTGTTCGCAAGTCAAGTCTTCCTAAGAAAAAATTCTATGCTACACACTATATATACATACAGTTTATCTGTTACATCACGCCGTACATTAGACGAAAAATTTGCCTAGAACAAAATGCTAAAAACAACAACAAAAAAAATGGAAAAACTCTCCGAATGCAGCCGTACGTGAAAACTTCTTAGAATGCGAAGTGCTGCCTAAAAGAAGGGAAATAACTGGCAGTGAGTGGGTGTAAAGGATTTTGTCGTATCTCTGGAAAAGGTATTGGCAAAAGGATTAAAAACAATGCAAAGGAATTTTTAGCGTGCGAACAATTTATATGCCTGTCTGTATTTATTCATTCATTCATTTACACTTCAAGCGCTGATATCTCAAAAATAGTTGGATTCGGACGGATAGTTCCATTGCATTTTTTAACGAGCATGACGAGGTCTTTCTTATTATACTCCACAACTTACAATTGGGAAGGTTCCCTAGTAAGATACACATCAATTTTAATTCATTAGAAATAATGCAGCAATATGCAACTTTTCGCAACTTGTAAATTGCTTTGTAGATTCTGTATCTGACATGACAATTATGAACAATGTTTTTATAAGGTTTTGGGAAGACCTATTTTAAGTAAAAATGATGTAAAATTTACAGGAATTAATGGTGATGCAGTAATCACTACTGTTTTTTTAATATTAATGTAAAAACTGATAATATTAGTGTACCTGTACATCGTGATATTTACGTTTTACACGATTAACAATACGTAATGCTTCTCGGGAATAGTTGTGCTGCAAACGATTTATCACCATTGACCATAATACAACGGGATTGTTTTGAGTGTCCTTGTACACGAAATATTAATGCCATACATTACATCTTCAACACCAAACATGACATGGTAAACCTCAATAGCGTACATGAATTAATTGGCATTTCGAGTATATTTATGCTAATGAAAGCACGGACAGACACGCCGAATTCGCAAACACTCTCAACTTTGTTGAAAAGTGTTAAAAAAGCACTAAAATATCAATCAATAGTTAATCTGGAAATGAATTCTGCAAATTTTTCTTGGATTTTAACTGTTTGTTTTTTATAGTCAAAGAGCCGACCACACAAAACCCTATGTCATCAAGCACGATAAAAAATCCTTTGTTTTATAGAAGAGTAGTAATAGAAGAATCTAATGACCCATGTGAACCGGAAGTAAAGTGGTGCATAAGCCAAAGACGGATTAGCCTGAAAAATTGATGCTACTAGTGGTTCACTCGTAGGTTTAGAATTGTATTTGTCCTACAATCAAAAGTATGAAAACATAGAAAATTGGGTACAAGTTAGCACAATATGAAGTCTACGAGTCAAGCACGAGTAGTATTCATTTTTGGCTTATGCACCCCTTCGCTTACGGCATTCCCCTGTTACTACGCTTCCATAAAATAAAGGGTTTTTTCTTGTGCTCGATGACATAGGATTTTGTGCGGTCGGCTCTGGGACTATTAGAAGTTTTATAGAGATTTCGTTCGTTCTTATCACATTTCTTTTCTATATAATCTTTAAATTAGTAATCCTAACGCTATTGTGCTTTTATTTAATCTGTTCTCCGTAGTTATTAGTTAACGAGAAAAAAAATGAAAGTTTAATAATAACATCACAGACTAATATTTGTTTTTCAGCCTGAAATGCACAAACATAAGAAAATTTAAACAGTAAAAGTATAAAAATAAAAAAACAAGAATAAAAAGCCTTGCGTTAAGCATAGATTATTAAACGCTTTCCAACACTTCTTAGGATCTTCAACAAAACTTTGTCGTTTTGAAAAGTAAGTTAAGTAAGTTAACTAGCTCAGCATTTTAGAAAACGGATCAAACATGCCAAATATGTATTCCAATACTTTTGAACAGCCCTGTATTTGATCTATTGGTTTATATATATACTATGCAATGGTAAATTTCTTTTTAGCTAGAAAAAACATAATAGGTTGGAATATCTCTTTCAACATTTTATACTTAATAAATAGAAACATACTTGAATACAGCGCAGCAGTTGAACTAATGCTTTTGTTTCAAATCATTAATTATCTAAAATTTAATTCAAACCAAAACACTCTTAAAAATACGACTGAAATCGCATTATCATAAATTATCATCCATATACGGCCATGTATTCAGTTTCTTGCGAGGCCCTGTATATTTAACTATAATCTACAAACATTTCTTAGTAAACTAATTTCAGTTGACCACACGCATTTATACGATACATAAATCATTAAAAAACTATCTTTAAATAATTTAGGCTTATAACCTTTACGAATTCTTCGGTGTAGCCCTGATATTACCTAAATATTTACACATGCTATATAATATGCATAAATATAATGAAACATAAAAGCGCATATCATAATTAAAAAATGCATTTCCTAATATCAACGCTAATATACATTATTTCAAAGACAATATACTCTCGGAAATCTTTTGTGTGTCCTTGTATATGTTATGCACTTCGTAATATACATGAAATAACTTATAGTAAACCTCAGTGACATATATGATTTTCATTATCTGTGAAATAATATAACATAATTAAAAACCACCGCAGGCAATTCTTTTCTCAATCGTTATGTAATGGAATACTTTTGTGTGGCCCTGTAAATAAATTATTACTATTCTTTGCACTACTTATTCTACAGAATGCATATCTTAGTGCACTTCGTAAATGCATATCTATTTTATTATGTTTGAAAGAGTGTAACATTTTAAAAATTAATTTAAAACTATATTTTCTCATTGGCCATCATTTAATGGTTAACTTATGGCTGTTACTGTACATAAACTAAACATGCACAAAAACTTCATTTGATATAGTATTCGTTCTGGTGCAAATATCAATAACATCCAAAAATTCCATGGCAATCCGAATATATTTTGAGAGTCAAAATACAGAAAAACCGAAAACATAACTTTGCTGGAAAGTTTTAAAAAAACGAAATAACACTTAAATAATAATAGTAGCAGAGGGGAAATGTACAGGCAATCATTAAAAATGCCGTTATTTGTTATTTTAGAAGGAGTACAATTTAAACATTCATGTAAAAGTGAAAAAGCAATAAACTACTTTAAAGGTCGGTAGAGGCACTTTAAAGGAATAATATTATTGGAAGAATATATGATACAATATTTCATAAATATACTTACAGAAATATACTTATTGTAATCCATTTCATTTTCAGATTCCTTATTATGAAAAAAATCATGTGCTTAATCATAAACATAATGCCTAAAAATTACTCGAATAATTTTAAGCAGCCTTAATAAACATGTCTTTTCAAATGTTAATGAGTGATATTCTTGAACTAAAGCAATAGAAAAAGAAAATTGGAGAAACAAAAAGAAATTTAATTTTTACCTTATATTGGAGGTCTGATAATAAGGATCTGTGTTATCTTGAAATAGGACGTAAGACGATAGTGTTTAAAAATAACAACAATTTCATTAAATAATTTCAAATCACACAATTCAAACAGGTTGATAAAATTCGGAAGCGCATAAAAAATATTTCCCTGTTCTGAAAAACACCTATTAATAACTGATTGTAAAAGAGTGACTTTGAACTGTAACACTTGAAATGAGGATAATGATTTATGATATCACGTTTCCGGCTTCAAAAATTGCGCACCTGGATTGCAAGTTTAGATAACGGCACAGAAAAGAATAAGAATACAAGGTCTATATTCAAGGGGTGTTTATAAAGATAGGAATGGTTAAATGATAAGAATTATCGATCTATACAAACTTTGATTTTTTGTTATCTTGTTACTTACCCATCATACGTAGTATAGGGTAAGTCTTGCAACAGTTTTGAAAATGGAAAGTTTTTTTGACGGATTTACATGTTTCAGACACTGGAGATTTCAAAAACATATTTTAAGATGAAAAAATTTGCTTCCGTCGGTCTGTCTGTGTGTGTCTATAAACGCTCTATCTCCGGAACAAATCGAGATAGAGACTTAAAATTTGATGTGTACTTAGTAAACAATAATGGAAAGATTCCTATTGAATATCAGTAACTTCGGTTATCCGGAACTGTTTGTTTCGGTCTCTCGAAATATTCTTTCTGATGAAAGGTATCTGAAATTCACGAAACTTTTTATTTTAAGCAGTGGATGTAAAAGATAATAAAATAACACAAATTTTGCATAAAGAACAAAGTCTATGTGATAATGAGTTGCCGAGATATTTGTAATCTTATTTACCACACTCTTCGATTTTTCATGACCCTGTATTTAATTCAAATTTCAATTCAAAGATATACTTTAATAGGATATAACCCTATAAGCAAACCAATATTGGCCCAACGTTGCGCCAATATTGGTTTTCTTGGAAATATTTCCAATAAAACGCCAATATTGGTTAAATATTGGCATTTCATTGGAAATATATCCAATGAAATGCCAATATTGTACAAATATTGGCGTTACATTGGAAATATTTCCAATGAAACCCGAATATTGTACAAATGTTGGCGTTACATTGGAAATATTTCCAATGAAACCCCAATATTGTACAAATGTTGGCTTTGCATTGAAAATATTTCCAATGAATACCCAATATTGTACAAATGTTGGCGTTACATTGGCAATATTTCCAATGTAAATCCAACATATCTACAATATTGGGGTTTCATTGTAAATATTTCCAGTGAAACCCCAATATTGTACAAATATTGGCGTTACATTGGAAATATTTCCAATGAAACCCCAATATTGTACAAATGTTGGCTTTACATTGGAAATATTTCCAATGAATTCCCAATATTGTACAAATGTTGGCGTTACATTGGCAATATTTCCAATGTAAATCCAACATATCTACAATATTGGGGTTTCATTGGGAATATTTCCAATGAAACCCCAATATTGATCAAATATTGGCGTTACATTGGAAATATTTCCAATGAAACCCCAATATTGCACAAATGTTGGCGTTACATTGGAAATATTTCCAATGAAACCCCAATATTGTACAAATGTTGGCTTTACATTGGAAATATTTCCAATGAGTTCCCAATATTGTACAAATGTTGGCGTTACATTGGCAATATTTCAAATGTAAATCCAACATATCTACAATATTGGGGTTTCATTGGAAATATTTCCAATGAAACCCCAATATTGTACAAATGTTGGCTTTACATTGGAAATATTTCCAATGGATTCTCAATATTGTACAAATATGGGAGTTACATTGGAAATATTTCCACTGAATCCCCAATATAGTACATAGGTTGGCGTTATATTGGAAATATTTCCAATGAAACCTCAATATTGTACAAATGTTTGCGTTACATTAGAAATATTTCCAATGAATCCCCAATATTGTACAAATATTGGTATTCCATTGGAAATATTTCAAATGTAACGCCAATATTTGTACAATATTGGAAATACATTGGAAATATTTTCAATGAATTCCCAATATTGTACAAATATTAGCATTTCATTGGAAATATTTCCAATGAATTCCCAATATTGTACATATATTGCCGTTACATTGGAAATGTTTCCAGTGAATCCCCAATATTGTACAAATATTGGCATTTAATTCGAAATATTTCCAATGAATTCTCAATATTGTAAAAATATTGGCGTTACATTGGAAATATTTCCAGTAAATTCCCAATATTGTACAAATATTGGCATTTCATTGAAAATATTTCCAATGAATTCCTAATATTTTACCAATAGTGGAGTTACATTGGAAATATTTCCAATGAATCCCCAATATTTAACAAATGTTGGTGTTACACTGGAAATATTTCCAATGAAACCCCAATATTGCACGAATATTGGCGTTACATTGGATATATTTCCAATGAATCCCCAATATTTTACAAATGTTGGTGTTACATTGGAAATATTTCAATGAAACCCTAATATTGTATAAATGTTGGAGTTACATTGGAAATATTACAATTGAATTCCCCAATATTGTAAACATGTTAGCGTTAAATTGGAAATATTGCCAATGTAACCCGAATATTGTTCAAATATTGGCTTTACATTGGCAATATTTCCAATGAATCTTCAATATTGTACAAATATTGGTGTTAAATTGAAAATATTTCCAATAAAACCCCAATATTGTTGAAATGTTGGAGTTACATTGGATGTATATCCAATGAATCCCCGATAGTGTACAAATGTTGGCATTAGATTGGAAATATTTCCAATATTGTACAAATGTTAGCATCACATTAGAAATATTTCCAGTAAATCACCAGTATTTTAGAAATGTTAGAATTATATTGGAAATATTTCCAATAAATCTCCAATATTTTACAAATGTTGACATTAAGTTGGAAATATTTCCAATCAAACCCCAATATCGTACAAATATTGGCATTACGTTGAAAATACTACCTCTGACAATTAAGTTCGGTGAATAGTCCTGTAGCATTAATGTAGATGAAATATTAACGATAGTTACCATACCATCCTTCAAAATAGTCTTCTCCTATAACTATGCACCGCTGAGATCTGCTATTCATGTCCAGGGAAGTTCGCAAGAAGTCTTCTTTTGGGATGAAGTTCAAAAGCTTCGTCACGTTTCGTTGGATGTCAGCAATATGGTCAAATCTCTTTCAAAGAGAGTTTGAGTCGTGAAAATAGGAAAAAGTCTAGAGGATTGAGATCTGGCGAGTATGGTAGCTGTTTGATTTGCACCATTCCTCATGAATTTCTTTCGGTGTCTTGCAAAGCTTAAAACTAAACTTTAAACTGATGTTTTATTTGTTCATTTTCCTGTTCTCAGTTAATAACCAACACACTGAACAAGCATTTAGTAAAGCACGTCTTACACAGAACATAAACGACGCTCAACTGAACAACGGTTTGGAAAGATGGTCTTACTATTGCTTCTATGCAGGTGCAGCGTTTTGTTTCCCCATTGTTTCCAGATCGGTCATTCTGAATTCATTCACTGAACTTTATTGTCAGAGGTAGTATTTCAAATGAATCGACAATATTGTACAAATATTGGCGTTACATTGAAAATATTTCTAATGAAACCCAATATTACACAAATGGCAGCGTTACACAAGAAATATTTGCAATGGAACCCTAATATTGTACAAATGTTGGCGTTACATTGAAAATATTTCCAATGGAACACCAATATTGCATAAATATTGGCTTTTCTTTGGAAATATTTCCAATGAAACCCCAATATTGTGCAAATGTTGGCGTTACATTGGCAATATTTTTAATGAATTTCTAATATTGTGCAATTATTGGCGTTACATTGGAAATATTTCTTACGAAATCCCACTATTGAAATGATATTGACATTGGATTCGAAATATTTACTATGAAACCCCAATATTGTATAAATTTTGGCGTTACACTGGAAATATTTCTAATGAAACCCCAAAGTTGTACAATTATTTGCCGTTAGATACAAAACATATTTTCAGTCAATTACCAATTTTATACAAATATTGGCGTTACATTCAAAATATTTCTAATGGTACAAATATTGGCAATACATTGGAAATATTTTCAACGAAATCCTTACATTTCATAAATATTGGTGTTACATTGGAAATATTTCCAATTTATTTCTAGTATTGTACAAATATTGGCATTACATGGCAATATATTTAAAGAATTCTCAATATTGTACAAATATTGTCGTTACATTGGAAATATTCTATCTATGATGTATATACTAAAATACCCATCTTGTACAATCTGCTGTGCAAAAAATAATTTTTATTAATTTGCAATGCCACACAAAAGTATTCCATTATATATTGGTACAGGGGGAAGCATTGTTTGGGGTGCATTTTAATTATATTAAACAATTTCACATTTTATGAAATTGAAATACGTTGGTGAGGTTTACTAAAGATTACTTTCTGTATAATAGAAAGCATATGGTATTTACAGAGTCCGAAAACACTCATCCGAACTACTGTGTACAATTACACCAAGGTCTGAATACTTTTAAAACTTCGTTATAGTAAAAACGCATCTCATTTGCTATGTTTGACGTGCAATTTCCGACTTGCTTCTTTTGTAGATACATATATATTTTCATATTCAATGTTTCCGATTTGAAGCAAATAACTGAATATTTTACCATTTTTCATGAATAAAAGATAAATTTATGAACAGGAAAATGTTAATTTAAAAAGTAATCAGTAAGATAATTAAATACTACTTATCACAAAAGTTTTAAAATTCACTTGCAAAATTATAGCAATAACAGTTATTATAAATGGCTTTACAGAATCTGTATGCCATTTTTAAAAATTGCATTTTTAAAATTTGATGGAATCATTTAGACAAATTATCCGAAATAAAATATTAATCTGATATACATATTAATAAAACTATAAATAAAAAGCATTATTCGCAAAATATTTTCCAATAAGTATTTTAATAATCTTTTTATTGAATATCATGCGAAAAATGATACTTGAAATAAAAACAAATCAAAGCGGAAAGATTTTCATTCACAAAACAGTATTATGCACTTGTGGCAGTTAAATATGATGAGTATAAAGGAAAAACATTGGCGCACCCACGGCGAAAGCTAAGGGGACTGAAGTCCCTCTGAAACAGCAAGATGAAGCTAACTATTTAAAATTTTCTAAAATTATGAAAGCTTAACTTTATTATATTTAATGGATTCTGGAAAATAAAATTTTTGAAAAAGAGTAACCTTTTCACCTTTTTTCTTTTTTTCATTTATAATTCTTCTTATGAAATTTGAAAAGTCAGCATTTTTAATATTCACCACTTAAAACAACATTTTCTTTTTATTTATCAAAGAGGTTTAAGCTTTCAGAATTATCCACATCAAAAATTTTCAAAGCTCCTGATTGTCCCCCCCCCCTCCACTTCCACCAGCCAGTCTTCGTTCTGTATCAAGTCAATTGAAATAATGTATGTCCGGGAACGATACATCTCCTCCATTTTTAATTAAAAATAGTCCTTCCGGCAGTGCCGGGAGCAAGAGGTAGCTTTCATATACTTATATATTTATTTATTTATTTTAAATTAAGTTATATTAGTAGAACCTGATTATGAGCTTGGTCGAAATCTTAATTCAGGGTCACGTGCACATTGAAATCGATTAATATACATATGCGATAACTCAGCCATTTTGTAAGATACAGACGAAACAAAAAATGCTCTGAATCTTTGTATCAAGGTCAAATGCATAAAAGAAAAATCTTTTTCAATTTCTCACTTTCTTGTACCTAATTTTAAATTTTAAAATTTATAAAATTTTTTAAATGGCCGCCATTTTGAAATAAAATCGCGGATGGAAGTGAGTATCGAACTCGATTCAGGCCTCAGTATATACTATGTACACACCAAGTTACATCCAAATCGATTCATAAATACGCGTGTTATCACGTGACAAAAATCAGATCGTTTCAAAATGTCAGCCATAAGAAAAATTCAAAGTGTTATAACTCAATCATTTTTTAAGATATAGACAAAATAAAAGTGTTCTGGAATCGTTGTTTTAGGTTCTAACACGTAAAAGAAAAATATTTTTCAACTTTTAATTTTTTCGTATTTAATTTTAAATTTAATTTTTTTTTAATTTAAAATGGTCACCATTTTGAAACAGAATTGCGGATGATGCTGGCCAACGAACTCGGTTGAGACATTTGAATGTACTATGTAAATGCCAAGTTTCATTCAAGTCCGTTCATAAATACGCGTGTTATCACGTGACAAAAATCAGATCGTTTCAAAATGTCAGCTATAAGAAAAATTCAAAGTGCTATAACTCAATCATTTTTTAAGATAGAGGCAAAATAAAAAATGTTCTGGAATCGTTGCTTTAAGTTCTAACACGTAAAATTAAAATATTTTTCAACTTTTATTTTTTTCGCATTGAATTTTAAATTTTAAATTTTTTTTAATTTAAAATGGCCGTCATTTTGAAACAAAATGGCGGATGATGCTGGCCAACGAACTCTGTCGAGACATTTGTATGTACTATGTACATACCAAGTTTCATTCAAATCGGTTCATAAATACGTTAGTTATCGCATGACAAAAATCAGATATATATATATATATATATATATATGGTTATATATATATATATATATTACAAATTTAAAATTTTTTCGCCAAAACTAACCTTTATACTATCTTAATTTTCTTATAATAATATTCCGTACTTACTTCAAATTATTAAATTAAAATCTTGTTTCTAAATCTAATCTGTTAATCCTTATGCAGACGATATAAATTCTTAATTTGCCTTAAAAAACATTATTCCAGTATGCGTAAATTTAAAAAGATGGCTCTAAATTAAAAATATTCTTAATTAAAACTTTATTTCTTAATATTCCAAATAAAACTGATTTCTTCTATGTTTTTATCAACCCTTTTTAAGAAAGTCTTATTAAATTTATTCCAAACCCATACCTTTAAAAAATATCATTATTTTATTTTATCTATTTATTTATTTTTCCGCCGTCAACGATAATTTGCATATTAATAAATTCATTTCTTTTCTTTTTCTCTTAAAATTAATCATGTATAAAAATCGTCTGCCTAAGATATTTAAAATTCTGAGTCAATTATAAATTGGTTAAATAATATTTTTTTTTAAATAAATTTATCGTCTGTTTAAAATAATCTCGTAGCTGGACAAGAATTCTGTTTACATAAAATAATGATGGTTAGAGATTACAGAATGTTCCAGAACTTTCTTTTTAGTTTAAAAGGGGGAAGTCTCGAGATGAAGAGAAGATTATTCTGTAGATTTCTTGGGTTGCCTCTTCGATGAGGACAGCTCGCTGAAATAATGATGGAATTTTTGCAAAAAGGAGCTTTTCCTTCCTCATTATCACGAATTTAATAAATGAATTTACAGCAGCCCATGACTAATTATTGGATCTTTTACATTTATTTATTATTTTTGTTTTTTCCCTCGCTTGCCATGACTGCGTGTTTCTTTTTAACCAGTGGAAATAATTCGAGTTCTCCTTAAATCGTCACAACTAATCGAAAAGTCGCACAGGATAGGTAATGCCTGTGCTAATGCCTGTTTCGGATTTTGAAATGAATCTACTGAAGAAGTAAAATGCTATGTAAATGAGTCTAATGAATCTACTGAAACGAAGTGATGACAAAAATATGAATCGCCGAAAATTTTTCTCGCCATGGTTGAAAGTGTTATTAAGCAAGAATTGCCATTATCTTTTGAGTCCTCGAGTGAATGTAACAGAGGAGATTTTAATGTTAAACAGCTTTCTGTCCGAGTGGTTTGAAAGATTTCTTCTAAATATCTCGTGAATTCCTGAGGCCTGATATTCCACCTTTTTGCTGTTTATGTGTAACTGATGACTCAAGATAATCATGGTCATAATGACAAATTTTTGAAAATTAATAACTTCAAAGTGGTGAGTATGCGAAAGGTATTTGATGAGGAATTTAATGAAGAATGGATTTTATTGAAGATTTTTCGTGAACTGTAAGTTTATTTTATTAAATGTTTTGATTATTATTTCTATTCTATTTATGATTGATGGAAAGTATTTATTATTTATTTATTTATTTATTTATTTATTTATTATTTTATTGCCGAGAGTAATTTGAAGTTAATTTATTAATTTACTAATTTATTTATTATTCTATTATTTATTGTATGTTATGGATCTGATATAGTAATTTTGAAAAAATATGTAATTGATAGAAATTATTAACTTTGAAATTTATTGCGAATGATTTTACGATCGGGATTTAATAAAGAAAATAGAAGTGCTTCATTTATTCTAATGAGTAAGAATCAAAAAATTATGGAAGATCCTAAGTTCGTACCGTTTGACCCGAGTTCTGGAATGAACATTTTGTCGTGGTTAACTTATTTTGATACAACATGTGAAAAGGAAAAGAAAAATCTAGAATGGAAATTTAATTCTATTGCGCAATATCTGAAAGGGGAAGCGCAAAAAATTTATATCAATGACTGTTTAAATTGTACGGATTATGAACAAATTAAGAAAATTTTGATAGAAAGATTCATTCAATTAGACATCCCGAGTTTTTCTGATTTTTCAAACCTGAAATTAGATAATTTAGACAATTTAGAAACTTATTTTCGTAAGAAAGTGGAAATTGGTAGGAAATTACATCTTAGTGAAAATATACTATTACAAGGTTTAACTGATGGTTTAAAACCAGAATTCAAAAACAGTATTATTATAAATCCTCCTAGTAGTACCACAGAATGGTACCGGGTTGTCAAACAATTCGTGGAAGTTTCCACCCCACTAGTTTCAAACCAAGTAATAAATCAACCATCAGCTAGACAAAATTTTCAACCTTTTCAACCAACTAGGCCCTGGATTCAGCCAGTTAGGCCCAATAATACACCTAGGAATTGGATTCCCCAAAGGCAATCTCAGTTTCAAAGACCTAGAGTTTGTCAAAATAATTATATTCAAAATTCATACCCTTCAAGACCTTGTAGGATATGCACAAATAGGGGTGTCAGTAATGCTTTTCATTGGGAAAGAGAATGTATTTTTAGGAGTGAGTTGCACTCCTCTGATACTCTTCCAAGTAGCTCACAAAATAATTCTCATAATATTTGACTATTATTTGTGTATGGATATACAAATAATTATAATTTACCATGTGTTGTAGATACTGGCTCAACTATTGCAATATTGCCACTTAAATTTGTTAAAAAACTTGAGACTATACCCTCAGTTACCATTGGTCAGGCAAAAGGATTCTTACATATAAATAAAAAATGTAGTGTTCTTCTAAAAGTGGGTAAAATTAAAAAATATGTTAACTTTTTAGTATGCAATACAAATTTGGATTATGCTATTTTGGGGTTAAAAGAATGTTCTAAATTTAAATTAACCATAGAATGTAAAAATTGTATTGTAAGGCAGGGAAGGAAAATTATAACTAACAGTATATCCATACATAATGAGAGATCCCTTCATTTCAATACAGTAAATATGGACCAAGTACAACAAAACAGGGATCAATCTAATGAATTTGTAACCTCTGAATATAAAAAAGATATGAAATTAAATACTGGTAATACTGTAGATATAGATAATTATGATAATGAAACACTGAATGTAAATAATCATGATATAGAGTTACAATCTACCTGTGGAAATATTATGAAAAATGAAGACTGTGTTGAATATGATCACGCAATTAATGTGCATCCTGATTATAGAGGTTCCATGACTCTTCAAAATTTCCGCGATAATTCGGATTCAGATTTAACTGGGGAAATAAATTTAATTCAAGATGTAAATTTAAGGGAATTAGTTCATATTTATAGTGATATTTTTGCAAAGCATAAATATGATGTGGGTCGGATTAATATTGAACCACAACGCGTTATACTAAACTCAGACCTACCTATATCTCTGAGGCCCTACCGAACATCTCCTCTAGAAGAAATAGAAATAAAAAACCAAATTCAATCATTGTTAGCCGCCGGACTGATAAAGGAAAGTAATAGCCCCTATTCTGCCCCTGTTACACTAGTTATGAAAAGAGAGGAAGGTAAAAAAACGCGATTATGTATAGACTATAGAAAATTAAACGCAATAATTAAAAATGATGCAGAACCCTTGCCCCGTATCGATGGAATTTTAGATAAATTGAGTAGTGCTCAGTATTTTTCAACTTTGGATTTAGCCTCTGGCTACTGGCACATACCAATACATCCATCCGATACAGAAAAATTAGCATTTGCAACCAATTTTGGACTTTTTAAGTGGCTCGTGCTCCCTTTTGGCATAAAAACGGGCCCTCCCATATTCAATAGAACCATTCGAAGAATCCTTAATAAATATAAAATCGACTTTGCGTGCCACTATTTTGATGATATTATAATTTTCTCTTCCTCTTTAGAAGAACATTTAAACCATTTAGCTTAAATTTTTGACATTTGCAAACAAGAAAACATTAAACTTAAACTTTCTAAATGTAAATTAGGCCAAAATAAAATAAATTTCTTAGGTTATGAAATCACTAATGGAACTATAACACCAGCAAATGCCAATATTGAAACCATCAAAAATTTAAAACCTCCCTCCAATGTGAAAGAGTTACAACGATTTCTAGGTTCCATTAATGTTTACCATAAATTCATAAATAAATATGCTGAAATTAGATATCCTCTAAATCGATTACTTAAAAAAGATACAATATGGGAATGGAACTCAGAGTGCCAGGAGTCTTTTGAAAAATTAAAAAATTCTTTAATTGCAAAACCCATCCTGAAAATTTATGATCCTAAATTACCTTTACATATGTTTGTAGATGCCTCTCAGATAGCAGTAGGTGCCGTTCTAAAACAACCTGATAAAGATAATTTCTTACATCCTATTGCTTATCATTCTAGAATTTTGAAGAGTTATGAACAAAATTATTTCATAACTGAATTAGAATGTTTAGCTATTATAGATACTCTTGACAAATTCTATCATTACTTTCATGGTGTCAAGTTTACAATTCATACGGACCACGCATCTCTAGTATGGTTAAAGAGTGTTAAAAACTTAAGAGGTAGTAGAATTTTGAAGAGTTATGAACAAAATTATTTCATAACTGAATTAGAATGTTTAGCTATTATAGATACTCTTGACAAATTCTATCATTACTTTCATGGTGTCAAGTTTACAATTCATACGGACCACGCATCTCTAGTATGGTTAAAGAGTGTTAAAAACTTAAGAGGTAGGCTTTTTAGATGGTCGCTCAAACTTAGTATGTTTGATTATGAGATAAAATATGAAAAGGGTTCAACAAATGTCGAAGCAGACATGTTGTCACGAAATCCTATTTGTCATTTTAATCAACATATTAGTTTATTGCTAGATAGGAAAGAAATTATAGAGATGCAAGACAAAGACAATGTTTGTGACAAAAAATATAAAAAAGAGAATGGAATTATTATAGTTCAGAAAAAGGGATTCAAAAAAATTGTTGTACCAATGTCATTAAGAAGAAAATTACTCCATATTGCTCATGATAATTTTGGACATTTAGGAATTCAAAAAATGCTTAATTTAATATCTCCCAACTATTATTGGCCTAATATGACAATAGACATTACCGAATTTGTTAAACATTGCGATACCTGTCAGAAAAATAAAAAACCAAAACAGAAAAGATTCGGCTTATTACAAGCTATGCCAGCAACAGATCAACCTTTTGAATGTCTTTCTATTGATACTGTTGGTGGATTTAACTATTACAACTCAACAAAAAAATTCTTACACATAATAATAGATCATGCAACTAGATTTGTTTGGGCTTTTCCCTCCAAAAATGTTACCACTGAAACATACACTAACTGTTTAAAACAAATTTTCAATATCAAAGCACCTCAAAAAATACTTAGTGACAGGCATAAATCTTTCAGATCTCCAAGGTTTAAGAAATTCCTTAGAAATCATCATGTTCAACAGCGTTTTACATCTGCACATCATCCTCAGACCAATGGAAAAGTAGAGCGAGTTAATCAGACTATAGTTACCAGGCTTAAATGTAAAGTTAATTCCACTTCTTCTAAAATACCTTGGACTAGATTATTAAACCAAGTCATCGAAGAATACAACAATACGCCCCATTCTATCACCAAATTCCCACCTGCCTATCTATTTTATGGTCAATTGCCTTATGAATCTCCTTTAAAACAAAACTATTACCCATCAGTAGACAAAGCCCTCAAAATTGCGAAAGCGCGAACTCATGAATTTCACCTTAAAAGTAAAAGACTCTATGATCGACATTTTGTCGAATGCCCATTAAAAATACAAGACTCTGTAATTTATGAAGAATTTAAATACCCTAACACTCGAAAATTAGAACCTACTTTCTCTGGACCATATAAAATTATAAATAAACTTTCTGATGTAACTTATGAAATAGATAAATTTAATTATGAGACAGGACAGAATTCCGTTATTGTGCATGTTTCTAAATTAAGACCCTATTTTTCACCCGAAGATTTTAAACTGTTTCATGAGCAACCCAAAAAACAAACAAAACCTCAGATACAATCACCATAATTTTCAACATCAGCAGGTATGTTCTTGGAGGCCTACAAGAATATTACTTGTTTTTGGGAGTTTTTGGGGTTAAATTGGGCTCCTTATGCAGGCATAAGGTGAACACTTTGATTGTAAAAGCTTTCAAATTGATGTTGATAAATTAATTTTAAGGGTGTTTAAGTCTAACTATATTTACTCATGTATTGACATTAGTATTACTCTATTTATTCAGCAGATATTTATGTTATAACAGTTATAAAATCTAATGATTCTACTCAAAACTATAACATAATATGTGATTTTCAGTGATTGTGAAAACTACAGCTATTAAAAGTTTTTCAAAAAAGCACACTATTTTTATTTCCATTTCTCAATTAAGAATGACACCTTTTATTCCTATTTGTATTCTATTATTGAAGTTTATAAACCATGTGTAGATAAAACATTATTCTACATTTGGCATTTGAGAACTTATAACCAAATTTGACAATTTTGTAAAAGAGTATCAGAGAGGAATTATTGTAAGGAAATACTGGTTGAGAGTCCATTTTCTAAATAGTTAGATTTAATTTTATTTGGATTTTGGAATTATTATGATTTTTTTTATTTATACTTTCGGCTAGCAAAAAATACTTTCTTATGCTATTAGAAGATAAGAAAATTATTTAGTTGCTATGTAATTATTTTTATCCTCAACCAATATTTTCCCTATCAATAATAAACAAATAGTGATATTTTCTTTTGACTATACTCTTGTTTTACTATTATTATTATTATGATTTCTATAATGAAGTTTAGTATTAATTATACTCTTATTGAAAAATATTAGGATATGGAGTCTTATTATATTATTACTTATTATTGTTGTTATTGTTATTATTTAAAATTTTCTATATTATTTATTATTGATATTGAGAGTGATGCTATTTATTATTGAGAAATTGATATATTACTGAAAGATGTTGGATCCAAAGATTAAACTAGGTTTGAAGATTTTTAATTAAAGAGACTGTATTCACTGGACATTGAAAAAGACTCTTTTATATATTCTTGAAAGACTTTTTTCATTTAAAGGACTTATTTAAAATAAACTATGCATTAAGTCATTGTAGTTATTTAAACTTCCATGAGAACGAACTTTTATTGTTTTTATTATATTTTTATCTCTTGCTTATAAATTCATAACTTATTTACTGTTATTATATGTATTATCTCCTATGCACTTACAAATGGTAAGTGATGTTGTAACATTATTGTATTTCTTTCAGGGAAATGCTCCTACCTAAATTCAATTCAGAATTATTTTTTGTTAACTATTTTATTTTAATCGCTAATATTTTTTATATTGCGTTAATTTTCTTTTCTTCCATCTCTTGGCTTCCTGGATTTGACAGTTTTATTCCAAAATTTAACTTTTCTAAATTATTATATTTCTGTTGTCTGAACTTGTAGTTTTATTTAACTATCAATTTCATACAAAGTCTTGGGGAGGGGGGATAATATTACAAATTTAAAATTTTTTCGCCAAAACTAACCTTTATACTATCTTAATTTTCTTATAATAATATTCCGTACTTACTTCAAATTATTAAATTAAAATCTTGTTTCTAAATCTAATCTGTTAATCCTTATGCAGACGATATAAATTCTTAATTTGCCTTAAAAAACATTATTCCAGTATGCGTAAATTTAAAAAGATGGCTCTAAATTAAAAATATTCTTAATTAAAACTTTATTTCTTAATATTCCAAATAAAACTGATTTCTTCTATGTTTTTATCAACCCTTTTTAAGAAAGTCTTATTAAATTTATTCCAAACCCATACCTTTAAAAAATATCATTATTTTATTTTATCTATTTATTTATTTTTCCGCCGTCAACGATAATTTGCATATTAATAAATTCATTTCTTTTCTTTTTCTCTTAAAATTAATCATGTATAAAAATCGTCTGCCTAAGATATTTAAAATTCTGAGTCAATTATAAATTGGTTAAATAATATTTTTTTTTAAATAAATTTATCGTCTGTTTAAAATAATCTCGTAGCTGGACAAGAATTCTGTTTACATAAAATAATGATGGTTAGAGATTACAGAATGTTCCAGAACTTTCTTTTTAGTTTAAAAGGGGGAAGTCTCGAGATGAAGAGAAGATTATTCTGTAGATTTCTTGGGTTGCTTCTTCGATGAGGACAGCTCGCTGAAATAATGATGGAATTTTTGCAAAAAGGAGCTTTTCCTTCCTCATTATCACGAATTTAATAAATGAATTTACAGCAGCCCATGACTAATTATTGGATCTTCTACATTTATTTATTATTTTTGTTTTTTCCCTCGCTTGCCATGACTGCGTGTTTCTTTTTAACCAGTGGAAATAATTCGAGTTCTCCTTAAATCGTCATATATATATATATATGTCAAAATTTGAACGGAGGGTGGTTTTGGGGTCTGGGGGTCATGATCGCTGAAAATATACCAAAATTTTCTGGAAGTGCTTTCCTCTGGACGGCTGAAACAGGTAGCTTTTTAATTTTTGTAATGAAAGCTACCTAAAAATGGGATGAGCTCGTTTAACATTCCGGGCTTCATCAGGGAAATATAAACCTCTAAAATATGCTAACCCCCTCCTGGGTGCGCCACTGGAAAAAAAAAAGACATTTTATCTGAGAAATTATATATTTATCTTTTTATACCAACAATTTTTACAACCATATGCAGAACAACTGCTCACAATGATATGTTATAGCCATAAACTTACAAGAAGTCAGAAAAAAATTCAACTACTAGCATAACAAGCAATGAGGAAACCGCGTTTCCTGCCTATAGTGTGCGAACGAAAACCAAACTAAAATTGCCGTGTATTCTTCCACGCTCACCAGGGGATATAATGTTAGGAAATAGGATAAAAAAAACTTAGGCTCCGAGCACACATGCATTTTGCTAAGTTCAACTGAATTTCAGGAAATCCTTTCTTCTACGCCCTTTTGCGGTTTACTGACAATAGAAAACGGAGATATTACAATGGTTCAGGAGACAACTATTTCAACACTACTTAAGCAAAGGCTCCCTGTCCTGCAGCTGGATTGAAGTTGAAAGGCAAAATTCATCATACATCAAACACGCCGACTTCTAACCGCAAAAAGTAGTAGTATGTGCTCACAGCCTTAAGCAGTAGACATGTGCAAGTGCATACTTTCTCGCGGTACTCTGAATTCTTGGAAAAAAAGGTTGTATGCCTTTTTTGCAGGACCTTTTTGTGGTTTCTTTTTAATAGATCTATGGGGAATGAACAAAGAATCGGGAGATAAGCAGATCAACCCTATTTGACGGGAAAATTCCTGTCTTACACTTTGATTGAAATTGAACTGGAAAAGTCATTAACATAAAACGCACCGAATGCGAACATAAAACTCGCCGACTTCTAACCGCAAAATGTGTTTGTGTGTGCTCGCAGTATGGCTTTGTTTTCTTCTTATTTATTTTACATTCTTTTTTTTTTTTTTTTTTTTTTTTTTTTTTTTTTTTTTGTTGATATGATGTCGGGCTCAGTATTCTTCAGTGAAATTATACAGTTTACGCCTGACTTATAAGATCAGCTGACGAAATGCTTCACAGTCGAGATTAGAGGACTTAATGAAACTTTTCTGAATAGCATCTGGAATCATTTACCATATTTAAAAATTACAAATTTGATGATAAGAATTGAAATTTCAGATTAATAAACAAATTAAATTAACAAGAAAAATGTCCCATCCCTTCTCATTTAATTTTCAAACATGTAGTGGAAAATGGACAGTAATATATTTACATTCCTAAAGTTTATTGTAAATCGTAAGATTTATTTTATGTTATATTATACTTTCTTAATATCAAATCAAATGAAAAATATGTCAATAAAATATTGTTCAATATGCAATAAGAGAAAATTCCCAACTAGTGGCGCCAATTAGTTTTGGTGGTTGTAGCTTTGCAATTATGTCTTGTTCATCAATGATGGAAATCAGTTTCTTCTGAGAAGCTGAAATTTCTTTTTTTATTCCTTCTAACAAATAGTGTATTGCCATGTAAAAATAAAAGTTTGTAGCTTGAGTTCAATAAAATCCGAAGTTGAGTGGCCAGCACCCTCAAGAGGACACTTGGTTCACTTTAAAACGGTAAACTGAAAAAAAGTGACTAAAAAAAGAGCGGAAAAGCGTAACATGTAAAAAAGTAATACGAATCTAGGAAAAAAAGTGACCTGAAGAAAAGTTATCGGAAAAAAAGTGACATAAACTACAATAGCGGAAAAAAGTGACAAGGAAAAAAAAGTGACAATGAATTGATTTTGGGGATTCATTCGTTAAGTATGAAAGGGGGATCGGGGGGGGGGGGGCTCATAATTTAGGTAAATGGGTTTTTCATGCTGAATTAACTGTTTTGGTTCAATTTTTGGATATACGTTCATACTGAAAGGACGCTTGCCTGATTAGATTTGGGAAGGGACAATTACCACCCCCCCCCATCCGTTCTCAATTAGATGAATGGATTTTTATGCAGAATTATCCAACGTGTGTCAAATTTCCATATAGGTTCTTTTCGATAAGGCTTGTATATAGTATATAATGCCTGAAGAGATTTAGGAGTTTTAATGGTTAAGTATAGAGGGGGAACGGGGGATAGCCTTTCTTAAATTAAATTAATAACATTTTACGCATAATTATCCGATTTGCTTAGAATTTTGGACATAGGTTCATTATGATAAGATGTATCTCTGATTAGTTACGGGGTTCTTCTGCTTATTATAAAGGGGGGCGAGCAATAATCTCCCCCTTAAACTAAATAAATAGGTTTTTATGCAGAATTATCCCATGTATTTCAAATTTTAAATATAGGTTCTTTCTGATAAGGTGGATCCCTGAATAGTTTTAAGGATTTAATATCTAAGCATAGAAGGGGAATAGAATATAACCCACCTTAAATTAAATTACTTTTTAAGCAGAATTATCGGATTAGCTTCAAATTTTGGATTATAGATAAATTATGATAAGGCGTATGCCTGATTACATACAGGGTTATTTTGCCAATTAAAAATTGGGGCGGGTGATTATCCCCCACTCCCTTAAATTAGATAAATTGTTTTTTATGCTCACTTATCTGATATATTTCATATTTTGGATATATGTTCTTTCTCATAAAGTGAATCCCAGACTAATTTTAAGGGTTTAATGGCTAAGTATAGAAAGGGGGAACGGAGGATAACCCCCCCCCCCTTAGATTAATAAATGGTTTTTTACGCAGAATTATTTGATTTGATTCAAATTTTGAATGTGCGTTCATTATGATAAGGCGAGTCCCTCATTAACTGTGGATTATCCCCCATTTATCCCTCTATACTTAACCTTTAAACCTTTAAAACTATTCAGGGATTTAGTTTATCAGGAAGAACTGTATCCAAAATTTGAAATACGTTTGATAGTTGTGAAAAAAAATATCTTATTTAAAGAGTGGAGGATTAATCGCCCGCTACCCCTATTTAATTAGCAAAAGAACCCCATAACTAATCAGAGATACTCCTTCTTATAATAAATATACATCCAAAATTTGAAGCAAATTGGATAATTCTGCGTAAAAAGCCATTTATTTAATTTAAGGGGGTTTATCCCCCGTTCCCCCTCTATACATAGCCTTTAAACCCTTAAAACTATTCAGGGATACAGTTTATCAGGAAGAAACTATATCCAAAATTTGAAATACATACGATAAGTGTGCATATTTTTTTTAATCTAATTTAAGGCGGGGGTAGTAATCACCCTCCCACCTTTTTAAATAGCAAAAGAACCCCATAACTAATCAGAAATACGTCTTATTATAGTGAACCCATGTCCTAAATTCGAAGCAAATCGGATAATTCTGCATAAAAAGCCATTTATTTAATTTAAGAGGGGTTTCTCCCATCTCCCCTTTATACTTAGCCACTAAATCCTTAAAACTATTCCAGAATTCACATTATCAGAAAGAACCTATATTTAAAAATTGAAATGCATCAGATGATTCTGCATAAAAATCTATTTATCTAGTTTGTCGGGGAGATAATTGCTCGTCCCCCCTTTATGAGATGCAAAAGAACCCCATAACTAATCAGAGATACGTCTTATCATAATGGACCCATGTCCAAAATTCGGAGCAAATCGGATAATTCTTCGTAAAAAGCCATTTACTTAATTTAAGAAGGGTTTCCCCTGTCTCCCCTTTATACTTAGCTATTAAACCCTTAAAACTATTCAGGAATTCACCTTATCAAAAAGAATCTATATTTAAAATTGAAATACATGGGATAATTCTGCATAAAAACCTATTTATCTAGTTTGAGGGGGAGATAATTGCTCGTCCCCCTTTATAATATGCAAAAGAACCCCATAACTAATCACTAATCAGAGATACGTCTTATCATATTAAACCATATCCAAAATTCGAAGTAAATCGGATAATTATGCGTAAAAAGCCATTAATTTAATTTAAGAAAGGTTATCCCCCGTTCCCCCTCTATACTTAACCATTAAACTCTTAAATCTCTTCAGGCATTTTTATACTATATATAAGCCGTATCGAAAAGAACCTATATGCAAATTTGACACATGTTGGATAATTCTGCATAAAAACCCATTCATCTAATTGAGGACGGATGGGGGGGGGGGGTAATCGTCCCTTCCCAAACTAAGCAGGCAAGCGTCTTTTCAGTATGAACATATATCCAAAAATTGAACCAAAACAGTTAATTCAGCATGAAAAACCCATTTACCTGAATTATGACCCCCCCCCCGATTCCCCTTTCATACTTAACGAATGAATCCCCAAAATTAATAATAAATCCCCAAAATCTATTCCTTGTCACTTTTTTTCCTTGTCACTTTTTTTCCTGTAACTTTTTTTCCGTGTCACTTTTTTCCGCTTTTGTAGTTTATGTCACTTATTTTCCGTTTACCAGTAAGATGGAAAAAATTGCAAGAAATTGATAAATAAAGGAATTTAATAAATAAAGGAATTCTTTATTAGTGTAATATTTGCTAAAACCAAAAAAAGTACGTTTTTTATGTTTTGATCAGTGACATTAGTATTTTCAATTATTAATAAACAATTAAAGAGAAAAAGTGTTAATAAGTAAGTTAAAAGA
The DNA here is from genome assembly GCA_964019185.1 of Maratus speculifer. Taxonomy (NCBI): domain Eukaryota; kingdom Metazoa; phylum Arthropoda; class Arachnida; order Araneae; family Salticidae; genus Maratus; species Maratus speculifer. Next base: position 4,194,910 of record CAXHSM010001189.1, read on the forward strand.
TCTTTATAAAGGTTCACACAAATGTTATACAAATATACAATAAATACATTAAGCCCAACTGGGTTGAAAAAATTAGCCAGGGCCAGGGATCGAACACGGAACCACAGCATTCCAGTATTTGGTACTGGGGAAAGTTATTACCCATCTATAGATGGCTAATAACTTCCCCCGACTTTGCTTATTAGTGAGAATTTGCAGGCTCAGCTATCGGCCGGAGAAGCTGAAACTGGAATGCTGTGGTCCCGAGTTTGATTCCTGGCTCTGGCTAGTTCTTCATTCTAGTTGGGTTTAATGTATTTATTGTACATACGTTTATAGTTTGGATGCAAGCATTATTTTTGCGTGTTTTAATAAGATCTTTGTTAAGTTACACCTAAAATGAGCACAGTTTAAGAAGAAAGGATTTTACTCTTGAAAATTTTCAACTTCAGGTTTTTGACGGATTTAATACGCTGAGAAGGTCCTAACTCGATTTGGTGGGTTTTAGAAAATGTCCAAAAATTATTGTGGGGGTTTTCTCTCAAAAATTATCTGTCAAATTATTTGTTTATATTCTAATTCTCCGTACCTTATGAATATCATTAAGGCAATGACAGGATTTGAGGTAACTTTTAAAACCCTTCCCTCCCCCATCCGAGTTCCGAGAAAGCAAATACGCCCAAATTTCTAAAAACCATGTCAATTTAGTGTTTATATTCTAATATGAGCCATGTGTATTATTATCAGACCTATTTAAATATCTGATTTGTAAATAAGCGCGCGTTTTTTCGGGTGTGCGCATTTTAGGTAGATTTCATATGAAATACTATCTATTGCATTCTCCCCCATGTTGGAATTTCTGAAAAATTTTTGCAGATCTACACCGATCATGACTCCTAGACCCCAAAACTACCACCAATAAAAAAGTTTACATATATATATATATATATATCGGTGTATATCACTTTCTTCTGGACACGATAACTTCTATAATTATGATCAGATCTTTAAACTTTTACATAAAATCAAGGAGCACAAAATCTCGGTTGAGTTCGTGAATGGGTAAAATCGGACCAAGCGGGTGGAAATTGGGAGGGTTTTTGTAAAAACCGAAAAAACGCGATAACTTCTTAAATAAAATAGATATCAAATCAGTTTAAAGTTTATATTACTTCTCGAAAATGGGCTAAAAGTTTATGCATGACAGATTTTTGGTAAAGTTAAAAATGGGCTCAAGGGGCGAAAAAAACAGGGTTTTTGGGAGAAAAAAAATCATAACTTCGTCAATTCTCAAGATATCAAATCCAACTAAATTTTTTATAAATGTACTCAACACTATCTAAAACTTTTGTATTTAGAAGTTTTTGATAGGACCAACTTTTACCGACGGAAAAAATTAAAAACGAAAAGAAAAAGGGGGGAGGAAAAAGAAAAAAATCTATAACTTACTCAATTCTTAAGCAATCAAATATAATTAAATTTATTTTACATCTTCTCAATAATATCTACAACTTTTACATTAACAAGTTTTTCATAAGACCAATTCTTCTAGCAAAAATAAATTAAACAAAAATAGGAGTTGGAGAAAAAAAACTTCAAATCCAAACTGCTTATATTCAGACTCATTTTTAAATTCATTTTTGATTTTAAACGCATCCAAATGGCAGATTCTCTTCTTTAGGAACTGTATAAAATGACGCATTGGTCGATTTTTTAATAAAGTCAGAATATATTTCAAAAAAGGCTGCCAAAAAAGGTATTTTGAACAGAATTTTCCGACGTTATGGATATTGAAAAATTGAGAAAGTATAACAAATTGCGTTTTTTCAGACTCATTTTTAAATTCATTTTTTGCTCTGAAACGCATCCAGTTTACAGGTCCTCTTATTTAGAAACTATATAATGTGACGCATTGATCAGTCTTTTTATAAAGGCTGAATATATTTTTATAAATGTTGTCAAAGTGGACACTTCGCACAAAATTTCCCGAAGCGATCATTATAAAGAATTGAGGTTGTACTCAAATAATAATTTGGTTATTTTATAACTCATTTTTAATTTCAATTTTGCTCTCAAACGCATTCAATTGACAGTTTTTCTGTTAATTAGGAACTGTATAATGTGAAGATTGGTCGATGTTTTAATAAAGTCAGAATATATTTCAAAAAAGGCTGCCAAAAAAGGTATTTTGAACAGTATTTCCCGACATTATGGTGATTGAAAGATTGAGGAAGTATAACAAATTGCGTTTTTTCTGATTCATTTTTAAATTCGTTTTTGCTCTCAAACGCATCCAGTTTACATGTCCTCTTATTTAGAAACTATATAATGTGACGCATTGGTCAGTTTTTTGATAAAGGCTGAATATATATTTTTAAATTCTGTCAAAGTGGACACTTCGCACAAAATTTCCCGAGCGATCATGATAAAGAATTGAGGTTCTATTCAAATAACAATATGGTTATTTTATAACTCATTTTTTATTTCAATTTTGCCCTCAAACGCATACAATTGACAGTTTTTGTTATTTAGGAACTATACAATGTGCCGTATTGGTCGATTTTTTAATAAAGTCAAAATATATTTTAAAATAGGTTGTCAAAATGGGCATTTGAGTCGAATTTAGCTTAAGATGATTTTGATAAAACTTGTTTCTACAAAAAAATTAAATTAGAATTTTTTCAAAAGCGGCCGAATCAAGTTATTAAACTAGATGCATCTATAATCAAATTTTATTTTTAGCACTTTCCAACAAAGTTGAAAAGTGCTTATGCATTCGGTTTGTCTGGCAATCTGTCCGTCTGGTCGGATGGCCGTCTGTCCGTCTGTCCGTCTGTCCGTCTGTCCGCGCTCTAACTCCCGTAAATATACTCGGATTGCTATGAAATTTTTATACATTATTGAGGTTTACCCTAGCACGAACCCTATTGAAAATGAAGTATCTACCATGATTAGTTTATCTACAGAGAGAATCAAAAGTTTCCCATTACATTACGGCCTATGGGGAAAAATCGTTAATATACTCGGATCGCCATGAAATTTTAGGACGTTATTGACGTTTACCCTAGCACAAATCCTATTGAAAATGAAGTTTCTACCATGATTAGTTTATCTACAGGGCGAATCAAAAGTTTTCCATTACATTACGGCCCATGGGGAAAAATCGTTAATATACTCGGATTGCCATGAAATTTTAGGACGTTAATGACGTTTACCCTAGCACAAGTCCTATCGAAAATGAAGTTTCTACCATGATTAGTTTATCTACAGGGCGAATCAAAAGTTTGCTATTACATTACGGCCTATGGGGAAAATCGTTTCAAAGGAATTTTAAATATGTTATACCCCGTCAAACATATTGAAATATGCATTCTATAAAATATAAGGTGAAAATGTAGCTATTATTCATTTACAGGGCCACACAAAAGAATTTCATTAGATAATGGTAAAACGGGGAATTGTGTGTGACATATTTTAAATATATTAAGCTTTTTCGTGTATAATAAAATTGATATATGTCACTGAAGCTTAATATAAATTATACGCTACTGTTTTGCATAATATGAAGTACATAGCATTTACAGGGCCATACAAAAGATTTCAAAGAGTATATTCTTTCCGAAGTAGCGTATATGTATCCGATGATGAAATGCATTTTAATTATGATATTCGCGTTTATATTTCGCTAAATATATGCACATTATATGGTGTGTATAAATGTTATAGTTGATATACCGGGCTACCCAAAAGAGCTCACCAACGTTACTGAATATGAGCGTAAATTATTTAAACGTGGTTCTTAAATAAGCTATGTATTTTTACGCTGAGATGCATTCAATTTACTGAGAAATGTTTGCAGAATATAGATAAAGGGATATACAGGGCCACGCAAAGAATTCGGTACATGGACGCCTATGAATGATGATTTATGACAATGTTATTTCAGTTGTTTTAAAAGTAGTTTAGTTTACAATAAATTTTAGCCTAATGCTGACGTGTAATAAAGGTACAATGTAAACTACAGAGCTGAACAAAAGTACTCAAGTATGTTTCCATCTAATAGTATGAATTGCTGAAAAAGAAATTACAAGCTACTGGGTATTTTCTTGCTAAGCTAAATTTTCCCATTATATGAAGTGACATATGAAATACAGGGTTGTTCTAATGTACTGGAATACATATTTGGGTATATTTGGCTATACACTATTATTTCCCTAAATTACAAAGTTTTGTTAAAGATTTCATTAAGTGTTGGAAAGTGCTTCATAATCTATGCTTAACGCATGATTTTTCTTACTTGTTTGATGTTGAAATGAGCACTCTTCAAAATCTACCTCCGCCTATAGGCCAAGCCGACAAGGATTTTTTCCGGTGCGCTTTTTCCGCCTACCCTCAAAAAATATTTCACAAAATTTCAGAAAACTTTAGAATCAGTTAGACTTTTATATAAACTAGGCTCGATAATGTTAAACCAATAAGCATATTTCTTCGTTTAAATTTAAATATTTTAAAATTATTTTTATTTTATTTTATGTTTAGGATTGCTAAGCTTGATCTTTAATATCTGGCTGCTTTAAGGATGTATTTCGATTCAAACTGCATATTTTCCAACTTATTTTTAAATTCATTTGTGCTCTCAAATGCATCAAACTGGCAAATTGTCTTACTTAGAAAGTACACAAGGTGCCGTGCCGTGGTTGTCGATTCTTTGATAAATGCAGAAAATATTGCAAAAAAGGCAATCAAAAGCAGCACCTTGAACTGATTTTTTCGAAACAGGAGCTTTGGAGACGAAAAAAAGGGTGTATCCTAGTGAGAAGGTAATTGTTTATAAATCAAATTGTAATGAACTGAGAGTAAATGACATCATACGGCACTTTATACGTCTCTTCAAAAATCCCCCCAGCAAGTTTTATGTTTCCACTTTTAAAAATGTGTCTGAAATTGTATCGGAAAATTTCGAGCTATTGAAGGTGGAAAAGCGTTTTTTCGAATACATCCTTAACTTTTCGAATTTCGGAATAGATTTTTTTTTTTAACTTTTACATCTGGGACCGGTTTTGAAACTGAAAATACCTTTTTAAAAAATTCTGCAAAAATTAAAAAACAGCTTTATTAAAATTCAACTTCCGCTATCCAATGAAAAAAATAGTGAAAAAAACTGGAAAATATTTAAATTTAAAAGAGAAATTCGAAGAAAACAGCCGTAAAGCATACTGGTCACTCAGCTTTGAAATTCACCTCCGTAATGTTAAGTCTACGGACGTTTGATTCCATTCACATATTTAAAGAATCTGTTGGATAAATGAATATTTTTAATTCCTTTTCCTGCATACTCTTCTTAAAGGTTGCCTCTCTTTTTCTTAATTTTCAAAATCTATGCTGAATATAATATTTTATGTGTTAAAAACTGATTTACTGCACGTAAGATTTTAACATTTCATGTAACATTAAAAGGTAAAATCCGACTTATAACGCACATTTTTAATATATAAAAAAAGATCAAATTTTGTGGGCACGCGTTATACGCCTAGCATTAAAATGATAGTTTAAAAACAATAATAGGGTGATAATAAAAATTCAGCTTTAATAATTAATAAACTTTTATAGGTAACAGCTATAATAATTTTAGTTTGTATGAGTTGATTCAATTAAAATTTTGTAAATAAATATATATATATTTTTAAATATTTAATGCTGCGTATGTCGTATGTTTTATTTTCATTTATATATTAATTTTTAAATTAAACAGTAATTTTTAAAATTAACAGTTTTTGTAAACAGTAACAATTTTATTATAAATAAAAAGAGAAAATAAATTTCTTTATGTATTTTATAGGTAAAACATTTTTAATGATTGTTTAATTTCAAAAAGATTCTTAAAAGAAAAAGTACAAATAAAAAATAAAATGTATTGTTATCGCTGTCAAAAGATGAATATTTATTTAAATTATTTATAAAACAAGTCTAAAGTGTTTCTTCTTTCTTTCTTTTCTTTTTTTTTTCTTTTTGATAAAGGCGTATTTTAAAAATCAACGTATTTTCCACATTGCTTCCATCTACAGTTCAGAGAATATACTGTTTACTATTATTGAAAAGCTTTCGATTATTTTCTTTTTACGTTAAAAATAATGGTATAACAGAGGAAGTTCTTTGAGAGAAAATGTCGCCAGAATCAATGGGTAATTTGAACCACAAAATGCCAGATAACAACGTGCACATCTAATCATACATGTGTGAATACCCCCAAGGTAGGAACTTTGCTTGCCTTTGTGCTTCCTCAGACTGTACCCTTTATAAAGAAGGGGTCTCTCAACAAGCGTCTATAGGGACAGCACTATCACAGAATGCACAGCGCACAAGTTTCGCTTTCAAGAAGCGAAAACCAGTTTTCACGGGGGAGAAAAGTGATTTTATTGAATGCGTTGGCTTCAGCGGTGGTAGTGCAGTCTACGCGATGCGAACGAGATGAATCCCTTTCGTTGGTTTCGAATACTTAAAACATTCGTTTAAAAGCTGTTCAAATGTGTTAAAAAGCCCTACAGATTAATAAATAATAGATAAAGAGTTATCAGAATATAGATTTATGGATTTTGAAAACATTTCAGAAATTCTTTAATAGTTTCTGCAATTTTTCCCCGCCTTCATTATTACTTGAAAATTAATTTTTTATTACTTTACTTTTTCATTTGTTCAATTTGTATTGCGACGTGGTCAAGGACTTTTTTAATGGGCTTAAAAAAACTATAATTTAGGACTATCATAAATTTGTATTAGTACAAAATATGTAAATTACCAAAATAAGAGGCAGAAAATAGTTTAGATCATTTTCCGTTTTAAAATATTGATTTATAAATTAAAATTTCTTAGTAAGGGTAATTCTCAAAATATGGAAATAGACATGTATTATAGGCATTACCTGATATTTACAGGATTAATATGATAATACGAATCCCCTAAAAATAATAAGAACATAATTTCAGTAGTACATCATGCGTGTCATAATATTAATTTACGTTAAAAAGTATTCTAAATAAAATGAATAATTACTGTTATTATTATCATGCATCTTGAATTATAATTCTATTTTTCCTATCACTTTCGTGTGTTGAAAATTAGATTAAATGTAAAAATTAAAAAAACCCTCCCTCTTTTTTTTTTTTTTTTTTTTTTGTAAAAGAAATTTATTTTCTATGGTAAAATGTGAAAAGCTGTTTAATTTCTAAGTAATTAAATAAAAATACTAACTATTTTCATGCATTTACTAATGAAAACAGTTTTGAGGACGGGTCAGAAATTTGTGATTATGGATTTAATATATAATAAACTTTTCTGTAAACATTTTCATAGGAGGGGGCATATAATATTTTTTTTCTTTCTTCCATTTTAAATATGAATATTTATTTGTTTATGCATGTTATCTAATCCTTTGAAAATGTGGAACTAGCTGTGCATATTGCAATTAAGAGTGCTCCTAAATCGAAAAATGCAACTTTATCACATAAGTTTTAATTTATTTTTGTTCGGAAATAAATGAAACTAACAAGTGTTGTTCAAAAACTATCTAATCGCACTATTTTTTTTTTTTTTTTTTTTTTTTTTTTTTTTTTTTGAGAGAGAGAGAGAGAAAGAGGGAGGGGGCAAGCGCAATAGATCCTTTAGAAAAGTGTCAAAATGGACATTTTGAACCGAATTTTTGCGAAAATAGCCTTAAAAAATGGAAAATGAATGGAAAACAGTTCTATAAAAAACATTAATGATAATAATTAACATAAATGTTTGATATTCACATGTCGGTGATGGTATCATGAAATATCACGAACTCAATTTTGATGCATTAGGAAAGCTCTTATTAATCTATAGTTATAGCAATTTACTGGGATTTAATGAAATTTTCTCACATAAAGCTTAGTTAAACTAATAAAATTAAGGTACTGCAGATCTGGATAAAAATATTTCCTACAATTTACAATAAATGATAAGCTGTGATATAAGTAGATATAAGGAAAAGAAATCACATTTATTCAGGGAATGAATTTATGTCTTATTAAAATAACCAATGAATGCATTGAAAAAAAGGGGGGGGGGCGGCTGAAATCAGGCAATAGCCTGATTTCAGCAGAGTTTGATTTCTATGTGTCTCCCCCCCACATCTCCTCCCCACACACACTTCCATTGTGTCTTTATACAAATTAAAACAGCCGGATGGAATAAATACAGATTACTTTTAAAGTTTGAACTATCAAATATTCAAAAACTTATAAAACAGTTCATGTTATATATATTTATGATAACGTAGGGTGAGAGGAACAATACTACATCACGTTAAAAATGCAAATGAGTATTGTTCCAAAACAAGCTGATTTTACTATCACATTAGTTATGGAAAACATTTGAGTTGAATTACCAAACATGTTTTGTGCATGTTCTTAAAATAATTTTACGTTTTATATTAAATTATTATGAATAAGCACATAATTTCATCATATGAGAAATTTCATTTTAATTTATCGCATGATTTTCTTTTAACTATCAACAATTAAAAAATAAAAAAGAAAGAAATGAGAAAGTATTTTTAGAATAAAACTATACATCTAAATGTTTGGTTATTAATTTCCATGGGGATCTGAAATTACTTATATTTTACCATTATGTTATAGATAATAAACATAAATAAATCTATCGCTCTATAACTTTTTAAACTAATAATAATAATAACAATAATACATAATTAATTAAATAAATTATTAAAAAAGATAAATAAAGGGAAAGAAATAAAGAAAAAACAATCTTTTAAACAATCTTTATAACTCATAAACTCATTTTGAGTGTAAATGCTTCATGCTCGAAGCACAAGTTTGCCGAAAAGATAACAGGTTTCGAAACTTTTATAACATAAAAATTAAAGCTTCACAATATTAACAAAGGGTTTCATAGCACATTAATACTTGAGTAACGAAAACTTTAACATTATGTAGAAAGAAAGTAGCATAAACTGTAAAACTATTTGCACAGAATATGCACACACTAAGGAAACGACAAAGTCCAAACGCACACGCAATAAAGCCAGTGGTCGAAAACGGACGAAAACCGGTCAGAGGAGCTATCGAAACAGAAACTTGTGCCTTGTGTATTTTGTGAGGGTGCTGTCTTTAGACGCTTGTGTCTCTCACGCTCTCTCACCACTCTGAATCCATTATAGGAAGCCTTGCCTGACATGAGTCAATTCTCCTTCAGGAGAGATTAAAAAAAAAGTGTTACAAAGAAACAAATAATATTGACCTTATGTCTTATTTAAAAGGCTATTTAACTTTTTTGTTTCTTCTTCTTTGTACAAAAAGGATGTAAATCAGATAAAAAATGCATTTTATGCTATTGCTACTTATTAGAATGCGTATCAAACAAAAGAGAAAATTCTGTTGTTGAATCGATTTTCTCAAGATTTCAATCAACAAGGAGAATTGGTTCGCCATAGGAATGTTATAATAACTCCGAAACTTGAGAAAAAATACATAAACTTTAGACCTTAACAAAAAAAAAAAAAAAAAAAAAAAAAAAAAAAAAAAACTTTAAAAGTTAGCTTTGAACACTTTAAGGCTGATCACAGAAAAAGCGTACCTATTTACAAATCACTTATTTAAGTATTAAGTATGTTGTATGTTATAAAATACATGGTTAACTTTAAAATATAAACAAATGATTTTTTTTTTTTTTTTTTTTTTTTTTTTTTTTTTTTTTTTTTATTTGGACTTCATTGCTCTGTCGGGATTGAGATTTGGGAGGGGGGGGAGGGTGGCTTTATAAGTTATCTTGAAAAAAAAGGGGGGGATTGGAAAAAAGTAACAGAAAAAAACAAGAGAGGAAAAAACATGACATGGGAGAAAAAAAGATAAGGAATTGCTAAATATTGAACTTGTCCATAAATAAGTACTAAAAATTAAAGTGGTAACAAAGAGTGTATTTTTATGTTCTGATCAGTGGAATTAATGTCTTCAGATATTAATTGAATAAATAAGAATGTTAAAAACCAAAATTTTATTATTGATGATGTGATTTATTGATGTTATTATTGCATTAAAATATATCTTTCATTTTAAGTATTAAAATATAACCCTCAGCTGACATTAAATATTAAACTTAGTTTCATTTAAAAAAAATGATTGAAAAAACGATAATATATTTTATTAACTGGTAGTAAATTAATTAAAATAATTGTAAAAAAATTAATTAAATAATAAAAATTAGTTTCACTAACAAGAATTGATTTAAAAAATGATAATACTTCATTAACTGATAGTAAATTAATAAAAATAATAGAATAAATAAATAGTATTAAATATTAAAAATTAGTTTCGTTAACAAGAATTGATTTAAAAAATATATTTTATTTACTGATAGTAAATTAATAAAATTATTATTTAATAACTAAAATTAAATATTAAAAATTAATTTCACTAACAAGATTTGATAATAATATTTTATAAACTGATATAATATGACAATATTTTATTAACTGATAGGAAATTGATAAAAATAATTATAATTAAATAAAATTAAGTATTCAAAAATTAGCTTCTAAAAATGAAAGCATCTTGATATAAATAATAAAACTGTAACTGAAATCAAAAACATAAAATACAATGTTTATAGATTTATATTAGTTACCCAATGCAAAGAAAAAAAAAAACTTGAAAAGAAAATTAATTATTTAAAAAAAAAAATCTTCCACACAATTAATACTATTGAGCAAGTGTTTCCATTGTTACTTAAAAAGAAAAAAAATTCATTTAAATGTATGGAATTTTAGACAAGATATTTAAAAAAAATTTCTTTTATAGAATTATCAATATCAGGTCGGTGTTTTCAAGTTTGTGAAGTAACCGATAAACGGAAAAAAAGTGACATAAACTACAAAAGCGGAAAAATAAGTGACACGGAAAAAAAATTACAGGAAGAAAAGTGACGAGGGAAAAAAATTACCGGAAAAAAAGTGACAAGGAATTGATTTTGGGGATTCATTATTGATTTTGGGGACTCATTTGTTAATTATGAAAGGGGGGAGATCGGGGTGAGGCTCTTAATTTAAGTAAATAGGATTTTCATGCTGAATTAACTGTTTTGGTTCGATTTTTAGATATATGTTCATACTGAAAAGACGCTTGCCTGATTAGTTTTGGGAATGGATGAATACCCCCCCCCCCTCCAATCCACCCTAAATTTGACAAATCTTTTTTTTTTTATGCTGAAGAAAAATAATTGCAGTTAGATGGCGCTACGCGCTATGCAATTTCCTTAACTTCAACTTCCACTTTTAGAACACTCTGAAGTTTGTAAATGGAGTGCAGCCGATTTTTGTTTTGATTCGAATGTTTTGATTTCGACAAAAAATGTAACAATTAATTTGAGAATAGATATTAAATGGAGCATTGTATCTCCAGATGATTTAAAGTTGTGTAAATATGTAAAAAGAATTGTAAATACATATTTTTTTTATCTTATTAAACGTTTTAGTTGTAGAAAAATTCTTCGAAGAATTTACTGAGTTTTCGATTTGATTCTGCTTCACATTTTTCTTTTGTGTATTTATTCGGAAGACAACATTTGAAATTAGAACATTTTTATAGATTTTACGATTACCTATTTACATATGATTTACTCGACCTTGATTTTCGAATGAGAAACCTTGATTTGAAGATAGCATATATATATATTACATATGCAGAATTATCCAATGTGTATCATGTTTTGAATATAGGTTATTTCTGATAAGGTTAATATATAATATATTAATGAAGAGTTTGGGGGTTTAATTGTTAAGTATAGAGGGGGAACGTGGGATAACAAGTATCTCTCATAAGTTATGGGGTTCTTTTCCTTATTATAAAAGGGGACACGATGGGCAGGGCAATTATATCCCTCTCAAATTAGAATAATCGGTTTTTATGCAGAATTATCCGATTTGTTTGAAATTTCAGACATAGGTTCATTATGAGAAAACGTATCTCTGATTACTTATGAAGTTCTTTTGCTTATTATAAAGGGGGGAACGGACAATTATCCCCCCCCCTCAAATTAGATAAATCGGTTTTTATGCAGAACTATTCAGCGTATTTCAAATTTTAAATATAGGTTCTTTCTGAAAAGGGGAATCCTAAATAGTTTTAAACATTTAATGGCTAAGTATAAAGGGGATCGGAGGATAATCCCCCTTAAATTAAATAAATAACTTTTTACAGAGAATTATCCTATTTGCTTCGAATTTTGGCTGTAAGTTCATTATGATATGGCGTATCCCTGATTATTTATAGGGTTATTTTGCTAATTAAAACGGGGGCCATTAGCCCCCCTTAAATTAGATAAATTGTTTTTTATGCACAATTATCCGATGTATTTCAAATTTTGGATATAGGTTCTTTCTCATAAAGTGAATCCCTGAATAGCTTTAAGGGTTTAATGACTAGTATAGAAGGGGGGGGGGGGATAATCCCTCTAAAATTAAATAAATAATTTTTTTACACAAAATTATCCGATTTGCTTCGAATTTTAGATATAGGTTTATTGTGATAAGGCGTGTCACAGATCAGGTATGGATTGAATGATTAAATATAATCGGAGGAAATGGGGGAGCAAGTCCCCTTCTTAATTTGTTTTTCGAGGGGCATTATTCCTTGAAAATTAAACTGTGTAATATGCAATTAGTGTGGATAGCCTATGAGCTCAGTGCCATCAGTTGAAATGAGCAATATTCTTTTTATTTATATTCTGACCAGAGGCATTAATATTTTCAGATATTAATAAAACAAATAAATAAAATAAATATTAATAAGTAAATAACAAGACCTTTGTTAAGTTATTACTCCATAAATAATCAGAGATACGTCTTATCCACCCGTTCCCCCTCTACACTTAACCATTAAATTCCCAAAACTCTTCCGGCATTCTATGCTATATATTAGTCTTATCAGAAAGAATCTATATCCAGAATTTGATACACGTTGGATAATTTTCCATAAAAACCCATTTATCTAATTTAGGGCAGATAGGGGTGGGGTATTCATCTGTTCTCAAAACTAATCAGGCAAGCGTCTTTTCAGCATGAACATATATCCGAAAATTGAACCAAACCAGTTAATTCAGCATGAAAATCCCATTTACCTAAACTAAGGGCCTCCTCTTGACCCCCCCCCCCTTTCACACTTAACGAATGGGTCCCCAAAATCAATTCCTCGTCACTTTTTTCCGGTAACTTTTTCCCCGGAGAATAACTTCCGTTAAATTAAATAAGTGGCTTTTTACGCAGAATAATCCGATTTGCTTCAAATTTTGGATAAATGTTCATTATAATAAGGAGAATCCCTGATTTGTTGTGAATTATCCCCTGTTCACCCTTCTATACTTATCCATTAAACACTTAAAAATATTCAGGGATTCACTTTATCAGAAAGAACTTATATCCAAAAATTTAAAAATACGTGGGATAGTTGTGCAAAAAATAGGTTATCTTATTTTAGGAGGGGGGATAATCTCCCGCTCCCCCTTTTTAATTAGCAAAAGAACCTCATAATTAATCAGCGATACACCTTATATGAATCTACATCCAAAATTTGAAGGAAATAGGTTAATATAGCGTGAAAAGCCATTTATTTAATTAAAGGGGGGGGGGGGTATTAAACCCTTAAAACTATTCAGGGATTCACTTTATCAGAAAAAAACCTATATCAAAATTTGAAATACATCGGATAAGTGTAAATGAAAAAACAATTTATAAAATTTAAGGGGGGAATAATCACCAGCCCTTCCCTTTTTAATTAGCAATAGAACCGCATACCTAATCAGGGATACGCCTTATCATAATGAACCTATAATCCAAAATTTTAAGCAAAACCGATAATTGTGCGTAAAAAGCAATTTATTTAATTTACCGGGAGTTATATTCTATACCCCTCCTTACTTAGCCATTAAACCCTTAAGGGTGTTCTCAACTGCTCCGCTCAACAAGCGCAAAACGATTTGACACTTTCACAAATTCATTTTTTAACGGAAAGATATAAAATTGGAATGCCTGACTATGGAAGTGATTTCGAATCGAACACAATTTTCCATTTTATGATAGTTAAATTATCTATCTAGTTTAGGGATGAGATTTCCGCTTTTTTGCACACCAGTAAAATCTTAGAGAAAATGCTATATTATTAAAGCGGAACATTTTTGTGATTTATAATAACAACATTTTCTCTAAGATTTTACCGGTGTCCAAAAAAGCGGAAATCTCATCACTGAACTAGTTCTAAGCTATTTCGATCACCTGATCACCCGTTTTTCGACTGCTTTTTGACCGGTTTTTCCAGTGGCGTAGCTAAGGGGGGGCAAGGGGGGCGTCCGCCCCGGGCGCCGAGGCTTAGGGGCGCCAAATTGAGAGAAATTGTTATATATCTATATTGGGGTGGGGGCGCAAAATTTCTTGCTGGCCCCGGGCGCCGAAAAACATAGCTACGCCACTGGGTTTTTCTGTTTTCGTCGGAAAAAAGTGCTCAAAAACATGAAATTGAAGGCTTTTTATGAAAAATCTATTGTTTTTTTGGGTTTTTTTTTTTTTTATAAAAAACAGAAAATTGAGTGCAATTAGCCAGTTTCTGAATAACAACACCTGCTATTTTCATGCAGTTCCGAACAAAAATAAATTAATGCATGTGTCACAAAGTGGCCCATTTTGACTTAAGAACACCCCTAACACTATTCAGGAATTCCCCTTATCAGAAAGAACCTATATTTAAAATTGAAATACATCGTATAATTCTGCATAAAAACCGATTTATCTAGTTTGAGGGGGAGATAATTGCTCGTCCCCCCCTTTATAATAAGCAAAAGAACCCCAGTACTAATCAGAGATACGTCTTATCATAATGAACCTATGTTCAAAATTCCAAGCAAATCGAATAATTCTTCGTAAAAAGCTATTAAGTTAATTTAAGAGAGGTTATTCCTTGTTCCCCCTCTATACTTAACCATTAAACTGCCAAAACTCTTCAGGCATTATATAGTATATATGTAAGCCTTATCAAAAAGAACCTATATTAAAAATTTGACACACGTTGGATAATTCTGCATAAAAGCCCATTTATCTAATTTAGGGCGGATAGGGGGGGGGGTAATCTTCCCTTCCCAAAACTAATCAGGCAAACATATTTTCAATATGAACATATATCCAAAAATTGAACCAAAACAATTAATTCAGCATGAAAAATCCATTTACCTAAATTATGAGCCTCCCTCCGATTCTCCTATCATACTTAACCAATGAATCCCCAAAATCAATAATAAATCCCCAAAATCAATTCCTTGTCACTTTTTTTTGGTACCTTTTTTTCCTTGTCATTTTTTTCCGGTCACTTTTTTTCCGTTTACCCAATTTATTTGTATTTGCAAAATTTAGATTGAACCTATATTAGTTTAATAATTATAAATAATTAAGGATTTATTAACTGTTCATCTTAAAAGAATGCAATATTCAAATATTTTTTATTTATTTATTTTTAATCATGCAACAATCTATTTGCAATTTCCCATATTCTATGCGGTAGGCGGAAAAAAGCGTCTCCGGAAAAAAGCGCCCCGGAAAAAAGCGTCCCTGGAAAAAAGCGCACCGGAAAAAAGCGTCCCTTTTTACAAATCACATATTTAAATAAGTCTGATAATAGTGATAATAGTGATAACACTAGAGTGAGACGGTTTTATGAAATTTGAGCATCCTTGCTCTCTCGGGACTGAGATGGGCGAAGGTTGGGGGGGGGGGGGGCTTTAAAAGTTATCTCAAAACCTGTTATTGCCTCAATGGAAAAAAAATGTAGGATACGAAAAATAAGATTATAAACACTAGGTACTTAAATGATTTTTTTTTAAATTCAGTCTCCCTTGTTCTTCTGTGGTGGTGTTTGGGGGGGGGGGAGGGGGAGAGGGCGATTGTCTACAAACTCTGAATTTACTCATACTCTTACATTATTTTTTTTATATTATTTATAATTTGATTATTTATAATTTAAATTATACATAATTAATTTATATATTATATGATTATTATTTTTATTATTATTATCAAATTACATATTAATATTTTATTGCATTTTATATTATATATTTATAGTTATATAATACATATTAATTATTAATATATTAATATAATATATTAATTGTAAATAATTAATAATATAGTTAATAGATTAATAATAATAATAATAATTTATAATAAATAATTTATAATAAATAAATAATACATAATTATAAATTAAATATAAAATTAAATAAAAAAAAATAAAAAAAATGTACAAATAAATATTATTAAATATTAAATATTATACTCATTAACAAAAATTTATTTAAAAATGATAATACTTTATTAACTCATAGTTATATCAACTCATATATATATTTTTCATTCAGCCAATCTTGTTCTTCTGTGGGGGCGGGGGGGGAGGTGAGCCTACAAACTCCAAATCTATCATTGCTTTAGACGATAACATTTTTTCGGAATGTTTTTTAGAATTTAGGGAAAAAAGTGACTGGAAAAACAAGAGCGCAAAAAGTGACAAAGAATTGATAAATATTGAACTTGTGGATAAATAAATGATAAAAACTAAAGTGGTAAAAACAAATGTCTCATTTATATCATTCTCGTAGGACAGCGGTTCCCAACCTTTAATACGCGTACCCTTGGGGATACGTAGCGAGATTGCTGGAGGTATATGACAATAGTATCAGTAATGGCAGGTGATAAAATATCATTTTTTAAATAAATTCTTGTTAATGTGTAGATTTTTTAATATTTAATTTTATATATTTTTACACTTATTTTTATTATGTCCTATAAGTTAATAAAATATTATCATTTTTAAAATTAATTCTTGTTGATGAAACTAGATTTTTAATATTT
Source organism: Maratus speculifer (assembly GCA_964019185.1). Lineage (NCBI taxonomy): Eukaryota > Metazoa > Arthropoda > Arachnida > Araneae > Salticidae > Maratus > Maratus speculifer. Next base: position 4,211,816 of record CAXHSM010001189.1, read on the forward strand.
AATTTTATTTATTAATACATTTATTTTTAATTTTATATTTAATTTATATTTATGTATTATTAATTTATTACTTATTTATTATAATTTTTTTATTCTGTATTATTATTATATTATATTAATACATTTATTATTATATATTATGTTATATATTATATAAATATAAATATATAAATGTAATATAAAATATAATAAAATATTAAAATGTAATTTTATAATAAAAATAATCAAATTATAAATAATATTAAAAAAATAAATATAAGAGATATATTTCAAAGTTTGTAGATACCCTTTCCCCTCCCCCCGCCTCACTCCTCAGGAGAACAAGGGACACTGAATTAAAAAAAATCATTTAAGTACCTAAAGTTTATTATCTAGTTCTTCGTACCTTACAATTTTTTTTTATTAAAGCAATGACAGGTTTTGTGATAACTTTTAAAGCCCCCCCCCCCCGCCCATCTGAGTCCCGATAGAGTAAAGACTTAAATTTCATAAAACCGTCTAAATCTAGTGTTTATATTCTAAGATTAACCATGTGTACTATTATCAGACTTATTTAAATATGTGATTTGTAAAAAGGGACGCTTTTTTCCGGTGCGCTTTTTTCCGGGGACGCTTTTTTCCGGGGACGCTTTTTTCCGGGACGCTTTTTTCCGTGCGCTGTTTTTCGGGGACGCTTTTTTCCGTGATTCATTCTATGCAAAGAAGTTTCAAGAATGAATTGTGCAGTTTTATGCCCCACTGTTTTAATGCATTAATGTTTTATTTAGAATATATTGATTAATGTGCATCTAACTCTCATGCATAATTCTTTCGACATTATTTTATCAAATATAAGTTTTTTATACTTCTTGACACGACGACTTTTAATCATGGTTAAAATCGGTTTAAATTGTCGCATGTTAAAACTTGCCAACGCTCTCTAAATATAATTGAGGTACATACATACAGAGAGCATAAATTAGATAATGAAATATATGGCAACTCGCTAAGCTGTAAGCTATCAAGGGAATAATATTACAATCATTAATGAATTTTCACGTAAATTAAAAATGTTTTGCCATATGAAAAAGATCTTCCAAATTTTCTCGTGTTTTTCCTGAATCAAAAGGTTGTTTGGGGACTTGAATACAGGTTCGTTATTTCTTATCTGAGGAAAAAGGAAGTACCCCCCGCTTTTTCTGAGAAGTGCAGAATGATGTCTTTCACCAATGTCCCTTTCTTCTTACATCCCTTTGACCGCCTAAGGGCAAAGCATAAAAATAGAGTTCGTTTTTTGTTAGTTTCTTTGTAAAGAGCAGGTCTTGAATCTTAAGGATTTGAAACATTTTTCTTCCGTTTGGGATTTGAATGTTCCCAAATGTTCAGTCAGGCGAGCAGGGGGGCGGAGCCCCCCTAGTATATATATAATTTAAATTTTATAATCGTGGCAATTATAGTACTCTATTTCTGTTGAAAAATAAAAGTAAAATAGTAATTATTGTATCTTTTTGTTGTCATTTTTTTCTGATGAAAACTGAAAAAATTATTTTAATAAAAATACGTTGCTATGTCCAAGATATCATCCGTTATTAAACCCGGTCAATTTCAGTTTTATTTCGTTTTCATTTATTATAAATGATTTTTAATTCATTGAAATTTACCTTACAAACAATACAACATTTTACACAAATGTATTTAAAAAAATGTCTGTGTGATTTTTTTTTTTTTTTTTTTTTTTTTTGACGTATTTTTATGGGGCTAACATTTTTTTTTTTTTTTTTAATCTATGCTTTCTACAGTATATAATGCAAAACATAGATTGCATCTTATAATGCAAAACATTGATTTCATACGGCATCTTAAAGGAATATATATATATATATATATGTTATTTAAATTTTAATAAAGAAAAAATCATATTTCACACTGGTTATGTTAATTTCCCAATTATCAAAGCCTATACAGGGTGATTCAGCTCGTCGGTGACAAACTTTAAGGATCGATAGAGCACACCTAGACGAACATTTTTGAATAGGGAATGTAGGGTCCCTGACGCGATGGTAAGGCGCTAGGCGCTTTCGAAAATTTGGGTGCCGAAATTCGAAACGTCATAAAAACTAGGGAAATGGTTAGATTTTCTTGCTTGTTGCGTCGAAATGATTCTGTTTGTTTAGACTTTCTTCAGTACCAATTTGATAAGCGTATCTCTTAAAACATGGATAGGGGGCGCTGCAGACTTTGGAGAGCTAGACAACAACTTTAAGCCCGTTATTTTGATAATTTAACACATGCTCGCCAAAGTTTATACTCTAACTTAAAGTTTGAACCCAAAAGTAGAGCCCTGCAAAAAGCGTAAGAGCCGGAATAAAAGGTCAAAGTACAGGGTGGTCGAAACTCGAAGGCTCCTAAGAGATAAACAAACAGATTTCTTGACTTATGGCATGCATTTTCATGATTCTGTTTGCTGGGGCTCTCTGAAACTCAGTTGAACGGTACAAAAAGAAACATCGATAGGGGGCGCTTTGGGCAAAAAACATAATTCGTTGACATTTCGGACGCTAACTGGAAACGGGGCGCTACGATCAGTTAGTAATAATGAAAACACATTTTCTACCTCTGCTCAACACTTCTGAATAAATTTAGACCAAAAACATCAATGATACTGGAAATTTATTTACAAAAAATAACACTACAGAAGATGCTCGAAATTTCGACCTTGGGCCATGATGCAGGCTTCGCACCTCCGTCGCATTGAGGAGTGTGTGTTTCCAACAATGCCAGGAGTATCTCTGATCTGCCCTGCAGCTGCCACAATGCGCGCCACAAGTTCTTCAGCACTGCTGACAGGTGTATGGTATACCTCGGCCTTCAGGTAACCCCAAAAGAAGAAATCCAAGCAGGTGAGGTCTGGTGATCGGGCAGGCCAGTGAACTGGACCCCCACGCCCGATCCACCGCTGGCCATACCTTGCGTTTAGATGGAGACGCACGTCGTTCGTGTAATGGGCCGGAGCTCCATCGTGCTGGAACCACATCTGGCGACGCGAACCTTCGGGTACATGCGCCTCCTCCAGAAGCTGCGGCAGCACTTGATCCAGGAAAATCAGGTAATTTCCACCTGTCAGCCGTTCAGGTAACAAATAAGGGCCAATGAGGCAATCCCCCAGAATGCCGGCCCACACATTTACTGAGAAACGCTCCTGGGCTGCTCGGCTTCTGGTTTCATGTGGATTTTCATCACACCACACATGACTGTTGTGGGCGTTCCACATTCCCTCCCGGCTGAAGGTGGACTCGTCCGTAAACAAAATGCTGTTTACAAAACGGGGATCCCTGGATCTCATCGCCAAGTACCATCTTGAGAATTCCACTCGAGGGCCAAAATCCTGCTCTCTGAGCAACTGCACCCGCTGGATGTGGTAGGGGTGCAGATTCCGGGAACGTAAGATGCGCCACGCAGTTGCTTGCGAAATGCCAACATGTCTGGCGATATCTCTCGTGCTAAGACCTGGGTTGTCCTCAACCAGGTTAAGCACAGCCTCTTCGTTGTCGGGGGTGCTCACTGATCGCTCCCGTTCAGGCCTGCCTCCGTCGAAAGATCCCGTTGTGGACAACCTCTGGTGTACTCGAGCGAAGAAGGCATGGCAGGGGATTTGCCTGTTGGGGTAACGCTCGGCGTACAACCGCTGAGCGGCTCGTCCATTACAACCAGCAGCGCCATACGCCAAATGCATGTCAGCCAATTCAGAGTTTGTGTACCGTTCCATCCTACTACCGATCTGCAGACAAGTAACCCGAAGCTTAAGTAGGTACCGCACGTTCAAAAGACGTGTCTGCGCATACAACTACGTCATCTCGCGTTGTCGTCTACGCATTACGTATCTTTTGCATATCGATATGGTACGATATCTTTTGCATAAATCAGCAAAAAGCACCTTATGTAAATTTTATTGCGCGCATTGTGCATGATTGAAACCAGCTATGTTTGTTAAAAAAAAAAAAAAAACTGCAGTTTTAATAGCTTCTTATGATAAGTAAATTACTCTCTTGTTTTGTTTCTAACTGATCGTAGCGCCCCGTTTCCAGTTAGCGTCCGAAATGTCAACGAATTATGTTTTTTGCCCAAAGCGCCCCCTATCGATGTTTCTTTTTGTACCGTTCAACTGAGTTTCAGAGAGCCCCAGCAAACAGAATCATGAAAATGCATGCCATAAGTCAAGAAATCTGTTTGTTTATCTCTTAGGAGCCTTCGAGTTTCGACCACCCTGTACTTTGACATTTTATTCCGGCTCTTACGCTTTTTGCAGGGCTCTACTTTTGGGTTCAAACTTTAAGTTAGAGTATAAACTTTGGCGAGCATGTGTTAAATTATCAAAATAACGGGCTTAAAGTTGTTGTCTAGCTCTCCAAAGTCTGCAGCGCCCCCTATCCATGTTTTAAGAGATACGCTTATCAAATTGGTACTGAAGAAAGTCTAAACAAACAGAATCATTTCGACGCAACAAGCAAGAAAATCTAACCATTTCCCTAGTTTTTATGACGTTTCGAATTTCGGCACCCAAATTTTCGAAAGCGCCTAGCGCCTTACCATCGCGTCAGGGACCCTACATTCCCTATTCAAAAATGTTCGTCTAGGTGTGCTCTATCGATCCTTAAAGTTTGTCACAGACGAGCTGAATCACCCTGTATATATATTTCTTTTACTTTGTTGAGTTTCTTTTGCAAAATGAAGTATGCAAAAATATTTCCGACGACATTCGCAGAAATTATTAATTTAATGTTAAAATAAACTTTAAACAATTGAAGAATTAACAAAAGTAGATTTAAGAAAAATCAAGCTTAGAGAACTGATTTGTGTTGTATTTGTATTTTATAAACCTAACTTAATTCAAGCTATTCAGAAGTAGCCTATATTAATAAAAGAAATATCTTTGCGTGCCCTGTCTGGTTAGTAATATCTACCAGACGTTTAGGTCTGAAAATGTTGGTGAGAATAGTCAAAGCAAATCCTGATGCATCCGAAAATCAAATTATTCATTTTTTGTTAATTAGCCGATTTGCTATTAAATAATAATAATAATAATAATAATAATAATAATAATAATAATAAACCTACCAAAATAGCATGAAAAGTAACATCGCGGTGACGGAAAATACGCAATTTTATAAGTTGGAAAGAACGAATTTTCATAATTTTCACCAATATGTCGGATAAAAAAATGAAGTTACAGAAGATAAAAAATAAATATTCACCGTAATATCGCATTTTAATTTTCCTCAGGTTCTATTCCATTTTAAAAATATTAATGACAATCTTTTAAAAAGTTCTTTTGAAACATTTCTTTTTTTTCGTCATCACTCTTCCACCCCCCCCCCCCCATCTTTAATAAATTTGAAATACCAGATGATTTCAAAATACCAGAAAATAAAAAAAATACTCGTTTAATGCTTTGGCCTTCTTCGACAGTTCAATCCCTTTTTAAAAATATCAATATAAACCCTGTTTAAAAAAAAAAAAAAAAAAAAAAAAAAAAAAAATGTTGTTTTTTTTTTTTCTTTTGTTCTATTTTTCTTTTTCTTTTTCTTTTTTTTTAATATTTAAGTCTGCATCTGCCCTTTCAATCGAAATATGAAAAAGAAAGAAAGAAAGAAAGAAAACACTTATTCAGCTTTTATATTTCTTATGGAGGTCCCCCCCCTTTCCTTCTCAGTAAATTTGAAAAAAAGAAATTCCAAAACCATTCTTTTCCAAATGTCACTTCAGTAATTTTCGTCTTTTATTGTTATTATTATTATTATTATTATTATTATTATTATTATTATTATTTTCAAATTTTGCACCGGCTAAGAAAATCAAAATATAAAAAGAAACATATACCCCCTCCCTTTCCCTTTAAAAGCGTACATTTAGTTTAAAACGACATTTCATGTATTTGCTCTGAAATTTTTATACAATGCTCGGCCAGCATTTTAGGTAATGATAGAGCAGAAATTTGGATCAGAATCTATGAGATTTAGGTTGGTGAGGAAGGGGGAGGGAAGGTCAGTGTGAAATAATTCCTATAAGTGTAAGATTGAACGCTCTTATTAAGGAACTAAGTAAACTTACTTAGCATTAATCCTTTATACTTAGCATTAATCCTTTATACAGTAAACTAGTATTGGATTCGTGAAAATTTTCGAAATTCGGTTTTTGATGGATTTACAAGTGTTAGAAGCCAGAAAATTCGAAAAATATGTTTATACAAAATGTCTGCTTGTGAGTTTCTGACTCTGTCTGTATGTATGTATGCTACACAAATTTTGTGGATGTTCTATCTCAAACAATAATGCACGGAATGTAATAAAGAATATAATCAGATAGTTCATATCATAAATTGATTCTGATTAGTTTTGATATAAATACTTGACAAGTGTATCTGTATCTCAAGAGATAATGCACGGATTTCTATCAAACTTCAGATTATGTTGGTCTTTATCATGAATTGATGTTTTATACATTTTGGTGTAAATCATTCAACAGGTGGCACTGCTATTCTGATTTTTTTACGTTTCCCACAAGTCACAACAGCTGTATCTGAAGAACTAATGCACGGACTCCCATCAAATTTCAGAATAGATTAACAATTGATATGAATTGTTTCTGTTTACTTTTTAGTTTCAATATCTCAACAGGTGGTGCTGAAATACTAAATTTTGCCCGATTCCCGTAATAACTCTATCTCAAGAACTAATAGATGAATTTTCAGGAAACTTCAGATTCAGGTATATCTTGATAAATAGCTCCATCAGTAGTTGAGAGGTTCTGCTCTCGAAACAAGTAGACGACAGGTGCTGTGCTTAAACCTAATCTCGCCCGTCGGCCTAATCGTTTGGAGTTTTCCGTGGTTTTATTCGAACCTTAGATTTCCTTGCGTAAATACGGGTTAGGTTTCCTTAGAAAGCGCCCCCCCCCCCCACGGAGGGCACCCTTTCCCCTTAGGGCTTATCTCCCTCGTGTCGACAATTGGCCGTCATAAATACAACCAAATCCTTGATAAATATTATTGATGATTATATTTGGTGATAAATCGCCAAATACATGTCTCTTTTATGCTGCATTTTACCTCGATATCCGTAATAGTCCTTCCAAGAACTAATGGAGAAATTTTCATTCCTTTAGAACCATCATGGTGAACAAATATTGTCTTTTATTTTGGCACAGTGATAGTATATTTTGAAATATTAACATGTATGATATAAAAGAAAGTTTTGAAATTACTACATCTGACTAGTTAGCTGTTGTTCGAGTAAAATTTTGCTTTAGAAATAGTGAGATTTAGGTAAAATAAATAATTTGAAAATAAAAAATTAAATTTTATATTTTTAACCGATTAATTATAACGATTTTTACCCATGTACCATAATGTAATCGAATTATTTTGAGTGTTCCTGTAAATAAACCGTTAATCGTACATACTTCATATATAATACCAAACATGCTTTGGTGACTCTAAATAAACTTTATCAATTGCATGAAAATCCGAGTGTATTTACGATAATTAGAGCTTGGACAGACGGACCTACAAACTGAATGCATAAGCATTTTACAACTTTGTTGGAAAGTGCTAAAAAATTAATAATTCCTTTTATCGATATAAAATTACATATAATTGGTTTAATCTCACTTCAAACTATCTAACGAAGAAACCCGGAGTCGGAGTCGGCTTGTTTCTCCGCGACTCTGACTCCGACGCTTTTGCTCAAAAATAGGCCCGACTCCGACTCCGCAGTCCTGGTTGCAGGGGTTGTAGTCGTAAAAATAACAGCGGATATACGGTCTAAGCAGAGGGTATGCGCTCAAGGCAAAGGGTATACTCTAGAATGTGTAAACTACATAGCTATCTTAAAAAAAAGAGGGTATATACGATGTTACTTTTAAAAATCCAGATGGTATACGGCCCCCGTATACTCTCCGCTACATCCCTGGAGTTCAGAAAAATCAATGCAGCTCAAAATTTAATATTTACATGCAAATAAGAATAGTTCATTTTAAAAACTAAGCTATGATTTTTGGTACAGAAACATTTTGTAAAAACAGAAAATAAAGTATTTGAAAAATAAATAAATAAATAATAGTTAAATTTGGGGTTATACATAAATTATACTGCAAAGACAGCAATTCCGGATTTCGATTTCGTCGTCCGGATTTTTTTTCTTCTGTACTGTATTCTTAAATCTGCATGCGCGTTCCCAAAAAGTTATTAAAACACGTTGCTATAGCACATTCATATAGGTCGATTTCGAAGAAAACTCATTTCAACAGCAAAAAATAAAATATGATTAAAGATAAACCAAGTTAAACAACTTTATTTGACCGCTTTTGAAATATTTTCAATTTAAATTTTCGGCAAGAACTGGTTTTAATAAAATCATATTAAGCGAAATTCGGCACAAATGTCCATTTTGGCAACATATTTTGAAATAAATTCTGACTTTTTTAAAAAATCGACAAATGCGTTTGAGAACAAAATTGAATTTTAAAATGAGCCATAGAATAATCAATTTGTTATTTGAATACATCTTCAATCATAGGCGTGACTTGGGCTGTAAGACTAGGGGGGCAAAAGCCTCGAACAACTTCTCTAGAAAAATATACCCCTCCCCCCTCTTTTCCAACCATCGTGTGTACACACATACACTTAAATGCTTAAAAATTTTAATATTAAAAATAATAAATATTCAACAATATATGAAAAAATAAGAAAAAAAAGAAATTACTCATTTCATGTCTAACTGTTATATCTCTTGTGTTTAATGAACTATACAGACAGTAATAATTCAAAAATTTCTCGACTTTTTGCCAAAACTTTTGAATTTCCCTGATTGTAGGGCTCTCAAAAGTATTTTCTTACCATGACATATTAAAAAATTCTCAATTTTTTTTAAATGTATAATCGACAAAATTCACAAGCATGATATCAAGTAAAAAAAAAAAAAATCTGAAATTCACAGTAAATTTTGTGAAAGAATACAGCATAAATGGAGATGGAGAAAAATCTTTTCCCGGTGCTAATTATGTGTTTTTTCCGCGTCTTTTTGAAGAAATTAGTTTTTTTTCCCAATCCGTTGACAAATTTGTGTTTCAAAGTATCTGCGGTACTTTGACGAGATTCGTGTTTTTCCGCGATTCTTTGACGAAATTAGTATTTTTCTACGATTCTTAGCAGAATTTTGTATTTTTTTACAATTCTGGAACAAAATTTCCGTTTTTGCCTCGATTCTTTAACAGAGATTTTGCGTTTTTTCGCGATCTTTTGTCAGAAATATGCATTTTTCCCGCAATTATTTGACAAAAAACGTGTATTTTCGCAATAACTTTGACAAAATTTTTGTTTTTTTCTCGATTTTTTCTCATGTGTTTTCTCTGCGATTCTCTGGCAAAAAAAGATTTTCCGTTATTTTCCAATATTCAATAAAATTTGCGTTATTTGTATGATTTTTTGACAAAATTCGCGTTTTTTTCTACGATAGTTTGACAAAACTCGAACTGTTTCACGATATTAAATAAAATTTGAGGTTTCCTCTTGATGTTTTGGGAAAGTTTGCATTATTTGTGCGATTTTATTAAAAAAATTTTTCCTTTTTTTCACAATCCTTTCATGAATTATCCCTTTTTTCGGAATTCTTTGACGAAATTCGTTTTTGTTATCGCCATCCTTTGACGAAGAGCGTGTTTTTTTTTCTGCGATCTTTTGGCGAAATTAGTATTTTTTCCGCGATCCTTTAGCAGAATTTTGCGTTTTTTCGCGATTCTTGGGCGAAATTCACATTTTTACCGTGATTCTTTGACATAAATTTCTGTTTTTTCGTGATCAATTCACGAAATGTGTTTTTTCCGCAGTATTTTGATGAAATGTGCGTTTTTCTACGACTCTTTAAGGAAATTCACATTTTGTTCCGCAATCCTTTCGCGAATTTCCACTGTTTTTCGCAGTCCTTTGAAAAAATTTGCGTTTTCTTTTTTGCCATTCTTTGACGAATTTCTCATTTTCCATGATACTTTGATGAAAATCTCGTTTTTTCCCGATCCTTTTGACGAAATGTTCATTATTTTTCTATTCATTGACAAAATACGAGTTTATTCTGCGACCTTTCAATAAGATTCACATTTTTCCGGAATTTTTTGACAAATGTGTGTGTTTTTTTTTTTTTTTTTTTTTTTTTTCAATTACCTTTTCGCGAAATTATGGATTATTTTATGCAAACGATTGACAAAATTGATATTTTTTTGGCGACCATTTGTCGAAATTCTCGATATTTAATCATGAAGCTATTTTATGTTCGAATTTTCGGTCTGATGACTAATTCGTTTTTTAAATTTTCGTCACCGAATGCTTTAGATTTTCTGAAAATTCGGAACAAATCACATACAAATTCGTGAATTTTTTCGTATCCGATTGACGAAGCTCGCTATTTTAAATTTAAAGGACTATTAAATTTTTTGAAATTTTTCGAGCAATTTTCATTTTTTGAAAATGAATATTTTTTCATTTCAGCACTTTTCCTATTTTTTTCCAAAGCGTACGAACTATGAAATCGATATCTAAGTATTTGCAAACGATTGGAAGTAAAAATAAGAGTTTTTGACAAAAGTTCTTTCAGATTAGTAACTCAAGTATTTATCAGAAATTTAAAATTCTGGATCTCAGGTACATGAGGAGAGACCTTGGACTACCCTCATTTAAATTTCCAGTCTTGTACATGCGATAAATTTTTCTAGTCATCCCACACACACAGAGCGAAACTTTATTTTATTAGTATATACATATGTTTTTATGTTTAAGAATTTTAAATTGACACAAATCCAAAGAAACATGGAAAAACTGAATGTGACAGCAGATTTTTCTATTCCCTTTAAAATAATTACTCTATGGCGACTTTATTACAATCTAATTACTAAACACATAAAATACTTATTAAATGGGATTTGTTTTATAAACAGAGCGTGTTATTTATATTTTTGTTTCTAATGACTATTCCCAGTGATATCCAGTGTAGTTCTATAGCCACCATGAATTACTAATGTATGACTGATACCTTGAAATAGGCGATGATAAAGTCAGATGTATTCACATAATCATGAGGTTAGAAAATGACAATAATGAAATCCTCGAGAAGTAGTCAGGAGATCTATCCCACACATACATAAAATGAAAAAGAGCTCATAGATTCAGTATTTCTGGAGGGTAAAAAAGAGCAGAGGAAATATTTTTTACTGAATATAAACAGGGCATTATTTTTTTTTCTAAGATACATGTCGGAAATTACTTATGTTAACGTAAAGATGTTGCAGTTGGATTTTTGGCATTATCCACTACTTTGCATTCAAAATATAACACATAAATGGTTAAACAAAAAGGAAGAGAATATTGAAATATAAATCGGCCCTTAACCACAAAATAATACAAAAAACTGGAGGGGCAAAAAGTGAGTCTTGCCCCTGCTCCTGGAAAACTAGGGGGGCATGTGCCCCCCCTCGCCCCCGGCAGATTACGCCCATGTCTTCAATTCTTTAATCATGATCGCTTTGAGAAATTTTGTGCGAAGTACCCACTTTGACAGCTTTTTTAAAAATATATTCAGCCTTTATATAAAAAATGACCAATACGACACATTATGCAGTTGCTATAAATACGACAACCTGTCAATTGGATTTATGAGAGCAAAACTGAATTTGAAAATGAGTCGGAAAAAACGCAATTTGTTATTTGAATACCTCAATTTTTCAATCACGATCACTTTGGGAAATTCTGTTCAAAATACCTTTTTTGGCAAGTTAAAAAAAAAAAAAAATATATATATATATATATATATACATTTTGCCTTTATCAAAAAATTGTCCAATACGTCACATTATATAGTTCCTAAACAAGAGATTTTTGCCTATGAACATTTATAAAAAGTTTAAATTTTGAGAACATTTATAAAAAGTTTAGCTGGATTTGATATCTTGAGAATTGACGAAGTTATGAATTTTTCTGCCAAAAATGTGCTTTTCCGCCCCTTGAGCCCATTTTTAACTTCATCATAAATCTGTCATGCATAAACTTTGGCCCGTTTTTTAGAAGTAATAGAAACTTTAAACTGATTCGATATCTATTTTAATTAAGAAGTTATGGCGTTTTTTTCTGTTTTCACTAAAACCTTCCCTATTTCCAACCCCTTGGTCCGATTTTGTCCATTAATGAATTTTACCGAGATTTTATACCCCTTAACTTTATGTATCAGTTTGGAGCAGAATTATAAAAGTTATCGTGCCTAGAAGAAAGTGATAATATATATATATATACAGTGTTGAATTCAGGGAGTGGCCTGGGGGGGGGGGGAATTCCCCCCCGCAAATTTTGAGATTTTGTATTTTCAATGATAAAAAAGTATATTCCCCACCTTCCGGAATTCTATTGTGTCCCCTCCGGAGCCACAGAAGTCCCTTCCGGAGAAAAGTGTCTGAATTCAACACTATATAGACAGGCCCGTAACTAAGGAGGCGCTATGGGCGGCTCAGCCCCCCTAAAATATTTTGAGCCCGCCCCTGGAAACGATTCCAAGGTCACTAAATAAATTTCTGTTCTGAAAATTCAAATGAAATTTTGTTCAAAATTTAATTTATTTTTGAGACCCTTTCACAGTTTTGTAGAAATACTAAATTGTACCTAAAGTAAGTGTTTAAACACTCCCTCATCTTATTTGTACACATGAAACCAGCATGATATTTAATTTTGATCCAAGTTATACACTCAAAATTTTCACCGTCCTGTACTTTTCTTAGCATAAAATGAAATTATTACTACAGTTTAATAAGAAACATAGTATCTACAATGTAAATATGCACTAATTTATCTTTCTGCGTCAAATAGAGAGAAAAAAAAATTGTGAGGCCCCCCCCTACTATTCACTTCTAGCTACGGCCACGGCCGTAGCTAAAAGGGCGCTATGGGCGGCTCAGCCCCCCTAAAATATTTTGAGCCCCCCCTGGAAAAAGTTCCAAGGTCACTAAATGTTCCGAAAATTCAAATGAAATTCTGTTCAAAAATCTAATTTTGAGACCCTTTCAGAGTTTTGCAGAGTTACTAAATTGTATCTAAAATACGTGTTTCAACACTCCCTCGTCCTATTGGTACGTATGAAGCTAACAGGATGTTTAATTTTGCACCAGTTATACATTCAAAATTTTCATCATCATATACTTTTCTTAGCATAAAATGAACTTATTACAACAGTTTAATGAGAAACATTGTTCCTATAATGTGAATATGGACTAATTTATCTTTCTGCATTAGAGAGAGAACAAAAAAATATGAGCCCCCCCCCCCCTACATTCCCTTGAGCCCCCCTATATTCCCCTGAGCCCCCCCCCTGTCGTACACTTCTAGCTACGGCCCTGTATATAGATAGATAGATAGATAATCTTTCTACTGATGGTAGTTTTGGGGTCTAGTTGTCATAATCGGTGTGGATCTGCAAAAATTTTTCAGAAATTTCAACATAGGAGCGACCGCAATAGGTAGTATTTACGAAATTTACCTAAAAACCAAAAACTATTGAAATGAGCGAATCTGGCCGCCAGATGACGCAATGCGCGAAGTCATAAAAAAATCTTTACAGCTGGCGCATCAACACCTGAGGTGCTGAAGACGAAGCAATACAGGACGCTCCATTCCGGTGGCAAAGAAACTCGTCAGCGTCAGCGGGAAAATGGCAGAAACAGATGCAGTAAGACAAGATTGACTAATTAATTATAAGTAAGTATAATTATTAATCCTATTAGGAACATGTATGTTGTCTTAATTTCTTTTCTATTTATTTAAAGTTCTGATAATCAACCAATCAGCCAACATGTTTTCTTTACTTTTTTAAAATTTAGATCTTATTAATTGTAATGTGCATACAATCATCAAAATGCTGGTATATTTTAGAAAAGAGGGAAGACTAGGTGTTTGTGTGAGGGAGGGGGGGGATGTCTTACAACCATTTCAGACTTAAATCTTCAACGAATTTGATTTAAATATTGATTTTAAGTTAATATTGCGTACTAATAATTAGTATTTTGAACGATAAATTTTTATTTACATTGTGAAATACCAGAACATTGTGAAATACCAGGTTTAAACCAGTTGTTTTAAATTCAATTGTTTTTTTTTAGAAGAAATCTAACAATATTTTATCTCTTAAAAAAAATATATATATATATATGTTAAAAAAAAAAGTAATTTTTAAAATTATGCTGTATCTTTTTATCGTTAATGTACACAATATTTTGCTTGACATGCTCCTTTTGTGCTTCAATCATTTTTTACCTAATGGCTAACAACCTGCCCTTTTATTTTTATTTATAACGAACACTTTAGTTTTAACAATGATGCCAATTTTTGAAAACTAGTTGGTTATGTAAAATTTGAAGTACATTGGGATTAAACATTTTTTTTATTATTATTCTGCAGGTTGTGTGTGTGCAGGTGGGAGGGGGGGGGGGTACATATATTAATAACATAAAATAACATAGTAATTTTATGTTATTTTAAATAATTAAAAAATATATGTTATCAAATTACATTCACGTATTTTTTTTGTTTACTCTAACATTAGGTAATCTACTTTTTTTAAAAATAAAGAAATAAAAAGATCTATGATTTTTGCGAGCTTTCAAGCACATTGATTTTGAAATATTCTGGTATTATTTAAGTTTTTTTTATTTCTATACAACTAAAAGAGCATTATTTTTTTAAAAGGAAAGTTGCATTTTGTGAATTTTAAAACAGGCATGCTCTTAAATAATAGACTAGAAAAAATACTAGTTTATACTAAAAATATAAACAATTTTGTTCCCTTTTAAATACACTCTAAAATTCACATACATTGGGAATCCTCTGAAGACTTCTTAATTTTATGATGTTATTGCATTGTTTACATTTTTAAATAACATCAAAATAATTATAAAATTATGAAATAATGTTATAAACAATAAATGCTAATAAAAATATGTAATTAAAATAATTCTTAAATATATAGTTTTCTAAGCCATTTTAACAGGGTGCAGTGCCCGGGGTCCCTTTATATGTGTGTATATCAGGGTTGGGTTTCTTCTGGAAGAAACCCATTTCTTCCAGGACAGTGGAAAAAACTGGAAGAAACTACCAGAAACCAAAACAAATGTTCAAAGTTAAAGAATATTAACTATATAAAAGAATTAAAGTATAATTACATGAAATCTGAATTAGAAAAGTTTATTATTATTTTTTTTTTTTTTTTTTGCAAAGATAAGTTATTTTTTTAATAACAAACTTCAGGTTCAGCAGACATTTTCAGATGATGGATTTTTACAACTCTAGAGGTAGAGGGATGGTTTTTATTATTAATTATGCTATTTGTGTAAACAGAGAAAAAAAACCCTACAAATTGTTTATTTTTCATATAAAAATATATTATCTTTATATAAAAATGTCTTATTTTAAACTGTGCAACACAGTAAATAAATAAATTTGTATTTTTTATACTAACATCTACCATGAATAACTCAATGCTGTAGTGTTCTAAAAATATCTATGGGTACTTCAAAATGCTTTTAAACTATCTTGAAGTGTAGGACTGTAAAAAAAAAAAAAAAAAAAAAAAAAAAAAATCTTCATTTTTTTGCATTCATCAAATTTAAGTTGAGAAACTGATTGCAACATCCTACTGCTAAAAAACTTTTGCTGCTGCATTGTACTAAGAAAAATTCGAATTTTACTTTCGAATTATACTTTTTTAATACTAGGATCGACCGATACAGGTTTCTAAGGCCAAAACAAATTTTCAGAAAATACAAAGTTTCAGCCAAAAATGAAAACATAAAAAAATTTTAAGTAATTAAATTGTATGTTTTAAAGTAATTAATACAGACATATACATAAATGTAAATTAATTAAATGAATAGCATTTTAATTATGCACAATTGTTAATTATCCAAAAACTTTATTTTCATATACAGTAAAACATAATTCATCAATGACACAGGAAGATTTTCTAATTATACGAATTTCATTTAATTAAGAAATATTTTAGTTCTAAGTATACACATCTTGATTTTTCTTCTGTAATGATTTTTGTAAATGATCATTTATTATTCTAGAACTTTCTCAAAGAATATTTGAAACACTAATCCAGTTTAAACTAAAAATTTTCTGTAAGATGATTGCTAATTCATGACTGATAATTATAAGCAACAAAATTCATGGCAATACACACATAAGAGCTGATACAGTTCAAATCAATGAGTAATGTTGAAAATTTCAGAAGGAAGAAACAAGAATTTTGGAATACTGAGAATTTCAATCAAGCTGAATTTTCAGCCACGTTTTCGGCAAAATTCAGATTTTGGACCGAAAATGAAACCATATTTTCAATCGATTTCTGTTTAATACAGTAATATTAAAAATTTAATATTAAGCTTTTAATATTACAGTAATTATTGTATATTACTTAAATTAATAAAATTGATGTAAATAAAAGCTTTTATTTAAATGGGTTTCATTCTACCATTGGTAAAGAATCCCTACTATTTACTTCTAGTTTCAGAAATTTAAATAATTAAAAAAATATGTTGGTTAAATTGAAATTAATAACATTCAATTAATTTTATGTATTTTAATTTTGGATAAAATTTCTTCTCATTTAGCCAATGGTTGAAGATCTTTAGACAAGCGTTGTCTGTGATCTTGGTTAAAAAACTGTAATTAGTAACAAAAGTATTTCTTAAAAATAATACTCAAAAGACATGTATTATTAATAGCACACCAGCTCCAAAAGGGTTAAAACGAAAATATTTGACATTTACAAATTACAACTTGTAATTAAAATGCAAATATAAATACAATCAGCCAACAGGGTTAGTATTTTTACTTTGATTTATCAAAGTAAAGAAAATCAAAAACATAACTGTTTCTTATAACATATCTGAGGATGCCTTTTAACAGTTATAGGATTCTTTTTTCAACTTTATACAATTAACTGGTGCCAATAATTTTACAGTTACATGCTTAATGCATTCATGGCTGCTGTACTATGAATAATACATGGTTTTTATTGAGTATTATTTTGTCTTAATTATTACTTTTCTTATTATCTGCATGCAGTAAAAGTACATTTCTATACATTTTTTATAATGAATTTGTTTTGGAATTTAGTAATATGTAATAATAATAATAAAAAAATGTAAGTTTTTTTTTGGCAATTTTTTAACTTGTTTTTCATTTTTAAATTTAAAATGTAAGTTTCTTTTCTGAGCAAGTGATGTGTGATAAACAAAAATATATATATATTAAGTTGAAATATGATGTTTTCCAAAAGCTCAAAAACTCAGTCTATTTTCATATGAATAGTATGTAAAATAACTACTTTTATTAGATTTTAGAGGAGGACATATTCATTAGTAATCTATTCATGTATTTCAGTTAATATATTTGGATAACTATTAATGTTAAAGAAACTTTATTTTTCGCATAAATGAAAAAAAAAAAAAAAATAAAAAAAAATAAAATAAAATCCCATAAGGGTTAAAAGACATCTTGAGATATCATAAAAGAAATGGTTATTTTTTTGATTTTCTTTTCTCGTACTGATAAATCAATGTAAAAATATTAACAGTGTTGGCTGATTGTATTTATATTTGCATTTTAATTACAAGTTGTAATTTGTAAATGTCAAATATTTTCATTTTAACCCTTTTGGAGCTGGTGTATTATTAATAATGTCTTTTGAGTATTATTATTTTTAAGAAATACTTTTGTTACTAATTACATGTAGCAATGTTAGTATATGTGTCTGTGCATTTATTATATGACTTCATTAATGTTAAGGCATTTAGTAATAATAATAAATATTTGCTTAATTTTCTTTGTATTGTTTGCGATTATTTTATTTTAAATGTATTTCCCTCTTAATTTAAAATAAAAGTTACTTTCCTGAAAGAATTATGTGTAATAAAGCGCTAAAAGTATTAGAAAATTGTAATGTCACTAACTTGTTGCAATATAATATTTTTAAACCCTCTCCGAAAACTCTTCCTTGGCCTATTGTTGCATGAATATGAATTTAATAGTGCAGAAAACAACAACATTCATTATGTTTCAGACAATGGAATATTCGTTAAACTCTAATTAATTTATTACTATAGCTAGTGTCAATATTATTAAAGTAAAAGTATTTTTTTCTAAAATTGAAAAAAAAAAATCTGACTCGAAAGGGTTAAAATTAAATAAATGCCATCAACATCATATATATCTCACAATATATTAGAACATCAATTTATATAGACAAACAAATGTATAGAATATTGTAATCCAGTCAAGTTGTTTCAAATAATAAAATTGCCCTGACTATTGAAAAAAGGCCATATTTTAAAAAAACATTTAATTTTTTTAAGCAACTTGCTTCAATGGAGTTTACCTTTTTGAAAAGGGCAATAATAGAATAAAACAATGGCAAAAGAATTACTTCAAAATGTTGTCGCAAGAAATTATGATATGACAGTTTGAATATTGGTCAAAAATGATATTTTTTAGACTTTGGCACTCTGTAACTAAAAGCGCATCCAACTTGCCTCAATTATATATACATTTTTTTAAAGTGCTAATGCATGGCTTTCAAATGACACCTCTTTTTTCATGGCAAGTGGAATGTGCAAGCTGTTATAGGGTCTTAAAAATGAAAAAAAAAACAGCAAAAATGAATTTTTTTTTTACCTTCTGTGACCTTGCGGCAAAAACTTGTCATGGGTTTTTGATCTACAGTAGAAGATCTTTATAATGCAATTCCATATAACGCAATTCTCCATATAATGCACAACCTTTCAGATGTAAACAATGAATTTTGCCATGAAGGAGCACCTGAATTTTAAAACTGTAAAAAACTGCTACTGTCTGAAAACTAAATTTAATCCATTAGTACAATTTTACCTCCTTAATTTAGAACTTTTAAAGGAAAAAAAAATTATTACAATAAATGTTTTTGAAAATGAGCAATATAATGAATAAATTGGGTCCAGGTGTATCTGGACCATTTTTAAAACGTATATTTAACAAAATGTTGAATGATCGCAATAATAGAAAAATTTATAATCTGGATAAGGAATGCAGTATAAAGGTAATTCTAATGTATTTTGATGTGTTTCAGACATATTTGCCAATGTTTATGAGGTAAATTTGATGACGCATGATATGTGATCCATATAACGCAAAATTCTATATAATGCACAACCTTGCGTTTTTAGGTTTGCGTTATATAGATCTTCTACTGTATTATATAAAGTTCAACCGTCTTACATTCCAGATATAAAAAGAATTTGGTTGCAAGTTGTATGCGCAAAGAACTGTAAATCATAGCAATATCCATGTCTTTAAAAAACACTTATTATTTTTCACGATATGATGACCTTTGTGGGACCATAAAAAATGAACAAGTCAACTTTGGAGCAAAATATTCTGGATTTGGTCTTTTAACAAGATAAGTAACAACTGATAATTTTTTGGAGAAAATCTGAGATGGCATGAATCACCCCATAATGCTAGGTGTGACACTTTCTCAGATTCTTGCTCTTAATAAAAATTCAAATAAAAGTACGAAATAAAAATCAATGACATTTTAAACACGTGAATCGCATTTAATGTCATTGAATGTGACATTCACGATCATCCATTATTGGCATTTAATCTTATAGTTTGGTGATAATTTTTTAACAGGATAACCTAGTAGTACCAAAAAATTAAATAAATAAAAAAAAATCTCAAGAAATTGTGAAAAGTGTACTTTTTCATTTCCTATTTATCATCAAATTTTATGTGCAAAAATTTAATTTAATTTTTTTTTCTGTTTTATAATCTTTTTTATTGTTATCAGTTTGTGGATACAAATCTGGATGAAATTTAAAGTACATAAATAAATTCTGGGGACTGAAGAAGTTAAAAATGAAATGAAATAGTATAAAATCTGAGATAATTTTAAATTGAATTGTTTCTCAAAATATTTTGATAAATGAAAAATTTAAATAAATATTTACAGTCTCAATCCCTGAGTTTGTAAATAATAAAACACAACTTTGTTATTAGAAGTTTTTATCAAGTATATCTCCTGGTTTTAAATTGATATTGCAATTATAATTATTTAAATTGATATTACAATTTTATTTCCTCTTTTGCATTTATCTATTCTAAGTTGAAAAATTGACTATAGCAATCTAATTCATCTCATTGACAAGGTAAAAACCCTAATATATTTGCATATAAACAAATTTCCAAGATTTTGAAATCTTTTTATAAAATTCCCAATTTTTCCAAATTAATAAGTATCTTGATTTTTTTTTTTTTTTTTTTTTTTTTTTTTTTTTGATTTCCAGAATCTGTAGCTATTTTGTTATGTATCAGTTCAGCAATTATACTTTTAGTGTAAATTGACAATTTAAATTGAGGATCAATAACATTTGCAATAAAATAATGAAAATGTTTTTGGATTTCAGTTTTAATAGTATCTTACTAATTCTCCCATGTCTTGTTTTCATTTTTCACATGAATAATTTTTTCAATTCGCTTTTTAATGCCTACAACCAAATGATTGGAATTTTCTTTTACCTAAAAATGTAGCAATGTTTTAATTTATAGTAATATTTTTTATATGATCTATTTCATTTGAGATGAAGGATGTTACGACTACTCTAAAAAACAATTACAGTTTCAGTGTTATATTTTGAATTCCATCTTATGATTAATTACTTTGATAATTTTTTTAGATTTAGAGAAATGCTGCTAAACTTTTGTGGGCTGTGCATCTATAACATTATCATTTTAGGAGGGAGGGGTTTTATCTTTTCATATCAATATCATTTTTACCTTTTTATTTGTAACATGATCTTTTGTTCAAAAGTAGTATGTTATTTTTTTAAAATCTGTTATTTATTTTTATGAAAATACAAAATTATTATTAAATTGACAAAATTATAAAATTATTTAATTCTAAATTTGCGTTTAATCTTCCTATTCTTCTTCATATGTGTATCCATATTACAGGGCCTGACTTAGACAGTGGGGGGGGGGGGGTTTCGCCCTGGGGCAAATATTATTAGGGGGTGGGCTCCTTCTATCTTAAAATATTTTGTAAGTTATACTGAAGTGACTAAAACTAAAATCATACCTATTGTATGTGTTCATAAATTTCATACCAAGTACTATTCGCATCTATTTCCAGGGTTGGGTTTTTGACATGACAAAGGTTTAAACCAGATTAAACCGTCAAAAACCCATAGTCACAATCTGCTGCGGTGCACCAAAGTTTGTTGTTAAATTTTAAAACTTGCAACAGTTGCCAGGGCCGGTAACAGGTTTCACGGGCCCCTGGGCAGGCAAAAATTACGGGCCCCTATTAGAAAAAGTTCGAAAATCCGCCGCTTATTTGAATCACTGTATAATTGAATTAATGATTTACTTTACTTCAGAACGTAATGTTTATTGTCGTCTTTTTTTAAATCAACCCTACCTACTCAAATTAAATCAGGTTCAGATTTACAAACAAGTTTTTTTTTAAAGGTGATTATCAAAATTTGATCGAATTTTGTCATAAAATGATTTATTTTAGGGTATTCTGAAATTTTACATTTCATCCACTTACAACCCCATGGTTTATGACACAAAATATTTGCTTAACACTATAAACAAAAGCAGCTAATTTCAATCAGCTGTTAAATAGTTAATAAACGTGCTCCTCTTCTGAACTGAAAATTCTTTTGTTTAGCATCAACAAATCGCTGCAAAACGCGAAAATATGCCAAAAAATGCATTTTTTTTTTTTTTTAAATTCACAGGAAACAAAATTTACTGTATTGGCCTAAAAGATTGAAACTGGATTTTCTTTTTACGTATTTTAAAAATTTTTTGTAAAAAGCTTTTAAAAAAATTAAAAATTCTCGAAAAATTTTAAAATTGGCAAAAATGTTTGTAATTGAATTTTCTTTACAAATGTTAAAAAACGCCGCAAAAACTCTAAATACTACACAAAAATAAAATAAACAAAAAAGGAAAAATCATGCATCAAACACTGATTATGAAGCACTTTCCGGAACATTCAGCATAATCTAACAAAAGTGCACCGTTTAAAAATTTAAATATTATGTCTCTTTTTTTCCATATGAAAATTTACTAAATTAAAAGAAAAGAAAAGAAAAGAAAGATAAGAAAGGAAAAAAGAAACTGTTTGAATGTCGTTTTCATATTTTTACGATTTTTTCCAGTATAAATTTGTCATTCAAGTTGACCGGATAAAAATTTGAAAAGTAAAAAAATATCTTCGGATAGACTGTACCTTTCTGTGGGCAACGAAGACGGTTAGTTCTTGTAGATAACAATAAAGACAGATGTATGACTGTAAAGAGTTTGTCTGAGAAGTAGAAGATGTTTTTCTGTCCAGGACAAAATTTGACAGGAAGGATACCTGTATGCTTGATGTTTTGTATCTCGAAACAGATTTTTTGATTTAATTTTTTTAATTTAATTTTTTAAGCTATTTATTACTGTTTTTTCAAGTTTCAAGCTTTTCCCCTACATTAAAAAAAACATCCATTTTCAATCCATATTTCTATTTTAGCCGAATATAGTAAAGTAGTTTTCTTTCAATTTTTGAATATTTCACAAACTTTTTATATGATTTTTAACTTTTTTCGTGTTTTGGCGCGATTTTTTGACTATAGTAATCGAAATCAGGTCCGTCTTTTTACCCGAAGTACTAAATTTTGTCCTCAGCTATTTTTAAAATTTTTGCGAACTTTTAATGCGATTTTCGAATTTTTCGCAAATTTTTATGCGATTTTGGGCATTTTCCCCTCGTTTTAAAGCAGTGTTGAATTCAGACACTTTTCTCTGTGGCTCCGACAGGGACATTAGAGTTCTGGGGGGGGGGGGGATTGCACTTTTTGACCATTGAAAACTTAAAATTTCAAAATTTCGGGGGGGGGGGGAGGGATGTCCCCCCGGGCCACCCCCTGGATTCAACGCTGTTTAGAAGACTCCAATTAGAAGCAATTTTTTTCTTATTTCTGAAGAAATTTTCGACTTTTGATGGAAAATTTATAAAAATGTTGATCTCTGATTCGCGATTTATTCTAGTTATACAGGGGAAAAAAATTATGAGTAAAAGTTTAGTTTTTAATAGGAAAAAATACAATGCTGCACAATTGATGGAACACTCCTGTGATTTTATATGACGAAAATGCACCTTTATATTTAAAGATGTTAGGTAATTCTTACATTAGATTGTGTACTTTTCTATATTTTTACGGAAAATTGGCAAATAAATGCATTTTTGTGTCTGCGTGTCTGAATGGAGGGAAAATGAGAAAAAAAAACCTTCAATTCACTTTTTTTTAATTATTGTAAAAGGAACTTATTTTCAATCTTTTATCCGGATATAGTAAATTTTGACTTTGCGGCGTTTTATTCGCAGTTTCTTGACACCCCTAAAAGAAATCAGGTTTCAGTCTTTAAACTCAGTGTAGAAAATTTTATCATTTGCAATTTCTGAATTTGTCCTGAACATTTTATGTGATTTTTAGCGATTTTGGTCTTTCGGGGTCATTTTTTAACATTCCGATTGCAATGTTTTTGCAAGATATAGTCAATTTTTGAATATTTGTGTAATGTTTTTATGCAAACTTTACCCCTTTTTTCGCGTTTTACAAAGTTTTCTTTTTTTGACGATTGTTTTCTGAAAACGAATAATTATCTGGTAGATTTTGCTGATCTCATATTTAAGCTAAAGTGGAAAAATAACGAAATGGTCCCTGTAGCAATGTGAACGACGATGCTAGAAAATTTGAATTTTATCAAGAGATTATAACTTTTATCAGAAAGAAAAAATTACAATAATTCAAAGATTGTTTGATTCAAGATCAGAGCGGGGGATGCCCTGAACGGATTTAAGCTGTGGAAAGCATTGGGACGTTCAAAAGGAAATGGAAAACAAAAAAGCTGGTTTTTTTTTTTGGGGGGGGGATGCATAAAAAAATTCAACCTGCAAAGCAAGCAATGCTCTGCTGATAGATTAAATAATTGCAGAACATAATTTATGTATAGTTATCATTAGTAATTTACGAAAACAAGAGAGGTGAAACATTAAAAAAGAAACAGGTCGGACATACGAGGTTGTATGACAAATGCATTGCACACAGATACTCGCTTATTGCAACTCCCAATAAGATTAAAAAGCATATATTTTTTAAGCAATTGAAAAAAAAATGAGGAGTTTTGAATCTTGCGTTCCAATTTTTCTTCACTTTTAATATAGGCCCTAAAAAAGACAATTTAAAAAGCATTCAGAGTGTGCCAAATGTCTTTCATCTGGGCACCTTTAAAATGAATGGCAGCTATAGCAAGAAAGGACATGTTTGTTTTGATTGAAAGAAGCAATAGTATTAAGGAAGTTTTGAACCTTATTGAAACCCCCAATGAGGTGAAAAAGCACATTTTTTTAAACATTTTAATTAAAAAAGTGGTGCCTAAAAGTTTTGAATGTTGGGTTCCAATTTTTCTTTTAGTAAGGGACTTAAATAATTCAGTTTAAAAAATTTAGAACTTGCGATTTTTTTTTTTTTAAATTGCTGGCTGTAGAAATGAAACACGTTATCTGTTTTAGTTGAAGAAAGTAATAGTATTAAGGAAGTTTTGAGCCTTATTGGGGGCCTCCCAATGAGATTAAAAAGCACATTTTTTAAACATTTGCATTAAAAAATATACGTAGCTTAACAATTTTGAATCATGGGTTCCATTTTGCTTCAGTTTTATAAGGGCCCCAAAAAGACAATTTAAAAAGTACTTAGTCTGCAAAATGTTTTTCATCTGGACGTCTTTAAAGAGAATCGTGGCTATAGAGAGAAAGCGCATCTCTGTTTTGGTTCAAGGAAGTAATAAGATTAAGAAACTTTTGAACTTTATTGAGGCTTTTTGTTCTATTAATGAGATTAAAAAAGCCTATTTTTAAAACATTTGAACTATAAAAATAGACTCTAAATGTTCTTAATTTTGAGTTTCATCATTTTTTCACTTTTATATGGGGCCTTAAAAAAGACAATTTAAAACACATTTACAAACTTCTTTCATCTCGCAGCTTTAAAAAGAATGGGAACTATAGAAATAGCATATTTAGTTGAAGGATGTAATAGTATTAAAGAATTTTTGAAACTTATTGGGGCCCCCAAAGAGATTAAAAAGCTTATTTTTTAAACATTTGATTAAAAAAAGGACCTAAATAGTTTTGAATCTTGGGCTTCAATTTTTCCTTGCTTTTATAAGTAGCCCTAAA
The DNA here is from genome assembly GCA_964019185.1 of Maratus speculifer. Classification (NCBI taxonomy): domain Eukaryota; kingdom Metazoa; phylum Arthropoda; class Arachnida; order Araneae; family Salticidae; genus Maratus; species Maratus speculifer. Next base: position 4,237,150 of record CAXHSM010001189.1, read on the forward strand.
AAAGAGAATTTAAAAAGAGTTTAGAGCCTGTAATATTATATATCCAATTTCGCTCACAGGACCCTTTGAGCTTAGGACCTGATAATACTGCATCCGCTATCGCCTACTGTGCATATCCCTGTCACTCGCACAATAATATTGTAGCTAAAGTAATTACAGAAACTTACAATCTATAATGCCCAACGAGACATCAGGTTTCAATGAGACATGACGGACGCATATAACCCTAGAACATATATACTAATAGAGTGACCCCCCCCCCCTCCAAGGAAACTTGACCATCATTGAAACCACGTGATTAATGGACGCTCCTTCCTTACAAGGAAGGTCTCCATTGGGGGCATACTCAGAATTTTTTGAAAAAAATACGAATTAAACTACTCATGTAGGTAATAAAGGATCAGTGAAAATTATCGGCGGAATTACATTATTAGATATGTAAAAAAATAAAATAGTTTGGAATAATTGGCGTGAAAAGCTGAAAGCGACGCGGGATTTGGCGAGCAGTGCATTTCCTTGTCAAAAGCAGATGATTTTAACGAGTCTGAAAATTGATTTTAATTGACTTCACTGTTAAAAATCTGCACCATTTACTGCAACGTCACTCCACTACTTTTATAGAATATCTCTCTTCTGACCAATGAGAATGCTCCATAGCACGGTGAATTGACCGTGTCATACACTGTTAAAAATCTGCTGCATTTTGTTGCAATGCACTCCACCGCTTGTATATAATATCTCTATTCCAATCAATGAGAAAGCTCCATTTCACGGCCAAGTAACCGTTTTCTATACAAGCAAGGCAGTGCGTTGCAACAAAATGCAGAAGATTTTTAACAGTGTATTTTTCAATTTGGAACAATTTTAATCAATTTTAATTGTGTTTTAAATGATAAAATATATTAATTTCATTTTGTTATAAGTACATATAAACGTATATGACAAAATTACACTTAAAGTAAAGTATAAATGCAAAACTAAAATTACTTAAACTAAACTTATTTAAATAAATTGAACATAGAAAGTTTTTTCTTTAAAAAGTATTCGAAGCGTAAAAGCGTATTTTTCAAAATTTCGTTTTTTGCCAACCGGAGATAAATCGCCAAATAAACGAAATTTTTATTATTTTTTTACGGACGTTATAAGGAGGTTCCGCCGAATTTTGTTTTATAAACATATATAACTATATGATAAGAACATTCTGTAATTTTTTCAGATTTTTCTGAGTATGCCCGTATGGAGACCTTCCTTGTTAGTATATATGCTCTAGGCATATAACCCTATTTTTGCCTGAAGGCACAGACAGGCACGGTGGTCGGCGATCCAGGAAAACAGGAAGTTCCCGAATATTTCACACCTTTTATAATACTCTAAATGGGAAATTTCCGGTATCTTTGTTGGAAATATTCTAAATTACAATTCTGCGAAATGTTTTTCAGCTGGTAAAAGAAAAAAGTACGAAAAAGTTAAAATTTGGAATATCTTTGAAATATCGGTACTTTTTTCATCCGAAACCGCGGGCCCCCTTTGGTTCCGGGCCCCTGGTCAATTGCCCCCTGTGCCCCCCTCTCTCACCGGCCCTGACAGTTGCCATACATTATGTTGAAATTTAATTATATTATGGGTAATTAGCAGGTCTTTAAATATTTTTAATTAATAAAAATTAAGGTAAAAATGACAGATATCAAATCTCAGAAATTTATCTTGAGATGGACAAGCAGAAATATGTGCACAAAAATTATGTTTAAATATCTTGTTTATTATTATTATTTTAATATTTAGAAAAATCTATAGTTATTTAGTATGCATTTTGACACACATAATATTTATAAGTTTTAATGAGTTAAGTGTTGTAAATGCAGGATTTTCAAAAGTGTGGAATTTGATACATGTGTTTAATGTTTTTTTATGCTATACACATTATATACATAATATACAGTAGGTTAATTTGAATTTAAATATAACACATATTATAACTATATGTATGATTATTACACATCATTATAAACAATTTTTATCTTTAAAACCACCACTCCCACCCCACACACTAATAGTATTAAAAATACAAATAATATTTACTTTGATAGCAAGGTAAGGCAAGAAGTAATTATTCAACAGCTGAATACTTAAGATATTTAACAAAATTTTATAGTATTCAGAGACAAGGAAAAAAAAAAAAGTTGCATGATGTTTTACAACTGAAACTTAAATGTGAATTTCTTGATAAAATTTAATTTTTACTGAATAAATGTACGTAGTTCTTATGATCATTCACGATTCTCTTATGCACATACTTAAATATTTGTAATAATAAGAACAAGAACATTAAATTCTCATGAATCCAAAACTGAGAATTGTGTTATTTGAAAAATGTGCATCCAAAAGTGAGTGAAGAAACTGTTTCTTCAGTTGTCCTTTTAAAGTGCTTAATTAAATTCTCAACTCGCAACACAGCATTTTATGGCACATTGTCTGATTCATTTTTATACGTAAATAAATAAAATTAAAGATCCTATTGAAGCGTTTTTTAATCGAATAGCGTTTTCTATTTTCAGATAAATTACTTAGAGTTACAAGTCATTCTTGTTACGTGGCAACCAGTTTTTCTTCTTTCTGCTACTACTGCATCAAGAATTCAGTACAAAACACCAACTTTTGCAGTATTTTCTCAAAAATTGCCTACTTTTACCATAAAATGGAAAAGTCATTCGATTACACATTTCTCAATAAGAATACCTTCTAATTTAATATGTTTTTGAACAAAAATGAATTCAGTAATGTCTCAAAATTGCTTTTTATAATTTGAGAGCAGCCTTAAGACAGTTTTCAAATTAAAATAGATTATTTTCTAAAATTCATATTTGTTAGAACTCATCCATTTTTTTGTTTCCAATTTTCATTAAAGCCAATTTTTTACAAAATGCTGCTTAGCATTTAGCTTCTGAACAGGATTTCAACAATGCGTTCTAAACTGAATTTTCAGATGTGACAGCCCGATAAAGTTTACACCAAGCAACAGTCACTTAAAATTCAACATGTAATTCAGTTATCTAAAAGTGAAAAATTATTAGATTTCAAATCAGTTCAATAATCGTGTCTGCAAGTGACATGCTTTTATGCTTAAAAATGAGTCTCTAATTGAAAAAATTTGGGATAAACTCTTACAAAATCCTTAAATTTTTATAGATTATAACTTTAAATCTTATTATTATATTAATTATATTGAAATTTTAACCTTACATCTGCATAAAACTATGATTTTCTGTTATTTTTTAGTTAAAACAACACAGCTTCTCCAAATATAATTTAAAGGTATTTATCTATAAAAATAAGATATCATTTTAATAACAAATGACTTCCTATAAAATAAAAATGTACTGTATATAATAGATTAAGATTATAGTTGACTTTATGATTTTGATCCTCAAAATATGTTCAAATTAAAATTTTGCTGAGTTATGAAAGCCAAATTTTTAAGTAGAACTGATGGATCAGTTACTTGATATCTGAAAGAGAATATAAATACATGAATGGATGAAAATAAAGCTGCGATAGAAATTTTAACATATTAATGAATTGTAAATTAATACTGAATTAAAACCCTTATCTATTCTGCAAAATTCTGCTTCATTTAAAAAAATAATACTACTAAAACAGCAATGCTACAACTTATGGCTATAGTTATTTTGTTAATTTAAACATACTAAACATACATAAGTTTCATTTTTGTACGAATAAAACTTACTGAGTTATAATAACATGAATTTTATGAATTTTCAGCATTCTTTTCATTAAAAACAGAAAAATGCATTTTATACAAGTGTCACAAGCAAGGGGAAAAAAAAAAAAAACTTTTAAATAAAGTATAGTTGCCCCACCTAAGACCCCTTTATTATATTATTATTATTATTTATTTATTTTTTACTGTAAAGAGTTTTACAATGCACATGTAACCTATCAGCTCCAAATTTTGTATATCTCGCATCTTATATTCTATGTACAAACTCCAAAAACTAATTCGTTAAGCATCCTTCTGCAATAAGTCGATATACAAAATTTTGAGCCAATCGGACAATTCTAACGAAGGCTAAACTTTTTTTATCTAAACTAAGAAGGGTTATTACCTGCTTCTTTATTCGATACGCAAACTTTAAAAATTATCCCGAGAAACGAAATTAAATTTCACAAATTGCACACATTAGATTTATATGTTCCAGAATGGATGAGTTCAAAATATTCCTTTCATTCCGTTGAAGGTTAAACATGTAATTAGTGTGGTGGAAATTTTACAGTTTAATACAATGGTGGAGAGGGAACAGAAAAATTGCGAATACAAGAAGTATTATTGAAATAAACATTATTTTAATAAAATTCTAGATTTGTTATGGAATTGTGCCTGGGAATGCCATAATCAACCTAAAATGAAAAAATAAAAAGACGGTTTTTTTTTGAGGGGGGAGGGATTAAAATTCTGAATATTTATATTTAAAAATATATTCTCAGGCATCAAAGTTATTCGATAAAAACAAATGGAACATCATATTACGAATTACAAATGAGGCATATATCCCGAATTCAAAGTGGGACAAGTATGCCTTTAACCAGACATAGATACTCCAGCCAATAATTCTGGAACTAGCAAAAAATATGGCTACAACTGACACTACCACATAGCTTGATATATCTTTCAACAATATTCACTTCATATTCGAGGAAAAATCTTTAGTATAGTCGTCCCCGCTTAAACGAATATTGATGGTTCCAGAAATAATATTCGATTAAGCGGGGTATTTGATTAAACGGGGAACATAGAAATGTAATATTTAATGCGTCATAAAAACGTAAAACAATCATCTACAGCATAATTAATTAACAGTATAGTAAAATCGTTAATATAATAACGTAAATTAGTAAAATAAATACAAATACTAATATAAAATAAGTACGTAATAATTATATTTTAGTACATACAACTATATGATTACACTTTATGTAGTTCAATACAATTTGGTTAAAACTTTGCTACTGGTAATTTACGTTATTTACGCTGGCTAAAAAACGTCGTTTAAAGTGATTTGTTTACGTGAAATTTACGCGTCAACTGGAATTACGCTCAAAAAACATGGAAATTTTTTTGCAACCCTTTATAGCAACCCCTTTTTCCTAACAAAAACGCGACTAATCTTACAAAATGCAAAACTAATCCACATCGTCCAACTTATTTCACCCATTAGAGAAAAAGGAGGGGAGATCATTTGACCTGTCTATTACATACCTACCGGTCGAAATCATTACAGAAAGGACTGAAAATTTGTTTTTATTGTAAACGAGTCGAAAATGACAAAATGTGAGAAAAAAATTAGATAAACATGTTTTTCGCGCATGTTTTAAAACGCTGATCACCCAGATGTTATTCGAATAAGCGGGGAGGTTTGCGAAAAGTATTCGGTTTAAGCGGGGAAAAAATAACATAGAACCAATGGCGATAAATTCGGTTCCGGAGAGTTCTATTCGAATAAGCGGGGTATTCGATTATCCGTTACCCGATTAAGTGGGGAGGACTGTAACTACATTTTATTTTAATTTCTAGATCTCTGTTTCATAACAGAATATCACAAAAACCAAACTTAATTTTCTTTGATGAATATAATTTTTATTTGAAGAACTAAGTTGTAACTTCTTGTATTACACTATTTTATAACATCCGTCATACGTCAGATAGTTGATATATAGTGACTTAGTCAACTAACCTGAGGGGGCATCTACCCTACTTCCGCATGTAATTCTTAAAATATTTTAAAGTTTTCTTTCTTATTTAAAATTCATGTTTAAATATATTTCTGGTTTGAAAAGTGTTTCTAAATATTATTTAGGCATTTTATAACAGTATCAGTGAGTAAAAAATCTATATCACATTATAATTAAAATCATATTCCAAAGAGGAAATTTCGAATATAAATTCGGAAAAAAAAAAAAAAAAAAAAAAAAGACATTTAAAAATTGATTGGACACAGCACATTTCAAACAAGTAAAGTATGTGCCTGCAAAAGATGATGAAATCGTTATACTTTGTTTTTGATACTATAAAATTGATTTAGCAGTTTTTTTTTACTAATTTCTATATTAAAACCACTTAATTCTTCGATTTAAAAACTGTTTGTTTAAGCTTGTTCAACATGATTTTTTTTCCCCTAAAATTACCCGTTTTCATGTGCTATAGTTGTTTGCTAAAGGTTAAAATTCGCGGTCGCCACCGGCCACAGGGCGACTAAATGTAAAAAATTGGCGACTTTATGTTATGCACCTGATCGCCATTTTGGCGATCAATCATTTCGGAAAATTAAAAAAAAAAAAGTCGGTCATAAATCCGAAAATTAGGACATAATCGCAAATTTTGACAAAAGGTCGCCGAAAATAACCAATTTTGCCAATCGTTCGAAGAACAATAGCTAATTTCGTCAAAGGATCTCGGAAAAACGCAAATTTAATCAAAAAATTTCGACAAATATCGGTGAAAAATCGCGGAATAAAAGTAAATTTCATCAAAAAATGATGAAAATACGACAAATTTCATCAAAATATCGCGAAAAAAAAGGTAAATTTCGTCAAAATACTGCGAAAAAACAGCAGATTTCGTCATAAAATCGCGTAAAAACGGCAGATTTCGTCATAAAATCGCGTAAAAACGGCAGATTTAGTCAAAAAAATCGCGAAAATCGGCCAATTTCGTCAAAAAATCACGAAAAATCGGCTTATTTCGCCTAAAGATCGCGAAAAAACGACAGATTTCGTTAAAAAATCGCGAAAAACGCAGATTTGGTTAAAAAAAAAAACAATCACGAACAAACAGAATATTTCGTCAAAGAATCGCGAAAAAACGGCAGATTTCGTCGAAAAAATCTCGAAAAAACGTTAATCTTTATCAATAATTGCAAGAAAAAAAAAAGCTAATTTCATCAAAAGATCGTGGAAAAACGGCAGATCTCGTCAAAAGATCACGAAAAATCGACATATTTCGTCGAAGGATCACGAAAAACGGCTGATTTCGTCAAAAAATCGAGAAAAAAGGTAGATTTGGAAAAAAAATCACGAAAAAACGAAATATTTCATAAAAAAAATCGTGAAAAAAATGGCAGATTTATCAAAAAATCCCGAAAAACGGTGTAATCCTTGCCAATAATTGCAATTAAAAAAAAAAAAAGCTAATTTCATCAAACTATCACGAAAAAGCGGCAGATTTTGTCAAAAGATCGCAGAAAAAAGGTAGATCTCCTCAAAAAATTGCGAAAAAACTGTAAATTCCATTAAAAAAAAAAGCAAATTTAGATTAAAAACGTGGAAAAACAATAAATTTTGTCCAAAAATTGTGAAAATACGATAAATTTCGTCAAAAAATTGTGAAAAAACAGCAAATTTCTTCAAAAGACTGCGAAATCCATTGCCCAATAGCGGAAAAAATTACTAAATTCAAGTGGTCAAAAAAAAAAAAATCCCCATTTTCATTATCTGTAATGGGGGAAAAAATCTAAGTTTGAATGAAGTTATGGTTTTCTTTACATATAAAATAATTATTAGCTATTTAATATTCTGATTAGAATTAATACGATACTTGGTGGCATCTATGATAGTAATTAGTGGCCACTAACTTGACAATAGTGGCTACTAAACATTCAGCTTCTACTGGCCACTGGCTACTAATACAAATATTGAATTTTAACCTTTATTGTTTGCGTTGAGAAATCGAAAATTTCACAATAAATTCAATTATGGCAACGATAAGAACAGCATTAATTATATATATATATATATATATATATATATATATATAATTTGTTCACATAATTTTAAAATGCATAATTTAAAAACTGTACAAGAAACTGCTATAAGATATGGTTATCCTTTACATTTGGTTAAAAAAATATCTGTATAAACATTTATTTAGTATTAACTGTCTATTTTCTCTTTAACCAATATTACCATATGATGTTATTGATAAGAACTCCTATAGTCTTTAATATATAATAAGTTATTACATGATCTTAAAAATAATTAACACATTGCGTAAAAAAATGTTTAAAAAAAAATTATAAAAAATAAAAATAATACAAAAAAATAAAAAATACAAAAAAAATAAAAAATATGAATAATAGGATGGTTGGGTGGGTTAGATGTTAGATTACGGAGGAGGGCGGTGTTGTCTGGATAATACGCAATGGTTAATTATTATATATTTAAGAATTAAAAAAAAATACACATAGTATTAAAGTTTGTTTACCTAAAAACTAATATGCATAACTTAAAAATGATCAAATTATTGAGATAAGCTATGGTTGTCTATTATATTTGTCTTAAAGAAATTATTTGTAAAATATTAGAATAGAAATTATTCTTGGAAATTCTTAGCTAATAAAAAATTTATTTTTTCCTATAATAGAGGGCAGCACCATAAGCATATAATTTAATTAATATATTAATCCTTTAGATGGCAGCACTAAAATAATTTTCCGCTAGAAGTTGTATTAATATATTCTAGTTAATTAATTAATATAGTAATATTAATAATTGATTAAAAATAAAAATATAATATTTCTAATAGTAGCATCTATTTTTTTCTAAATATATTATGAATTATATAGTATAATATATGTTTTACTAATTTTTATAATTATTGTTACAACTTTATTTTATTATCTATGTGATTTATACTATGACCATAACCTTGACTGTTAATAAGTCACATGTAGTTTGTATCTGGTTGCACTACAAATCTTGCTAGGATATGGGTAATGGTAAATATCTTAGTATATATATCTTTTTTGTTTAATGGAATAATGTATTATTGTTATTTTGTCATATTGATTTTATTTTCTTCTATGTGTATCTTTCAACTAATTTGTCATCTGAATAGCTTCCAGCCAGTCGGGTGTATTGTGAGTCGAATTCTTAGCTTTCAGCACGACTCATAACAGAAACTGGTTGGATGTTTTTGCTTTTTTGTTAAACTATACACCCCTGAAGAAGTACTTTAATAGAAAAGCTTCTACTGCCTTTTTATCCATTTATGTTTCATTATTTTGGTAATCTGCCTTCTATTTCACTTCAAACTTCAACTGTTTTCAATAAGATGATTGTAAAAATACTAGTTTCATTGGTTTATTGTATGGTAATATATGAATTACTCTGGTTATATAATGTCCATTTATCCACATATTTCTTAGTAATTTGGTAATCTGCCTTCTATTTCTCTTCAAACTTCAACTGTTTTTAATAATATGAATGTAAAAATACTGGTTTCATTGGTTCTTTTATTGGTATTGTCTGAATAACTTTGGATGTATTTATAAAAGTATTTATATATATATATATATATAAAACAAAGATATTATTGGAAAGTGTATGTTATGTACGATATGTTAGGAATTTTTTAAAGGAATATTAACCTTGAAAACAACAATGTATCTACCTTAACTCTGATAAAGTTTTTAACTGTCGAAAACCACGACAAGTTGTTATGGATATTTTTATTTTTAAGGAATACATTTTAATTTATGAAAAGCTCTTTGTGTTTTCTTTTGAAGGCATACTTTTTGCTTTTCAAAATTACTTTTAATATTTAAAAGTTATGAAAGTATTTTTAAGAATCAACGAGCCATTTTTTTTTGTTTTATTATGGAACCAAAATTTTTAATATAAATTGGAGTAAAAACACATTTTTCTTAATACAACATAATTTTATTAGTATTTTGTTTCATTTGTTACAATGATTACATATTTTTTGGTCAATTTCGTATGCTTAAAGGGTTTAATTATACAGAAAGTTTATATATATATATGCACACACATACATATACATACATATTTTTGCAATATTAATATGAAACATGAAATATCAGTACCCTTGTTTGCTTTAATTATTGGAAATTATTCATAGAATTAGGTTTCCATTTTTGTAGACAAATCAAAACAACTAGTGGTTCTTTCTCCCTCTTGCAAAATAGCATTGCCTTAGCCCTTTCCGAAATAGTGAATTAAATTACGTTTCATTTAATTTTAATCTTCAAATGCAACAACAGCACCAGTATATTGAAAATATTTTTTGCCTTTTAAATTATACGCGAAGAAAAGATTTTACTTATTTTCAAATAAACTTGTTTTTAAACCCTACTGTTATTTAAAAAAAAAAAAAAAAAAAAAAAAAAAAAAAAGTAACATTAGTGTTTTGAACCGGAGAGGATTAAAAGGTTGTACAATATCATGTAACCATACAACAAATTTAAAGAGAGGATTACTCATTTCCTAGTAAATTTATTCAAATTTGGTTTCACCCAGTGAAAATTTGTAAATTCACAGAAATCTCAAAATTTAATGTGTTTTGAAAAATAGGTAAAGTATTGCCAGACAGGTTAGAAAAATGTAGTACTTATGTTTTGAATATCTGCATTTTCAGATGAGAATCTAATTTTGATATTTATATTAGAAAAGGAGTATTAGTTTAAGATTTACAATACGTTAACATTTGTATTTTCAGTAACAATTTAAAAAATTATAATTATTATTTTTTATAGATGCTGTAATCAAGAGCGTGCAGAAAATATCTCAAGTGGGAAGTGAAGAAAATGAAATGCCACATTGGCCCCCAGACCGTGTAGCAGGAAAAAAAAAATTTAAATTATATACAAAAAGAATTGTATAATTCTCTTAAAAAATAAAAATAATAATATTTCTATTTCCATTATAATTCTATCATTTTTTATATTTCTACGTGTAATTTTAGCATTTATATATTATTGCAGTTAACACAAATGAGTGTATGTCACAAAAGTTAAAATATTTGGACATTTGTCTAATGATAATTTTGGCCAGGGTTGTTGTTTTTCTATTATATTTAATACTAACAATAGTCTCGTTCTTTTTGTACTTAAATTTCCTTCTTAAATACCCTTAATTAGAAAGACAGTTCAAGGAACTTCTATATTAAAAAGACAAGTAGGAAATTTAAATGAAGAAAGTAGGAGCATATTGCTGATATTAAATATAATAGAAAAACACAAATAGAAAAAGAACAGGCCTAACAAAATTACTCCAAGGAGAAAATATCATAAGATTCAGCGGGAGTAAAATAATTTTTCTCTATGAACAATATTATCTATCTAAATCTAATTAGCGATTCTAACACAAAAAATTGTATGTAAAATGTAACAGTGCAAAATCCATTCAACCTACCAAAACTAGAAAAAAAGTACATTGCAATGATGGGATTTTTAGTTCAATACACCACAGACCGTGCAACTTTAAAATTTCAATTTTATTTGTTTTGAAAATGACTCGGTAATGAATTTAAATAAGACAATAGTGAAATAAAACTGTTTATTACTTTTAAAATCACCTTTTAAGCAATTAGAAATAATGTTTAATCACGGTTACATTCACTGTTGGAGGGAAAAGCGAAAACTAAGAAATAACCTATCATTACAGATGCCATTTCCGCATTACAATTAATAATGACTTTTTAAACATCACGATTTAAAGTAACTAATTTTTACTTATAAAACTGTTACATTTCAGTAATTTTTTTTTTCTTTTTTCATTCTTGTAATATTGAAATTTTGATGCTCATTTCAGAGGGTTTCAGTGGGTGAAAATGGTGCCATAGTAAAAAAGAATTGTGTATTGCATGCAAAATTGTAAGTGTCAAACATGGCATCAAGCTTGGGAATATATTAATTAATAACATATTCCACTTTAAAATATTTTTTTAATAGATTATATATAAAGTATGCATGTAAATGTGTCGAATGTGAAAAAGAGGATATTTTCAGACTTCCTTGCAAACGGAACTTATAATTGTGTCCTAGTGGCGTACTTTTCGGTGTTTTTTCATTGCACAACATAACACAACCTCAATTGATAACTTCATGATTTTTTATCTGAATTACATGTTACTGACTACTTATAGGAACATTGTTTGATTTTTCAATAATTTGAAAAGTTTGAATATATATTGTAAATATTTTTTCTATCATCAATCTAAAAAAACTTTCCAACATCTTCATTCGTCGAATTCGAAGATTTCCGATTCATAGAATCTAAAAATTTTTAAAAATATAAATGCATTCAAGTAAATTTGGAATAGAAAATCTAAGAAAAATTTAGAGTAAAATTTAGTTAAATATTTTTTTAAATGTTTGCAAATAAAATGTAATGGACTAATAGCACAAATATGGGACCAATATTTCAAACAGTGACGAAATATTGAGAAAATATAAATACCCAATATAAAATAATTTTTTATGCCAATATTCACAGAATATTGAATACAAAAAACGGCTAAATATCAGCAAAGTGCAACAATTCATCCTAATACTGGACGTTGCATAAATACTGGGGTGCTTATATTATGGTGATTTTTAGTCAATAATTATGACCAATATTGGCAGGAAATATTGCACAAATATTGGACAGTTTACATTTTTCCGATAATTAATCAATATTGTCAACCAATATAGCATTAATATTGGTATAGAATATTGCACAAATATTGGAGTGTTTACAATTTGCCAATATTTGTAACAAAAATTGGTATGAAAAACTTGAACAATATTGGGGTGTTTACATTATGTTAATATATTCGTTACCAATATTTGTTAAATATTGGCAAAATATAAACCCAATATTGTTGCAATATTTTATGCCAATATTGGTGCAACATTGTTTAAAAATATTGGCAACATGTAAACACGCCAATATTGTTGTAATATTTCATACCAATATTGGTGGAATATTTCATACCAATATTGGTGCATTATTCATTACCAATATTGGTTAAATATTGGCAAAATGTAAACAACCCAATATTGGTGCAACATTTTATTCCAATATTGGCGCAGTATTCGTTACCAATGTTTTTGAAATATTGGCAAAATATAAACAACCCAATATTGTTGCAATATTATGTGCCAATATTGGCGCAACATTGTTTAAAAATATTGGCAACATGTAAACACGTCAATATTGGTGCAATATTTTATGCCAATATTGGCGCAATATTCGTTACCAATATTGGTTAAATATTGGCAAAATATAAACAACCCAATATTTTTGCAATATTTTATGCCAATATTGGTGCAACATTGTTTAAAAATATTGGCAACATGTAAACACGCCAATATTGGTGCAATATTTTATGCCAATATCGGTGCAATATTTTTTGCCAATATTGGCGCGATATTCGTGACCAATATTGGTTAAATATTGGCAAACTATAAACAACCCAATATTGGTGCAACATTTTATTACAATATTGGCGCAATATTCGTTGCCAATATTGGTTAAATGTTGGCAAAATATAAACAACCCAATATTGTTGCAATATTTTATGCCAATATTGGCGCAATATTCGTTACCAATATTGGTTAAATATTGGTGCAATATTTTATGCCAATATTGGTGCAACATTATTTAAAAATATTGGCAACATGTAAACACGCCAATATTGGTGCAATATTTTATGCCAATATTGGCGCAATATTTGTTACCAATATTGGTTAAATATTGGCAAAATATAAACAACCCAATATTGGTGCAATATTTTATTCCAATATTGGCGCAATATTCGTTACCAATATTGGTTAAATATTGGCAAAATATAAACAACCCAATATTGGTGCAATATTTTATGCCAATATTGGTGCAACATTATTTAAAATTTTGGCAACATGTAAACACGCCAATATTGGTGCAATATTTTATGCCAATATTGGCGCAATATTTGTTACCAATATTGGTTAAATATTGGCAAAATATAAACAACCCAATATTGGTGCAATATTTTATTCCAATATTGGCGCAATATTCGTTACCAATATTGGTTAAATATTGGCAAAATATAAACAACCCAATATTGGTGCAATATTTTATGCCAATATTGGTGCAACATCGTTTAAAAATATTGGCAACATGTAAACACGCCAATATTGGTGCAATATTTTATGCCAATATTGGCGCAATATTTGTTACCAATATTGGTTGAATATTGGCAAAATATAAACAACCAAATATTGGTGCAATATTTTATTCCAATATTGGCGCAATATTCGTTACCAATATTGGTTAAATATAAACAACCCAATATTGGTGCAATATTTTATTCCAATATTGGCGCAATATTCATTACCAATATTGGTTAAATATTGCAAAATATAAACAACCCAATATTGTTGCAATATTTTATGCCAATATTGGTGCAACATTATTTAAAAATATTGGCAACATGTAAACACGCCAATATTGGTGCAATATTTTATGCCAATATTGGCGCAATATTTGTTACCAATATTGGTTAAATATTGGCAAAATATAAACAACCCAATATTGGTGCAATATTTTATTCCAATATTGGCGCAATATTCGTTACCAATATTGGTTAAATATTGGCAAAATATAAACAACCCAATATTGGTGCAATATTTTATGCCAATATTGGTGCAACATTATTTAAAATTTTGGCAACATGTAAACACGCCAATATTGGTGCAATATTTTATGCCAATATTGGCGCAATATTTGTTACCAATATTGGTTAAATATTGGCAAAATATAAACAACCCAATATTGGTGCAATATTTTATTCCAATATTGGCGCAATATTCGTTACCAATATTGGTTAAATATTGGCAAAATATAAACAACCCAATATTGGTGCAATATTTTATGCCAATATTGGTGCAACATCGTTTAAAAATATTGGCAACATGTAAACACGCCAATATTGGTGCAATATTTTATGCCAATATTGGCGCAATATTTGTTACCAATATTGGTTGAATATTGGCAAAATATAAACAACCAAATATTGGTGCAATATTTTATTCCAATATTGGCGCAATATTCGTTACCAATATTGGTTAAATATAAACAACCCAATATTGGTGCAATATTTTATTCCAATATTGGCGCAATATTCATTACCAATATTGGTTAAATATTGCAAAATATAAACAACCCAATATTGTTGCAATATTTTATGCCAATATTGGTGCAACATTGTTTAAAAATATTGGCATCATGTAAACACGCCAATATTGGTGCAATATTTTATGCCAATATTGGCGCAATATTCGTTACCAATATTGGTTAAATATTGGCAAAATGCAAACAATCCAATGTTGGTGTAATATTTTATACCAATATTGGCGCAATATTCGTTACCAATATTGGCGCAATATTCGTTACCAATATTGGTTAAATATTGGCAAAATGTAAACAACCCAATATTGGTGCAACATTTTATTCCAATATTGGCGCAATATTCGTTGCCAATGTTGGTTAAATGTTGGCAAAATATAAACAACCCAATATTGTTGCAATATTTTATGCCAATATTGGTTAAATATTGGCAAAATATAAACAACCCAATATTGGTGCAATATTTTATGCCAATATTGGCGCAATATTTGTTACCAATATTGGTTAAATATTGGCAAAATATAAGCAACCCAATATTGGTGCAATATTTTATTCCAATATTGGCGCAATATTCGTTACCAATATTGGTTGAATATAAACAACCCAATATTGGTGCAATATTTTATGCCAATATTGGCGCAATATTTGTTACCAATATTGGTTGAATATTGGCAAAATATAAACAACCAAATATTGGTGCAATATTTTATTCCAATATTGGCGCAATATTCGTTACCAATATTGGTTAAATATAAACAACCCAATATTGGTGCAATATTTTATTCCAATATTGGCGCAATATTCATTACCAATATTGGTTAAATATTGCAAAATATAAACAACCCAATATTGTTGCAATATTTTATGCCAATATTGGTGCAACATTGTTTAAAAATATTGGCAACATGTAAACACGCCAATATTGGTGCAATATTTTATGCCAATATTGGCGCAATATTTGTTACCAATATTGGTTAAATATTGGCAAAATATAAACAACCCAATATTGGTGCAATATTTTATTCCAATATTGGCGCAATATTCGTTACCAATATTGGTTAAATATTGGAAAAATATAAACAACCCAATATTGGTGCAATATTTTATGCCAATATTGGTGCAACATTATTTAAAAATATTGGCAACATGTAAACACGCCAATATTGGTGCAATATTTTATGCCAATATTGGCGCAATATTTGTTACCAATATTGGTTAAATATTGGCAAAATATAAACAACCCAATATTGGTGCAATATTTTATTCCAATATTGGCGCAATATTCGTTACCAATATTGGTTAAATATTGGCAAAATATAAACAACCCAATATTGGTGCAATATTTTATGCCAATATTGGTGCAACATCGTTTAAAAATATTGGCAACATGTAAACACGCCAATATTGGTGCAATATTTTATGCCAATATTGGCGCAATATTTGTTACCAATATTGGTTGAATATTGGCAAAATATAAACAACCAAATATTGGTGCAATATTTTATTCCAATATTGGCGCAATATTCGTTACCAATATTGGTTAAATATAAACAACCCAATATTGGTGCAATATTTTATTCCAATATTGGCGCAATATTCATTACCAATATTGGTTAAATATTGCAAAATATAAACAACCCAATATTGTTGCAATATTTTATGCCAATATTGGTGCAACATTGTTTAAAAATATTGGCATCATGTAAACACGCCAATATTGGTGCAATATTTTATGCCAATATTGGCGCAATATTCGTTACCAATATTGGTTAAATATTGGCAAAATGCAAACAATCCAATGTTGGTGTAATATTTTATACCAATATTGGCGCAATATTCGTTACCAATATTGGCGCAATATTCGTTACCAATATTGGTTAAATATTGGCAAAATGTAAACAACCCAATATTGGTGCAACATTTTATTCCAATATTGGCGCAATATTCGTTGCCAATGTTGGTTAAATGTTGGCAAAATATAAACAACCCAATATTGTTGCAATATTTTATGCCAATATTGGTTAAATATTGGCAAAATATAAACAACTTAATATTGGTGCAATATTTTATGCCAATATTGGCGCAATATTTGTTACCAATATTGGTTAAATATTGGCAAAATATAAGCAACCCAATATTGGTGCAATATTTTATTCCAATATTGGCGCAATATTCGTTACCAATATTGGTTGAATATAAACAACCCAATATTGGTGCAATATTTTATGCCAATATTGGCGCAATATTTGTTACCAATATTGGTTGAATATTGGCAAAATATAAACAACCAAATATTGGTGCAATATTTTATTCCAATATTGGCGCAATATTCGTTACCAATATTGGTTAAATATAAACAACCCAATATTGGTGCAATATTTTATTCCAATATTGGCGCAATATTCATTACCAATATTGGTTAAATATTGCAAAATATAAACAACCCAATATTGTTGCAATATTTTATGCCAATATTGGTGCAACATTGTTTAAAAATATTGGCAACATGTAAACACGCCAATATTGGTGCAATATTTTATGCCAATATTGGCGCAATATTTGTTACCAATATTGGTTAAATATTGGCAAAATATAAACAACCCAATATTGGTGCAATATTTTATTCCAATATTGGCGCAATATTCGTTACCAATATTGGTTAAATATTGGCAAAATATAAACAACCCAATATTGGTGCAATATTTTATGCCAATATTGGTGCAACATCGTTTAAAAATATTGGCAACATGTAAACACGCCAATATTGGTGCAATATTTTATGCCAATATTGGCGCAATATTTGTTACCAATATTGGTTGAATATTGGCAAAATATAAACAACTAAATATTGGTGCAATATTTTATTCCAATATTGGCGCAATATTCGTTACCAATATTGGTTAAATATAAACAACCCAATATTGGTGCAATATTTTATTCCAATATTGGCGCAATATTCATTACCAATATTGGTTAAATATTGCAAAATATAAACAACCCAATATTGTTGCAATATTTTATGCCAATATTGGTGCAACATTGTTTAAAAATATTGGCATCATGTAAACACGCCAATATTGGTGCAATATTTTATGCCAATATTGGCGCAATATTCGTTACCAATATTGGTTAAATATTGGCAAAATGCAAACAATCCAATGTTGGTGTAATATTTTATACCAATATTGGCGCAATATTCGTTACCAATATTGGCGCAATATTCGTTACCAATATTGGCGCAATATTCGTTACCAATATTGGTTAAATATTGGCAAAATGTAAACAACCCAATATTGGTGCAACATTTTATTCCAATACTGGCGCAATATTCGTTGCCAATGTTGGTTAAATGTTGGCAAAATATAAACAACCCAATATTGTTGCAATATTTTATGCCAATATTGGTTAAATATTGGCAAAATATAAACAACCCAATATTGGTGCAATATTTTATGCCAATATTGGCGCAATATTTGTTACCAATATTGGTTAAATATTGGCAAAATATAAGCAACCCAATATTGGTGCAATATTTTATTCCAATATTGGCGCAATATTCGTTACCAATATTGGTTGAATATAAACAACCCAATATTGGTGCAATATTTTATTCCAATATTGGCGCAATATTCATTAGCAATATTGGTTAAATATTGGCAAAATATAAACCCAATATTGTCGCAATATTTTATGCCAATATTGGTGCAACATTGTTTTAAAATATTGGCAACATGTAAACGCCAATATTGGTGCAATATTTTAAGCCAATATTGGCGCAATATTCGTTACCAATATTGGTTAAATATTGGCAAAATACAAACAACCCAATATTGGTGCAATATTTTAGGCCAATATTGGCGCAATATTCGTTACCAATATTGGTTAAATATTGGCAAAATGTAAACAACCCAACATTTTTGCAGTATTTTATGCCAATATTGGCGCAACATTGTTTGCCAATATTTAACCAATATTTGTAACGAATATTGCGCCAATATCGGTATGAAATCTTGCTCCAATATTGGGTTGTTTACATTTTGCCAATATTTAACCAATATTAGTAAAGAATATTGCGCCAATATTGGCTTGTTTACATTTTGCCAATATTTAACCAATATTGGTAATGAATATTATGCCAATATTGGTATGAAATATTGCAATGATATTGGCGTGTTTACATTTTGCCAATATTTTTAAACAATGTTGCGCCAATATTGGCATAAAATATTGCAACAATATTGGGTTATTTAAATTTGGCCAATCTTTAACCAATATTGGTAACATATTGCACCAATATTGGCGTGAAATATTGTATCAGTATTGGGTTGTTTATATTTTGCCAATATTTAACCATTATTGGCAACGAATATTGCGCCAATATTGGCATGAAATATTGCAACAATATTGGGGTGTTTACATTTTGCGAATATTTAACCAACATTGGTAACGTATATTGCGCCAATATTGGGGTGTTTACATTTTGCCAATATTTAACCAATATTGGCAGCGTATATTGTGCCAATATCGGTATGAAATATTTCAACAATATTTGTGCGTTTACATTTTGCCAATATTTAACCAATATTGGTAACTTATATTGCAGCAATATTGGTATGAAATAATGCTATGAAATTATGCACCGATATTGGCATAAAATATAAATGCAATCTTTCATGAAATATTGTCTAAATATCGGCAAAATGTAAACATTTCAATATTTGGGCAATATTTTATGCCAATATTGGGGCAATATTTTATGCCAATATTGGCGCGCTGGAAATATTGGCTAAATAACGGCAAAATGTAAACACCCCAATATTGGAGCAATATTTCATGCCAATATTGCGCCAAGATGCCAATATTGCTCCAAGATATAGCCAATATTGGCCCAATATTGTTTGGCTACTGGGGAGGGATGCACCGGATATCCGGCAGGTGCTTATTCGGCACTCAAACCGGATATTCGTTCCGGCCGAATATTTTAATATCCGGTTGCCGGATAGTGAAACATTTTTTAAATTCTGTATTTTGCAATTTTTTTTAAATGTAAAATTAATTTGCTTTTTGTAAATCGTAACTTATTAAAAAGCAATGTTAACAAAAATAAATACTCATATATTTTCACAATTATGAAATTTTAACGTTTTTATGTAAATGAAGATATATTTAAAATATGACAATATTTTGCCATAACCTATAACAACAATTGTAAAACTAAAATTAGAATATGTACTGCAACTTCAATTTTTTTTTCTTAATTGTTCTTAAATTTCAGTAATGAAGTAATTTTACACCTCTCAAAAGTTTTATTGTAATTTTCACTAGTCAAAATTTAACGGCAGTGTTCAATAATTCTGTCATAACTGTAATTGTAAAACCAAAAGTAGAAAACTACAATTTCAGCTTTGTTTTGCTTTCAGATTTTTTTAAATAATGAAGTAGTTGACTTTTATAGTTCTTCTCAAGTGTTTTGTTAATAACTTTGTTATTAATTTGAATTATGAATATCAACAAAAGAGGAAGATATAAATATCTGATCTGAAAGTTTTATGAAGTCGCTGTTAGTACATCAAAAATTCTGAGTCAGAAATGTGTACAATAGGGTCATCTTGTAAGTGCTTAAGTATTGAGGATTAAAAACCATGTAGAAAACTAGTCTTCAGCAAACTAAATAGTTTATTTATGAATATCCATGCTCCAGATTCAAAGTGTGTTTGTTCAGAAAATCAAGAACAAAATGGTGCTGATATTAAAGAAACTATACAATTTTTGCTGGAATATCCATTGCACAAGTTAAGCAGTCAACAATAGAAAAAATTGTGGTAAAAACAAAAGAAAAATCATTAAATATACAAATTGCATTTTTTTAAACACATTTTAATAAAAATCTCCAAAGCAATTGATTTATGTCTTGTTATAAATACCCAGTCATGTTAAAATTGCAAGTGACCTTTTAAATAAAGTTCATTCTGAGACTTGCTCTACAATGCAAAAAGAGCTTAATAGGAAAACTAACTCTCACTCAGAATCAAGAGGAGTAACAAATATAACTATCCCATTTTTGTTAATTATGTGTCAATTGTCAACAGGGTAAAAACATTTTTTTATGTTAGTTAATTGATACAATGCATCTAAAAAACATCAAGACACTACCTACATCTGGTGATAGAAACTAAAGAAAAGGTAGAAAAAAATATGCATGTAAAGTTCTATAAGTAAAATTGAAAAGGTAAAATAATATTAAATTTCAATATTTAATTAATACATGCATTTGTTTTTGAGTAACTTTAACTTAATAAGTGAGTTAAAATCTATTAATACTCACTTAAAACAAAATTACAATAATTTTTTTTCTTTAAAAAGCCATTAGTCGCTGCCATAAAATCATCCTGCATCATGCGTTAGAGAAGGAAGAATGATCATTACTAATGAAATTATCATAAAGGCAGAAATTAGGCATAAAACACGGCGAACTACCTCACAGAGTGCGAGCAGTGAAGGCAGTGTTTCGTGCCCACTTTTGAGATGATCAGATCATTTTGATAAGTTTTCTGAATGCGGGCTCCTTGTTCTCTGGACTTGAATCCTTGTTAATTCTGATTTTGAAGATTAATGAAAAATCGTGTCTATGGAGGAAGCGTACATAATCCTGCCTGATTTTGAAGTCATCATAACTCGTCATGTTGCTGCAATACATAAAGAAACCTTTTATGGGACTATTGATTACGCTATTACGCGTTTTGAACGTGTGCTTAATGCAAATGGGATGCAAATTGAACATATGCTGTGATTGAGTAAAGTTTTGTGTTTTCAGTTTGAATTTTTTTATTTCCATGCGAAAGGGAAGGAAAAAGACAGCTGACGTTACTGTGCGTCAAATAACTGTGGATAAGCAAGAAAATCCGGACCCTTCTTTACGACTTTAAATTGCACATCAGTAAGAGCAATTTGATTGTTCTGCGTTCAACTGGCCTATGATATGATTGGTCTATGTTACCAGGGAAATCCTACAATGACTTCAACGACAAAAATGTAGTTGTAGATTGGTTGATGGCAATGCTTGTTTGTAAACATGACCTTTTCTTATTCTCACAGCATATTTGAAATTTGAAGTACTTTTTTCATTGCAGATTTCTTTTCCTTATGGTCCATATCACGTATTTCAAGCTGTGTATAGATATAAAAGATTATTTTAACACTAGCTGACCCGGCCGGCGTTGCCCGGGTCCGTAATAATAATGTTAAACGAATTCGAAATTTCTATGATTTTATTATTAACTCAAAATATGTGTAAATACATTATATTAAATACGTGGCCCCTGACTGTGTTAAAAATAGGTTAAAAAAACCCTAATATTTAGCTGCAAAAATACACAAAATGACTGCAATGGGAAACGCGGGAGGGAATGTGTGTCCAACGATTGCGGGTTGGTATTTATCCTTAAAAATTACTGTTAAGTCACTTAACTAAATAGTTTTTTTCACATAGATATCCCAAGTTAAATATTTTGAATTTCAAATCACTCTTAAATCAGACTATACCATGAATGAAATTGATACTCGATGATTAGCTAAAATGTTAGTATATAGTAATATAATTTCAGAGCAATTTTACAAAAATAAGTTTATAATTTTAATCAAACATGCGTAATGTTCATTCTGTGAACAAAACCCTAACCGTAACCTAATTGTATCGTAATCATAACTTGTCTGTAACCTAGCTGTATCTTAGCAGTAACCTAACTGTAACTTAAACATACCATAAATGTAACCTGGCCGTCACCTTATTATAATCTACCCATAACCTAACCGCAACTTAACCTTAACCTAACTGTAACTTAACGGTGACCTAACTGTAACCTATCGGAAATTAAATATAACCTGACTCACCGGAACTTAATTGCAACCTAACTGTTACCTAATCGTAACCAAGTTCTAACTTAACACTAGCTATAAGGAAAGGGCAGCTGACGTCACTGTGGGCTCTTATTAGTGTGGGCAAGCTGTTTTCGCCCGTGCTTCGTTATAGCACAGACTCTACATATGAATTCAGGCATTCTGATTGGTCTACAAATTTTATGATGGTTGTCTGCTTGTTATGATTGGGCTACGTCGTCAAGATAATTCCTACAATGATCGCAATGGCAAAAATGTAGCGGTAGATTGGTTGACAGAAATGTTTGTTTGTAAACATGCCCTTTCCTTATAAACAAAATATCTTAACCATCACGCGCTACAAAGTACTTAGTTTCACTTTCCACCGCCACGGGGTGCATTATGTTTGTAGAACATCCGAATTTTAGGTTCGGATTGGATTCATGCCCATGGAAAATATTTTGTTTTCTTTGCATCCGGTTATGGTTGTTTGGAATATTTTTGTTGAGTTTAGATTCGGTTCAATTCAAATTTCGTGTTTTTTTTTAATGGGATTTTTTGGTTCTGGTCGGGTTGTACTTCGATGGAAATTATTTTACCTAGTTCGAATGAGGTTATACTGACTGGAATATTTTTGTCAGAGTCAGATTAGATTTGGTTCAAACTTCGGGATTTTTTTAACAATTTTTTTGGTTCGGATTGGGTTTATGTCTATAGAAGTTATATTGTCTTGTTCGGATCTAGTTATAGTTCTTTGGAATATTTTCGTGGGATTCAGATTTGGTTAGATACAGATTTCAGGTATTTTTTCAAATTGATTTTTAAGCTACGGGTCGAATTCATGTCCAGGGAAATTATTTTGTCTTGCTCGGATCCGGTTTTGGATCTTTGGAATATTTTTGTCGGGTTCAGATTTCGTTCAATTCATTTTCGGGGATTTTAATGGAAATTTTAGGTTTAGGTTGGGTTGCGCATCCAAGGAAATTATTCTGTATTGTTCGAATAAAGATATGCTTCTCTGGAATTTTTTTGTCAGGTTCTGATTTAGTTCAGTTCAGATTTCGAGATTTTTTTCAAAGAAATTTTTTAGGCTCGGATTGGATTCATGTTCATGGAAATTTTTTTTCTTCTTCGGATCCGGGTATGGTTCTTTGGAATATTTTTGTCGGGTTCATATTTGATTCGATTCAAATTTTAGCTATTTTTTTCAAATGGAATTTTTAGGTTCGGATCGGGTTCATGTCCATGGAAATGATTTTCTCTTATTCGAATCCGGTTATGGTTCTTTCGAATATTTTGATCGGATTCAGATGCTGTTTGCATAAAATTTCAGGTTTTTCTTCAAATGGAATTTTTTAGGTTCGATTCGTGTTTCTGTTCACGGAAATTAATTTGTCTTGCTTTTATCGGGTTATAGTTCTTTCGAATATTTTTATCGATTGCAGATTTTATTCTGGTTATTTTTCGGGTTTTTTCAAAGAAAATTTTTAGGTTCGATTCGAGTTGCATATACACGAACATTATTTTTCCTTGTTCAGATTGGGTTATGCTTCATTTGAAAGTTTTTGAGGGGTTCAGATTTGGTTCGGATTAGATATCAAATCCATAGTTCTTTTTCATTGGAATTTTAGGTTCGGGTGGGGTTTATGCTCATGGAATTTTTGTCTTGCTTGAATCGGAATATGGTCTTTTTTTTCGGGTTATGTGTTAATACGTCTAAACATTATGTTTTGCTACTTTTCTTTTAGTGACTATTTTTGATATATAATTTAGTTTGCTATTTCATAATTTATTATTGTGTATGAATCGTCTGCCGATTCAAACAATTGTACCTCAAATATATAATTTTAAAGGTCTTTGGAAAAAAATAGTCACTTTTGAAATGTTAAAATCTGAAATTGCTTTCTTTAATTCTGTCTCAGCTTTCTTAATTACTTCTGCGAAAATTTTATACAACCAACCAACCATAAACAAACGAATGGGAAAAAATTTGGAAAAAGATGATTTTTTTATCAGAGTGACCTCTCGATTTTAATTAATTACTCAGTTAATAATTGGAATTTCGAAATTCTGAAGCTAAGGTGCATCAGGGGAGATTTGGGGCTACTCTAAAAAAATTTTTGAGCTTCGTACATGCTGTAGATTTTGCTAGCCATCGCAGACACACACACACGCACGCAGACAGAGCGTTTTGTTCTTTTATTAGTATAGATAAGTAATGTACGATAGTAATCCTATATCAATTACATGGCAATCTGATTAATACCTGAGAATTAGATAAAGGTCAGGTGGAAGAGAGTTAAGTAGAAGTATTTGACAGTTTTGAATTATGTTGAAAAGTATTAAAGGGAGATAGAATTAAAAAAAGAAAACAAAAAAAATCAAATGCTTTTTACCAACATTTATTGACATTTAAAAACTACAACAGATATTTATTCTTTTATGAAAAAACAATCAGAAATCAGATCTTGAAACCAAGTAATTTCTTAATTACAGGTATTATTAATGACATTATAATCAAATTAGGAAATTTGAATTTATATTTTCTATTTATAGATTCCTGATGAGAACAGCATAATTTTAAAACACTTTTTAGCAAGTTATATTTAAATTTTCAAACCTCATCAGACTACGTTTTAAAATAACAATTAGTGTATCAAACATATTTAATTATATCTTATTTTCAACATTTGGGGGAATTCAGGGCAATGCTCTTTTAAAACAATATTCCCAGCATAAACTCCTTAGACCTAATGTCGACTATGAGCGACACTAAAGAACACCCTTGAAATTAATTTAAAAGCTACTATATTTGTCAAATCAATTCTAGCTGCCTTTAATAATTTTTTGCATATCATAAGCATCGATATATAGATTGACACATTTTTGGAGATGTTTTATACAAATTTTCAACAGATTTTTGTAGTCCCATATAATATTTGTCTCAGGAATGAGGAGGTTAAAATGTTACAAGAAAGACAGTTTAAAAATCATAGAATTGACTGTGAAAAATTATTTTCAACAGTTCTTCAGATTTAAACATTCACAATAGCTAACAGGATCAATTTTATAAACTTATAAATTTATGTTATGCAAAAAAAAAAAAAAAAAAAAAAAAAAAGATAGCAATGTTTTTGCGATCATATAAAAGCTAAAGCCTGATTTAAAAAAAAGAGAGGGGGTGCCAAAACAATTTTGAAGTTCTCCATTTGCTGATTTGATACTTTAAGTTAGCAAAACTTTCGTTGGTAGACATTTCATTTTAGTCTCTATAATATTTGAGTAAAATGTGTCAAAGTTTTAATTAAAGGACGCATACAAGTTTGTAAACAGGGGTTTGACCAGACTTTTCTCACAGGGATCCTGTTTTTGTGAAATTGTGATTTTTTTCTGATATTTGTGAAAACTGTTAGCACTTTGTGAATTTTAAATTATCAATGTCTTCAGGTTCAATTTTTCATGTATAAAAAGCTAAGAAATATGCACTTTGGTGACTTCAACTGTTTATTTACTAACCAGATTTTATTATTAAATGATTAAATTTGTGAAAAATTAAATTTGAAGGAGAAAAAATTCTGTGAAAGGTCTATTTAAGAGACAAATAATTTTGTGAAAGGTACTGTTTTGGGATAAAATGTTTTGTGAAGGGTCCTGTTTTAAGATAAATTATTTTGTGAAGGGTTCTTTAAAGGACCTAAAATTTTCCTAAACATATCCCTGGTTAATCGCTATTAGCAAATTATGAGAACGAAAATTAACAGATTGGTCTTTTGCTGTTTTTTTGTGTAAATTTCACATAAGTTTTCTCAATGCATAACCAGATGCATCCTTAAAACACTCAATTAACAGAAATTAATATTGCATGCCTCACACACAACTTTTCTCCCTAGTATGCATTGGAAGATGTCTGCTTAACATATCATTCCGAGAAAATTTCTTGTTGCATATTTCACACACAAAAGGTTTCTCACCAGTATGAATTAACAGATGTCTGCTTAAACTACTCTTTTCAGAGAATTTCTTGTTACATACCTCACATATAAAAGGTTTCTCACCAATATGAATCAACAGATGCCTGCTTAAACTACCCTTTTCAGAGAATTTCTTGTTGCAGATCTCACACACAAAAGGTTTTACACCAGTATGAGTTATCATATGCTTGTTTAAAACACTGTTTTGGGAGAATTTTTTGTTGCATATTTCACAGAAGAAAGGTTTCTCACCAGTATGAATTAATAGATGTCTGCGTAAATGACTCTTACGTGAGAATTTTTTGTTGCATACTTCACAGACAAAAGGTTTTTCGCCAGTGTGAGTTAACAGATGCTTGCTTAAAGTACTCTTTTCAGAGAATTTCTTGTTGCAGATTTCACACACAAAAGGTTTCTCACCAGTATGATATAACAGATGCGTGCTTAAACTACTCTTTCGTGAGAATTTCTTTTTGCATATTTCACACACAAAAGATTTCTCCCCAGTATGAATTAAGAGATGCGTGCTTAAATTGCCCTTTTGTGAGAATTTTTTGTTACATATCTCACACACAAAAAGTTTCTCACCAGTGTGAATTAATAGATGCTTGCCCAAATCATTCTTTTGAGAAAACCCTTTGCTGCATACATTACAAATAAACGATTTTCCTTGCTGCGAGTCAGAAGCTTGTTTTTCATAAAGCTCTTGTAAAGAACTGTTTTGCTGCATACTTCACACTTTAAAAACAGTTTTGAGTTATGTGATATACTGCATCTACATTCAGTACTTTTGCATCTGAAAAAAAAATACAAGTAACACCTTTTAAAATTCCTGCAAAAAAAATAAAAAGAAATTAATTTAATATAAAATATTAACGCAGAAAACTGAACTAAAATAGATTACCAGTCATTTGATGCTAGCCAAACCAATGAAGTGCCAGATAATTTTTCGAATTGCATTAATATTAAATTAGAACAAATAAATGAACAATTGACACCATAAAATAAAAACTTATCCTAAAGAAAATATAAATGAAAATTAGAAATAAATGTCTTCAAAAAGAATAAATCAAATATTTATAAACAAAGCATTCATAAATAACAAAAGTATTTTTTTTAAGAATTTATAAATTAAAAATTAAAAAACTGTATTTATGATGAAATTATCAATTGAGTCTCTTATGCTTGATATTGCAAAAGGAAAAATAAGCAAAAATTATTTTACTTTGACACAATCATATAAATTTCTACCATGAAATCAAAATCCAGCGCCTTTTCATTACCTCAAAAATTTTATACACTATTTGGTCTCACAATCGTATTCACCAACTAAAAAATATTTCAATGTGCAACTGTTTATTGATATATTTAAAAATTTGAAGTTACATTTGTCAACCCACTACAACTTGGAACGCAAACATTTGAAGTATTGACTTGTAACTGTAATCTCAGTACCAGCAAGTAAAAATTTCAAAATTCCTTTCTTATAGACACAATTGTGGCGAAAATATTCAATTTTATTAATAAAAAGGATCGTTTTCGATTAATATGACATCGTTTTAACTCACTGAAGCATTTTGCCTTATGTTTTAAACTCAGTATTGGCAGACTGAAAAAGTATTGAATAGTAACATCTTCATGAAGGAAAGTGTTTTTTAAAGCATGACGTCATTTTGTGTTTACATTTTTAAAAAGTTACTTTTTATTAGAAATTTAATGAGAAAATGCCATCATAAAAGATATAATCAATAAATAAAACCTATTACATCTTTAACAATGGAAGTGGTCCAAATACTATAACTCCCACTCTGATTTTATATATATTAATAAATCATTAGTTATTATCCAAACAACACTGTCCTCTAATATATATATATATATATATATATATATATATAAGGGTGGTTCTTAAAAATGAACTTTTAAAATTTGTATGGGGCACCCCTTTATTTTTTGTATGTATTAAAAAAAGACCACCAGAAAAATTTCAGAATTTTAAAATAAATTATAGGGGTCGCTACCGAGGTTTGAAAATTTGAAAAATTAGAAAATTTGACATTTTTTTAGTCTAATTTTTAAGTTATTAATACATATCCATAGTCATCGTGAAATTGAGTTATAGTACGACATTAGACGGTATAGACTGTCGAATGCTTCAAATTTTTTTCAAAATTCATGCTGAGTTTTTAAAATTTTCAACGATTTTTAAATATATTCGAGTTTTTCTGCGTTTTTCTAATGTACCCTAATGCCGACGGGTCCCCTAATTTAACATAAAATAGATCTTAAATCAATTTAAAAATAAATAAAAACAAGAAAAGAATAATAATTGAGCTTTAATTTTAATAAATGGTTATGTAATAAAATATGTTTTCGTTATGCAAAAAAGGTTTTGAACAAATGAAAAAGCGTGAAGTATACAAATCATTGCTTTTTGAACAAGCGATCAATTCCTTCAGATATATTTGAATAAGAAGAAAACTCAAATGATAATGAAACTTGTTGCAATCAGGAAGAAGTAGCTTCATGCTCTCACAGTGATCCACCTCCTAAAAAAAAAGGTAAAACGAACATTTTGGACAATAGCGTAGCTGCAAGTCTTCACGCAGCAAAGTTGAGTGATAGAAAGGCAGCTATTGTTTTGACTATAACACTAAAACGTGTGGGTTGTGATCCTGTCAATTATAATGTTAACAAATAATCTATTCAGCGCCTTAGAATCAAAAGTCGAACAAGCAGAGCCGAAAAAAAAAAAAAAGAGTTTCGGCAAGTGTTCCGTTGACTGTTCACTACAAAATTTTAGAAAACATTTCAGGATCTGAAGCTATTAATAGATTACTAATTATTTCTGGTAAAAATATTGACCAATTACTGGCAGTGGCAGTTCCAAAACTTCAGCCAGGAATAGGTGAAGCTGCAGTGTCTCACAAAAGTGAAGGGACACTTGTGCTTTATAAAAAGAAACTGCAATAAAATAAATAAACAAACATGTGCAAAATTTTTTGGGTGTGTTTCATATTTAAAGTTAGTAACAATTATTACATAACATACATTTTGTCAAACTATTAAAATATTAATTTAGTAAAAATACAATTGTTCAGAACGGAGCAAAAAATGGCTCACATAAGTGATGGGACACTTACTTTTCCATCAAATATTTATCCAAAAATTTTACTTTTTAAAAGGTTTTAATATTTTGTTGAATTTCCTTATACTTTTAAAACATGATTTAATCTTTTTGGGATGGATTCGACTAATTTTTTGTGATTTCTGGAGTGATTTTACCCCATTCTTCTTAAAGCACCAATTTTAGTTGTTGTTTTGAAGAAATGGTGTGTTTGCGAATTCTTGCCAAATATTCCCTATGGGATTTAAGTCTGGAGATTGTGGTGGTGTTTTAATTATTTCAGGACAGTTACATAGCAGCCAAAGTCTAACGTTCAGAGCAGTGTGCTTGGGGTCATTGTCCTGGTAGAATTTAAAATCGTTATGAAGGTTCAATTTTCGTGCTGAAGATTTCAAATTTTGCTTTAAAATATCAATATACTTGTACTGATCCATTATACTGTCAATAAAAACAAGATTACCAACTCCAGCGGACGACATACACCCCCATACCATAACTCCTCCTCCACCATGTTTTACTGTTGGTACCAAGTTCTGTTTGCGAAATTCTTCCCTGGGTTTTCTCCACACCAAGATTCTACCGTCAGAACCAAATATATTAAATTTACTCTCATCAGCAAATATAACTTTATTCCAGTAATCAGAATTCTTATTTATGTTGGATTTTGCGAATGCTAGTCTGAGTTTTCTATTCTTTTCACTTACGAAGAATTTTTTCCTGGCTACTCTACCGTGATATCCAGCAGATCGAATTACCCTTCTAATAGTCTCAGGATTAACAATTATTCCATATAATGCTTGTAAATCAGCAGCAACTTTTGAAGCACTATTTCTTGGATTTTTTTTAATATTTCGAACGATAATTCGCTTTATTCCATTGGATAGCTTTGATGGTCGGCCAGGTCTTCTTTTATCCTGAATCATATGATTCTTTTTATATCGTTTAATGATATTGAAAACTGTTGAACGATTCAAGTTAACTGTTTCAGCAGTTTTTCTAATAGATTTTCCACGTTCAATATGCAAATTAATAACTAATTTTCGAATTTCAGGCGAAGTTTCTTTTCGTTTAGCATTCATGGCTACACAAAGCTAAAAAACACAAAAATTCCAAAACAAACTGGAGAGAAATACTGCAGACAATTTTATAAATTATTGCCAATTGCTTTTAAGTAAAAATAAAGCCCCCAAAAATATTTTTATTGCTTATTTCAGACGATTGTTGTTGCATATATAATGGTGTCCCATCACTTATGTGAGCTATTTTTTGCTCCGTTCTAAACATTTGTATTTTTATTAAATTAATATTTTAATATTTTGACAAAATGTATGTTATGTAATAATGTTTACTAAATTTAAGTATGAAACACACCCACAAAAAAAATGTGTACATGTTTTTTTTAATTTATTTGATTAGTTTCCTTTTGTAAAACACTAGTGTCCCATCACTTATGTGAGACACTGTATATCTTTTGCTGTTAACAAAACATTGGAATCAAGGTGAATTACAGAGCAAGTAAAATCTATGTGTATTGATACAACCTATGTAAATTCCGGGTCATCAAGTGTGTTCTTTTGGCTTGTGTTCTTTTGGAACAGAAAATGAAGAAAGAAATGCTTTGGTTGGCTTGCCGTTATCACATCCTGGAGATTATGCTGGAGACAATTGTTAAATCGCTCGGAGTTCCAAACAGATCAGACATACTCTTATTTAAACGATTTAAAATTTCATGGAATTCTATTGATCATGACATATTTCAGACTTCTGTAACTGATAATTTTATCAATGAAACAACAACAGAAAATGCATCAGAAATCATAGAGTTTACACAAAATCAACGTAATGATTTGCAACCAAGAGATGATTACAAATAACTGTTACAGCTTGCCATCATTTTCCAAAGAGAAGTATCCGAAAGAGGTGTTCACTTTAAAGCCATTGGGGGCTTGTATCAATCACGAAGTGTGGCAAAGACCATATACTCGCTTACGATTTATTTATATAGAGATCACTTCAAACTTTCTAAGCACAAAGAATCTGGAGTTCGTCAAGTTTACTGTTTTGTGGTAAAAAATCTACATTCATAGTTTCTATCAGGCACCATCTACTTTGTTCTGTGCCTAGAAATGATATATTGCTCTTTAAAAACTTGAAAGAATACGAAAATGTATATAAAGACATTTCTTTGTGTGCTATGAAGATATTCCTAGGACATTTGTGTTACTAGTCAAAAAGACGAGCTGCTTTTGCATTTTTCGATGACAATGTCTCATTTAAAAGAAAAATGGTGCATGCTTTAAAAAATGCGAAAAATGAGAAACCATTGAAACGTGCATGGGTTGATCCTGATGACATCATCAAAAAGAACTTGCAAGATTTTGTAACAAGTAACATTCTAAGGTTTTTTCTTAAATTATGGAATTACCTTCAGACTTTTTTTAAACAGATGTGACAAATTGGAATGAAAATTAATCTAACAAAACTTGTAAGGCTTTTGCGGCTTCAGTGAAAGTTATTCATGATATAGCCGAACATGGGGTAGCACTTATTGAAAAATACAATAAACTTCATACAAAAGATGAAGAACAAAAACAATATTTACTGTTGGTAGTCAAGCAGTTTCGAAGCAAATATCCAGACTCTAAAAAATCTGCATTGATGTCTTAAAAAAGGTAAATGCAAGGATTTTATAATAATGATAGCTTTTTTCATCTTCTTTAAATGTCTATAACAATGTAGTTGCTGTAGTATTTATTGAAATATTTAATAAAAATATGTTTACATGTTATTAGAATAATTATGTATTTTCCTTCATTATTTTTGAACAAGTATAAACTTTAAATAGTGGTAGCGACCCCTAAAATCATGCTAAAAAATCTGAAAAAATTGCTGTAATTCTTTTTTAACAAGTAGAACAAAATGACAGGGTGCCCCGGTAAAAATCGTGAAAAAAATTTTTAACCAACTTTTAAGGACAACCCTAATATATATATATATATATGTATGTATATATATACAAATTTTAATAACTATTTTTTCTGCAGTTCTTTTTTTTTATTATTATTTAATACAAACACAGAAAAATTCAAACAACATTTATTTTATTAAAGAGAAAAGAATTAAATGTTATGATAGAATGATTAAAATATGATATTTAAAACCTTTTATCCCAAAATTAATTTCTGTTAGTCACTGAAATCCCCTCTTATTTTTAAAGTTATCTCATTTGTGAAATATCGCCTGAAATTAGAGACAAAAGAATAATTCATCCTACTAATTGGCAATAAAAATAGTTACGTAACTTAGTTCAAAACCTGTTCCAAAAATAAAAGTATCCTAATAGTAATAAAAAAGAAAATGCAAGTGAAATCTAAAAGGTAAAACACAACCTTTGTACATCGATATTTTTTACCCAATTCAAAATAAATATAAATAAAAATATTGAAATATATAACTAAATAGAAAAAAAAGAAAAGACTTACATAGCTCAATTAACATTGAGCAGGGGTTTTTTTCATTTTTACTTAAAAAAATATTTAAATGTATGAAATTTTAAACAAGATATAATTGTTTTTTTTAATTACATAATATAGTTAACTTTGATCGTTAATAGGGCCTTTTTTTTTTTTTTTTTTTTTTCTTTTGTAGGAAATTTTTAAAATAAGGATGCTTTCACTTTCGAAACTGGTTTAAAAAGTGAAAGTGCTTTTATCAAAAAATTCTGTTGAGAATATATAAAATTAAAAAATAGCCATATTAGAGATCAACCTCAGCTTACCTATGCAACAGAAAAAAAATATTTTAAAACATTCAAATCAAACGCAAAATTCAAAAACAACATTAACATTACAGAGCAAGTGTTTTCAAGAGAATGAAGTCCCTTTATGGGGACACAATACCTTTGATACCATATCTTTAATTTTGAATAATACTGTAACAATATCTGTAGGCAGAACACTAAATAGTAAAAATGAAATACAGTCAAAGTTCTATAATCAATGTTAAATATGTGTAAGTAGTACTAATAATAAAATCTTGATTCAGTAAAAAGTTTAATTATACTACATTTTTAGGATTATAAAAATAATTGTAGTAGTCTGGGCGTTTATGTAATATAGACACACGTTTTTTTTCTTTACATAATATGAAAATGTAATTAATATGAATTTTATATACCGTATTTTCGGGCGTACCCGCCGCGGCGCATACGAGTTTAAAAGTTGAAATTATGCTTGCTGCGGCGCTTCTGCCGGGCCGGCGGATACAGTGTACATTTTTTTCCTTGCAGCGATATTCATTACATAGGTGATTCTGATCGGAATTTTTCTGAAAATGGTGAAAAGTCAATCATCAGGAAGAAAATGCGAAGCATAAAAAATATCGCGAATTTCGACAAATGATAGCTTAACTTCTGTCAATCATTCACAGAAAAAGCAAGAATTTTATCAAAGGATCGGGAGAAAAAAACACGACTTTTATCAAAGGTTCGCGGGAAAAGCGCGAATATGTAAAAAGAAAAAAATGTGTATTTCATGAAAGGATCACTTGAAAAACTACAATTTTATTATCGTAAAATCCCGTTAATCGGCCTTTCCTAATCAAACGCTAGTCCCCACTATAAAAAAATCGCTGAAAAAAAACGCTAATTTCGCCAAAGAATCACGAAAAATAACCGCAAATTTATTTAAAGGATCGCAAAAAAATATGAATTTCGCCGAAGTATCGCCACAAAACCCACATTTCGACGAAAGATTGCAGTAAAAACGCGAAATATGTCAAAAAATCTCTAAAAAACACAAATTGTGTCAAAAGATCGAGAGAAAATCGTGAATTTCTCAAAGGAGCGCCAAAAAGAATGCCCAAAAGAATTGTCAAAAAATTTTTAGAAAAAACGGAAATATGTCGTATTTATAAATAAACGGTAAAAAAACGAAAAGAAACGTAAATTTATTCGGAAAAAAGGAGAAATTTGAAAGAAAAGTATGAAATCTATTAAAAAATCTCGAAAAACGAACATTTCATCTAAGATTCATGATTCATTCATTTCATCATGAT
Organism: Maratus speculifer; assembly: GCA_964019185.1. NCBI lineage: Eukaryota > Metazoa > Arthropoda > Arachnida > Araneae > Salticidae > Maratus > Maratus speculifer. The sequence continues at coordinate 4,272,142 of CAXHSM010001189.1, forward strand.
ACATACCGGTCTCAAAGGCGAATGATAATGGTATGAATCATGATGAAATGAATGGTTCATGAATCTTTGATGAAATGTGTGTGTGTTTTAGAGATTTTTTAATAGATTTCATTCTTTTTATGCTTTGTTTTTTACAAATTTCTCCTTTTTTCTGCGCTTTTTCGACAGAATTTACGTTTTTCTTAAAAACGCATTTTTTTAAAGTATTGCTTCAAGTAACAAAATTCATGATTCATTATCCGTTCAAATATTCATGATTCATTCACTACATGATTCATCCCCATAAAAAACGCAAATTTTTTCAAGTATCGCAAAAAAAACTGCAATTTCGTCAAATATCGCGATAAAACCCTGCAAATGTTGTCAAATATCGCGATAAAACCCTGCAAACCTCGTTACAAACTATAAAAAACGTATTAAAAAATCGCGAAATAAAGGCTGCAAGAATTCAAATTTAATTTTATCATAAAAAATATAAAAAATATACTAAATTTAAAATTGGATTTATATTACAAATGTTAAAAATAAGCGAAAAAACACTGAATATAACGCAATTTTTAACATTTTGATGTATTTTCGTAAGTGCGGCGCATACGGCGGTGCGGCGCTTCTGATGAATATTTGTTTTATTTTAATGCATTTTCGGAGGTGCGGCGCTTACGGCGTGTGCGGCGCATACGCCCGAAATTACGGTACTTTTACTATTTTACTTGCTTGAAAGTAGAAAACTGTTTGATTTTCAATTTAAAAATTAATTGCAATAGTTTGCTGAATTCTATATGTAGTTTTCATATACTTTTAATTATGCTATATTGAGTACAGTCAAAGTTCTATAATCCACACAAGTTGAGGCCAAAGGTTGTGTGGATTATGGAAGATTGCAGATTATAGAGCATTATGGATTATGCGTCATTTTGTTATTCCTAGATGGTGTTTTAATTCTATAATCAGTATAATATGAAAAAATAAATATGAAATTTAAAAATTAATTTAGTAGGCTATCTCAAAAAATGCCTTTTTTAAAAGTTATTTTATCAAAAGATTTATGTGCATTTAAATAAAAATAATTACATAAGCTCTGCAATACAGTTTGTATTTTACTTTTAATAAAATAAAAGAGTTATACTACTTAAAAAAAAAAAAATATTATGATTTTTTTTATAAAAATTTGTTTTTGGATCACTAATTTGTAAATTTTCTTAACTGTTTATTTCATTGTTTACATTTGTAAAGTAATGTGAATTATAGAAAATTGCAGTTTATGGATGTGGGGATTATAGAACTTTGACTGTAAATAATATATATATATATATATATATTGTAGAAAGCCTGTTTTATTGAAATTTAAAAAAATAACTTTTTTTAAATCCTTACTACTTTTTTTTTAAATATAAATATTTTTGCTTTTTTTCCCCTCACATTTATTGGAAAATACTACATTTTAATATGATTTTTTTCCCTCGTGTACATAAAGAAATAAAGGAAATTAAACTTTCAATTTAAATATATTTTTAAAATAATTAAATTGAATAAACTTGAATGTTAAAGTTAAATTCATGCACAAATTTATAAAGTACACAAAAAGCCTAAGTAGTTTTCGAACAAGCACTTTATAAAAATAGGAATGGGCAGAAAAATCAGTTTGAAGTTTTCATTTGTATGGGTCATTGCGCTAGATCTATTTACAATATCTCACAATATAATTTTCATACAGGTAAAAATAAGGTGTCAAAATGTTCACAATTAAAGAAGTTTTCTGTTAATATTAAAAAAGGAAAATCGACATTCTGACCAATTTCGAGGTATTGTGGCCCCTTAAGACTCCTGTCCTGCCCACGAAGACACTCACGAACTAATGCTATTCCTATGGAGAGGCATTTTTCTGATAACTCTTTCGCATTTTGACATTTTTAAATAATTTTTTTTGCATTGGATAGATAAGGTGCCTCTCAAGATCGCTCTTTGATTACATTTTCGATTTTGGTCGCAGGTATTTTTATAAAGTTATTTTCACTTTCTGAACCAATTCAGAAAGTGAAAGTAACTTTAAAATTATTATCTGCATTTAAAATGGGGAGCTTAAGCTATTCCATGCAAAAAAAAGTATCGAAATGCAAATAAATTATTAGAAAATAATCCTCCCCCCCACACACTAAAAAAAATTTTTTTTAATGTCAAAATATGAAAGAGTTATTAGAAAAATGCCTCCTGATAGGAATAGCATTAGCTCATGAGTATCTTTGTGGGCAAGGACAGAAGTTTTAAGCAACTCCATCCATAAAAATATAGTAAGGGAAAGGGGAAAAAAGGGGGTTAGGGAGTTGTACAAAAAGCAAAATATCTTGGAATATGCTCTATCTTATGGAAAGTAAATATGCTTATTAAGGGGCTACTTCAGTCAAATGAAAAGACGTGTTCGCTAATGCTAATACTATGGAAGAAATTTATAAAGATTGCATTTCAATATTTTTATTTATTTTTTTATTTATTTTGCACTTGATAGCTGAGATTGAATGCAGGCCGTTTTCTACATTTTCAATTTTGATTGCAGACATTTTTTATGAGAGTATTTTCGCTTTCTAAACCAGTTCTGAAAATGAAAACATCCTCATAAAAAATATTGGTAAACAAAATCATAAAAGTATAAAATGGCCTGTATTCAGATCAATCTCAGCTATCCAACACACACAAAAAAAAAAAAAAATAAAAAAATAAATAAATAAATAAAAATTTAAGAATTTAATATAGATATCTGCAATCCCATAATCTGCAATTTTCTATAATTCACATTAGTTTACGAATGAAAACAAAGAAATTAACAGTTAAAAAAATTTACAAATTTGTGATCAAAAATGATTTTTTAAGACACATTAAAAGAAAGTAAAAAAAAAAAAAATCATAATAAAACATCTACTAAATACAAATCTTTTATTTTATGAAAAGTAAAAAACTGAACTGTAATTATTTTTCTTCAAATGGACATCTATATATGTATCATTTATATATATATATATATATATATATATAAAATAACTTTAAAAAGGTATTTTTTGAGTTAGCCTATTAAATTAATTATCAGATTTCACATTTACCTTTACATATTATACTGATTATAGAATTAAAATGCTCTGGGAATAATAGAATGATATAGAATTCATTATACTCTATAATTTGCAATATTCCATAATCCACATAACCTTTGGCCTGAACTTGTGTGGATTATAAAACTTTGTCTATATTTTTCTTTTCTTTTTTTTTTTTTTCTTTTTCAGTGATCTCTTTTTAAAGGATGCCTTTTTTTTTTCTTAGTTTTCAAAATATTTGAAAAATTTATGTACAATTTTATATGAAATGCTAAAATTTTACTTTCAGATTGACAGTTTTAAACCATAAAATATTATATTGAACATAAATTTTGGAAATATTTTGACAACTTAAAAAAAAAGGAATATTCTTTAAGGAGAGGAAACTGAAAAAAAAGAAGATAAAAATATTAATACTGAAAGAAGATATGTTGAATATAAGAATGCATCAAACACCCATAGACACAAAATTAACAAGGGAAATTTGGCAGCTGGGTGATTAGAACTCTTAACTGTCTGCTCCAGAGTAACATTTGATTCAGAATACATCAAAAATGTGAAATTCCAACTATACAATACAGTAGATTCCCTTAAATCCACACGACTTGGGACCAGAGGTTGTGCGGTTTTTGGAATTTTGCAGATTTCTGGTCATGGCTTTGTTTATATTTTTTAAAAAGTAATTTGAATGTAATTAATACTGGATTCAAAAGTATAATGACTGCTTACAATATACTAAAACATTAAAATAAGTAATAAACTAAAATAATAAAAATTTAGATAAATTTTAAAATGATTAAAATATTAAAAGCAAAGGTCAAATTAATAATCCATCATATACAATTAAATATTCATTATAAAGATAAAATGTGTTTTTTCTAAATTATTTAATGGAACTTGCTTTATAAAGGTACATTACGAATTCACATCAGGATCATGAAATAACGAAGCTTTATTTTAGGTTTAGCCAGACTTAATAATTAAAAAAGCTTGATTAATACATACAAATATTTGATAAGGTTGTGATGGCCAATGATATCAGCAATATCTTAATTTTTTTTCAGAAAAAAAATAATTCTTTCTTTATAAATTCAATAACCTTAACAAAATTTACAAATTATAAAATGTACGGAATTGATATAAAACAATAAAAGTCAAATTTTGCACCTACATCTCAACTTAATGTTTCATTGTTTACATCCATAAATTATGTGTGGATTTTAGAGAGTTGCGGATTTTAGGAGTGCGGATTTGAGGGAGTCTACTATATTTGAAAAATCAATGCACAATTTTATAAGAAATGCTAAAATTTTACTTTCAGCTTGACAGTTTTAAACCATAAAATATTATATTGAACATAAATTTTGGAAATATTTTGACAACTAAGAAAAAAAAGGGATATTCTTTAAGGAGAGGAAACTGAAAAAAAAAAAAGAAGATAAGAATATTAATTCCTTAAGGGGATCTGTTGAATATAAGAATGCATCAAACACGCATAGACATAACATTACCAAGGAAAATTTGGCGGCTGGGTGATTAGAATTCTTAACTGTCTGCTCCAGAGCAACATTTGATTCAGAAACGTGATAATCCAACTATACAATACAGTAGACTCCCTTAAATCGACACAGCTTGCAACCAGAGTTTGTGCAGATTTTAGAATTTTGTGGATTACTGGTCATTGCTTTGTTTACATTTTTTGAACAGTAATTTGAATGTAATTAATAATGCAATTGAAATTATAATGAATGCTTACAATATAATAAAATAAGTAATAAACTAAAATAATAAACAATTTACATAAATGTTAAAATTATTAAAATATCAAAAACAAAGTTTAAGTTAATAATCAATAATGTATGATTAAATATTCTTTATAAAGATTAAACATATATTTTTTTTTCTTTAATTATCCATTGAAACTTGTCTCATACAGGTACATTACTAATTCTCGTCAAAATCATAAAATTAGGAAGTTCTATTTCAGGTTTAACTAAATAACCAAAAAAGCTTGATTAATACATAAATATATTTGGTAAAGAGATTGTGATTTCCAGCAATATCTTAAACTTTTTCAGAAATAAATTTATTCTACCTTCATGAAAGAACATGAGTTCACTAATATTAACAAAAATTACAAATTAAAATATACATGGAATTGATATAAAACAAAAAAAGTCAAATTTTGTCCCTCTATCTGAACTGAATGTTTCATTGTTTACATCTGTAAATTATGTGCAGATTTCAGAGAGTTGCAGATTTTTGGGTTGTGGATTTGAGGGAGTGTAGTGTATTTAAGCATATAACAGAACATAAGTGTGCCTGTTTCAGAGGTGATTCTGAGTTTTAAAATATACTGTGTGAAGTTACTCAAGTGGAGATGGGGGGAGGGAGCAGTATCCTTTGTTCCCATGCCATCATCGGAAGCAATGAGACAAGCACTGTCATAAGTATGAAAAAAAAATTCCTTAGGCGAAGAAAGAAAATAACGCAAATAAATTAAATTTAGATGGAAAAGGCAGAAGCAAAATTACTGTTTTGGAATAAAAACCCATCATTTGTAGCAGATATTTTCATTTAGCAAAACTGGTGCAAGATTATTAGTAATCGCATAAGTGAAAATCTTCTAGATTTTGAATGCAATGAAATAAGTATGACATAAAAACAAGACACATTCTATTGTGCATAAATTTTCTGTATGTGTTCCAACCAAAATAAATAAATAAATAATAGAAGGCTACTTTCTACCAAATAAATTACATTACATAACAAATACTTCCTCGACTGTATTGAATGTGGAAACTTGATTTAAAATAACATTACAGAGAAAATAAAATGCTGTAAATAGTAACATTATTGGTACAGCATAACATCTAAGCATGAGAATAGATAAGTACCATTTTTCTAAATGCAAAAAAACAATAAAATATATTTTTTTCCCTTTAATCAGTGCATCCACATCATTAATAGCAATGGATTTATTATTATAAAGACATTACAATTCCATATTCTTGGTAATTGTTTCGTAAATTGTTTTTATATTTTATGTAATTTTCTGTAAAATTTATACAAGAACTTCAGTATGCGACCGATTATTTAAGAAATATCTGCTATTAATGGAACAGAATACAGCCAAATTCAAATGCATTAGAAACACAATGATTTAAATTTAACCATCAGTAAAAATTGAAACGAATTTGCTGTTTTGATATTTAAACTTGAATATTATTCATCTAACTAATTACACACACACACACAAAAAAAAATTATCTGCTATAAATAAAAGATTTTAATAATGGTTTAATGACTATGGGCAGGATAAAAATTGGGACATGTGAAATTACATGTAGTCATATTATCAAATTGCAAATTGTAGAACTTTAGTGGAAGATTAAAAAAAAAATACTATATTAGCATTAACATATTTTAGTAAAAAGGGTGAGATCAATAAATTCATATTTTAAAAGTTTACCTAATATTCTAGACAGGGCAAGACAGAAGACGCCAATGAAAGAATGAATCGTGACTTTTAACATTACGATTCAGTTAAAAAATTCATTCTGTGAATTGCGTGATATTTAAACTGCTGCATTAGCAATAATGCTAGAACCTTTTTAATCTTTTGTTTAATACTGGCTATCAGATAGCCATTAACAAAAAAAAAGAAAAAAAACTTTTGCCAAAGAATCCATGTTAAATTTTCCTGAGTTATTCAAAATTAAATTGCGTACAAAGGCCAGTGCTAGTATTAAGTGCTAGATTTGCAAATTTTTACTTAAGCTTTCGGTTCCCTTTTTTTATATATAAATAAATATTTTGTTTTCTTAGTTTTAAATTTCTTGTTAGAGTTTCTTTATTGATTGATTTATTATTCATGAATGCATTTTTCCTCAGTGAATCAATCATTGTTTTGGCGTCTCTACTTATTAAACTAATACAACGCTGTACTTTTTTTTTTAAGTCTTAATTTTAATACTAGTTACCAGACAGCCATTTAAACAAGCTTTAAAAAGTGGTCTAAGCAAAATTTTATTGAATTTAAGAATAAAATTGTATCCAATTTTTAAACCGAAATTTATTTATTGAATCATTATTAATGAATGACTTCCTTATTTATGAATCATTCAATGTAATGGCGTCTCTACTAAAACGGACAAAATGGTTATACTAAAATTGTAACAGTAGCTATTTTTTTAGCCAATTTACTGACTCTATTTCTTTACTAAAATAAATTAATGGTAAGATATGTTTCCTTGGTTATTCTTCCACTGGCAATTCTAAAACTTGTGATTTGATCGTATGCTAACACAAAATTTTGTGTCACAACTTTCATTTTTGCTATCATTTATATTCATTGTACCGTATTTTCAGGTGTATAGTCCGCGGCTTATACAAGAAAAAAAAACCTCCCAAAAAGACCGCTGCGGCTTATACACGGTGCGGATTATACAAACATTTTTTTAAAAAAATTGGAAATCGTGATATTTTTTCTACATTTTTAAACCTCAAAAAATTTGAAAAAAACATCGAAATTTGTAAATTTTTTTCGCTATGCCTTGAAGTCTAGAGAGTTTTCTCATGTTTGTAAAGGCCTTTGTTTTACTGCTTAAATACAGTTATTTCTGGATTTGGAAGAACTGTACCAACTTTCGCCAAGTATTGCACTGATACATGTATAATAGCCATTGTGTTTGTAGAGTCCAAAATCCGGAACCCTCCAATCTCGACATTTCTGAATTTAAGATCATTTTTAGTTTATTTTACAAAAAAATAATCTACCGACCCTGTTGCAAAAAACAAAAAAAATGTGCGTGATTTATATCATTTCGGAACGATTCAGAGCAGCCGTTCTTTTCCGAAACGATTCGGAGGAATCGTTCTTTTTACAGAGTCGTTTCATTTCGGAATGAGTTCAAGGAATCGAACTTTTCGGAGTCATTTCATTTCAGATAGAGTCCGAGGAATCGTTCCTTTTCGGAGTTGGTACCTTACCCTGTTGCGAAGAATAAAAAAAGTGCGTGATTTATGTCATTTTGCAACGATTCAGAGCAGTCAGTCTTTTTCGAAACGATTCTGAGGATTCGTTCCTTTACAGAGTCGTTTCATTTCGGAACGATTTCTAGTTATCGAACTTTTTCGGAGTCGTTTCATTTCAGATAGAGTCCGACGAATCGCTCCTTTTTCCTTCTTGTTGGTGCATTTCGGATCGATTCCGAGGATTCGATCCTTTTGGGAACCAATGACCTAAGATACGTATACATTTTATGTCCGAAATTTTGAATTTATCATCAATTTTTTTTAAATTTTCGGTTTTTCGATTTTTTTTTAATTTTCGGAATTTTTTTTTAAAAATATCACACTTTTTTGAAAAAAAAATGAACGAAAACGCCACATCGCTTGAAATTTTATCTTAAAACACGTAAACGCCGCGGCTTTTCTTCCGAAAATTACGGTACTGATAATCTTAATTTTTTAGCCCGATTACTGTAGATATGCATCATGAGAAAATTTGGTGAATTTGTGTTAAAATTTATGACTAATGTCTTCTAATTTCGAACCCTGGTCGAAATATACGTTCGTAAATGGTGTATAGCCCGCGGACTATACACCGATGCATCTTTACGGGTTATACACGAACTTTTTTTACTGCACTGCTCGATTTAGGGGTGCGGGTTATACACAGGGTGCGGGCTATACACCCGAAAATAAGGTAAATAATCCGCACACTGTGAACCGAATATTTTGTTCGCCGAATAGTAATTATCAGGCCAAATACTTTATTATTTTAGAATTTAAAGGATTTATTTTAGAATTTAAAGGAATTCAAAAATTAAAATTTACTTAATATTTAAAACAGATATTTTCATTTACATAAATAAGATTTTTTTTCGTTTGTGTAAAATACCCTGTAAGTACATAACTTACAATATAAGTAAAATACAAAAAAAAATTAAAAAAAAAATTGATTTTGAAAAAATTTTTCTGGTAAACTACTCACTGTTTCATTTACTCAAGCTCTTTTCTTCTTTTTTATCATGCATTTGTATAATTATTTAATGTAAAGACCATTTATTTATTTTATTATACAAACAGAATTTAAACTGTACATAAAAAACAATCAAAATTCATACAACTATACATATATGTACATATATACATGTGTAAATGTAGAATTATATGCACATATCATAATTATATAAATATATATAAACACACATAAGCATTCATTAGATTTGTTTTGAAAGCTGTTTGTGTCATTTGTCAATTAATCTAATTTTATAAAGCCCAAATTGTGTGTTAATATAGGCACCACAGTTGATACAGTGCATTTTTCTGTAACAGGTGATATAACAATGTTTTTTGCTAAATGTAAAACAACAATAGAAAATATTTTATAGTACAGCCATAATACTTACTGGCAACCTAAATAATGTCATGAAAGACAATGGAATTTCAAAATTTCAGATTCAAACTGCTTGTTATTTTTATTTAAGGTGTTCTAATATTTTGATAAATTTTACAACCTTCATATAGGTGCTGCGTTTAAATACTATTAGAAACATATATTTCAGGGCTAATAATTTAAAAAATATTTTCATTTAATTTAACTCTATACAGACAAATTCAATTTGAGATCAATACAATAATATAAAATTAAACATTTAAAACAAACTTTTAATTAAAATTCAAACGAATCCCACGTGTTTAATTCAAAAATCGTAACTTAAACTATATTTAAATAAATAGATAAATGAAACTTTATATTTTAAATGATCAAATATTAATAAAAATTAAAGTCATGATACATGAAATTTTGTATCTGTAACGCGATCAAGTCATAAGTTGGAGAATTTTGTAAAGAGTAAAAGAAGAAACACATCTTACCATTAACTTACTTCAGCAAAGAGGATGTATCACCAAGTTTATGATATAAAAATTAGCCATTATTAGAATCAGTGGATAAGCCTTGAGTTATTATAAATATTTTCTTTAAGCAAAGAGACGCCAGCGCAATGAATGAATCACTGCGGTTCGATGAAACAAATCAAAAGTAAAGAATTTTCAATGAATCATGATTTAATTCAATATTCATTCTTTTACTGGCGTCGTTTTCTTTTCCATTATTTGTAATATCAGTTAACATTTAAAACATATATTTATTGTACCGGACCTCTTGTTAATGTTAAGGTAGAATAGTTTTTTCTTTTACTCTTCAACTAAAAACTTCACAATTTCTTATTTGATATTCACTGCCCGAAACTTTCCATGTCGCAACTTTTATTTTTGGTGATCTGTCATTGAGTCATTATTAAATTATTTTACTTATAACAGATATGTTGACTTATTATTATTTATTTTTAAATAGTTTTGTTTAATATTCAATTTAGATACCTACATCAAATTGGTTTTAATGTTTTATTTTTATTTATTTATTGTTTTTTGTTTTACGTTTACTTTTAAAAGATTTCGTTGCTCATTATGGGAATTTCATTGTACTCTGTTCTATTTAAACTAAATATTTAAGTAATTGATTTCATAATGAAGTAAATGTGTGATGTTTATCGAAATCTACGTATAAGAACTCATACACTTAAGGGGACTCATCACTCACTTCAGAGCATATTTTAAGAAATTTTCACTAGGCGACAATAAGTTTGATCTTTTGTCCCAAACAAATGTTGATAAATTCTATTTTCTCCTGTGGTACCGGAAAACTAAATTAGAGGTAACATTTTTAAAAAAGGCTGCATTCTCAGTTATATCTCAAATCAATAGTCATATCTCAAATATAAGATCCAACCTACCAAATTCCCATATCTAATTAAAAGATTAAGTGACAAATTATCATCTATTTTTATGTTAAAATGTTAGTCTTGGTTAGTTGTACATTTGATTGTTGTTCTTAACCATAATAAGTCAGACTAATTAGGTAAATAGAGACTCAAATAAATTATGAAAAATAAATTCAACCTGAATCATTAAATATTTTTTTAGTGCCTATCTAAAGTTTTTGACCCAAAGTGGAACTAATCATGAAAATAGATATTTCTCCTTGTGTTTTAGAACCATGAAATAAAAACATACCATTTTAACATTATAAAGGTTTCCAAAATACCAAATCAGTGATACTTATAGTGGTTACCGTATATACTCGCGTATAAGTCGAGAAATTTTAGACAAAAAAAGAACTTCAAAGTGGGGGGGGTCGACTTATACGCGAGACCTAAAAAAAATCTATAAAAAAATGTCGGAAAACAGTTTGCTAGCACCTAAAAAAAAGGAGATGGGCAAAATCGCCCAATATAAGGAATCGTTCCAGTCAGAATCGTTCACCAAAAGGAATGAGTCATTCGAAGTTGTTCTGAAAAAAGGAACGAATCCGAGAAAAATGGAACGAAAAAAGGAACGAGTCCAAGAAAAAACGGGATGAATCCGATTTTTCTTCATCATTCCCCGATTCCGATTTATGACATTAAGCATAATTTTTCGGAAGACACATTTTGGAACGAATCTGATGGATCGATCCTTTTCATAGTTATTTAATTTCGGAAGGAGTCCGAGGATTCGTTCTTTTCAGAACGATTCAGAGGAGTCCGTCTTTTTCGGAAGGTTTCCGAGGAATCGAATCTTTTCAAAGTCGTTTAATTTCGGAACGAGTCTGAGGAATTGGTCCTTTTCGGAGTCATTTTATTTCGGAACGAGTACGAGGAATTCGTCCTTTTCGGAGTCGTTTAATTTAGGAACGAATCCGAGTCAATATCCTTTTCGGGGAAAAGTCAAACGGTTCCGCCTTTTGGAGGGGGGTTGACTTATACGCGTGTTTTCAATTTTTTCTAATTTTTAACAACATAAGTTAGGGGGTCGACTTATACGCGAAGTCGACTTATACGCGAGTATATACGGTAAATATCTTTTGACTTTTGCAAGTTACTGCACTTTGTAAAGAGTAGAACTAAAGCAGAAAACAGATTTGCACTTAAACTGTCTATTCTAAAAAAAAAAAAAAAAATACTAATGCTGTCATCACCATTGATAAAAAAATTTTTTGTGACAGGAGGTCCTTCTTCATTAATATTAAAAGAGCTGATACATACAAAAACACGAAAATTGATGGTATTATATAGAAATGTTTTATAATTATGCTAAAGCAGGCAGTTTGAAAATAGAATAATTATTTTAAGCACTATTTAAATGTTAAAGTTGGTCAAAATCGTTCCATTAAAAACATTTTATAGGTGCAAAAATTATACATAATAGTTTAATCATTTTTAGATCATTTTATATATTCAAAGTTTACAGTGTCCAGACTGTATTTATTTTTTTAAGTTGACTCATTGTATGAGGATTTATTTCAAATTTTCAACATTTTGAAAGATAGTTTTTACTTGTTTTATAAAAGAAAATTATTTTAAATTATTGTCAACTATTAAAACAGTTCAAGGAATAAAAGTGTCTTCAAACTAAACATTTATTGCCATGTGATTGCTATAAATAGAAAAAACTTTCAAATTAACATTTAATGAATATTATATATTAAAAGCAGGAAAATATTAAAAATGGAGCTTAAAGACTATATTTATACATGAATTTTAAAAGAGAAAGAAAATTGTGCAGTATTAAATTCATTAATATGCATTAAAAGTCGTAAATAAGTAGAAATTACATCAGATTTAAAAAAAAATAATAAAACATACTTCCTCGCAACTATTACAAAAATAAAAAAATAAGTGGTGAAAATTACATCAGATTTAAAATGTTACATTTAAGAATCTTTTATTACCTTATAACTTTGCTAAATATACAAGAAGCTAAGACTATGTTGACTGAGTTCATTTTTTATTAGCTTATTTTGAAATGTTTAAATAATTTTTAAAAGGCTGTCATGCACAAATAGTAGAGTTATGCGGGCTAGGAAAACGATTTTGTTATTACAGTAGACGCTCGTTTTCACAAACCTCTTTTTTGCGAACACTTGCGATTTTACAAAGTAAAGCGTGTTCCCGAATACATTCCCATAGACGCTATGTAAATTTATGCTCCCATTTACGAACTACAAAAAATGAAAATCTCTTTTTCGGAAAGTTATCTTTTATAATTCTGCAATTTTTTTTTCTTTTTTAATACCGAAAAGAAGTGCCAACGTTATTTATACTTTCAACAAGTGCAAAAGACAGCAGGTGCATTTCAAGAATGTGTTCTTTTCCCTATCCGCTTTTGGGAGAGAGGCAGCATAGCAATAAGTTTACGCCACGTGGTTTATTATGATTTAAGTTTTGCGTCACGTGGTTTATTATGATGGATTTTAAAGGCACGTATCTGGAAAGCTTAAGTATGACAGAAATTTCAAAAAAGTATAGAATTCCAAAGAATAGTCTCTCCCACAATTTTAAAATATCGTGAGAAAATCGTCGGAAACAGAAGCACCATTAAAAACCCCTCTCGTATCTAAATATTTCAGAGAAGCAAAACACCCTAATTGGAGAAAGCTTTGATTTCTTGGAGAGGAAAATGAGAGGACTGAACATTCCCATAGATACTAATCTCCTTAAAGAACAATTGAACATTTTTTCTTTGAAGCTAAACATCAAATACTTTAAGGCCTCAGACATTTGGTTACAAAAATTTAAGTTCAGGCACGGTTTGAGCTTCAGAAAATTGTGCGGTGAAAGTGGAACAGCAAATACGACTTTGGTAAATGAATGGAAAGAATGCGATTTAAAAGCATTACTAACTGAATATGCTCCAGGGAATGTCTTTAACGCGGACGTGTTTTTTAAGATGCTGCCGGTAAAAACACGTTCATAGGTGAAAAATGTAGCAGAGGCAAAAAGGCTGAGCAGAGAATCTCAATTTTATTGGCAGCCAACGTGAATGGGACACAAAAACTGCCCGTGCTTTTCATTGGAAAAAAATTTGAAGCCTGGATGCTTCAGAAATGTTAACAAATAACCAGCTGTATACCATGCTAACAAAAATGCATGGATGACTGGGCACATTTATGAAAAATGGTTAAGAGACTTGGATCTTCAATTTGTTTGGGAAAAACATAACATTCTGCTAATTGTGGATAACTATTCAGCTCACGTTGAAGTCTCAGATCTTAAATCTATTTGTGTGGAGTTTCTTCCACCGAATGTAACTTCAATTTTACAGCCGATGGATCTGGGTGTGATTAGCAGTCTCAAGCGCATATATCGAAGAGAGCTTTTGCAAAGAGTAGTCATGGGCTTGGAGCTGGATCAGCCATATGAAATTTATGTTCTAGGTGCGATGCATTTGTCAATACGTGCTTGGAATAGAATTACTCAAGCGACAACAATATCTAGAGCATTTCAACAAGCAGACTTTAGTATCTTAATTGAAGAAAACCAAAAAAATGTAGCCGACGATATCAGTGGAGATGAGTTACTCATAAATGAACTCCGCAAAAGAAATCCACTGTTGCCTGAAATTTCATTCCAGGATTTTTTCAATGTGCATTCAGAAGTGATTTGTACAGAAAAAATATCAGATAAACAAATTATTGCTGACACAATAAATGAAAACAAAGAAGAACTTTCAGATTTTGAACAAGAAGAAAATGAAATTTCCAACGACTGACTGTCAAACAAGCAGCTCAGTGGTTGTCATGGCTAAGGCACTCTTTTGAAGAGAACAATAAATGTGAAATGATTTCAAGCATAGATAAAATGAAAACATTTATTTTCAAAAATGTGATTTTAAAACAAAAAAAGATAAATGATTATTTCCATTCCTAATTTTTTATCTGTGTATTTTCATCCATTAAGTACTAATACAGTCTATGTTTTCACATGTAATGTTTTCAAAGCTTAATAACATATTCTTCTGAGTGTTAAAATTTATTTCTGTGCATAAATTTGCATTTTGCATTTTCTTATATAAAAAAAATACATATACAACTTTATTTCAGAATAAATAATCTTAAAATATTACATCATCTATGAAGAGGGGGGAGATTGATAAAAATAGACAAAAATGATGTATATATTCATGTCATTTTTGATGATTTTCTATTTTACGAATTTTCTATTTTATGAACCATTCGAGTGTTTCCTACAAGTTCGCAAAAACGAGCGTCGACTGTATATCTAAAAATTTTTAACTTTATTAAATTTTTATGTTTCCAAAATGTTAAATTTTTGTAATTTTTCCAAAATTTTACAATAATAATTACATTTGATAAATGATTTTTTTTTACGAGTTACTGTCTTAGCGAAACATTTTTAACACATTCAGTATTCTCATAGATTTTGTTATCTGGAGGCTTTCTCCTTCTTTCTTTACTCTCAAGGGATCTTGCAATAACAGGCCTTGGATCATAAAAACCTGTTCCAGTTCCATTATGAGCAATAGACATCCTTGATTTTAGGGCTTTTCCTGATAGTTTGTTGTGAATCTCTGTTGGAATTAAATATTGTATGTATGGACACAGCTCTTTCTTTCTTTGAGGTGTCAAATAAGCATATGACTGCATCAATTTTTCAAAAATTGGGTGAGGTTGAGATGTTTTAAGTAGTATTACAGTCTTGCTGTTGATGAGAAGGATGCAATATTTCGGCTGCATACAAAGCCACTACATCATCAGTAAATTCAGTGATTTATTCTTTACACCAAAAATGTTCTAACATCAAGATGGGCTGCACCAACACCTCTTTTTCTCACATATAAGAAAATATCTAGCCCGTTGGAGATGCTCATTTAAATCTTTTCCAATATTTTGAGAACATGTTCTTTATAACTTAATACAGTTTTTCTTCTCTGGATACCAGCATCTCTTGATTGAAACTAGTGAGTTGTTAAATTTACATCTGTTAGAATTATCTTCAATATCCTAATCATTCTCCTCTTTAATGTAGCATTTATTTTCACCGAGAATTCTTTGTATCGAATGGGATGACATCCATCTTTGATAAGAATCAAAACATTCTTAAAAATGTGTTTTTTTAACAATTCTATATAAATTATATATCAAGGAGGCCCTGATTGTCTTTTTTAAGTTTTTTAAAGTGCTTCATTAAGTTCATCTTGTTTATTATTTTCCATCCATAATCAAAGGAACACAGGTTGAGATGCTTGTTCAGTTTTGATAAGTCAGATTGATTATTCATTATGCTTTGTAGGAGAGTATGTTTGTGCCATATGATTTTCAAGTATTCTGCAATCTTAAAAATATGCAATGAAATGAAAGGTACTTTAGGTTTTTGTTCCTTCTATTTTTGCAAGTTCTTTAAAGTGTGGGGCAGAAACTCAATAAAGTGTAGCTATTTAATTTCCAATGCTGAACTTTGATAACTGATAATTCCAAATGAGACATAGGTAAGTCAGATCTTTGAGCAAAGCACGACACCCAAAGCAAGTCTTTGTCCAAATATTGTTTCATAGTGTGAATCTTAAAGCCGCTGTTTGCAGTTTTCCCATTTCTTTTTAAGTCTGCCAACTTATTTTTTTGCACCATTCAGAAGAACAAAGTTATCAAATACAATCATGACAGAATCCGTGAGGCCTTCTGTTTTTCCTTTACTTAATATAAATTCGCCTGGAAGATTTGGTTTCATTTTTTGTTTTTCTGCAAACAAATTGTGTTGTAACAAACTTATTATAAATTTCATAATGCTCAGTAAAACCATCTACTTGGATAGCAAAACAATTGACATTTTGTTACCATGCTATTGTGTTTTATTTTACTGCTTTGATGAATGTTGCCATTCTTATCATCTCTGAGTCACAGAATCAGCCTTATGTTATTCCCATGTTTTATATTAAAAGCCGGCACCTTCTCCTGTCACTGGACAGCCTAGTGTTGCCCACTTTCTATGTTATTTATGCCCTGGTCTAAAACATTTTTGACATCCAAATAGTAATTTGAAAAAAGTCTAGCAAATGTCTAATAAAAGGATTTGTAAATTTGGAGTTCTAATAGTTTTAATTACCCCAAATAAATGTGTGTAGGCAAGTATAAAGAGGAAATGTAGTGATCTTAATTACCCCAAACATTTATGATTAGAGTTTTTGATGGGATAATTACAGTAGACTCCCTAAAATCTGTAACCCTAAAATCCACAATTCTCAAAAATCTGCACATAATTTATGAATGTTTACCATGAAACATTCAGGTCTGATATAAGAACAAAATTTTACATTTTTACTTTTATATCAAATCCATATATATTTTAATTTGTAATTTTTGTTAATATCACTGAATTCATGTTTTTTTTCATGTAAAAAAAATAAATTTATTTCTGAAAAACAAATCAATATACAACAAACAAATCAATCTGATGTCATTAGGAATCACAATCTTCTTACCAAACATATTTATGCATTAATCAAACTTTTTTGGTTATTAAAAGGATGGCTTTAAGCTAATTAAAAATTTCCTTATTTTATGATTTAGATGTGAATTGGTAATGTGCTTTTATAGACAAGTTTCCTTGAATAATTTAACAAAAAATACATTTAATCTTTATAATGAATATTCAATCATACATTACTCATTATTAATTTGAATTTTGCTTTTAATATTTTAATCATTCTAAAATTATTCTAAATTTTTACTTTAGTTTATTACTTTTTTCATTATTTTATTATATTGAAAACATTGGTAATAGTCTGGATTGCATTATTAATTACATTAAAAATACTTTTTTAAAAATGCAAAACAATGATCAGAAATCCGCAAAATTCTAAAATCTGCACAACCTCTGGTCCCAAGCTGTGTGGATTGGAGGGAGTCTACTGTATAACCCTTCTTTTAGCTTAAAAATAAAAAGGCTTTGAGAGTTAAAACTTTTAAGAAGTTTTATTAAAGGTCAAAGTTATTTCCTATGTACTAAAAATACCACTTTTCCAAATAGCAAAAAATTAAAAAATTACAAAGTTGAAAATTTAGAAAGTGGTCATAACCATTCCTCCTGACCCTTTATCTTTTTCAGTCAATTATGAAAGTATCCTGGGATTTATTTTATTTACTACAAAATACTCTCTATCAATTTTTATTGTTAAAAGGGAAATATGAGTGAACACTGATGTAAAATGTTTATGTCCACTCTGAATATATTTAGTAGAATGATATTGAACATTTTTAGTGTTGTTTACCTTAACTACATTTGATAACAGTAAGTCTATAAATATTGAGACTGTTCTCTTTGGAAGAATATGTCTCGGATGAGACAAAATCAGATCTTTCGCAGATATGTGAACAATTTTAAACATGTCTGGAAAACTCATTCTTAGTTTTAAAATCAAAATTTAACACTGAACGATGCTCTAGAAATAAAACGAAAAAGCTTACTAGAAAAATTGATAAAAAGTACCTGAATTTAGTTACATGAAGTTTTTATTCACATTGCTAACGAGCCGTAAAACCCACAGAGTGAAAATTTCCCTGTTTGTTACTTTTTCACTCTGCCTTGTTAGTAAAGTGAATATAAATTTATATAATTAAATTCATGTTTATTATATCCGAGGCTTATTTCATAGTTTCAGTTATCACGTAAAGAATGACCAGCTAGCAACTAAAGAAATTAACAATAAAAGGGAAAATATCAAGACGTATTCTAATGCGTTTGAGTAGAAGTTACGAAAGATGTTGAGAAAATAAATATATATTTTCTAAACAAAAAATTAATAACATTCTGGTTTGCTATTTTTTATCAATTGCATTTTCGAATTTGATGAAACTTCATTAAAATAATTGAACTTATTAAACCTCTTCCATTGGCTCATAATTCAATTCACTTTAACATGTATATTATTTAAGTGCAGTGTTATAGCACACTTGTTTGTTTTGTAAATATAACATAAGTAATACACATGCACACACGTACACAATGCTAATTTGTTATCACCCGTCACATTGAATTGAGGAAATTGATTTTTAAAGCATTATTTTGTTGAAAATAGACCTTATTTGTGATGTTTATGATTCCTATGTAAATGCTTTTAGACTAATTTTCTTTTTTACATCCAGCCTAGTCATATAAATAATATTGCATTAATGTTACAAAAGTTATCTGTGCACATATCAATATTTTAATCGTGACTTTGAAATATGAGGGAATTGTAAGAGAAGATATTTCAGACCACACTGTTTCTTATAGCACTTGAAAGTCACTATATTATATCAGTTATTCCAGATCTACGTCTGCACTTTCATCATGAAGTCTACAATCTTGCTCTTAAACAGGCATTTTTATACTAATTGTTGATATATATTATAAATGCAACACCATTATTTTAAATATTGCTTTTCTCAAAATTTTATTTAAAATACAGCAGTATTTATTGGTTGATTTGTTTTTTAATGAAGTGTGCTCTTTGTGTGACTTTTTTCCTTACATCTGATATGTCTTCTGTAACTGTTATATTCTATCTAAATTATAATATTAAATTACCTACCAGCAAAAGCCATGCTTTGTTTGGATTCGCGAAGCATTATTTTATAAAACAGATGTTTGAAAGTAACAATAATTTTTTATATTATTTTTGCATCTTTATTAAACAAAAACGTTATTTTATGTTTTGGTGCATTTTAATTTTTTATTTATGATGTAAGACTGGCATAATAAGATATTTTCGAAGCAAACTTTTACAAAATATTTTTAAATTTTCAACTAAAAGCTCTTTTAAAGATGTTTTTATAATTTCCAGTAGCCACTGGTGTTTTTTAAAGTTGTTTGAAATATGCATGTTTCCAATCTTTGTAATCAACATCCGATAATCTTTGATAGCTATTTTAGAATAATATATTTGAAGAGAGCTTGAAGAAAGTTACTTCTTCAAAATCCTATTTTCTGGAAAAACATTTGAAATCTGCTTTCGTTGATACTATGAATTTTTAACTGTAAAACATTTTATTTTAATTTCTTCGTTTTTACACATGTTAGCGTATGAGAATTTTTGGTATTGTAGAATGTTTCGTAAGGAAAATTTCTATTGAATGCTTCATTTTGAAGGATTTTCACTCTCGACAACGTTACGTACGTTTTTAAGTCAACTGGTGTCTATATATCCTCAATATCTACAACTGCTTCATCTAGTGTTAAACCTTAGGATTTATGAATTGTAACAGCAAAAGCTAACGGCAGAAGAAATTCTTTTCTTGAGCGATTTATGCTTCCATTTTTCCAGAATTTAATTATTGGGAGAATCGGTACGCACCAATTCTTATAAGTTAAATTACTGCAGTATTCAAATTTATCCATGATTATTCGCGATATCTGGTCTGGTGGCTTGTGCTTTTCTTTAATACGTGCAACAAAGTCTAAAGTCCCGTTCACTAAACCTTTTTCTGTCCACAAATAAGAACGTAACATTACTTTAGATCCAAATGATAAAGTAAGAAATGGTTAAAGTCAATTTGTCGTTTCTGAATCGGCCAACTTTGCTTTAGTACATTTATAAAGAGCTTGAATCGAGGCAACAACTTCACGCAGTTCTTTTAATTTTTCATTTATATAACAAATTTAACAATTAATTTTATTTGTTTACAATTATTTTGTTGCCAGTTTACAAAAAAAGAAAAAAAAATCCATAATACAATTCTTTAAAAATGTTTAAGTGTCATCTGTGCAAACGATTTTGCGGAATAATGAAAAAGTGTTTTATTTATTAAATTAATCATGATTCTATCTATAATTACTTACTCCATGGTTTATATATTTTTTCTGAAAATATACGCGTTTCCTTTTTTATTTATTTGCTAAAATGCGTCCGTATTGGAAATGCATGTAAAATAAATTAATTAAAATATTAATTTTTTTAACGTTTTACTGTAAAAAAATTATATTGTGCAAATCTACAGATCATAATTTATTTTTGTGTTTAATTTGAAGTTAAAATATTGAATAGTTTTTTTGTAAAGTGTACGACAAATTGTAATTTGAGTGGCCTAGTAGAGGATTCCCTTCGCTCATCCTAATTATAACTCGGCAATCCGCCTGGGCAATTTTTTGCTCAAAGTGAAGTATTTAACTCATGTAGTAAATTTACCAATTACCTTGATTTGTTAAAATAATAATATATTATAACTTGTTTAATAATACTTATCACACATTTCAACATCCATTTGGCATCAATTGATCTATGGATCCATTTCTAAGCAACCTGTATTTTGATATTGTAGACTAAAATATATTTTGTTTTACCTATTATCTAATTAATTGGTCTTTAAACGTGGTAAAAAGGTTAAATTACTAAATTATCACCACACAGTATAGTGTGAAATAATTATGCAAAATCTTGTCTTAATAATCCTTTATATTAGTTTGAAAAATTAATCTTAAATGAATTCTGTTTAAACGCATTTGTGTTAACGCCATATCTTTTGCCACAAATATAATTTATTTTTGCCTCACTGCTTATAAAATGTATTGCTTTTTTCATTGGTGATATGAAATTATAGAATTGTATCCTTAAATTTGCGTTTTTTATATTAATAAATGGTATTAAAAATGCTTTCTTTATAAATATTTGCTTTAGCTATCATTTATAAGGTTTAATTATAAGTTTTAATTTTAATGTTTAATAATTTTTTGATAAACTATTTATATTATGATGATAGCCATTTATTTTACTTGTTATAATTTTACTTATAGTTTAATCGTTAAACAGCTATTAACTATATCTGAGGCATCTTTACTTTCCCCAGCATTAGATAATTATATTTTTGATGCAGTTTTTAATACTATGATATAAATTTTATTTCGATTCAGTTTTCTACAGTGATTTTAATTTTTCATGATATGTTTGTTTTTCCTAATATTCTTTTTTAATGAATCTTAAAAAGCTTAATTTTATTTGTTACAGATGCTTAAAGCTGTAAAGTTAAATATACATCAGATCATCAAAACAATCTGTAAAGCTTGTAATATGGAGCAAACTATTTCTTTACCAGACATTTTTGAAAAAACAAAGAAATCATTTGTGTGTGAGATCTGCGATAAGAAATTCTCTCTAAAGTGTAATTTAGTAACACATCTGTTAATTAATACTGGTGAGAAACCTTTCGTGTGTGAGATCTGTAATAAGCAATTCTCTCTTAAAGGTAATTTAAGAACACATGTTTTAAATCATACTGGTGAGAAATCTTTTGAGTGTGAAATATGTAACAAGAAATTCTCTCACAAGAGTCATTTAAGCACACACCTGTTAATTCATTCTGATGTGAAACATTTTGAGTGTGAGATGTGCAAAAAGAAATTCTCACAAAAGGTCAATTTAAGAAATCATCTTTTAATTCACAGTGGTGTGAAAGCTTTTGTGTGTGAGATATGCAACAAGAAATGCTCTCGAAAATATGAGTTAAGTACACATTTATTAATTCACACTGGCGAGAAACCTTTTGCGTGTGAGATCTGCAACATGAAATTCTCACAAAAAAGCAATTTAAACCAACATCTGTTAACTCATACAGGTAAGAAAGCTTTTGTGTGCGAGATATGCCACAAGAAATGCTCTCGAAAAAATGATTTAAGTACACATTTGTTAATTCACACTGGCAAGAAACCTTTTGCGTGTGAGATTTGTAACAGGAAATTCTCACAAAAAAGCAATTTAAATCAACATCTGTTAATTCATACTGGAGTAAAAACTTTTGTGTGTGAGATATGCAACAAGAAGTTCTCACAAAAAAGTCATTTAAACCAACATCTGTTAACGCATACTGGTGAAAAACACTTCGCTTGTGAGATTTGCAACAAGAAATACTCCCAAAAGGGTGATTTAGGTAAGCATCTGTTAATTCATACTGGTGAGAAACCTTTTGAGTGTGAGGTATGCAACAAGAAATTTTCTAGAAGGAGCCATTTAAACAAGCACCTGTTAATGCATAGTGGTGAAAAAATGGTTTGTATGGGACATGTGCAACAAGAATTCCTCTCAAAAGAGCGGTTTAAGGAAACATCTGTCGATTCTCAGTAGTGAGAATCTTTTCCTGAAGTGAGATATACAACAAGAAATTCTCTCGAAAGATTTATTGAAGCAAATATCTGTTAATTGAGAGAAAAAGACTTTTGTTTGTGTTATAAAACAAGAAATCTACTTAAAAGGGGGATTAAATAGACATCTGTTAATTAATACTAGTGAGAAACGTTCTGTGTGTCAATTATAAAACAAACATACCTTTGAAGTGACTTCGCCAATCAAAATTTTGAGGATCTGTTATATGAAATGTGCCTGGAGCACTTGCATGACCTGTTATAGAAGCGAAAGAGCATTATCTTATATGTTACTATTTCTACACCCCAAACGCACCACTGAACAATATGATCTCTATTCAGGGAAACTCAAAGATCGTGGCACATGACTCATGGATTATATCTCGTAGTACTTCTGGAGCTTCAAATGTACCAGACACTTATAGGCATGTTGAATCTATATTAAAACACTGATAATTCCAGTTGTGCTATTTTTTACTAATTCTTCTGGATGTGAAAATTATTAATTATATCCCTTCTGGTGTGGATTGAGCACAAAGGTATTGCTTGCGGGCACGAGAATTTGCAGCTATTTGTGTGTGAAATATGAGGCCGTACAATCAACTGTAATTATGAAAGTAAGATATTTTTGTTATTTAGAATCTTACCTTATAAACTTATGCGACTCGCTACTCCGACATTTCGGCTTGACGAATGCTAATATTATAAGGATTATATTTTGCAATATAATGCTTTTCTATAATAATTAAGAGAATTTTCAGATTTCCATTTCTAAAAGAAAATGATGCATCTGGTTAATGTATGTAAATAATAATTTATGGATTCTAAGATTTCCAAATAAAGAATTTAAATTATTCCTTTTGTTTTGAAATACTGACAACATATTTGTTAATTTTTTTAACTTACGTGTATAACTTTTGTTTCTAATTTAAACATGTTTAACAATAAATGAAATCATTTTGTTTTTTTTTTGTTTTACTTAATTGACCTGATACATGTTTCTTTATGTTCTATCATGAGCTCCCTGACAAATGCATTTCATAACTTTAAAAAAATAAATCATTTAAATAATTGCGATTGAAAAATTTGGCCAAAAGTGTGGCTGGAGGAAATAAAAGATTAGTTATAATGTGGTCTGCAGTACAGCACCAAATTTAAACTAAGTTAATAACATTATTAAAAAAAATTAATTTAGATACTATTAAAAAACTAAGTAAATATCTTATTGTACCAGATTGATGCGATTAAGGCAATTAGAGGTGGACCTGTGGATGAATCCAGTGCATTTAAAGGTCTCAAAATATGCCTATTTTTGGGTGGTCTTATAATGCTAATACTATGAAGCCGATTAGTATGTATTTAAATTAAAGTTTTACCATATTAAAAGAGAAAAAAAGTACATTGAAAGACATGTAAATGCTTTTTAATAAACTACTTTGATAAAATGGAAAGAGGTTCCATATAAAAAAACAGGATAAAGTAATTCATGTTCACAGATGATGCTTTTTATTAGAGCACCTGCTTTTATGAAATTTGTGAGCATGTAATTTTTATTTTACTGAGTATATTTTTTAAAAAGTTTGCTAAGTTAATCTTTTTAATCAATATTGATCTGCATACCGATTATGCATACAAAACATGTAGATCAGTTTATTAACCCCTTAAAATCATAGCACTTGAGGGAACGATGAGTGATGGACTAGAAGATATTTATATGTCCCTAAATATATTTTTTCATTTTGCCTTTAGCTTTTTATAATTTTAGTTTATGAGTAATAAGTGATTTTCTTGCTCATTATTATAGAATCTATTTTGATAAGGTCTTACATCTATAACCATCAAAACTGTTTTCCGGAAAAAAATTTACTAGATTTCTAAATTAGATATGAGTTAGATACATTAGTATCAGTTTAAGTAAAAGCAAATATTTCTATTTGAATATTTTTTATTATTTATTTTTACTGAAACATTCTAAGAATTTTTGGTACTTCTAGGTTGTCCCGTCGACCAATTTCGCCAAGTTATACATGTTGACATAATTTTTATTTTAAATAATGAAAAAACAAATAATTAGTAGAATATTAATAAAAATATTAATAAAAAGTCGAAATAAAAATCACTTAATGACGCTTTAAACACGCGAATCGCATTTAATGTCATTGAATGTGACATTCATGATCATCCATTATTGGCATTTAATCTTATATTTTGGCGATAATTTTTTGGTCGACGGGATAACCTAGTAGTACCTTTATTAATATTCTACTAAATATTTGTTATCGGACTCGAAAGTCCGTATACATTGTTATATATACACATATATTGTAGACATATATTGTTTCGAGTCCGTAATCGGACTTGAAACAAAACTACGAGAACGAAACAAATATATTAAGAAAGACTACATAGAATGCATATTCACAAGGCATAACTCACTCCCTGTCCCTGTTAGTCAAGAAAAAAAAATTAATGATTGTAAAACGAGGAAGGGGGGGGGGAGAAAAATGTCCCGCCGAAATAAAGTCACCACTGTTAATAGCAATTACATCCGCCATGCTTACATATGACTTGGAATATACGATGAGGCAAACCATTTACATGTCCCTGGAAGACATTAGCATCAATATTATGGTCAGGCCTCAATGATGGCGGCTATCAGTTATGCCACAGACTTGAACTTTCAGCTATTGGCATTTAAAGTTCTACTGTGGCATGTAGATAGAATAGTATAAGGAGAACAGAGAAGATAGGCTTTTCCCAACAGAATTTAGCCCCAAAGTATTGCCCGGTGCAAGGCGTGGCGCTAGTAATATTGCACTGACTTTCGATCACATGACCTGTTGTCTGCTAGTCTCTCGACTAGTCTGCTAGCGGGACGTAGGGGGCGCCAGATTTCATCTTCAACCAAACCGCCGGAAATGCCACCCAAACTCGGAAAGACTCTAGGGGCAAAGCGGAAGTACCGTCTTTGTTCTCCTTCTACTATTTCTATCTTCATGTACTGAGGATTCTCCACACATTTTCTTGGGGATTGAGATGAAGGTACAGGGTAGACCATTCCAGAACATGCCCCCACTTATCCAAAATCTATTCTTAGGAGAATTTTGCAAAGGTTATTGGGGTGTTTTCATGCTGGAAAATCCAACTTAGCTCACTAATTTTTTCTTCAGTTGGCAATAAATGGGTTTCTTGCAATTTTTGGTAATTGATAGCCTACATGCAGTTTTAGAGAAGAGCCAGGTTAAGTTTATCATCATAACTAATGCCTCCGAACAGTATTAATAAGCTTCCATCACGCTATCTTTCAGAGAAATTTTTCTCTCCTTTTCTCATGTCATATCAAAGAAAGCAGGACAGTCTGAACCCTCCAAACTAATTTTTTCTTATCTGAGAATATAACAAGATGCCACTGGTCCTTCCAGGTTTGACTATATTTAGCCCCATAGACTCGATCGGCTTTGCTTGTGGATAGCTTTCAACATGAGCAGGTTCAACATGGTAGATGGAAGCTTATTAATGGTGTTTATAGCCTTCATCTATGGTCGTAATCTTAACCTGGCACTTCCTTCAGACACTATGTAGGCTGCCATTTACCAAGAGATTCTAGAAAGCCTTTTTTGCCAAGTGAAGAGAGAATTGGTAAGCTAAGTCGGATTTTCCAACAGGAAAACGCCCCCATAATCTGTGCAAGATCCTCCTAGGAAAAGTTTTTGGACAATTGGAATTTTTTATGAAATGGCTTGCAGTGTATCTTCATCTCAATTCCCCCAAAAATGTGTGGAGTATTCTCAGTAGAAATTTAAATGCCGATGGCACACAGTTCAAGTCTGTGGCAGAACTGATGGCTGCCATAATTGAGGCCTGGGATAATACTGATGTTATTGTCTTCCAGGGATTGGTGAATTATATGCCGCATCGTATATTCCAAATCATGTGTAAGCATGGCGGATATAATTGCTATTAACAATAGTGGCTTTATTTTGGTGGCACATTTTTCTCCCCCTCTTTTTTCATGAATTCATTTTTTTTCCTGATAAAGTGGAGCTGAGAGTAAGTTATTCTTTGTAAATATGCATTTCTTTACAGTTCTTATTATTTTAGCATTCTTTTTATTTATTATTTAGCATTATTGTAACATTTCATTTTATTTATAGTATTTCTTAATATATTTGTTTCGTGTCCGATTACGGTAGGAATTTATAATGGTGCTATTTATAATGGGCTTTATTTCCATGGTGCATACTGTAGAAGTAAAACTCCCGAATTCTTAAGAAATTTTGAAAAAAAAAAGAATTTTCATACATGTCGATCTAAATTTCTGATCGCATGTCGAAAAATGATTAGTAATCGAATAAAAAAAATTCATAAAATTAGTAAACTATTTAAATTTTTTATTATTTTTTTAATTCATCGTTTTAAAACTGTATATTTGAAACATAAGAAGCTTAAACTATTTTGAAACCTATTCACACCAATTTAATGATATTTAAAAAGAAAGAAATCTTGTATAAGTTTATTATTACTTATAAGATTGATAATAACTTCGAATGATAGAATATACTACTTCTTTTTTACATTCTAGCATTTTTAGGAGAGAAATTTAGAAGCATTCCCAAGTTGAAATTAAAAAAAGGGATTTAAATGCTGAAAGGAATGTCCCTGTATAAAGAAAATTATAAATCGAGAAAATGGGTGCAGAAAAATTACAAGGCCATTCTTGTTGAGATTATTTTTGTGGAAAATGTCATTCATTTCTTCCACTATTGTCATTATTATTTGTTTATTATCATTCGTTTCTTTATCATTGTTGTACGTAATTTAACTATAACTGTAATTTATTTTCATTGTTTCAGTTTATACTCTTATGTATCTGGCAACGGTCGGTCGGGGAGAGAAGACGTGATGTGATGTACAGAAAAAGCGGGTAGTTGTTTTTTCGGCTCCGATGGGAGAGCTGTGTTACGTGAGGATGGAAACCTTTTGTGTTCTTTAAAATGTTTTTCTGTTCTGAACGACATACAGAAGCCGCGTGTCATGAGTATGCAATCTTGAAGTTATTGTATCTTTTTAAATTTTGTGTGTGCGGTTTTTTATTAAATGTGTTCGTCTTAACAAAAGACTGAGAGTGATAATTCATTATCTCTAGACGCTGACGCCGTCTACAGTGAAATTGGGGGCTCGGCCGGGATTATTATTATAATGATGGAATAAAGAAACATTTTTGTTCCCGCTCCAATCGTTTAGAATCACCCTGATTCATCCTGCGGAATGTTCTTTACCGATCAACTGTCGTTTAGTATCATTCTGATTCATCCTGCGAAATGTTCTTTACCGATCAACTGTGGTTTCGAATCGCCCAGACTTTTTTTTTCGTCATGGATTCAGCATCTGTTTGTGAAATCTTCAAAATCCTGCATCTCAGTTGTTTGTGAAAATGTTTTCTTCGTTCGTGAAATTAGAAAAATAAAAGCCATCCAGTTTTATTATAGTGACTTCTTCATTTTTACTTTCTTCTATCTTTACAAGAAGAAAGTACTGGATTCATGAAAATTTTTGACTTCCGGTTTTCGACGGATTTATACGCTTTAGAAGGTCCTGAACACGTTTTGACTATTTTTAGAAAATGTCTGTCTGTGAGTCTGTCCGTCTGTATGTGACAAAAAATTTGTGGGCGCTCTATCTCAAGAACTAATACTCGAAATTTGATAAAATTTTATATTCAGTTAGACCTTGATATGAATTAATGCCTATTGGTTTTTGGTGAAAATTGGCCTGCAGGTGGCGCTGCTATACTACGTTTTTCATGATTTTCAAGATTGCTATATCTCAAGAACTAATGCACAGAATTTCACCAAACTTCAGATTCTGTGACCCCTTGATAGACATAGACGCTGACTAAGTTTTGGTGTAAATTGGCCAGCAGGTGGCGCTGCTATGCCACGTTTTTCATGATAGCTATATCTCAAGAACTAATGCACAGAATTTCACCAAACTTCAGATTCCGGGATACCCTGAGATACATAGCCACTGATCAGGTTTTGGTGTGAACTGCCCTATAGGTGGCGCTGCTATGCTACATTTTGCACGATTTTTGCGATAGCTTTATCTCAAGAACTAATGCAGAGAACTTCATCAAATTTTAGATTCTGTTACTTTAGAATATATAACATAATTAGACGCTGATTACATGTTGGTATTAACCTTGCAACAGGTGGTGCAGCTATGCTACATTTTGCACGATTTGTCCGATAGCTATATCTCAACAACCAACGCACAGAATTTCATCAAACTTCAGATTTTATTACAAAATGACATATAACATAATTACACGATGATTACGTTTTGTTATAAATCCTTCAACTGATGGTGCTGCTGTGCTATATTTTACACGTTTTTTTAAAACTAGCTATATCTCAAGAACTAATGCGCAGAATTTCATCAAACTTTACATTCTTTTATACCATAACATAATTAGACGCTTTTTTACGTTTTGGCATAAATTGTCCAAGATATGGTGTTGCTGTGTTACGTTTTGCAAATTTTTTGTTATAACTATAACTATATCTCAAGAACTAATGGACAAAATTCCATCAAATTTCAGATTCTGTTAGGTCTTGACATAAATGCTTATTAGGTTTTAGTATAAATTACCCAACATGAGGCACTATTAAGCTCATTTTCTCAGAATATTAATTAAATTTTGCGTTTTAGGCTTTTCGGATACCAGAATCTCATTAGGCTAGGTCAAATGTTCGAGGAAATTCGATAGAGGGTAACTTTGGGGTCACCACGTTTTTTTTAAATATTAAAATGTCCTTATGAGATAGAAGAAAGTTTTGGGATTGAAACATCCAACTAGTTTTGTTTTGTGTTTCTAGTGAAAAAAATTGCGTCATTTGTCACAAAAGAAAGTGTGTTTATCTCTTTTCTTCGACAGGAGGAAGAACATTAATTGTGAAGAGACCAAGTGATTTTTTTGTTGTTGTTGTTAATCTCATTCATTTAAGTAAACAAAAGTTTAGTCTAGTGGTTTATGTACTATGTTTTTTTTCTTTGAAATACAAATGTATTTTTATTTATGTTTTGCTTTGGGTATAGTAATAGAAGCAATAATACAAATATGTAAGTGTCTGCAATGATTTCCCATATAGCACAAAAGCTCCTCAATACCTCCCCAGGATCTCCAAGTCATCCCATATTCCTCCTAAAACTAAAATGACAAGATCAGGACGTCCTGGGGAAGAGTCTTTTACGGTGTCCTCAGGAATGAGCTCCCAGTAACGTCCCTCGGAGCAACTTCCCAGGGACGCTACTCCTGAGGAAGTACTTGGGAAATCACTCCTGGAGAAGTACCCGGTTATTCATTCTTGGGGAAGTGCCCAGGAAGTCACAGTGCTGGCGCCATCTTATGAATGATTCTGGAGTACAATACCCAATTGTTTTTTTTATTAAAATATTGAATTCAATTTAATCGGTATCGATTTTAATGAGTTAATTTTATTTTATTAATTATTCGATTACTTATTTTTAAGCAAATTAGATAACTGTTATTAAATTTTTATAATTTTTAATAACTGCTATAACTTTTAATCTTTTTTAGTTAAATTAAAATTTTTATTTATTATTTCAATTAATTCTTTTTTTATATACTAATTACTATTATGTATCTTCTAAACCAAATTTGGTTCATTTATCAATATTTTATTGATTATTAATAAATAACCTATTGCGTTTCGGTTTTTCATTATTATTCCATTTTCATTAATTTAGAAATTAATTTAACTTGTTTAAATGAACTAAATAGTAAGTTTCTAAATTAATACTCTAAAATCTTTAAATAGAAGACAGTTCTAGTTCATATATTTTTTCTGAAAATCAGAGGTAAAGGTATTTATGGAAAGATAAAAAAAGAGATTCTTAGCGTAAGTTTGTTTATAATTACCCGTTTAAATCTTTGTTATGAAAATTATCTAAATCGAGTTCATATGCATCTTAATATCAGATATTAAATGTTTATATATATATATATATATTATTAGCTAACATACTTACTAAACCCTATTTAAAATAAATAAATAAACAAACAAAATTGTCGCGTCGAAACTAGATATTTTTATCCCAGCACGTAACATCAACTCAAAGATAGTGCTGCAATTCATTTTAAAATGGTATATTTGGATTTAAAATATATAAATATTGAGCTGCACCTCCCCCCCCCCCCCCCAATTTCCCAAATATATACCAATACGTGGTTTATTTGTAAAGATTTTCTGTTTAAAAAATATAAATTCACGCAACTTAAAAGTTTAATTTAGGTTATTATCATTACCTATCGAATGTTGATTATAAGAAAATGTTAGCTAAATAGAAGCATCAATTTAAATGCCATTTCTGAAGGTTTAGCCCGTTTTGTTTTATTTATCATTAATTAATTTTTTTAATGTAAATTGGACTGATTAACAATTTATTTTTCTAATTTCTTTTATAGATTACCGAACATAATATTATTATTGTTATTTAAATTCTGAAAGATAAAATGAAGTTTTCATTAAGAAACTTCTGAAATATCAATAACATTAAAGATTTTGAATGAATGTATTATAATTATAATATAAGCAACTGCATAGCATACAATACTCGGCATAGACAGTCACCGCTCAAACACTTAGACACTCAATAGCTAATCATGCCCCTCCATACAATTTTGTCAGCGGAGAATGTCTAAGCGATTTTCGCGGAAATCACTGAATGAGAAGAAGAAAAAAAAAGAGTGTTATTCCAAGAATTAGAAGTGAAACTATTTACGTTGTGAGTTAGCAAAACAAATTTGTTTGTAGGTGTATAAGAAAGTATATGTATACATATATTAGTTTGGGATTTTTTAAAAATAATTAGTTGATAAAAACATCTTATATTTTAAATAAAGATGTCAGTTTTTTCAGGCTTTTTAATTTATCTAAAATCTTAGTTACTAAAATTACATTTTAAGTAATCAACAAAAATATTTCCCGTCGTTAATTAAATGAAAAATGGTGCATATTGTATTTTTTATGATCATGAAAATTTCATACAATTTTAAAGACTGCTAAATGGAGATTTAACTGTAAATTAATTTCATTTATAACAATAAGAAAATAAAAAGGTTTTGTAACAGATTCAAATTTTATTAATAGTTTCTATTTTATGTCATTCAAATTCAAACAGTGTTTCAGTGTAATGATGGAATTTTACAATTGATTTTCACACCAAATCCTGTTACAATTAAATTATACAAATTTGTACAATGGTGTTTTTTCAATGACAATGCAGAATTTTAATATTTTTACAATGTTATAAAATAATACAGTGCTTTTACCGTATTTTTTAATCCCGCGACAAGTGATAAATATCCAAACATCTGCAACTCGTACCGTCGTGTAAGAATTTCATAAGTAACGATTTAATTATTCGTTAATAAATACTCGTCAAAACATACCTAATCACTTTAAAACGTGTTTGTTGATTGGTTGTATTTATGACGGCCAATTATCAACATGAG
Source organism: Maratus speculifer (assembly GCA_964019185.1). Lineage (NCBI taxonomy): Eukaryota > Metazoa > Arthropoda > Arachnida > Araneae > Salticidae > Maratus > Maratus speculifer. The sequence continues at coordinate 4,304,721 of CAXHSM010001189.1, forward strand.
GGACATATCAAGAGAGGGGGGTTGCCCTCAGTGAAGGTCTTTCAAAAAGGAACCGAACCCGTATTTACGCAAAGAAATCCAAGATTCGAAGAAAACCCCGGGAAACTCCGAACGATTAGGACGATGGGTGCGATTCAGCACCTCCTATCTACCAGTTTCGAGAGCAGAATCTCTTGACTGCTAACTATGAAACGAACTAGGAACTAGCCCAATAGGAAAGAAAGGACTAAGCAAATTTATATATATTTTTCATAAATTCGTATAATAAGAGCACCTTTTACCAAGCGTAAAAAAAAATCGATAAAAATTTCTGTAAAAAATGTAAGAGCGAAAGAGAGCAAAAAGTTTCATTTTTGAAAAGGATTTTCTTAGATTTTATTTGTCAATCATTAAAAAAAAATCAAGGGACACATTAAGGAGGAGGGTTGCTGGCCTCCGGAGGGTCTTTCTAAAGGAACCTAACCCGTATTTATGCAAGGAAGTTTAACATTCGAAGAAAACCGTGGAAAACTCCGAACGATTAGGCCGACGAGTGCGATTGGGTACAAACTCAGCATCTCCCATCTACCAGCTTCGAGAGCAGAATCTCTTGGCCGCTGGTGGGGTTTTTTATGAAACTGAAACAATGAAATATTTCAAAGAGTAAAAATTAGGAAAGAAAAGACAAAGCAAATATATATATATATTTTTTCATAAATTCATTTAATAAGAGCACCAAGAGAAAAAAGAAAAAAAATCGATTAAAATTTCTGTTAAAAAAGTAAGAGAGAGGAAGAACAAAAAAGTTTTATTTTTGAAAGGATTCACTTAGTTTTTATTTGTCAATCATTAAAAACAAATTCATAATTTTAATGAAACTATGTGCTTTAATCTCTTGCTATTTTAATCTCTGGAAATAATATTTTTACTAACTAAAATTAAATTTTATAGGGGATATCACCAGAAACGTTTTGCATCATTCATTGTGTGTCAAAATATATAGTTCATAATCAATTTTCTAACTACAGAACTATCTTAATAGATTTTAAGTATTAAAAGCTAAAAGGATATTTTTATCATTAAAAAATACAATTTCATTTTAAAAAGTTTAAATTCGAAGACATTTATGTTAAAAGAAATAATTATTGATAATTTATTTAGAGTTATCAATTTAAATTTATGTCGAATGTATGAAAAAGGCACAAAAAACGAGGACATTTCCTAGTATTAAGTTTCAAAAGCGGAGTAAAAATGCATGTATACCTTAGAAATCTTTATTCCTTACTGGCCCTACAGCATAACGACCAGAGCGCGCGTCAAGAATACCAAGATACTCGGGTTCAAATTCCAGCAGGAAGAATGAAGGTAAGAAATTTGTTACTGAATAATCTCTGTATATGTAAATCCGTCTGAATAATAGAAAAAAAATTCATGTTTTCTTCTCAAAAAATTTAAATTAAATCATAGCTTTAATTAATTTTTTTTAACATATTAGTGACCTTGAAGTTTCCCAAAGTCCTCCTATATCACTTCATCTAAACTTCCCCAGAACCTCCCGGGGAGGACCCTGAAGGAGGTCCTGGGGAGAGTGCCAAGATACTGTAAAGAGGACATTTTTGGTTCCTGAGGACCTCCTGGTGACAATTTTCTGCATCCTCGGGGATGCCGGCCCTGGGATGTGAATCCTCCCCAGGACATTCTGGGGAGGCAAGTGTGCTATGTGGGTTAAGATTGGTAAGTTCTGTTTTGAGTGCACTTGAGAGAAAAAAAATGGTTATTCTATTTATTTATTTGAATATATATTGAATTTATATTTTTGCATTTATTTGCTTTATTTCGCTTTCATAATTATCAAAAAGTATTTGAATTTATTTTATTTATTTGCATATTTTTGTAAATTTGTACTAACATACGAACAACTAATAATTCACGTGTATGTTTTGAAGCTTAGTATCCTGCTTTTCGTAATATTTTTATCAGAACTATTTTTTTTTACTAGTTTGAAAAAAGGGTAATTTTTGGCAGTGATTTTTTTAAAAAACGAATTCTTTAATGGTGATTTAATAAGAATTGAACTTTTATTAGTGATAATTCTATGGGAGTAATTTTGATTTTTTATTGAATTAATTTTTATTTTTTATTGAATTAATTTTGATTTTTGATTTGACAAATTTTAATTTTTGGGGGCTGAAAGCTGGTAGCATAAAATTGAGTTTGACAAAATGTCCTTCCTTAGTAAAGGTACCAGAAAAGATTTGCAGCACATTGCAACCGAATTAGGGATAGAAAATGTGGAAAATTTAAAAATCGTTGAGTTGAAAACTGCCATCATAGCTGCCGAAGGGTACGACGAAGAATTTTTCAATGGATATTTAGAAACCGTTATGGAGGAGAGGAAGCGTAAGGATGAAGCACTTAAAGAAGAGGAAACGAGAAAAAGTTACTGGTACTGAGGATCACTAAATTTTCAAATTTTTGGTCCGTTGAAAAATGTTATGTGGTCCCAAAGCAGCGGACCATCAAAGAATTGAGCGTTGCTATGGCTAGTTTCATGAATAATAAATACTTAACACTAGAACGCCCGGAAGGAGTCGATTCGACTCCGACCATGTGATTAAATTTCAGTTCAAGCCAGAATTTTTTTCATGAATTAAGTTAAATTTGAACCTCGCAGATTTACGTTAAATAAATAAACTAAATTATTTTGAATAAAAATTCTGGCTTGAACTATTATTGCTAAACTTGAGTAAAATTTCCGGGCGTTCTAGTGTTAATAAATACTCGATTCCATTCCACAGAAAACATGTTTAAAGGAACATCAGACATTCATATTTGTTTTTTTTATAAATACTTGAAATGGTGTTACAAAATCCAAAAAGGAAATGGAATTATTTTTAATTATACCTCTGAACGAACGATAAATACTACGAAATTCATTTTCACCAGGGAAAGTGGGATACTCATCATAAGTTTATAGTAATCAATCAGTTTTAAAGGGAGACTGAATTGGAAAAAGAAAGCAAAAAAATCAAATGCTTTTCACCAACATTTATTGACATTTAAAAATCACATCAGATATTTATACTTTTATGAAAAAACAATCAGAATTCAGAAGATCTTAAAACGAAGTAATTTAATAACTACAGGTATTAATAATGACATTTTAATCAAATTAGGATATTTTCTTTCTGTAGAGTCCTGATGAGAAAAGCATAATTTAAAAATACTTTTAAGCAAGTTTATTTGAATTTTCGAACCTCGTCAGGCTTTTTAAAATAACAATCAGCATATCAGACACATTTAACTACATCTTATTTTCCAAATTATGGGGAATTCAGGGCAGTACACCTTAAAAACAGTGTTTTCAGCATAACCTGATTAATGCTGATGTCGCCTCTGGGTGACACTAAAGAACATTTTTTTAAAATAATTTAAATGCTTCTAGAATTGTTAAAATTACTTTCAGAAATTTTTAATAAATGCGTGCATATCATAAGCATCGATATATAGACTGATACACTTTTGAAGATGTTTTATAGAAATTTAAGCTGACTGTTTTAGTCCCATGTATTATATGTCTCAGGACTAAGGAGGTGTAAAATGTTATAAGAAAGACAATTTTAAAATTAAAGAACTTTATTATGAGAAATTACTTTTAAAAAATCTTCTGACTAAAACATTCTCAATAGCTAACAGGCTCAATTTTACAGACTTATAAGTCTATTTTATGTCAAAAAGAAATATTGCAATATCTTTGCGATCATATAAAAATAGAACCTGACAAAAAAGGGGTTTGCCAGAAATAATTTTGAAGATCCCCATTTGCTGATTTGCTAGTTTAAATTGGCAAAAATTTTTTATTGGTGGACGTTTCATTTTAGTCTCTATAATATTCGGGATAAAATACTATCTTTAATAGTAGAATATGCCAAAGTTCCTAAATAAAAGACGTATACAAATTAGTTAATCGCAGTTAACAAATTATGAGAGCGGAGAATAACAAATTGCTCTTTTGAAGTTTTTATTTTTTTTATAAATTTCACACAAATTTTCTAAATGCATGAACAGGTGCTTCCTTTTAACAAAAATTACTGTTGCATATCTCACACAAAACTTTTGTCATTATATATTAAAAAATGTTTGCTTGACATATAATTCCATCAGAATTTTTTGTTGAATATCTCACACTCAAAAGCTTACACACCAGTATGAATTAACAGATGTCTGCTTAAAATACTCTTCTGAGAGAATTTCTTGTTGCATATCTCACAAACAAAAGGTTTCTCTCCAGTATGAATTAACAGATGCTTGTTTAAATTACTCTTTAAAGAAAATTTCTTGTTGCAGGTTTCACACACAAAAGGTTTCTCACCGGTATGAATTAACAGATGCTTCCTTAAATTACTCCTATCAGAGAATTTCTTGTTGCATGCCTCACAAACAAAAGGTTTATCACTAGTATGAAGTAAGAGGTGTCTTCTTAAATCAGAAATTTGAAAGAATTTCTTGTTGCATGTCTCACAAACAAAAGGTTTCTCACCAGTATGTAGTAACAGATGCTTGCTTAAATAAACCTTTAGAGCGAATTTCTTGTTGCATACTTTGCAGGCAAATGGTTTCTCGCCAGAATGAATTAACAGATGATGGCTTAAATCACCCTTTACAGAGAATTTCTTGTAGCATATGTCACAAACAAAAGAATTCTCACCAGTATGAAATGTTTGCTTAAACTACTCTTTTCAGTAAATTTCTTGTTGCAGATTTCACACACAAAAGGTTTCTCACCAGTGTGAATTAACAGATGCTTGCTTAAACTACTCTTTTGGGAGAATTTCTTGTTGCATATCTCACAGAAAAAATGTTTCTCACCAGTATGAATTAACAGATGCTGGCTTAAATGATGCTTTAGAGAGAATTTCTTGTTGCATATTTCACACACAAAAGATTTCTCACCTGTATGTATTAACAGATGTGTGCTTAAACTACTCTTTTGAGAGAATTTCTTGTTGCATATCTCACACACGAAAGGTTTTTTACCAGTGTGAATTAAGAGGTGTCTGCTTAAACTTTGTTTTCTCGAAAAATATTTGCTGCATACTTCACAAACAAACTGTTTTCCTTGCTGCGAGTCGGAACAAACTTTTCCTAAAGCTTCTTCTAAAGAAATAGTTTGCTGCATATTTCACCCTTTAAAGACAGTTTTGAGTGATGTTATGTGCACCTATATTCATGGCTTTTTGCATCTGCAATAAATATAAGGAACACAATCCATCACTTTTTAAGATTCATGAAAAAAAATTACAAAAAATAAACACATTATGATATGTTAAATTAACGTACAAAATTGAATTGGAAAAGGACTTCAAATACCTGATGCTCGCAGAACCAATGACGCGTTAGATTAATTTTTGAATTTCATAAAGATTTAAACTGTAACTAAATTTAGAATAAATAAAATAAATATTTGGCACTATAAAATTAAAAAAAATATTATAAAGAAAACATTATTCTTAAAAACTTGAAATAACTATAATAAAGGAAAAAAAATAAAACATTTATGAATAAAGCATTTAGAAGTAAAAGTACTTATTTAAAACATCTCTAAATAAAAAATGAATCAAATTTTTAAGAAAATGTTATAATTTCATAATTATCTATGAAAACAGTGACATTTGTGACAATAATTATTTTAAGTTATCGGTAATGATTTCACTATTTATTGTTTATTATTAAAACTATTTTTGCAAAATTATCGATAAGTTACGTGAATATCATTGAAGAAATTAAAAAAAATTCTACTGTGAACGAATTAGTTAATTCCAGGTTCTTGTTGGGCGCACAAAGAGAAAATAATGTCTTACCTTGAGGTGATACTTTTTTCAGATATATAAAACAAAATGAAAGCAGACATACATTGACTTTTCTACATGATCAGACACCATTTTTATTTTTTAATCTAGAATGGGACACTTCCCGCGCTATCCTGTTAAAAAAACCAGAATATTTTCATGTGACTTCATTATCTTTAAAGAAAAAGTAATCAAAGGAATATTATGCTACTTCTTAGTAGAATGAATGTGAGGCAATTACGGCTGAGACTATTGCCGGGAATCACATGTAGCACGTGCTCCCGAAAGTAACAAAGGTCCGTACCGTAGCGCTCCTTTCTCTTTGACGATTATTCTCGTAATGACTCCACAAAATTCCTTGTGAAAACAGCACGCGGAGAAAACAGAAACACGCCCAGAATTTGGCCAAAAATTAATCCGAATTTGGCCAATCTCATCAAAAGAGCGATAGAGCAACGGAAGATTACGCATACAGCATTCGCCGTAAGCAGGAAAAGTCTCCCGCGCAGCAAGCAGCATGCACGGCATAAAAGATGCGACGATCCGTTGAGCGTGAAAGATCGTAAAAACTGAAATGCAACGAATAAAATGTACGCTATACACTTGTTAAGTACGAAAGAAGGAATAATAAAAGAAATATTATTAAAGAGAGAAAATATATTGTATTGAAAATAAACATTAGTAATAATATGGGTTTGAAACTATCAGATTTAGATAAAATATGTGGTAAAATGAGGATACAAAAATCATGTCATGATGTCATAACAACATCGTATAAGCAATGTGGATAATATAATTTATTTTTATGGCAAGGAGAATTATAATCTTTGGAATCATTTAGTCAAAATTTCCCTTGATTTAAGATTTTTTAAAACTAACATAAATAAATAATAGGGGAAAACACTTTGCATTATCAGTGCAATTTTACATTCCATTGCAATAATTTAATTATTTAATAGTACTTTAAACATGTTTAAAGCTGTATTTAATAGATTACATATAAAACAAAATACTTTTCTTTAAAAGTTTTAATATACTGCTTAGAAATGCATTTATAGATCTGTTTATGGAAACTGGATTAAAAATGCGTGATAATTATCATTAAAAACATTTAAACCAGAGCATCTTATAACACTGTTTGTAAAGTACAATAATAAATACAGAACTTCAGGTTGGAAGGAAAAAAGAAATATTTTATTCAGAAACAAATCCATCAAGAAAACGCTCAGTATGTTTAATAAAAATTGTCAAAGAATAAAATTTAACATTATTGTTGCACTTATGAATGTTTAGAAGAAGCATAAAAATACCTTTTTAAGAGCAAGATTGTGGTATTTTATATGAAAGTGCAGAAACAAACTTGGAATACATAATGGTGACTTTATTTACTGTGTATATAATACTTCAAACTGTGTTATATACCTAGTTATTTAAGGCACTGTAACTATACAATAGAGGTTGTACTCAAATATCTTATGTTAAAATTTCCTTGTACCTCCAACTCACTAGTAGAATTGTGACATTTTCATAGCTAAATCATTTCAAAATGCTATCCTTACACACATAATTCAATTAAATATTATAATATTTAATTAAAGTTGATATGGAAAAGAAAACTATACTTATTTATTAGTATATAGTAGATTTTAATGGATTACTTTTAACATTTCATTCATAAATAATAAATGTTTGTACTGTACAGTAAAGTAATAAATCCTTTTGGCTAGTGCCGGAAGGAAAATGTAGCTTTCATATTTATTGGTTGGTTGCCAAACTTGGCGATACATAATGAAGTGTCACCAAGCTTGGCGAAAATATTTAAGCTAAAGTATGTAGCTTTCATATTTATTGGTTGGTTGCCAAACTTGGCGATACATAATGAAGTGTCACCAAGCTTGGCGAAAATATTTAAGCTAAAGTATGTTAATAGTATTAAGTCATTGCATGGCAATACATTGTGCCAATAACTGCCATTCTGAAACAAGATGACAAAAGAAGCTGATCAACGAACTCAGTCGAGACATTAGTATATACTATGTAATAAACTATACATACAATCAATCTGATCCAAATCAATTTATAAATACAAAAGTTACAGCATGATGAAATTCATTTTGTTTCAAAATAGCATCCCTAGAAATTCAAACTGCTATATCTCAGCCATTTTTTAAGATAAAGACAAAACAAAATATGCTTAGGAATTTTTATAAAATTCTAAAAAACAAAACAAAAAAAATATTTTTCAGTTTTTCATTTATTTGCACCACTTTTTTTAACTAAAAAAAATTCAAACTGCCACCATTTTTCAACAAGATGGCAGAGAAGCTGGCCGACAAACTGAGTCGAGACATTAGTATATACTGTGGATACAATTAATATCATTCAAATCAGTTAAAAAATAGGAGAGTTATCACATGGTATATATCAGATACATTTAGGTTTAGAATGGTTTTGGGGATCATGATCATTGAAAATGTACCGAATTTTTTCAGAAATACTTAGCATCGGGTGGCTGCAAAATATAGCTTTTTAGCTCACAGGCTATCATAGCCTGAGAGCTTATGTGCCCGTCCGTTCTGTATGTATGTGCGTAACGCGATAACTCATGATAAAAATATCCGATCCACTTGAAATTTTGTATGTAGGTATATCCTGACAAGGCGCTTCCCTGATTAGTTTTTGGAGTTCATTCGATATGTATAAGAGGGGGAACGGGGGGCTCATGCCCCCCGTTAGTTGATATAAATGGGATTTTCATGCAGAATTAAGTTTTTAAAAGTTAGATTACGATCATTCTGATGAGGCGATTCCGTGACTGTTATTAGGTGTTCATTGAATAAGTATAAATAGGGGGAACAGGGGTTCTAATGCCCCCCCCCGTTAGTTGATATAAATGGGATTTTCATGCAGAATTAAGTTTTCGTTCAAAATTTAGATTAGGATCATTCTGATGAGGAGATTCCGTGACTGTTATTAGGTGTTCATTGAATAAGTATAAATAGGGGGATGAGGGGTTCTAAAGCCCTCCCCCCCCCGTTAGTTGATATAAATGGGATTTTCATGCAGAATTAAGTTTTCGTTCAAAATTTAGATTAGGATCATTCTGATGAGGCGACTCCGTGACTGTTATTAGGTGTTCACTGAATAAGTATAAATAGGGGGAACAGGGGTTCTAATGCCCCCCCCCCCGTTAGTTGATATAAATGGGATTTTCATGCAGAATTAAGTTTTCGTTCAAAATTTAGATTAGGATCATTCTGATGAGGCGATTCCGTGATAGTTATTAGGTGTTCATTGAATAAGTATAAATAGGGGGAACAGAGGTTCTAATGCCCCCCCGTTAGTTGATATAAATGGGATTTTCATGCAGAATTAAGTTTTCGTTCAAAATTTAGATTAGGATCATTCTGATGAGGCGATTCCGTGACTGTTATTAGGTGTTCATTGAATAAGTATAAATAGGGGGAACAGGGGTTCTAATGTCCCCCCCCTTAATTTATATAAATGGGTTTTTCAAGCAGAATTTTCAGATTTCGTTCAAATCTCTGAATAGTTTTGGAAGTTTAATGGTTAAGTATAAAAGAGGGGGATGATTCCTTTTAAATTATATAAATGCTAAATGGGTTTTTATTAAGAATTATCTAATTTGCTCTGAATTTTGGATATAGATTTTTTATATGATAAAGCATATCTTTGATAGTATAGGAGGTTCAATGATTAAGTATAAAAAAAGAGAAAAGGGGAGAGCTGTTTCCCTTTCTTAATTTTTTTTCGAACGGAATTAACCCTTGAAAATATAAGGCTTTAACGTGCAATTAGTATTTGTAGCCTGTGAGCTCAATGCCTTCAGTTTAACTGGGCAGTATTCTTTATTATTTTTGCAATGAAAGCAACCTAAAATATTAAGTATCATCTAAATTAAATTCATTTATCAAAGAAATTATATTTTACAAATCTATTTATTCAATTTAGTGTGATCGGCAATAATACCTTAGCACTGTTGCCATGTATTAATTACCTTTTATATATAAAACACAACTGTGCTACAATAATACACTTATATTAAATCATGTGCATGGAATTGATTGACATTACTGAAGATTTAATTTTTAAATTCAACAGAAATCAGAAAAGTAATTTATAAAAAATATCGAAACAAAGTTTGTTTTTTTTATCTTTATTTCATTTTATATTTAATTTACTTTCATGTCTTCTATTAATACTCATAATTTGAAACCTATCAAAATTTCAAGAAAATTTTTTTAAAGGAATTGTTATACTAATTTATAATAAACCTAAAGAATTATGCACAAAAAAATCCATATTATGTTTGTTAATGTTAGTCTTAAAAGAATTGAATTTTTTGCCAAAGTTGCCAAAATACTATTTTCAAAAGCTTCAACTGTTTGAATTATTGCTGGAAATATTTATTATCAGCAGTAAATTGACTATTTTAAAAATACAGTCAACGTTCTATATTCTGCACAAGCTGGGGCCAAAGGTTGTGTGGATTAATGAGTATTGCGGATTATAGAATGTTATGGATTATACGTCATTTTATTATTTCTTGACAATATTTTAATTCCATAGTCAGTTTAATATGAAAAGATAAATATGAAATCTAATAATTAATTTAATATGCTGTCTCAAAAAATGCCTTTTAAATATTATTTTACATTAAAAACTTACATAAATGTGTATTCAAAGGAAAATAATTACATATATTCCGTAATACAGTTTGTTTTTTACTGTTAATAAAATAAAGAGTTATATTTAAAAAAAGTATATGTTTTACCAGGATTTTTTCAACTTTTTTACTATTTGTTTTAAAAAATTCTTTTTTAATCACAAATTTATATATTTTCCTAATTGTTTATTTCATTTTTTACATTCATAAAGTATCGACAATTATACAAAATTGTGGATTATGGGTGCACGAATTATCGATCCTTGACTGTCTTGTATAATATGTCGAAAATATTGTGATATTTATGAACCCTAGTAAGGAAAACAAATTTGGAAAAAATAAACAATGTGAATGAGCTTTTGATGGACAATAATAGAGAAATTAAAGGCTGGTGGATGTATGATATTTTACTAAATCAGACAAACACAATGACAGACTGAGTCTAGCTGCTTTCTTTTTTTACAGAAGACACCCTCAAATCTGCAACTCTCTAAAATACTTTCATAATTTACAGATGTAAACAATGAAACATTCAGTTTAGATATAGGAACAAAATTTGATTTTTTTAGTTCTATATCAATTTCATACGTATTTTAATTTGTAATTTTTGTTTGTATTACAGAAGTGATGCTTTTCATGAAGGAAGAATAAGTTTATATTTGAAAAAAAATTCAAGATATTTCTGATGTCGCTGGTAATCACAATTTTCTTACCAATATATTTATGTACAGTATAGGATCCGTTATCCGGCGTCCCGGTATCCGGAACGCTTCGAAAACCGGAATGCAAATCGGTAATTTCTTTTCAGCGAAGCCGCGGACGCGTTATAGCGCGTAAATTACGCAAAAAAATCGGCAACGGGACGCAAAAGAATAGCTCTTACGCGTCCCTGGGACGCATAACTTAGTCAAAGGATCGCGAAAAAACGGCACATTTCGTTAAAAATCATGAAATAACGACAAATTTGCAGCAAATTTTGTCAAAAGATTCGCGAGAAAATGGGTAATTTCGTCACAAAATCCTCAAAAAAGACAGATTTCCTCCAAAAGATCGCGAAAAATATCAAATATAATCCAAAAAATCGCGATAAAACAGCAAATTTTGACAAAAGATTCGCAAAAAACAGCAAATTTCAACAAAAGATCGCGGAAAACGGCAACTTTCGTCCAAAGATCCCGATTAAAGACAAATTTCTACAAAAGATCACAAAAAACAGCAAATTTTGTCAAAAAATCCCGAAAAACGACAGATTTCGTCAAAGAATCGCGAAAAAACGGCAAATTTCGTTAAAAATCATGAAATAACGACAAATTTTCGGCAAATTTTGTAAAAAGATTCCCGAGAAAATGGGTAATTTCGTCACAAAATCCCCCAAAAAGACAGATTTCCTCCAAAAGATCGCGAAAAATAACAAATATAATCCAAAAAATCGCGAGAAAACGGCAAATTTTGACAAGATTCGCGAAAAACGGCAAATTTCAACAAAAGATCGCTGAAAACGGCAACTTTCGTCTAAAAATCCCGATTAAAGACAAATTTCTATAAAAAATCACAAAAAAACAGCAAATTTTGTCAAAAAATCCCGAAAAACGACAAATTTCGTCAAAAAATCGCGAAAAAACGGCAAATTTCGTCAAAAAATCGCGAAAAAACGGCAAATTTCGTCAAAAAATCGCGAAAAAACAGCAAATTTCTTTAAAAATTACGAAATAACGACTGATTTTCGGCAAATTTTGTCAAAAGATTCGCGAGAAAATGGGTAATTTCGTCCCTAAATCCCCAAAAAAGACAGATTTCCCCCAAAAGATCGCGAAAAAATTAAACATATAATCCAAAAAATCGCGATAAAACGCAAATTTTGACAAAAGATTCGCGAAAAACGTCAAATTTCAACTAAAGTTCGCGGAAAACGGCAACTTTCGTCCAAAAATCGCGATAAAAGGTAAATTTCTTCAAAAGATCACGAAAAAACGGCCCATCCTTAAGCAGAATTTTAAGAAATGATGATGTGTTTACAGTGTTTTTGCCTCCAAATTGTACATAACATCACTTATCCAACAATTGGATCAATGGATTCTGAGATCTTTAAAAACTCACTACAAAAATGATTTCTTAAAAAATGCTCACAGAGTACAACAAAGGAATTGGAATAAAAAATTTCCAGAGAAGCTTCACAATCAAAGCTTCTTTGTGGAGTGCTGCTAAAGCATGGCAGGCTGAGGATAAGGATACACTTATCCATGGATGGTATAATCTGTGGCCATCCGCATTATTTTTCGATGATGAAAATGAGCCTCAGTTTGAAGGCTTCAAGATTATGAAAGAGAAGCAAATTATTCCTGATCTGTTGGCATATGCCAAAGGCTTTAACTGTCCAAAAGCTAAATTGTTTAATCAAGAAGCAGTGGAAGATTGTTTAGAAGCCGATGAAAACATTCCTATCACTAATCAGATGACTGACAGTGAGATTTGTGAAATGATGACAAACAATATATCTGATGAAAGTGAAGATGAGAAGGACAACCAGCAGAATGAAGCAGTTGATAAATATCAAATGAAAAATTAGTATTTTATACCGAACAAATAATTTCAGGCATGCAACAGAGGATCTACTTCCACAAGCAGCAAATCATTTCTCTATACAAAATACAAAAACAATTAGTACAAGAGACGCGCTATAAGCAAAAAACACTATCATAGACATGTTTGCTAAATTCCAATCAAAAGATTCTATTTCAAAATCTCAAAATTAAATTTCATATATATGTATATATTTTTTATTTTGTGTAAACTAATCAATAAATTAAGGTATTTACATGCATTAGTACTCATATTTACCTATTTATTTCACTATTTATTAAATTATTTCATGCATTTCTTATACTTACGGTAAAGTGTTCCGAATTATGGAAAAACCCCTTATCCAGAATGCCCTGGGTCCCAAGCATTCTGGATAATGGATCCTATATTATTAATAAAGCTCTTTTGATAATTATGTCTGGCTAAACTTGAAATAAAACTTTCTTACTTTATGATTTTGATGTGAATTAGTAATGTATGGAAAGGAAAGTTTCATTGAATGATTTAGGAAAAATACATTTAATCTTTGTAATGGATATTTAACGATTATTGATTTGACCTTTGCTTTAAATATTTTAAACATTTAAAAATTATCTAGATACTTATGTATTAATGCCACTGCAGCGGAAGTTGTGCTAATGTGAAAATAAAGAGCAATCTTGTTTTTTGCAAGTGCACACACAGTTATCTTTTGTATTCCTAAATGCACTGATGTTTGCTGATTTTGACGCCAAGTTTTAGTGATTTTTGTGCTTATTTTGTTCATTTTTTTTTTGTGCGTGTGCCAACAAGATTGCTCTTTACTGCACATTAGCTTAATTTCTGCCGCAGTGGCGTTAATATGTAAAAACCATTTTCTAAATTGTTATTTTTTTAGTTTATTATTTATTTTAATATTTTATTACATTGTAAGCATTTAATATAATTTTAATTGCACTACTAAATACAATCAAAATCCCTGTTTGAAGAAATTTAAATAAAGCAATGACCAAAAATCTGTAGAATTCAAAAATCTGCACAAACTCTGGTCCCAAGCTGTAAGATTTTGAGGAAGTCTACTGTATTATGATTAACTTGTATGCAGATAGAAAATAAATTACCAAAACAAAAAGAAATCATATAACTTTTATTTTTATTTCCCTAATGAAAAAAGTCTTTCAAAAATTTGGAATTTCCCAAGCTCACAAAAATTTCAGATTTGCCACCCTTCCCTTCCCCCCTACTACACTGGTGACAACTTAGATGGTGATTTTCCATCCTTCTGATGATATCTATCAACCCTCTTAAAAGTGTTGGTTGAATTTTAGAACATTCTGTATATAGCATTATTAAAAACATATAAGACATAGCAAACTATTGCAATTAATTTTTAAATTAAAAGTCAGACAATTTTCTTTTACTTTGGTGGAAGGAAAATAACAAAAGCATATAAAATTTATATTAATCACAAATTCATATAACTCAAAGAAAAAAATTGTATGTATAAATTACATATAAAGTGCAAACTACTACAATTATTTTTATAATCTGAAAAATATAGTATAATTATATATATTACTTAATCAGGATTTTATTAGTAGTACTTTCACATATTTAATATTGTATTATTCAAGATAATACATTATAAAAAATTATAAATTACATATAAAACAGAAAAAAAACTACAGCTAAATTTAAAATTGATAACAGGCAATAAAATACAGTATAACATCTTTACAGTCACCGCCAAAAAAATCTTGACACTTTCGATTTTTGATGTTTTGTTAAATATCTAGAAATATACACAAGGAATCATTCTGAAACTACTGGTGTGTAAACAAAATAGTACACGTCATATATTTTGACAAAGATTTTTCCCCGAAATCTAACAGGGGACCGTCAATAAATTGAAAAAGAACGAAGATCTTTTGGATCACCCTGTCAAAACTAATGAAGCAAAACAGTTTAAACTGCAGATAATGATTAAGTGGCTTATTGTAATAAGTTGTGTCGTTTTTTATGAATATAGCTTGAAAACTCGTAGAAAAATTAAAGTTTTTATAAAAACGGTCCAAAATTTTTCCAAGTTTTTTGCTTATAATTTTCAGAGCTCTTCATAAAACACAATAATCTTTTCAGAAAATATGACAAACAACATTGCACATAACACCCTGTAATCAGAATTAAAAAATAATAAAAAATGTATGAAAAACGAACGGGTTTACTAAATAATTTTTTACTGCGCATGCGTCAATGCTATTAAAATTTCATTTGCATATTTTGTTAGTTAAATGTATAGAGCAACTTTTGTGAAAGTCTCAAAAACATAGCTTGAAAACTCTGAAAATTATCGTTAATAGAATATTGTCAAAATCCATTATTCCCAAAATGAAGCAAAAAGATGAGGGGCTGTATCCATATTCCATTGATTAGTACCTACACAATATTGCACGTACTACTATATTTGGATACAGCTCCTTATCTTTTTGCTTTATTTTGGAAATAACGGATTTTGACCATATTCTATTGACGATAATTTTCAGAGTTTTCAAGCTATGTTTTTGAGATTTTCACAAAAGTTGCTCTATACATTTAACTAACATAATATGCAAATGAAATTTTAATAGCGTTGACGCATGCGCAGTAAAAAATTATTTAGTAAACCCGTTCGTTTTTCATACATTTTTTATTATTTTTTAATTCTGATTACAGGGTGTTATGTGCAATGTTGTTTGTCATATTTTCTGAAAAGATTATTGTGTTTTATGAAGAGCTCTGAAAATCATAAGCAAAAAACTTGGAAAATTTTTGGACCGTTTTTATAAAAACTTTAATTTCTCTATGAGTTTTCAAGCTATATTCATAAAAATCGACACAACTTATCACAATAAGCCACTTAATCATTATCTGCAGTTTAAACTGTTTTGCTTCATTAGTTTTGACAGGGTGATCCAAAAGATCTTCGTTCTTTTTCAATTTATTGACGGTCCCCTGTTAGATTTCGGGGGAAAATCTTTGTCAAAATATATGACGCGTACTATTTTGTTTACACACCAGGAGTTTCAGAATAATTCCTTGTCTATATTTCTAGATATTTAACAAAACATCAAAAATCGAAAGTGTCAAGATTTTTTTGGCGGTGACTGTAGTTTAGACATCTATAATCCGGAAACATCTGTAATCCGGACACATCGGTACATTTATTCATTTTTATTTAGAATTAGGGGTAATAGATGGCACCATAGGTCTTATATAAAGACATTTCAGAAAATGGTTAAGAAAATGAAAAATTACATAGTAACACAACTTTTTTTTCAATATTAAAACTGTAAGAACTCTCTAAATTACATTTGTAATAAATATAGGTGTTTTTACAGTTACAAAATTTTAAAAATTCTTGAATTGAATCATGATTTCAGTTATTTTTCTTTTTTGAAAGATAAAATGTCGCTAAAATATCCCAAAATTGGATTTTTTTAAAAGTATTTCTTTTAAGTATTTAACTTATGACTTACTTTGATATTTAAAGTTGCTATATATTTAATTTTTTTATATTTTATATCACATATTTAAATATGATACTGTGATTATAAGATTGATTTTTAAATTATAATTGTAAGTCTTAATATTTTCACTGTAATTTTTTTTTGTTTGTTTTAGAATTTAGTTTTTCAATATTTTTCATGGTGAGTCTATCATTCTTGTCATATGCATTATTTATTAAGTAGCAAAAATCGCAATTTTTTAAAAAAATCTTACATTTGTTATTTTTTTATTTTATGATAGACGGCCACACTGTATAGAATTAACGTAACACTGCATAAAATATGCATAACTTATAAAAAAATCCTTTTTGAGCATTTTGAATTAATTTTTCTCAATGTTTTCAACAATCCAGTTCCTTGCTACCTTGTGTTGACATATTAACGAGAGATATTAGCATTATCATTAATATTCATGCATCTTAGCTACACAACTTCTGTAATCTGGAATTTTCTATAATTCAGACTCGCTGTAATCATGACGATTCCAGATTAAAGAAGTTATACTGTATATACTTAATCAAATTTTACTACAGTATGGAACCATTTATCTAGAAACCAGTTAATTGGAAAACCTGTTATCCAGAATGATATTTTTAATAAATTGATGTTAGAATCTTTGTAGAAAAAAATGCTGTACACTGCCAATTTGACCTTACATTGCTTGAATCAATTGTACAGTTTGATAGCAGCATTTAGCATTTGAAATAAAAGCATATACAGTTGTATTATACAATCAAAGATCCATAATCCGTGCTCCCATAATCCGCATTACTTTATGAATGTAAACAATGAAATAAACAGTAAAAAAAATTTACAAATTTGTGATCCAAAAAAGATTTTTGAAACAAATAATAAAAAAATTGAAAAAAAATCATAATAAAACATTTATTTTTTGTTAATATAACACTTTTATTTATTAACAGTAAAAAAACAGATTACAGCATTACGAAACATATGTAGTAATTATTTTTAGTTAAATGCACTTATATATAATTTTTTTTATAAAATAACTTTAAAAAGGCATTTTTTCAGATAGCATATTAAAGTAATTATTAGATTTCATATTTATCTTTTCATATTATACTGATAAAAGGTGAAAATGCTGTATAGGAATAATAAAATGACGTATAATATACATAATACTCTATAA
This sequence comes from Maratus speculifer, assembly GCA_964019185.1. Taxonomy (NCBI): domain Eukaryota; kingdom Metazoa; phylum Arthropoda; class Arachnida; order Araneae; family Salticidae; genus Maratus; species Maratus speculifer. The sequence continues at coordinate 4,322,490 of CAXHSM010001189.1, forward strand.
TCCACAAAATTCCATAATTTGCACAACCTTTGGCTGCAGCATGTGCGGATTATAGAACTTCGACTGTAGATATTTTCATCTTTATGCAGAGAAAACAGAAAAATTTTTGTTCCCAAGGAATTCCCATAAATTACTTTTTTTCAAGCTCTAACATTTGAATTTACTTACAACTGATTCTTAGTTGAAGTAATCTAACAATTAATTTAAAATCTGAAGTAATACCAAAACCATGTATAATAAAAGGGTCATTTCCATAAAATATTTAAAAAACACTTAATAAACCATAAAACTTATCAAATGGATGCTGCTAGTGCCCAACCATATAACCAGTTATCTGGAATACATCTGATCCCAACCATTCCGGATAAATGGTTCTGAACTGTATATAATTATTACATATTAGTAATTTATGTTCGCAAATTGAGCTGATTAATTTAAAAAAGAAAAAAAATTAGTACTATTCTTTTATTATAGAAGACTTTACATTTTTTTTATTGCTATTTGTTACTCCACACAATTAGGGCTATAAAAATTGAGATTTATTGACAAAATGATGCAAATAGCTTTGAAAACAATCCTAATGAATGCTTATGTGTGTTTATCTATATATTTATATAATTACAGTAGACTCCCTCAAATCCACAAACCAGAAATCTGCAACTCTCTAAAATCCACACATATTTTATGGATGTAAACAATGAAACATTCAATTTGAATATTGCTACAAAATTCGATTTTTTTAGTTTTGTATCAATTCCATATATTTTTTAATTTGTAACTTTCTTAATACTATATTCATGTTTTTTTCATGAATTAAGTATAATTTTTTGGGGGGGAAAAATTCAAGATATTGTTGATATTACTGGTAAGCACATCTTCTTAACAAATATATTTATGCCTTAATCAAGATTTTTTGGTTATTAAGCCTGGCTAAACTTGAAAAAAAAAATCCTTATTTTATGATTTTGATGTGAATTAGTAATGTTATTTTATGAGGCAAGTTTTGTTGAATAATTTGGGAAAAATACATTTAATCTTTATAATGAATATTTAATCATACAATATTGATTATTAGTTTGATCTTTGCTATTAGTACTTTAATCATTTAAAAAATTATCTAAATTTTTATTACTTTAGTTTATTACTTATTTTAGTATTTTATTACATTGCAAGCATTAATTATAGTGCCGAATGCACTATTAATTGCACACAAATTACTGTTTAAAAAATGTAAACAAAGCAATGACCAGAAATCCAGAAAATTCTAAAATCCGCACAACCTCTGGTCCCAAGCTGTGCGGATTTGAGGGAGTCTACTGTATAATAATCCCATATAGTTCTATATTAACATGTGTATATAATAAATATATGTGTATGAATTATGATTGTTTTTTTATACATAATTTACTTCTTTTTGTATAATAAAATAATTAAATGGTATTACAATAAATTATACAAATGCTAGGATTAAAAAAATCAGCTTGTGTAAATGAAACAGAGAATAAGTTGCCAGAAAATATGTTGCCAAATTATAGTTTTTTTAGTGTATTTTAGTTATACAGTATCTTAGTTTACTTATAGGATATCTTACTCTAAGGTATAAAAATCTTTATGTAAATGAAAGTATCCGTTTTAAATATTAAATAAACTTTAATTGTTTAAAACCTTTAAATTGTAAAATAATAAAATATTTGGCCTGATAATTACGATTCGACTGGCAAAATATTCGGTTAATAGTGTGCAGTATATTTAAAATGACTGTAAATGGTAGCAATAATGAAAGTTATGATACATAAAATTTTGTGTCATCATTCAATCCACTCACAAGTTCTAGAATTTCAGTGGAAGAATAACGAAAGAAACATATCTTAAGATTAATTTATTTTAATAAAGAAGCAGGGTCAGTAAATTGATTAAAAATATATCCATAATTGAGTATCACCATTTTAGTACAGACGCCAACACAATGCATGATTCATGAATAAAGAAATTATTTATTAATAATGATTCAATTCACATTTCCGTTTAAAAATTGGTTGCAATTTAATTTTGGAAACTCAGAATAATGTTGCATAGATTCCTTGTAAAAGCTTGTTTAATAGCTGTTTTGTAACTGTTATTACGACCCAGGATTGTTATTAACAGAACGTTAAAAACGAAAAAAGTTTTAGCCATATTGCAGTCTTACAACAGTTTAATTGATTGATACGCCAACGCAAAAAATGAATCACAAATGAATACTTCATTCATAAACAGTGAATCAATAATAAACAAACTGAAATAGAAAAATTTTAACTAATAAAACAAACCGTTTATTTAATAAAATAGACTCCCAGTTTTTAATTAAAGAGAAACAAAAGGAACTATCCTAGTTTTAACAAGAGGTTGGATACAATAAATTTATATTTTAAAATTTATCTGATACTACAGATAAGACGACAATAAAAGAATGATTCATGAACTCAATCGTGATTCATGAATTTTATCATGATTCATAAATTTTATGATTCATGAATTATATCATGATTCACTGAAAGTGAATTCTTCATTCATAATTCTATATCAATAAACTACTACACTGGAAATATCGCTCTGGTTGAAATACTTTTACCCGACAGCCATTATAAAAACTTTACCAAAGAATCTACACTAAATTTTCCTGAGTTTTCAAAATAAAATTGCATCCAATTTTTAAGCCGAAGGCATATTTTAGCTAGATTGACGAATTTCTAAAATGCTTCCTACTTCTTTTATATAGATAAATATTTTGTTTTGTTAACTGAATTCAAAATTTCTACTTTATTAATTGATTCATTACTTATGAATGAATTCATGATTCATTCATTGTGTTGACGTCTGTTGTCTGTAATAAAATGGACAAAATAATCATATTTCGATTGTAACAGTAAATATCTCATTAAGTCAGTTTACTGACTCATTTTCTTAACCAAAATAATTTAACAGTAAGACATGTTTCTTTAGTTATTCTTTTTCTGATAATTCTGAACATGTGATTTGATCCTATGATGACACACAATTTTATATGTTAGAACTTTCATTTTTACTGACATTTATAATCATTTTAAATATTCCACACATTCGCACACAGGTAAACCAAATATTTTGCTAGCTGGATATCAGGCCAAATATTTTACTATTTTCGAATTTAAAGCTGTTAAAAAATAAAATTTACATAGTATTTTAAGCAGGTACTTTCATTTATACAAACAAGATTGTTTTAAAAAGTAAAATACAATTTTACTTTATAATACAATTTTCTAAGTAACTAATATACATGCTATGGTTCTACGACTACACGACTGGTTATATCAAGCCCGGACTGGCTCTTTTGGGAGCCCACGGCTAGAGACTGAAAAGGGGCCCCTTATGGGAATTGCAGCAAAAACAGAATATTATACCATATTTTTTAATTTAGGCTTAGATGACAAAAAACTACATTTAGGATAATTTGTCATTTGGAAAATAGCTGAGTAAAATGTAAACTTTTCTAATGTTGTTAAGTTACTTTCAATATACATATTTATATTATTTTTATGCACCATATATGAACTAATTCCATGCCGGAAAATAAAATAAGAATAATTCATTTTAAATGATTTGTTACTTAAAAATGAGCGTGAGGTATATTTTTTGTTTTAGGCAATCAAATGACAGTATTGTAGTCATAATTATATAATATACTGTGATACCTAAGTAATTATTAAAAGTGACATAACAGTAATAAAAGAAGGTGAATACCGTATTCTCGGCTGTATAGCCTGCACTCGCACCCCTAAATCAAGCAGTGCAGTAAAAAACATTTGTGTATAACCCGCGGAGGTGCATCGGTATATAGTCTGCGGGCAATACACCATTTACGAACGTATATTTCGACCAGGGTTCGAAATTAGAAGCCATTAGTCATAATTTTTAACACAAATTTACCAAATTTTTTCGTGATGCATAATACCTACATAATTCGGCTAAAAAATTAAGGTTATCAGTACCGTAATTTTTGGAAGAAACGCCGCAGGGTTTACGTGTTTTAGGATAAAATTTCAAGCGATGTGGCGTTTACGCACATTTTTTTTTTTTCAAACAAGCATGATATATTTTTTACATTTTTCTGAAAAAAAAAAAAAAAAAAAATCGGTGATAAATTCAAAATTTCAGACTTAAAATGTATCTTGGGTAATTAGTTCCCAAAAGGATCGAATCCTTGGAATTGCTTCGAAATGCACCAATTCTAAAAAGGAACAATTCCTCGGAGTCTATCTAAAATGAAAACACTCCGGAAAAGTTCGATTCCTTGAACTTGTTCCAAAATGAAACGACTCTGTAAAGGAACGATTTCTCAGAATTGTTTCGAAAGAAAAACGACAGCTCTGAATCATTCTGAAATGACATAAATCACACACTTTTTTTTCCTTTGCAATAGGGTAGGGTAGATTATTTTTTTGTAAAATAAACTAAAAATGATCTTAAATTCAGAATCGTCGAGGTTGGAAGGGTTCCGGATTTTGGATTTTTACTCTACAAACACAATGGAGTGCTGCAGCATCGATTTGTTAGCAGATTAATTTCTGATATTTTGTTTATAGATTTTTTTTTTTTTTAGGTCTCGCGTATAAGTCGACCACCAACTTTGAAGTTCTTTTTTTGTCTAAAATGTCTCGACTTATATGCGAGTATTTACAGTAACTATTATAGATCTATCAGTGGAATACTTGGCGATAGTTGCGACAGTTCTTCCAAATCCAGAAATAACTGTATTTAAGCAGTAATAAAAAGCCTTTGTAAACATGGGAGAACGCTCTAAATTTCGTGGCATAGCAAAAAAAAATTTACAAATTTCGATGTTTTTTTCAAATGAGGTTTAAAAATTGTAGAAAAAATATCATGACTTCCAAATTTTTTTTTTAAATCTTTGTATAAGCCGCAGTGGTTTTTTCGAAGGTTTTTTTTCTTGTATAAGCCGCAGACTATACACCCGAAAATACGGTAAGTGTGATCACAAATCGATTAGAGTGTTTCGTTTAATATATATCTTTCAAAACAATTTATGCTTTAATTAATAAATCCAGATTGTTGATTTATAATTATTAAATTCTTACATTGATGGTAGCAAATTTAAAGTAAAAGGAAGTTATTTATTTTAATTAAATTAAAAATGTTCAAATTAAAATATTTAAATAAAATTCAAAATTCTTTGGACCCCCCCCCCCCCCCCCCCCCCCCCCCCCGCTTCTTCCCAAAAAAATACTGGAGATAAATAAAATTTTAAATTTCTAAAAGCAAAAAAAAAAAAAAAATGTTTAAACAAAATTTAAAATGTTGAATAATTAATAAACCACTGGTTTTTAGAATAGAAAGAAAATCGTAATTAAAAAAGTGTATACAGTAGACTCCCTCAAATCCGTAATTCTCTAAAATCTGCGTACAATTTACAGATGTTAACAATGAAGATTTTAGTTCAGATATAGGGGCAAAATTTAACTTTGTTTTAGCTTTATAAGTATTCCAAATATCTTTTAATTTGTATTTTTTTTATATTATCGTATCTGCATTTTTTTTAAAAAGGAAAAATAAATTTATTTCTAAAAATATTCAAGATATTGTTGATATCACTAATAATTGCAATCTTTTTACTGACTATATTTATATTTGAAGCTTTTTTGGTTATTAAATCTGGCTAAACCTGAAATAAAACTTACTTATTTTATGATTCAAATGTGAATTAGTAATGTACTTTTATGAGGCAAGTTTTACTGACTAATTTTGGAAAAATACATTCAATCTTTATAATGAATACAATCATACATTATTGATAATTAATTTGACCTTTGCTTTTAATATTTTAATCAGATTAAAAGTTATCTAAATTTTTATTATTTTAGTTTATTACTTATTTTAATATTTTACTAGATGGTACCCATCAAGATTTGATGATAAACATGTTAAAAGATTAATTAGAATAATGTTTATTTTTTTTAACCCTCTCACTGACAAGCCCATCTATAGACGTTCCCTAAGCTCCAGGTGTCACTGCAATGCAAGATATAATTAAAATGATATAACTCAGTTGATTTAATGGATTTTTAATACATTGTGTAATGATTAACACACTCAACGATAACATTCATATTCATAAATAAGATTTTTCTATAATTTTGAAAGAATCATATTTTTTTTAGCAATTAAAACCAAAATGCTGAGAAAACAACATTACAATTTTGCCCTTTTGCAAGACTGTCAGAGGGTTAATAAAAATTTCATTTTACTTAAGAAAGGTGTTACAATAGAAATACAGTAGACTCTGTCAAATCCGCAAAGCTTGGAACCAGAGGTTGTGCGGATTTCGTTATCGTATCGTAGTTGCAGCATAATATAACTTTCAATGGTTGTTTGGTAATGTTTGCAATTCACGTGGCAGGATATTTTTTGTCTTTTGTTAGATAAATTATTATTTTAATAGTTCTATCAGTAGCGTAGCTATGTTTTTTGGCGCCCGGGGCCAGCAAGAAATTTTGCGCCCCCACCCCAATATAGATATATAACAATTTCTCTCAATTTGGCGCCCCTAGGCCTCGGCGCCCGGGGCGGGCGCCCCCCTTGCCCCCCCTTAGCTACGCCACTGAGTTCTATTACTATTTTCGAATTTGAGATCTACATCCGGTTTACTAATTACGATGATCAATATTTAATCGAAATAATCACTATCGTATCGTAGTTTTAGCATAATATATCTTTCAATAAATATTTGTGTTTATAATTCGAGGTGTAGGATAATTTTTGCTGTATAAAATGAATATTTTTTAATTAATCAAGCTTTTTTTTGTTTATTAACAAAGGCAAATATTTTCTTTATAAATAAGATTTCTTTTTTCTCATCATTATTTATATTTAGTATTGAATCTTAATTATTTACTTTATTTTAATATTTTTCTAAAATTTTATTTTACTTAATTTTTTTTGCAATTCAAGAAATGCAGTTTGTAAAAATAACTTGCTTTTTTATCTATTTATTTATTTAATTATTTTACTTAATTATTTTAATGTTTCATTTTATTATATGCATTGATTACAATGCTTAACTACCAGTCAAATTAATGTTTCAAAAATGTAAACAAATCAATGACCAATGACCAGAAATCTGCAAAATTCTAAAATCCACACAACCTTACAATTTTGCCCTTTTGCAAGACTGTCAGAGGGTTAATTAAAATTTCATTTTACTTAAGAAAGGTGTTACAATAGAAATACAGTAGACTCTGTCAAATCCGCAAAGCTTGGAACCAGAGGTTGTGCGGATTTTAGAATTTTGCAGATTTCTGGTCATTGGTCATTGATTTGTTTACATTTTTGAACCATTAATTTGATTGGTAGTTAAGCATTGTAATCAATACATATAATAAAATGAAACATTAAAATAATTAAGTAAAATAATTAAATAAATAAATAGATAAAAAAGAAAGTTATTATTACAAACTGCATTTCTTGAATTACAAAAAAATTTAAGTAAAATAAAATTTTAGAAAAATATTAAAATAAAGTAAATAATTAAGATTCAATACTAAATATAAATAATGATGAGAAAAAAAAAATCTTATTTATAAAGAAAATATTTGCCTTTGTTGATAAACAAAAAAAAGCTTGATTAATTAAAAAATATTCATTTTATACAGCAAAAATTATCCTACACCTCGAATTATAAACACAAATAGTTATTGAAAGATATATTATGCTAAAACTACGATACGATAGTGATTATTTCGATTAAATATTGATCATCGTAATTAGTAAACCGGATGTAGATCTCAAATTCGAAAACAGTAATAGAACTATTAAAATAATAATTTACCTAACAAAAGACCTAACATAAGAGAGTCCATTGAAATTTATACGCATAAAAATCTGGTTTACAATGATACCGTTTCTTTTATTATTCCTAAATTATGGTTAGAATTAATGAATAAATTCCTCGTGAGAGCTTGAATGGGATGAACCATGTTGAATTTTTTTCGATCATGGTCTATTTTAATTTAATTTTTTACAATAGAGCGCGTAGTTTTTTGTGTTTTTAGTTGTTTATATCTCATTGTCGCATGTCATTTGTATTGAACGTGAAATATTTTGAAAGTTTATTTTTATTATGATTATGGATTTTATTTTATGGATCCGAAACATGTCAATGTCATTTATTTTTATTATAACACATTTTTTAAGTAAAATAAAACTTTTATTAAAATGTTTATATAAAAGGTGAATCTTTTAAAATCTGGTGATTTAAAAAATCTATTGGATTTAATAAACTTTTTATCATAGAATAATGTTAAATAATTACCTGTAAATAAAGTTTTGAAAATTTGATTTTTTCTATGTTATCAATGTGATTCCAACAGATTCAAAGCATTTCATGGTTTTGTCAGTCTAACCTACTCAAGTAATCATCTAAAGGATTTTTAAGCAGAATTTTAACAGCGTTTACTTTTCAGCAGAAGGATAACTAAAATTAATTGAAATTATATTTATTTTGGTGAATTTTCTCAGTGTTTTGAAAAAATAACAATGTTTAGTATTTTCTAATTTCTTAAATTATGTTGAAAAGTTTCTATTAATTATATTTTTATCAGTCTCATTTTAAATCCCTAAACTTAAAATTTCATGCTACTAAGTAACTATTTATAATATATTTGAATTTTTTAAGTTTTTTGTAACGTTTTCATACATTATTTAATTATTAAACCATGAGTATCACAAAGTAGTTCAATTATAATTCTTACATGACTATTTTTCTTTCCCCCTGTTTTCTCTTCTTTATTTTAAATGTTTTTCCCCAGAAAATAATTAATACTTTTCCTTATATGTACACAAACATAGATCTTCCCTATAATGTTCATACAAAATATAACAAAAATTAGAGATTAATTTAAATTAAATAAAAAATACTTTAGCTTAAATATTTTAAGTTAAAATTGTTAAACTATTTCTAAAATATTTTAGCAGATTTTACAATTTTAAAGTTTTAGACATTACTTCAAATTTCAATCAGGGTTTTAGTTAAAAACCTTCTAATGATGTAAAATAACCTCTAAATGATGTATAACATTTATTTATTTATATAATTCATGTATATTACAGTTTACAAATGAATTACTTTTTCTAAACTTCCAAGCACATGACAGGAAAGTGAAAAAATTGCTGTTACTACCTAACGACAAAATAATGTTTAAACATTTATATTTTTTAGAAAATTAGAATATATTTTTTAAAAATATTGCTTGAAGTTAAATTAAATTTTACAATTTTTATTTGTGTGTGTTGTATTTATTGTTGTTTATTTATTTATTTATTTTTAAGAATGCAATTTGTAAAGATTTTCAATTATTTTATTCTTACAAATATATCTCTAAAGCCCTTAACTGGAAATTGGCAGTTTAAATCTAATAATTAATATGTTTTAATTACTTCAGATATTTTAAAAATAAAATTGTTACTTAAAAAAAATTGTTGAGGGTTATATTTTATTTAATTATAAAGCATCAAAATAATAATGATAACAAAAGAATAAAAATCATATAACTTCCCCTTGTAGTAAAATGTACCATTATTCAAATAAATTATTTTGCTGAGCGTTGGGATCGAACCCTAATCCTCTACAAAAAATGAGAACTTTAATTTCGTGCCTTAAATCACTGAGCTAATAACACTTGCTTTGACCTTCCTCTAACTGGAAGGCTAATAAATTCAACTTCACACATGTGCAAATGCCTCAATTTGTTGATCTTAAAGAATTAGCCTACCGTTTTAATATATGTGATCATACAATTGTAAGCATTCATTATAGTTTCGATTGCATCTAAATTACATTCAAACTAATGTTTAAAAAATGCAAGCATAGCAATGACTAGAAATCCACAAAATTCTAAAATCTGCAAAACCTCTGGTCCCAAGCTGTGCGGATTTAAGGTAGTCTACTCTATATGAATATTAGTAATTAAAAAAATAATATAAAACTTTAAATTGACAAAAAATACAATTAAAAAAAAAATCTATCTTTGTATGAAAATTTCGAATTCCAGCATCACAGTTCAAACTGTGAACCTTCTGTTTACTAGTGAGATGCTCTTCCTCTAAAAATACATTGAAATTAAAGTACTATTTTAAAATTTAAATTACAAAAATGAATGGATGACATTGATAAAATTGATTTCATTAAAATAATAGACTTTAAGAAAAAATGATTTATTGTGGGACTCGGTATTCATCTATAAGTACACAAAATTTGAAGTCTCTGATTTAATAGTTTTGTATATGGGCTTTGTGACAGATAGACAGACAGAGGACAGAGACAAATAAGGTTTAGTCAAATAAACGAAACCTTAAACAAAGCATAATGAAACAAAACATATTGAAAGAAATAATATCCACTTTAATTTTGATTTAATTGTTACAAATTATTAAGTCATTTTTACAACAAAAAGAAAAAAATCTCTACAATACCCTGATACAGATTACTAAGAAAAGTTACATGATTATAAATGGTTATTTACTAACCTAATATCTTTTTGACGAGTTTTTCATTGGTCCTGGCTATATGATCTATAATTGCATCTTTATGCAAATTTTAAAATATGTCTCTCTCCATTAATGAAAAGAAATTAGATAAGGTCTTTGATTAAAGTACACTGCTCAAAAGAAATTAGGGGAGTAAGAAAAAAAGGTGAAGAGGAGATAGCCATGAATGGGCGTAAAATGAAGAGTACATGTGCATCAATGTGCAATACAGAAAAAAGAAAGATGAAAAAAATTGCAAGAAAGCTTTAATTCTTTGAAACAATGAGATCAAGAACATCAAAAGATACTTTAGTGCAACAACATTGCTACATGTAAATGACAAAAGAAAAATTGCTGTTTAGGAGTGATGAAAAGTACAGTAGACTCCCTCAAATCCGCACTCCTAAAATCCGCAAATCTCTAAAATCCGCACATATTTTACGGATGTAAACAATGAAACATTCAGTTCAGATGTAGGTGCAAAATTTGACTTTTTTAGTTTTATATCATTTCCATATATTTTTTAAATTGTAATTTTTGTTAAGGTTATTGAATTCATGTTTTTTCATAAAGAAAGGATAATTTATTTCTGAAAAAATCAAGATATTGCTGATATCATTGGTAATCACAATCTTACCAAATATATTTATGTATTAATCAAGCTTTTTCAGTTATTAAGTCTGGCTAATACTGAAATAAAGCTTCATTATTTTATGATCTTGATGTGAATAAGTAATGTACTTTTATGAGGCAAGTTTCATTGAATAATTTAGGAAAAACACATTTCATCTCTATAATAAATATTTAATTGTACATTATTATTAATTTGACTTTTGCTTTTTATATTTTTTTATCATTTTAAAAACTATCTAATTTTTTATTATTTTAGTTTATTACTTATTTTAATATTTTAGCATATTGTAAGCATCCATTATACTTTTGATTTCATTATTAATTACATTCAAATTTCTTTTTAAAAAATGTAAACAAAGCAATGACCAGAAATCCGCAAAAGTTCTGGTCCCAAGCTGTGCAGATTTAAGGGAGTCTACTGTATTTGATATAGTGTGTCATCCACTCGAATAGATAAAACTATTGCACATCTGTTTTTCATTAATTCATTGACATTATTGTCAATAAGACTTAGGAGAGTATTTTTCCACTCTTCAAGAAGGGAAATCGCCAAGTCTTAGACAGTAAAAAGAGCTTTAATCTTGCTGCAGTGTACCATCAGAGTGTGTTTCAAACATATTCTATCAGATTCAGGTCAAGAGAGCATATTGGTTATTCCATATGCTGTATTGTTTCAGCTTTGAGCATGTTTTCATGTTTTTGAGCTGTACACGATCTGGTATGAAAAAAAGGGATGACCTAGTCTTGCAACGTAAAATACAGCATGAGGTCTCAGTGTCTTGTGTAAATAACTTTGTGCCATGAAAGTGCCACTCCAAATGACATGCAGACCTGTATGTCCATTTATACTGATTCCATTAAATACCATCAAACAACCTCGTCTATAATCTGATCCTTCACGAATATGTGGTTATTGCAAATGCCTCTTTCACTCCATACCAAAACATGCTGGATATTACATCCATGCAGAATTTGGAATCGTTTGAAAACAGCACTTAACTCCTACCACATTGCTTCCAATCTTGATGTTCAGTTGCTCATCATCATTCAGCCGCACAGTTGCTTGTAGTCAACAGAATGCAGTATAATAACTTACATGTACAGAGACCACCCTGATGAAGCCTATTTAAGACTATTTGATTAGACACCCATTGTTGTGTGTGCAAGAATAAATGTGTTTGCAGCTTAGTAGCTCTGTCTGTTCCATCCCGATAAACTATTAACAGGATATATCGGCTAGCAGTTTCTGTGATAGCATATAATCGACCTTATTCTGATCAATGTCTAAAATTCTCTGAGTCTTGCAGAGTTGGGCAAAATACATTGAAAAATCATTTTCGATACAAAATACAAAATACTTTAGTTTTAGAGCAAAAAAAATACAAAATACAAAATACTTTTCAAATGAAAAAATTCAAAATACAAAATACATGTATTTTCAAAATACATTCAAAATACAAAATACATTTCCAAATTTTGAAAATCGCTGGGTATTACACTGTATAAATAAAAAGTGCTTTTTTCAAAATAGGAAACTTTTCCCAACACATTCAGAAAACTGTAACAAATCTTTAGAGTTTATTAACCCTTTCAGGGGCAAAGTATTTCTGCTCCAAAAATGTTCAAATGGTTGATTCATATCACAATTTATGAACAAATTTATTTGAAAATAATCAAAAGCTCTTTTTTAGGTATAATATGAGATCAAAACTGTACTAAAAATTTATTAGTATCAGTTCGCAGTTCGGGTATTAAAATTAACCGTTTGCAGACTGCAAACGGCGCCCCTGAAAGGGTTAAAGAGAATGATGATGTTTAAATAAAAAAATTGAAAAGGCATAACACATTTGAAAACCTAATTTATACTATTAGTATTAATAGTAAAAAAAAATATCGGATTTTTTTTTTCTTTTGTGCAGCCCAGCATGTGATCTATGGATTTGTATGTATATTAAATAGTATGTTAATTTTTTTTTCTTTTAGTTAAACAAATATTTCTCATTTAACAATTTACATGAATAAACGAAATGTACTTGAGAGATTTTGTACAGTCCTGTATAGAATCTATAGAATTTAGGCACCCCAAAACATGTTTTAAAAAAATAGTTCAATTAAAAACCACAATTAAAAACATACTTCCAGCAGTTATTGTTCATGGCCTTCAAAAGTTCAATTATTGTTTAGTTTCTTCTGTAGCCAAGTTCTTTTATGCGTCTTTGTAAATGAATGATAAATTGTATGCACCTCATATTTCACAGTAATCGTTATGTATAGTGTACTTCAGTGTTATGTATATACCGGGTGTCCAGTAAATAACTGACCCATTTTGAACTTAAATAACAAATAAACGGTTTGAGATAATAATGTGCGGTTTGCGGTATTGTTATTAGAAAATCAATAAATTTTTAAACATGTACTTTGTTAATATAGTTCAAATTTCGGAAAAAAATATCGCTCTGGCGGTAACAGGCTGTTTGAATACAGACATGACTCTAATTTTCGTAAATATGAGATTTTCGGCTGAATCTGAATCTATATGTTGTCGAATCTGAATCTATATATGTTCAATCGACTCTCGAATCAGCTTCAGAAATAGGGTATGTTGGTTGGAAACTGATTTCAAATAATATTTGTGATTGAACCATCTGTATTATATTTCCCCTCCTCAGTCTTGAGACTGAGATATTATTTTAAATATTATTATATTACATGAACAAAATGAATGTTTTAAAATTTATTTATATTCTAATAACAATACAGCAAGCCGCGCATTTTTATCCCAAAGAGTTTTTTTGTTATTTACATTCAAAATGGGTCAGTCACTTACTGGACACCCGGTATTTCAGCATGTTTAAATTAGTATAATATTATTAAAGTACACCGCAGATGATTTTTTTCCAATGCCCATAATGTAACGAAAGTTTTCTTCTGTGTTCCTTTAAATGTTGATCTGATGCTACATTTTTCATTTTCAATATTGAACATGCCATAGTAATTTCCAATAACATCTATAAATTTCATGGAAATCGGACTGTATTTACGTGAATTAGAGTACGGACAGACAGACAAGCAAACTGAATTCATGAACATCTTTAAACGTGTTAGAAAGCGTTAAAAACAAAATGAATAAGTGTTAAAATGTAACAAAAAAAAAAATCAGTCTGAATTCTAAATGAAAACTCATCACATATAGTAAACAAAGATATTTTCAAAAAAAGTTGTTTTCATTTTTGACTTTAACTCTTTCTCTGCAGCATACACATGCTGCTCAATTTCGGGGGATCGAATAATAAAAAAGATACATTTATAGCTAAAAACATTTCTTGTTTTGAGGTGCAATTGTTTTCCAAAACTTAAGAATTTTAACACTTTCAAAAAATTTGCGCCTCGTGGGGACGATATTTTCCTACGCTAGAAATAGCTAAATGTATGCATTTCAACATACCTGTAATATTTTTAAGCTTCTCGTCAGACTAGATTTATATCACCCAGAACAATTTCTAAACGTTTTGACGAGTAATAATAATAGTAATAACATCTGAAATTTTTTCGATGAAAACTCTAAAAAGCGAGGTATTTCGGCACATCTTCGATTGACTTTCGTTTAGGTTTTCACAGACTAAGTATACACAATTTTTGCAAAATATTAAAGAGGGTTTGGATACAAACATATTTACAATCGATTAAAATTTCATGAAGTTCGAGCAATCAGTGCTATATTTTATTTTTTTTTATGTTACAGGATCCAACGTGGAAAAAAAAGAGAAGAAAATATTTTTGTTTTACAACTATATTAGTGTTTTTCAGAAAATTATTACACAAGCTGCAAAACCGTTATATTTATAATCGATAAAAATTTCAAAGAGTTTGGACAACAAATTTTTTTTTTTTAAGCTAACGAACGACATTACGGGAAAATCAAGAAAATGTCTTCTTACAAGTGCATTTATCTGTAAATATATATATGTATATTTCATATTTCACACTTAACTGAATTTCTTGTTTTATACAGTTGGCATTTTCACTTAACTTTTCCATTATCATCAACAGACATTATTTTGAAATATTTTCTGCCTAATATTGTCTAATATTCATGCTCAAACCCAATCAATAAAAAAAAAAGAAAAAAAATCGATCCGATTTGTGCGGTTTGTAGAAAGAAATTTATAGCTAAAAGTTCAGCCCGGCCTGATTTTTTTCACGTACAGAGGAATTCTGACCAAAAAAACCTTTTTTTTTTTCATGTTTATAATCTTTATTAACGCAGAAACGCCGTAGATTGCGATATTTAGGTTTTTAATAAATTTCTGTTTGTTATATGTAAATGTTACCGTTATCATTAATATTATTAATACATATTCCATGTCTCAAAAGCATGAAAAATGGTATGCAGTACAAGCTTCTAAGACGGAATCGCATAGAAATGTTAAGAAAATTCGTTACAGGCAAGTTTCTTCGTAGCAGATTTTTCTCGCGTATTAGTGTATTCATTTTACATAAAAGAACACATTTTTCAGTTTAAAACAACATTACCTCGTTAACAGGTTCTTTTTCATACGTTTAAGTATATTGTAATTTAGATGTATTTTAATAAACCTTGACGATGCTTTAAAAATAATAAATTTTAAGATTTAATTGAAGAACAACGGCGATTTAAAAATATATGCATTTTTTTGCAAAAAAAAAAAAAAAAAAAAAAAAATTAAGCCACACCAAATTTTACTGATTTTTGAACAGACCTGGCCACGCCGAAAAAAAAATGTTTTCATACGGGATGGCTCAAATTGAATATTTTGATCCGTGATTACGAGGAAGAATGAAATAAATCCCGGAATAGAATGGGAAAAAAAAATTAGGCCCTATCCTTCAAAAAAAAAAAAAAAAAAAAAAAAAAAACAGTAAGGCTCGAGCCTGGCTTATAAAGAGTAGTGACTAGGCTTGGCCCGATCCAGCTTTAAAAAAAAAAAAAATTAAAGCTCGGGCCCGGTCCGACCCGAGTGCCGAGAATGAAAATCGGCCTGTCTCGACTCTGCTTGCGGGTCGGATTCAAGCTTTGGGCCCAAACTTGGCCCGTGCAGATCTCTATTGAACACCATTTATTATCACAATAAAAATTATTCTCTTTGTAGATATTTTCATCGATAACGCCAAAAGTATTATTCAGCTTTACACGAGCCTATAATAGATAATAGCACTGCATTTCTAACGTACTTGAAACTAAATAAATAAAAGCAATAAGAAGTAAAACTCTGTATGGGTCCTTCCAGTCTATCATGGAAAACTTTGTTGTGTAATTCTCGCAGCAAATGTAAGATTTATAACATTATTTTTGTAACTATTCAGCATAAATGCTTTTGGAGAAGCTATACTATACATCCTGTTCATTGACAATCTTTATCGTACCACTAATTTGAAAATATGTTTACATTAATGCCCAGAAACGAATTCAAAGACTAAACAAAATGAAAATTTCCCTGTTATGTTCCATATCTTTGATTTGCAGTTTACAAGACCACAAAGTTTGAAATCTATAAAAATGTATTTTGATTCAAAATGTATTTTCAAAATACAAAATACTTGGAAAAAGCTTTACAAAATACATTACTAAAATACTTTCGTTTCATCGGATTAAAATACAAAATACAAAATACAAATGTATTTTGAAAATGTATTTCAAATACATGTATTTTCGATACTGCCCAACTCTGGAGTCTTGCAATCAATTTCACTGGATTTCTATTAGGGATTATGTTTGTTGATATCATTTTGCGTCTCACAGTGCTTCTTGCCATAAACTAACTAAAATCATTAAAAAAAAACCACTTTAATAGAAAAGATAGTCTACAAAAAAGGAAATGAAATTTTACTGTCACACCCCAACCACATCTAGTTGGCTCAGACAAAAGCAAGGAACAGGAGGATAGCATTAAATAAAAAATAAGTCATGGTGGCATTTGATCTATTTAAATTCATTAGCCTTTTAGGAAGCTATCTTCTTTCTGCAAAGTGTGATGTCGTCTACTCCACCATTTAGGGAAAATCATAGAAATTCTCCAATTGCTTATTGAAGAAAATAAATAAATAGAGCTATTCCATCTCAATTCAGGCAGACAGTACTGATATGCGTCAAGTCACCATCACAGATTTTTTTCAAAAAAATTCAGTAGTTAGAACTAAGTGATTTATAAAATTTCCTAAAAGGATTTTTCCCTAAAAATTTTTTTTCTCTGATTACAGCACTTTAAAATTTATGATAAAATTGGCGGTTTTCAGAAAAACTGAAAAACGCTTCATTTTGAAATGTACACAATACCAAACATATTCAACATATTCAGTCAATTTATTTTTTATAAACAGTTATTAAACTGAATTTTACTTTGGCATAGTTTTAAAGAATATAGTGACATTTTTACTTAATTAAAAAAATTAGATTTTAAGTATAAAAAATATAATTATTAGTGAATTTAAGATTTTTTTTCAGAATGAAAAAAAATATTTTAAAGCTAAACATTGATGGCAATCTAAAGACCTTTAATGGGAGTTTTACAGCAAATTTTATTTTAACTTTAAGGTGCTTACAACTTCTGTAATTCAATTTTAAATTTTGCAAAATTTTGTAAAATCACTACTTTTGAAATGCAATTTCTCAAAAACACCATTTTTTAAAAATCTGATAATATGCTCAATTCATACCTTATTAGTCTCTAATAAATACCTTACAAGCAAATCGTGTGTTTTTGCTTAGAAAATTTTATATGATTTTTTGAAAATAACATGTTGTGTGTATTTTTCAACAGACCACAAAGGCAAGTTCTTCCTTATTTAACCGAACTTGTAATGTAATTAATATTTCAAACTAAAAAATACATCACTAGTACATAATTATTACTGTTAAATTATAGCTAATCATTTGCTTAAATTTAAAATTGCGTAAAATACAGCCAATAATAGAATTAGTATTGATGATATGTTATTTCATTCCATACTCATGAATGTGTTAAATCCATCTACAGTGTGTAAAATTTTTTTTTATATAGTAGGGATATAATATATTAATGTGCAAATACATACATAACAGAAGAATTAGGTAGTGAAGGTTTCTTAAATTAACTTCAACTCCTTATCGTTGAAGGTATGAAGTCGCTCAGATTGTCCTATTGTAACTGATTTTTCTGTTTCTAGAAGCACATTTTCCAATGGTTGCACATTCATATTTTTTCTTTCCAGATTCTTTTGGCCACTGGAATGCTTTATCTATGGACCATGTTGGATACATGAATGATACTTTAATGTCATTTAGTTCTTGTGATTGATATACCATTGATTTGTCCTATCCACCAATTATTTTCATAAATGCATCCAATGACATCACCGATTTGGAAACTATGTATTGAATATTGTCTTTTCATTTGGCTGAAGGTTTCAACTTTTGTCAATTCATTTTTACTTGCTCGTTCCATATAATTTTCATTATTTACAATCACCCTATAATGTTTATATCTAATACCAACAATAGATTTTGCATTAGCATATTCGTTCTCATTATTAGTTCTATAGGATTGAGTAATATTTTTGTCTGGATGGACTAGAATGTTATTTTTTAGCAGAGAAGATAGTTCAGCAACAAATGAGACAGAATTTTGGATAGCTTTTATTGGATCCTTTTGGAGATTAAATTTTGTTGCATAGTGCTTGTCTCAGCATCACATGCACTTTTAACATGGCCAGTACCTGAAAATATCCTCTACTTTAGTACAATTTTATTTTTGTGCAATTCATAAAACTGATACTTGTTTTTAAAATGTGCTCCAGCTCCATCTGATATATACACAGGTGATTCCAGTGTTTGTAATTGGTACAACTTAAATAATTCTTTTTTTTACTTTTTCTATGTCACAAACAGCATGAGCTGTATCATGAGTTAATCATCAGAAACTATGATAAAACTCTTTATTTCTTCTCTAAAGTATGCTGTGCAGGTAACTAACGATATCTGAGTATTCTGCCAGTGGTAGCTTTGTACTTCATTTGGCAGTATTAGTGAGTTATTTTCAGCAAAGTCAAAATGCATCACAAGCGCAGATTTTTTTTAAGGGGTTTGGCTTATTTAATTTTATGAATAGGAATTTTTGAAGATTAGCTTATATTTATCTGCCATAATAATGTGCATATTATTATTTTTTTATTAAAAAATATTATTATAAATACAGAGAAATAAGAAAAAGCTTGATCTTCTGGTTTTCTGAGAAAAAAAAACTAATTGGGAAAAAAACTAAACTTGAAAAAAAATCTAATTCAGTTGTAATGTATGTATTTGCATTTTAATATATTATATCCATACTATATAACAAAATATTTAACACACTGTAGATGAATTTAGCACATTTATGAGTATGGAATGAAATGACATATGATCAATACTAATTTTATTATTGGCTGTATTTTACGCAATTTTAAATTTAAGCAAATGATTAGCTATAATTTAACAGTAATAATTATGTACTAGTGATGTATTTTTTAGTTTGAAATATTAATTACATTACAAGTTCGGTTAAATAAGGAAGAACTTGCCTTTGTGGTCTGTTGAAAAATACACACAACATGTTATTTTCAAAAAATCATATAAAATATTCTAAGCAAAAACACACGATTTGCTTGTAAGGTATTTATTAGAGACTAATAAGGTATGAATTGAGCATATTATCAGATTTTTAAAAAATGGTGTTTTTGAGAAATTGCATTTCAAAAGTAGTGATTTTACAAAATTTTGCATAATTTAAAATTGAATTACAAAAGTTGTAAGCACCTTAGAGTTAAAATAAAATTTGCTGTAAAACTCCCATTAAAGGTCTTTGGATTGCCATCAATGTTTAGCTTTAAAATATTTTTTTTCATTCTGAAAAAAAATCTTAAATTCACTAATAATTATATATTTTGTACTTAAAATCTAATTTTTTTAATTAAGTAAAAATGCCACTATATTTTTTAAAACTATGCCAAAGTAAAATTCAGTTTAATAACTGTTTATAAAAAATAAATTCACTGAATATGTTGAATATGTTTGGTATTGTGTTCATTTCAAAATGAAGCGTTTTTCAGTTTTTCTGAAAACTGCCAATTTTATCATGAACTTTAAAGTGCTGTAATCAGAGAAATAAATTTTTTAGGGAAAAATCCTTTTAGGAAATTTTATAAATCACTTAGTTCTAACTACTGAATTTTTTTGAAAAAAATCTGTGATGGTGATTTGACATGCCCTGCCTGAGCTGAGATGGATTTGCTCAATATACATTTTTTAAAACAACAATTTATTTGTCAAATTATCATTATGTATCATCGAATTTTATTATTAGAGATTAATAGTGAAAAAAAATCAAACTTTATTCTTAAATTTTGAGAAACCGTATAGCTAATTTTATAAAAAATAAACAAATGATTTTTTAATAGATGCGACAGCATTACACTTTCACAAGATAAAATCCAACACTGTCAACATCAAATTTCTAATGGTATATCTTATCTTGGTAATAAATAAAGAAGCAAAATAAAGGTTTTATAGCAGTACTAAAAAAGTATTAAAAAATTATTCATAATAATACAACATTTCAAAAAGTAACATTACACTGAAAAGCATTTTGCATACCTTTGTTTCAAATGATATCCTTATCTTCATTTAAAATTTTGTTTGAGTTTTATAAGTTATATATTGTTTATTTGCTATACACAATTTACAGTGTGACAGCATTTTTAGAGTAAAAAAAGAAAATGCAGCAAGCGTCACATATCTTTGCACGCTGCTGTACGATCTGCCATCTTGTTTACGAATGGCCATGAGAAACAAAATACCCGCCGCAAAATACTGATCACGTGACACCATGAGTTATGATAGAGAAACCTTTCGTATGTTTGCCCAGATCCATGTTTGTAGCTGTCCGTCGTAGATTTACGGAAAAGAATGAGTTACGAGTTAAACTTGTTTGACAAGTATATGCCCGCAAGTGTTATACCGTTTAAGCTATGCGAATGATGCCCAGCTTAGCATTTTCCACTTCACATGTTAGATGCTTAAATGGTAGAGCACTTGTAGTGCTATTTCAAGGGTTCTAGGTTTGATCCCCGGCTTGGATTCACTAAGTTGGTATTATGCTTAGTAGAAGTATGAATATTCACGTATCTAGAATTTCAAGATTAATTTCACTGCTGAAAATTAATTGAGAAATTTATTAATATCAAAAATAAATTGAAAATGATTTAAAAATAGATATTGTTATAGTATTATTTGTATTGCGTTAGCCGCCGACTTCAGTGCCATCTTTAATTTTATTGTTTACATCTTAAAAAATGTGTGGATTTCTGGCATTTGCGGATTTAAGAGAGTCAACTGTATTGTGAGGAATTCTGTTTCCCTAAGCTGACAAATGAATTGTTGTTTTAAAAAATATATCTTTATTTATTTTCTTCAGTAAGCAATTAGACAATTTCTATGATTTATGAATATTTTATTTTTGATAACATGTAACATATTAATTTGTTCAGCATTTGATGATAACTTTGCAATAAATTTTAAATGCACACATAAGAAATAAACTTTGAAAAGTTAATAATTTGGAAAGGAAAGTTAATAAAGGAAGTAATTTAAGTTACTTTTATTAATTAAATGCTGTTTATTAATCGAGATTCTCTTTTTTAAAGCTTATCTGTAATCCAGCAATAGAGAAGTATAAAATATACTCTGATTACATAGTATGAATTTTGATAAAAAAATGAATCCTAATTTTTGAAATTATATTTTGGCATTTATAAATATCTTATCTTGATTTTTTTTTTCCTGATATAATACAACATGTTAATAATACACTGAAAGCATTTCACATAGTGACTGGTTGAGAGTATGTAAAAATGTATGATTGAATATTGATTATGTGAAAGAATTTTAGGGGGGGGGGGGAGTAAATTTCTTTACATTACATGTAAAACAAAACAATAGTTATAGTAAAGTTATAATAAACACTACTCAGTTTGCAGGTAACAAAAATCTGTATGTTATTTTCAAGATGAAAAAAATCTATTTACCTGAAAGTTATTTAATGATGTTTGTTAACGAATTTAAGAGTTTAAGTAAAATGACTCCAATATTTTGGATTAAATAACATTAACATCTTAATTTGTATTTATTTTTCTTGCACATGTTGGCCTTTAAAAAAATATATATATCTTTCTGTATATAATAAATTTCTCAAACATGTTAATGCATACAAGAATTTATCAACTTTTAATTTAGTATAAATTTTGTCAATGGGTCAATCCATGTGAAATCATCCAGACCATGTTGCTCAATATTTTTGATTTTTTTAATTCTTTACCAGTTAATTTATTGTACTTTAAGGAGTCTAAAACAAGGATTAAAAAATTTTTAAACCTTTTGAATTTTTTTTGGCATCCATTTTTTTGTCATGTCACAAGCGGTTTTTCATGAAAATAGTACTTTACAGAATCCTTTATAACTTTTTTATTTCTAAATGTATCAAAATGATTTAAAAACCATTACATTTAGTAAGGAATGAACTAAATTTCCATAATAGGTATTTTTATGATAATGATTAAAAAAATTGTATAAAATAAGATTAAATGTATCATATTTACAGTGAAAAATTGTCTTTTTTGACATAAACATTTTAATAGAAGAAAGTAAAATTCACCTTTACATTTCTTTTTCTGAATATATACCCTAATAAACTATTCTCAGAAGAAATATGAAACATTTAGAGATGCTCCTTCTTTTTCTATAGTTAGTCAAAGTTGGCATCTCAGCATCAAAACACTAAATTTGAAGTTCAATATCTAAAAAAGGACTGGCTAAAAAAATATGAAAATTTAGTAGGATAACCTTCTTATGGATGTAAACATGTACCAAAAATATGATGAGTGATATATACGTGGTTTTAAAAATATGGAACTTTGAAATTGGCTTGAAAATCACATTTGTTTACACATTTTTTAAAAGAAAAACTACTCCTAAATGCATAATTTATTATTATTATTGTTATTTCAAATGCTACTGTTAAAGGTATAATACATGTTTTTTCTTACATAGAATACATAATAATTAAATCTACTTTACACTCATAGAAATAATTATCTGGATATTTCATTGCAAAGTGTCTCGGTAATATTGTAGCTGTGTACAATGACTGTAATTAGTTCCAATTGTGTTAGTTTCTGAAGCATGTTACTTACAGGAACTGAATCATTTTTAGACAATTGAAAAGAAGTTGCTGGTCTATAGAATACAGGTGAAAAAAAGTGAATAAACAGGTCTTTGTTTTCTTCACTTAGCTCAAGAATTTTTCCAATTCACCACTTTTTATCATAAATGCACAAAATATAATCATTTACTTTGAATTATAGCAAGCTTTTCCAAACTTTTGAGATATTGTTATCATTATACTGTTCACATATAGATGTTACAAAGCACCTGATAACACTTTCACTGAATAGTATAAATTGGCGATATGCTCGTGTACCAGGAATTTGTTAGCAGAACAACCTTTAAGACAGAACACAACTGAGTTCTCCTAATGAAAAGCTAAATAAATTCTAGAAATGAACAAGTTAAAACATGATACATTTATTCACTATTCACTGAGTGATCATAACTAAATAGGATAGAACAAGAATTTTTTTTTTTCAATCACAAAATCAAGCATGCAACAGTTTAAATTACAGTTTAAGACATGATATATTTATACACTGAATAAATAAAAAGCAAAAATGCAAATTTGTTCTAAATTATAAAATGAAGTATGCAGTATTTACAGTTTAAACCACAATATATTTATGCACTGGCATATTAAAAATAAACAGGACAGGACAAGAAAACTTGTTCTCAGTCATAGAATTTAACAAAAGAGAATTTGTAAGTTTGTTCTTAATCATAAAATTAATACATTCACTTAATCGTGGCTTAAAAATAAATGAAATATTAAGTTTGTGAGCATAAATTAGGTTTTAATATACAGTAGACTCCCTCAAATCCACAACTCTCTTAAATCTGCAAATAATTTACAAATGTAAACAAGAGACATTCAGTTCAGATATAGGGACAAAATTTGACTTTTTTAGTTTTGTATCAATTCCATACATTAATTTGTAATTTTTGTTATTATTACTGAATTCATGTTTTTTCTTCAAGGAAGAATAAATTTATTTCTGAAAGAATTCAAGATATTGCTGATTATCAATAATGTATGATTAACTATTCATTATAAAGACTTTATAATGAATAGTTAATCATACATTATTCAACATTATTCATTTGATCTTTGCTTTTAATATTTTAAAAATTATCAAAATTTTTATTATTTTAGTTTATTACTTACTGTAATGTTTTAATATATTGAAAACATTCATTATAATTTTTATTGCAATATTCATTGCATTCAAATTACTGTTTTAAAAATGTAAACAAAAAAATGACCAGAAATCCACAAAATTCTAAAATCTGCACAACCTCTGGTCCCAAGCCTTGCGAATTTGAGGAAGTCTACTGTAATTATATTTATGTAAAAAAGTTATTTATACTTAAAAAAGGGCATCTGAAGAAATAAGCAGAATATATTATGCGTTATGAGTTCTTCATGGTGTTAAAATATACGTAAACAAATGTGATTTTCAAGCCAATTTCAAAGTTCCATATTTTTAAAACCACGTATATATCACTCATAATATTTTTGGTACATGTTTACATCTATAAGAAGGTTATCCTGCTAAATTTTCATATTTTTTTAGCCAGTCCTTTTTTAGATATTGAACTTCAAATTTAGCGTTTTGATGCTGAGATGCCAACTTTGACTAACTATAGAAAAAGAAGGAGCGTCTCTAAATGTTTCATATTTCTTCTGAGAATAGTTCATTAGTGTATATATTCAGAAAAAGAAATGTAAAGGTGAGTTTTACTTTCTTCTATTAAAATGTTTATGTCAAAAAAGACAAATTTTCACTGTAAAAATGGTACATTTAATCTTATTTTATACAGTTTTTTAAATCATTATCATAAAAATACCTATTATGAAAATTTAGTTCATTCATTACTAAATATAATGGTTTTTAAATCATTTTGATACGTTTAGAAACAAAAAAGTTATAAAGGATTCTGTAAAGTACTATTTTCATGAAAAACCGCTTGTGACATGACAAAAACATGGATGCCAAAAAAAATTCAAAAGGTTTAAAATTTTTTAAATCCTTGTTTTAGACTCCTAAAAGTACAATAAATTAACTGGTAAAGAATTAAAAAAATCAAAAATATTGAGCAACATTTTTTTCTTTTTCTGGATGATTTCACATGGATTGACCCCAATGCAAATGAAGCATTACATGTTTATACCATAAGCTTACTATATTAATTATAGTAGATTTTTTTTAAGAGTTTGAGAAATGTTTTCCAATTTTCTCTTTAGGATAAACAGCTTGTTTAAAGTTCTGAGCTTTCCTAGACGGATAAATATATTGATAAAGACATTAATTATGAGACACTGATAAATACGGTATAAAAAATTTTAATGTTTAATAACTCTACACATAGTACAAAAGAACTTTTTTTTTTCATTTTTCATTTTTCCCTTAATTTGTTATAAAATTATAAATATGAATTGAAATTGTGCAAAATAAATAAAAAGTAGTTTCAATAATATTTTTAATTTAATTTTTTAATTATATTAAAATATTATGCTATAAAAATTCACAGTTCACACGACTAATAAGTATTTTTTGAATATGTCAAAAATACGAATTGAATTCGTATTTTTCGTATCAATTCGTATGATTACTTTACCAATCACTTAGATTGTGTTGAAAATAATAGTATGTCAAAAATATTAAATGGATTTAAACTGTAGGTTGTCTTGTGGAAGAGTAGAATTGTGTAGTAGATGTTGTTTGGGCTTGAGCCTATATGCATTATTCTTGTTTAAAAATCCAGTTAAAAAAGAATATATAAAAATAGTAACAATAATTAGCATGAAAATCTTTTATAACACAGCTAATTACAAAAATGTTATAGTATGCTGAATGAGAAAAAGCAACAAAGTAAATTTAATTTGAGCTGTTTCAAAACTTTACAAATGAGCTTCTTCTATATCATATAAATAAAATAAAAAGAATGAGAAAACAGGAATAACAATAACACACTCTGCTACTATTATTTTGCATTCTCTCGCTTTGACATTGAAGAACGTCAATAAATAACAGTCAATATATGTATAAAACTGGCAATACCATATATATATATATATATATCCACATATACTTTAAAACTCCAGCTATTATGACACCTATATTAATTACTTATATCGGACCTTGTGTATAATTCATATGTATATTTTTACCCCACCAGTAGCCGAGAGGTTCTGCCTCCGAAACTGGTAGACGCCAGGTGTCGGCAGACGCCAATCGCGGCCGTTAGCCTTACAGTTCAGAGTTTTCCGTTTTTTCTTCAAACTTTGGATTTCCTTTCGTAAATACGGATTAAGCTCCTAGAAAGACCCCGATGGAGGGCATACTCCTTTTTAGGGCAGATATCCCAAGTGTAGATAATTAGCCGTCATAAATACAAAAAAAGTTTTTTTTCTTTCTTTTTTTTAAAGTATATGCTTATTTAACGTGTGTGGTATTCATGCATTTTGCATTCAGAACAGTTTTAAGGCATTTTACAACGCTGCGCCTGATTTTGATTTTCGAAGTTCCAATGTATCAATTTATTCTTACTATCAGGGCCGAAATTAAGGAGGGGGGATGCAGAAGGTCATGTGCCCTACACTGAGAAACATTTGTGGAGACGTTACACCGTAAAATAGGTGGCAGCATTGCTGCCTCCAATTTTATGGAGTATTTTAACCGTTAAAACCGGTGTAACATTGTCATGTTACACCAGTAATATATGTTTAAATTACACCATTGCATATGTGAAAACAATTACTCCATGAAACTGGAGGCAGCATTTGCCACCATTTTTACACCAATTGTATGGAGTAACGTTTCCACAAATGTTTTACAGTGTAGGCGCCAGAACGAAAAACAAAAGGGAGCGCCAAATAAAGATTTTGTTTGTCGTTTTATACAAAGGTTTATATTATATACATATATATGACACACAAAGAAACTCACAAGCTATTGTTAAATCTAAGACCTTTACAAATTTGTAAAGATGAAAGTATCTGTGTATATATATAAAAATTCTGCAACCAAAGTCGAAAAAATAAACACTAACCCGGTTAGAAATAAATCTCAACTGTTTTAAGCAAGAAAAACTATTTAAAACTAGTCTTATGCAAGTGTGAAATATTAAAAAGAAATATTTTTAAATTTAACATTTAAAAGAAATATTCTTTAATGATCAGCTAAGTCCAAGTTCTAGGCACTTTTTTCCAACAAGTTGTGTGTGTGTGAGGGGGGGGGGGGTGATTTCACTTTTTTTTACCATTGAAAACACAAAATCTCAAATTTTCCGGGGGAAATGATCGCTCTTGGTTACCGCTATACTGAGGGGAAATGCACTTCTTTATCATTAAAAATACAAAAAATCAAATCTTCCGGGGGGGGGGGGGGGTGCCATCTGCACCCTGAAATCAATACTGCATCTGATTGCTTTTTTGGAAGTTCCAATGTACTAATCTATTATTACTAATGTATTAATCTTTTATTTATTTTTTAATTTATTTAATTCTGTGAAAAAATATCATCATAGAAAATCCTAGACTTGAAAGTAAAATGTTGTCACCGTTCCATAATTTTACATTATTGTATTTTTTGTTGATAAGAAAATAGGTGATACATTAAAGGGAATGGGCTAGAGCAATACAAATATTAATATGCAATATGAGACTGTTATTAATAAGAAAACTGTTATACTGTTACTAAAAGAATATTTCATCGTCAACTGATCAGATAAATCTGAATTCTAGACGTTTTTTTTTCAGGAGGGATATCTGTGGCTCTGAGAGGGTGTGCCCTTTTTTGTCATTGTAAACAAAATCTCAAATCTTCAGCTGGGAAACTCGTTGCTCCGCGAGGGGGGGGGGGGAATGTCCTAAAGCAATTAAAATATTATGCAATATGAGCTTGTTATTTAAGTAATTCTTGGATTTTAAATACATTTAAATGAAATATTCTTCAACTCATCAGCTAAGTCCACGTTCTAGACATTTTTTTCCAGTTAAGATATCTGTAGCTCCGAGGGGGGGGGGGGGTCGCATTTTTTTACCATTAAAAACACAAAATCTCAAATCTTCCGTGAGGGAACTCATTACTCCGGGGAAATATCCTAAAGCAATTAAAATATTAATATGCAATATGAGCTTGTTATTTAAATAATGCTTAGATTTTAACTATTTTTAAATTTAACATTTAAAAGAAACATTCTTCAACTGGCCAACTAATCTGGGCTCTAAAAGACAGATACGACGAGTCACTGATAAGACAGTATCGAGTGAATGAACAATTATTCAAAGCATTATATTTTGTCCCTTTAAAAATTGACGTATTTTCATTGGTTAAAACATGCTAACATTCGATTAAAAATCGATTCTCTTGTTCTACAATCGTACGCGACGTCATCATTTGCGGAAGGTGAAAAATGTTTGACAAAAATAGCGTCTTCGTATTCTTTCCCTTCTCTTCCGTAACCCCCCGCCCGCCGTTTGCAGAACAGCTTTCATAATGTTGCGGACGTTTGCTCTGCATATGCGCGTTGGAGCTCTATTCCAAGGGTTTCGGGTTCGATCACCGGCTTGGACATTTTTCACTAAGTTGGAATTACACTTAGTAGAAGTAATGAATATTCACGCATTTTCAACTTCTTCCTTTTTTTAATGTCTTTCAATTTAAATTCTGAGTGTTAAATATGTTACTTAGACCATAGCTGCCAACTTTCAATTAATCTTGCGTAATACCTGGATTAGTTTGATCCAGGTTAACGTCATTTCAAACCAGAAAATATATTTCATGAATCTTTGTTTATTTAATTTCAAGATTGTTAGTAGAACATACTTAATTTCCCTTCTTTGAAAAATTTCTGGCTCGAAACTCATTAAATCAAGGTCAAATTAACGCACGTATTACGGATAATTTATGTCTGGTCGGCACCTATGTTAGACGTACGATGATCGATATTTAATCGAATTAATCATTATCGTATAGTAGTTGCAGCGTACCATTGATAGTATATAACTTTCAATGGTCCTTTGATAGTGTTTGTAATTCACGTGGCAGGATAATTTTTGCTAGATAAAATTATTATTATATAGTTCTATTACTATTTCCTTATCCCTGCTAGTTATGAAACGAATTTGAGATCTACATCTGGTTTACTAATTACGATGATCAATATTTAATCAAAACAATCATTATCGTATCGTAGTCCCAGCGTAATGTAACTTTCAATGACCATTTGGTAGTGTTTGTAATTCGAGGGGCAGGATAATTTTTGTTCTATAAAATGAATATTTTAAAATTAATCAAGTTTTTTTATTAACGAAGGCAAATATTTTTCTTTATAAAAAAGAATGATTATTCCTCATTCTAAAATCTGCACAACCCCTGGTCCCAAACTTTGCGGATTTGAATGAGTCTACTGTACTGTTCTGAGACAATTTTCAGATACACATTACCCTTGGTAGCCAAACATAGAGTTCCATTGACAACTGTCCCTGTCTGGGATCTCAAGTATAAATCATGAGTAGTGAAGCATGCAAGCAAGGCTTAGTTTGCAGTCATTATCCTGCACCAAAACCAATCGGATTTGAAATCATTCAAAGGCTCTGTGTGGACTTTAAATGCATATAATGTTTTAGTATCATACCTATATTTATGAAGTATTAATATTGTGTTTTACAATCATATTTAAATCATATGATATCTCTTTTCTTGTTGAAGTAAAAATTTTTAATATGTAATTTGAAACTGAATAATACGTAAATTCAAAAATAAATCTTTTAAAAAATAGATTTTTTTCTTTTGTGAATTACAATAATGTAATAAATAAATACCAAGATTTAGTTTTAATTAAATTATATAATTGTTCACATTAATGCATTTTTTTTTTCATTTCAGATTTGTGCCTGACATCCTTTTTGGTAAAATATAGACACGTGATATTTGTTATACTTCATAAAAGCTTCAAAAACGAAAATGAATCAGTTAATCAATAATTCATCTAATTCCCTTTGTTGATCATCTATTACAATACTTGTTTTGTACCCAGAAGCTATAACACTTGCTTTGTATCACTTCTCAGTCATCTGAAGCATTTATTTACATTTTCTGTTTCTCCTGTTATCTATTGTACGGCACAGCAATAGATATATATTTTCCTTCTCAAACAAAACAAAATTATTCTTCGTAAAATTATAAAGCAGATTATGAATTTTTTTATGAAGTTTGTATTTTTACATTGACATGAAACAGATTATGAAGAATACAATTAAGACTTTTCTCAAGAGAAACTAGATATGCGTTCATATCATTGAGAATTTTTATTGAAACAAGAAGTGTTAAAACAAAGAATTTGAGAAATGATTTGAATCAACAACTCTGTAATTTCTTTTTTAAATATTTACATGTTACTGTAATAGTTTTTAGGATTCTCTTAAATAATCAAAAACAATTCATACAACTTCAACTTCAACAAAAAAAATTCCTGAATTCAATTCACTAATTTTTATGTAAATATATGAGAAACTTTTCGTTTGTAACTTTTGCAACAGAAGATTTTCATAGCGGAGTAACTATATCACAGAACTTCATTTACACATAAACAAAAGCTATTTGTTTGTGATATATGCAACAAAAGACTTTTCCAAAGAAGGTAAATTTAATAAGCACTTAATTCTACAAATAAAAAATCTTTCAAATGAGAAAAAATAAGAAAATATTTTACAACAAATGTAACTTAAAAACACCCTTCCTAGTGCATGCAAATGTGAAATCTTTCAGTTGTGAGTTATAGAAGAAGAAAATTTCTCATGAGTGCAACTTGTACAGACTCCTGTTGCCAGTTCTGTAATCGGAAAAAAATATTTGTGGAAACTCTTCTCATAGAGCAGAAGTTGGTATTACTGGATTTTCCCTAAGCAAAAAAGACAATTAAAACATTTAGACAAAAACCAACTTTTTAAGTTAACAGTTTTAATTATTATATTCCCGCTTTTAGAAACTTGTGTAGCATTTTCTAAATTAATTTTATTAATCTCTTAGCAACATTTTCCATCATGAATCAAAACTTAATTAAAATAACAGAAATTAATCCATAACTGTGCACACCTGTCCTATTAAGTTTTTATAAAGAACGATAATGAAAGTTTTTTTCTGTGCTCTTTAATTTACAATAAACTGTCTCGTATACTAGTTTTCTTCCTAAACACACCCAAGATTTCACATATGGTTCAAGGCAAAATTCTTTTAAGTGTGGTCCTACACAGCTTATTAATATAAGTGAACTAGCTTTTTCAATAAAGAATTAACTTCTCGCATTGGTCAGTGTTATTGATAGAGCTGATTTGGATATAGTTTTCACAGATTCGAGAAGAAAACTTGTTTTTCTAAGCTTATCTCCAGTATCAATAAACCATAATTATTGTTTAATAAATAATAATCATTATCGTTTCGTTTGAAAAAAAGAGAAAAGTTTGTGCTTGTGTGCGATACTTTATTTTATTTATTTATTTAATTTTAGAAGAACAAACCAAATATTTCTGGGAACGGCGTTCCCACCTAATTACAGCACTGCCAATTCCATACAAATGAGAAGTTTTTCACTTAGTAGTATGGCAAAAAAAAATTTCTCATAAAGTTAAACATAAAACAATGTCTTCAGCATGCAAATGGGAAACTTTTATGTTGTGAGATATAAAAGAAAATATTTTCTCATAAAGGTAACATGAAAAAATACCTTCTGCATTCAAATGAGTAATCTTTAATTTGTGAAAATGCAACAGGATTTTTTCTCGCAAAATGAGCTTGAATATAATCATCTTCTCCTGCATACAAATGACAAATCTTTTAACTGTGGAATATGCAACAAAAACTTTTCTTACGAAAAGGACTGGAATACACACATTCTCATGCATACAAATAAAAAACCTTTCAGTTGCGAGATATGCAAAAAACAGTTTTCTTACCAAGCTTGCTTGAATAAACACCAACTCGTGCATATGAATAAGGAATCTTTTTGCTGTGAGGTATGCAAAAAAATATTTCCAAGCAAAATAAACTTGAAAAAACATCAACTCGTCCATTCAAATGAGAAACCTTTCAGTTGTGAAACATGCAATAAAAATTTTTCTTCCAAAAGTAGCTTGAATGCACACCTGTTAGTGCATGGGAATGAGAAACCTTACAGTTGCGACGTATGTCAAAAAACATTTTATTGCAAAAGTAATTTGCAACAACACATTCTCGTCCACACAGATGAGAAACCTTTCAGTTGCGCGATATGCAACAAAAAATTTCCCTTGAATTGTAGATTAAATAAACACCTACGTGTGCATAGAAATGAGAAATCCTTCAGTTGTGAGGTTTGCAAAAAAACATTTGCTTTCAAGCACAACTTGGAAACTCACCTTCTCATCCATACGAATCAGAAACTTTTCAGTTGTGGGATATGCAATAAAAGTTTTTCTCAGAAAGGTCACTTGAATTCACACCTTCGAGTGCATACAGGAGAGAAACCTTTCAGCTGTGAGATATGCAATAAACAATTTTCTCGCAAAAATAGTTTGAATAGACACATTCTCAAACATACAAACGAAAAACCTTTCAGTTGCGAGATATGCAACAAAAAATTTTCTGTGAAAGACAGTTTGAAAAAACACTTTCGTGTGCATACAAAGCAGGAACCTCTCAGTAATGAGGTATAAGCAATTTCTTTTTACAGAAATGTAAAATAAAAACACACTTTGAGCATAGAAATGAGAAATTTTTAGTTTTGAGGTATGCCATTAAATTCTTCTCAGAAATATAACTTAAATTCACGCCTTCTCAGGTATTGAAATGAGAAATCTTGCAGTTGTGATATATGGACAAAACCTTTTCTCAAAACATAAACTTGAACAAATACATTTGTACACATATTACTGCCATATATTTTAAATGTAAGATATTTATGCAGTACAACATGTTTCCAGAAAACTGACTTAAGTAATTAACTTTGTACTTCTATAAATGATACTTTTTTTCATTATGAGGTATGCAGAAAAACAATAGGAATTTTCTGACAAGGGTTGCTTAACCAAACCTCTTTTTTCGTGTACATTGAAAAAACGTTTAGTTGTGTAATATACAGCAGAACATTAACATTTTCCAAAAGTTAACTTGAAAATATAGCCCTGTTTGCATATAAATGAGAAATTCTCCTCTTGTAAGGTATTTAACAACGAATTTTCTGTTAATTGTTTTCGGTTTCGAAGGTATAATTTGAATGTTCATAACTACATGCATATAATTGAAAAACCTTTTGTACACACTGCTTTATCTGGATAATTTTTAAATGAGGAGATAAAAATTCTATTTAATAAAAGCAAATTATGTTTCATATCAAATTGTTGTCGTAAATCCATTATGAGGGAGTATTGAAATTTATACATGTAAAAATTTTGTTTGCAATGATAATTTTTCTTTTAATATTTCTATGTTATGGCTAGAGTTTATAAATAAATTCCTCGTGAAAGCTTGATTAGGATGAACCAAGTTGATATTTAATTTTGATCATAGTCTATTTTTTTTTTTTTTTTTTTTTTTTTTTTTACAATAGAGCGCGTTGTTCTTAATTTACATCTCATTGTCACATGCCGTTTGTATTGACCGTGAAACGATTTGTATTTTTATTTTATTATGATTGTGGTCCTTATTAGACGGAATGAAACATGTCAATAATATTTGTTTTTAATTTTTTGTTACAAGTCACTCAAGTAAAATAGAATTGTTTATTCAAATGTTTATAAGTAATAGGTGTATTTCTTAAAAAGCTGTGATTTAAAAATCTAAAAGATTTAATAACTTTTTAATGAAAAACCTTTTATTTCTAAAATGTTCAGAAAATATTGTTCTTGGAAAAGTTACTTTAATAGACATAATCTTATCCCATCATCTGTTTTAATCTTATTCAGATGTGCATCCTCTTTCAGCACTGAAATCTAAAAGAACATTTTTATCTTAATCAGTCTGGAATGTGTTTTATAATTTGCAGGAAAAAACTATTGATTTACATAAAAATTCTTTTCTTTTTCTATACTTTTTGTCAATTTTACATTGTTTGTGCAGAAGCTCAGGCATGTTATGCTTTAGTATGGATATCTAAACTTTTTTGATTGATGCTGTCTGAATTGTTAGCGGTTTAGCAAAGATGACAGTTTTAATGTTTCTTAATTACAAAATAATAAATGTTCTGGATTATTTTTTACATATGTTTAATTTATTTTTAATTAATTGGTACTACTTGGTTATCTTTTCAACCAAAAATCTATCCCCAAACTATAAGATTAAATGCCAATAATGGATGATCGTGAATATTCCATTCAATATTTATATGATACACGTATTTAAAACGTGATTAAGTGATTTTTATTTCGACTTTTATTTGTAATTTTATTAATATTCTATCAATTATTTTTTTTTTTTTTGTTATTTAAAATAAAAATTATGTCAACACATATAATTTGGCAAAATTGGTTGATGGGATAACCAAGTAGTACCAATTAATTTTACCATTAAATGAAACATTTGTTGTTTCTAAACTTGATAGACATTTTGAATGATGTGATTGAGGATTCTTGATACTGTATTCAAAATTCATACATTTTTTATGTCATTTAAATATTTAAATTATTTCTTCTTTGTCTTGGATGAAATTGACTTGCACCAAATGTCATCCTGTAAGAGTTTGGTAGTGCAAAAACTAAAATGTGCATTCCATTTCAAAGTATCTAACATTTTAATGAAACATTTATATTCAATCAAGAAACTTGAAGTAAAAATTTTTAAAAGATTCTTAGCTTTAATATGAAGTAATGAATCATTGATTCTATTTTGAAAATTATATTCAACAGTTTCAACTTGTGTTGCAAATGCTGATATTATAAAAATTTGTTAATATGCAAAACGTTTTTTGAGGATTCTTCGTATATTTTATTTCTATCATAGCACCTTGATTGCAGTGTTAAAATGCTCCCCTTAATAGGTTATCATAATGCTAGTTTCATTTTTAAATTATATTTTTCCATCAACTACTAGAGATTGGCATTGATCACTTTGGTTACCCAAGTACTAGAATAAAAAATATACCGACAATCTTGAAATGCACGGGCTAATTTTAAAATTTAGTAACTTGCAAACAGTGAGAAATATTTTTAAAAAATCTTGCAAGTGGGTTATATATGATGTCAAGAGTTTTTTATTGTGATTCTCAATTTTAATTCGAATTATAAACAATAGATAGTACTGACAGCAATAGTTCCTCAGTCCAGGCCGAAACTGATTTCACTCAATATTAATCTGAAATAAGGTGATTAAGGCTATGGAGCGTGCCTCATTTGACAATGCTGTCTTGCTCTTATAGCTCGATTCTGAACCCAGTCAATGCAATTTCAATGAAATGTATTATTGCAGTGGAAATAGCAAATTATTAAGTATAACAACATTGTTCAGAATTGGGCATGGATTTAATAAGCAGTATTTGAAATTGCAAATAATTTTACATTTATGAAAAATACAGTAAAGCATCCTCTCATCAACCGCTTGTATAATTGCGTAATTTTAAACGAAGAAAAAATATTAACACTAGAACGACCAAGACCGTCATTTTGACGGTTTTCAAATTTCATGCTTAAAAATTTTATATAATTTATGGCGAATTCCAAAATTTTATGATACGACTTTTGATGAAACATAAGAATACTTAAATATTCCTATTCAATTTCCTCTCACCCATTTTAATTTCGGTAATCAGTATGACCTATACCTATTTATACCAAGACCCGTCAAATTGATGGCTTTGGCAATTAACAAACTCATTCTGAAGTGGTGCGGACTTCCCTATTTTCCACATTTACTAACCCTTTTCGGCCATGCGCAGTCCGCTCCAGGCTTCATATCAAACGTATCAGTAATTAATAAATGTAATTAGGACGCGATCATTATCATTTGTACTTCTAATGTGATAACGTTCTTATTGAAAAGTGCAGTCGGTGAATAGTGTAATCTGTGTAAAGTTCAACCTTGGAAAAAAAGTATGAATATATTTTTATGAACAAAAATAACATTTATTTTTTGTAAATTCTAGTCAAAAATGAAACGATTTCGAGGAAGAAAAAAATTATTCGAAGAATACAAAGAACTTACTAGTATAAATGAAAACTGTTCGGATACTAATTCAAGTAATAATGATGACTCTGAAAATTCTGGAGATGAAATTAAGGTACGAGATATTGAAGAAAGTGAAGTACAAGAATATGAAAGTGAAGATTCAGGGAGGGAAGATGAAATTCCCCAAAAGAGCCACAAACGTAGAAAGCTATTGCGAATAAGTTCAGATACTGAATCGGACAGCCAAATAGAAACTGAAATAAAGACAGGAAAAAGAAATTGCTGTCGACGGTACTGAATGGGAAGAAATAGGGAATGGTTGTGTTGGAAGACTCTCATCACACACTATATTCAAGGATACTTCAAGCCCAACTGGTTATGCGAAACGAAACATTATGCTTGGTAATGTTAGCAGTGCATTTAGACTTATAATTGATAATCGAATGATGAAGCACATAAAAACTTGCACTGAGCTTGAGGCCAGAAATATTTTACAAAACGACGATTGGAAAATTACTATTGAAGATTTGTAAGCATTTGGTAGCTATTTTGTATGCTCGAGGAGCCTATGAAGCGAGAAATTTGAAATTATCCTATTTGTGGTCAGAAAAATGGGGACCTTCTTTCTTTCGCGAAACTATGAGTAGAAATAGATTTTTAGAAATTGTGGATTCACTTGTTTTGACAAAAAAAGTGAGAGGAGTGTTCACTTACGAACTGACAAATTTAGATTAGCTTCCGAAATTTGGAAGTCCTTTATTTACAGCCAAGCTTGTTACAAACCAGATCAGAATATAAGCGTAGATGAACAATTGTTTCCCACGAAGGCAAGATGCAGATTTCTGCAATATATGCCCAAAAATCCAGACAAATTTGGAATTAAATTTTGGTTAGCTGTAGATGTGCGAAGTAAATATCTTATAAATGGCTTTCCCTATTTAGGCAAAGACGAACTTAGACCATCAGGAGTAATTTTGAATGAATTTGTAGTTTTGAATCTTCTAAAGTATGCAGATCGCAAAGAAGCTACTGGCAAAAAAAACAAGTCTTGTTGGAACTATACGAGCAAATAAAAGAGAATTGTCGAAAATACCTAAAGTTGGAAAAGATAACATGGCTGTTTTCTCCACAAAACTGTACAAATCAAATGATATTGTTTTAACAGTTTACAAAAGTAAACCTCGTAATAAAGTACTACTTCTTGGCTCAAAACATAAATCTGTAAAAATTGCTTGTAATCGAAAACAAATTCCTGCAACTGTGTTATTATAAGCCAAGGATCTGGGTTCGATTTCCGGATTGAGCGCATTTTCACTCAGTTGTAAATATTCAATTCGTATGATAACTTTACCAATCAATATGGCTATTAAAGTAATAGTTTATCTACATACAGTCAAAGATCGATAATCCGCAATTTTCTATAATTCGCGTTACTTTACGAATGTAAACAGAGAAATAAACAGTTTAGAAAATTTACAAATTCGTGATCCAAAAATGATTTTTTAAAACAAGTAATAAAAAAATTGAAAAAAAAATAATAAAACATTATTTTTAGCTCACAGGCTATCATAGCCTGAGAGCTTATATGCCCGTCCGTTCTGTATGTACGTTCGTATGTGCGTAACGCGATAACTCATGATAAAAATATCGGATCCACTTGAAATTTTGTATATAGGTATATCCTGATAAGTCGCTTCCCTGATTAGTTTTTGGAGTTCATTCGATATGTATAAGAGGGGGAACGGGGGGCTCATCCCCCTCACCTTAATTGATATAAACGGGATTTTCATACAGAATTAACAGTTTTCGTTCAAAATTTAGACATAGGATCACTCTGATGAAGCGATTCCGTGACTGTTATTAGGTGTTCATTGAATAAGTATAAACAGGGGGAACAGGGGGCTCATGCCTCTCCCCTTAATTGATATAAACAGGATTTTCATGCAGAATTAACTGTTTTCATTCAAAATTTAGATATAGGATCATTCTGATGAGGCGATACCGTGGCTGTTATTAGGTGTTCATTGAATAAGTATAAACAAAGGAAAGGGGGGCTCATGCCCCTCCCCTTAATTGAAATAAACGGGATTTTCATGCACAATTAACAGTTTTCGTTCAAAATTTAGATATAGGATCATTCTGATGAGGCGAGTCCGTGGCTGTTATTAGGTGTTCATTGAATAAGTATAAACAGGGGGAACGGGGATTATTATGCCCCTCCCCTTAACTTGTATAAATGGATTTTTCAAGCAGAATTGTCAGATTTCGTTCAAATATCTGAATAGTTTTGGAAGTTTAACGGTTAAGTATAAAAGAGGGGAATAACTCCTCTTAAATTATATAAATGCTAAATGCGTTTTTATTAAGAATTATCCGATTTGCTCTGAATTTTGGATATAGATTTTTTATATGATAAAGCATGTCCTTGATAGTTTAGGAGGTTCAATGATTAAGTATAAAAAAGGAGAAAGGGGAGAGCTGTTTCCCCTTCTTAATTTTTTTTTTCGAACGGAATTAACGAAAATACAAGGCTGTAATGTACAATTAGTATGCGTAGCCTGTGAGCTCAATGCCATCAGTTTAACTGGGCAATATTCTTTTTATTTTAATATAACTCTTTTATTTTATTAACAGTAAAAAATGGTCTGCTGCATTACGGAACGTATGCATTTATTTAAATGCATACATATATATATAGATATATTTTTAATAAAATAGCTTTAAAAAGACATTTTTTGAGATAGCATATTAAATTAATTATTAGATTTCATATTTATCATT
Organism: Maratus speculifer; assembly: GCA_964019185.1. Lineage (NCBI taxonomy): Eukaryota > Metazoa > Arthropoda > Arachnida > Araneae > Salticidae > Maratus > Maratus speculifer. Next base: position 4,361,814 of record CAXHSM010001189.1, read on the forward strand.
TTATATTATACTGGTTAAAGAAATAAAATGCTGTCTAGGAATAATAAAATTACGTATAAACCTTAATACTCTATAATTTTACAATATTCCATAATCCGCACAACCTTTGGCCACACCGTGTGCGGATTATAGAACTTCGACTGTAATTGCTGCATATATGGAGTTCCTTTACCTGCGGTTTATTGTGTTGAGCTGTCCACATGACAGAGCAGATGTTATTACCAATAAGGATATCTGAGCGAAATACGCTCGCCAATTGACAGTCCATTTAGGTTGAAAATTAGCATGATTGACCCCATAAGCCAAGGATCAGAGTTCGATTTCTGGGCTGGACATATTTTTGTTGAGCTGGAAATATTCAATTAATATGATAAATTTACTGTATATCAAGAACTAACGCACGAAGCTCAATAAAACTTTAGATTCAGTTATATCTGGCTATAAATTGATGCTGATTAATTTTTGTTGTAAATCGCCCAGTAGGTAGCGCTGCAAAGTTGCATTATCCTGAATTTCGGGATAGCTATAACCCACGAATTAACCCTTCACGACGGGAGATTTTTACTAAATTTTTAATGTTTTGTCACCAATTTTAATAAACAGAAATTTGTGACTTATTAAATCTAGAAAATGCTCCGATTAAATGAGGCAAAATTTACGGTATAATTTTACTGGTGGCGATAAACACAGATTCTTAAGCCTATTTGTGGCACGTATATGTGTCGCTCGTCCCCAAGGGGTTAATGCCCCGAATTTCATCAAACTTCATATTCTGTTAAACCTTGACATACAATAGATGCTGATTATGTTTTGATATAAATCGCAGAACCAGCTGCATTGTTATGCCGCACTTTTCCGTATTTCCGCGTTAGTTATATCTCAAGAACTAATGCACAGAATTTCATCAAACTTAATATTTTGTTAGACCTTTATGTAAATAGATTTTGATTAAGTTTTAGTGAAAAATGTCTAACAGATAGTGTTATTATATCGCATTTTTCCGATATCCGCGATAACTGTATCTCAAGAACTAATGCACGGGATTTCCTCAATCTTCAAATTCTGTTAACCCTTTGCGGGGCGCTGGTTTCATAGATATACCACTTAATTTTAATTCCAAAACGCCACATTGGCACCAGAATTTTGTAAAAGAAAATTACGGTTTATTGAATGCGTGAAACATAGCGTTTACTTATATACAAATAAAGTTGTTTTCAAATTCCGGTGTCAGTCATTTATTTCAATACTTAAGTAATGAATTTGCCCTTCCCCGCAAAGGGTTAAACGTTGAGATAAAGGAGCGCTAATTATGCTTTGGCATATATCGCCCAGCAGGTGGCGTTACCACGCCGCATTTTTTTTTAGATTTCCACTATAGATGATGTACCCCAAGAACTAATAAACGGATTTTCATAAAAATTCATTTATTAATCATTATAAAATATACAGATTTTCTAAATATATTTGTTATATTTTTGGTGTAAATCGCTCAACAGGTGACGCTGCTATGCTGTGCTTTGTGCGATTTTTGCAATAACTTTATCTTCAGAATTAATGCACGGGAATTTCCCTAATCCTTGACGTACGTTGATTTTTTTTTTACGTTTTAGTGTAAATCGCACAATAGGGGGTGCTTCTGTGCTGCATTTTTAAAGATTTCCGTAACAGCTCTATCGCGAGAACGAATGCACGGATTTCCATCAGACCTCAGATTCGATTAGTCCTCTACATGAATTGATGCTATTTATATTTTATTGTAAATAGCTCCACAAATGGCACTAGCATATCGCATTTGTTACATTTTCTGTAACAGCTCTAACTCAACAACTAATGCACGGAATTCCATTAAACTTTAGATTCAGTTCATCCTTAACATGAATTGTTTTTGTTTACATTTTTGTATCAATCGCTCGATATGTGGCACTTCTGTGCTGAATTTAGTAGGATATTCACGATTTTAGCGATAATCATATCTCAAGAACTAATGCACATAATTTCATATCTTTAGAATCCTCATGATGGGTATAGATTGCTATTAAATTTCGGCACTGTGGTAACAAATTTTGAAATATTAACATGTATGAGATAAAAGAAAGTTTTAAGATTGCTACAACCGAGTAGTTTTTTAAAATTCGAATAATACTGATGTTCTCAAATACCTTTCTGAATTCAATTTTGTTCGGAAACGCATGAAATTAGCTAATGTTCTTATTAATAAACAGTGTAATCATTTGGTATTTTCAAATTTTTGATTAAAGCAGAAGATCTTTTACAAAATACTGTCAAATTTGGCGTTAGAAAAAAAATTAACATAAAATAACAGAGCTTATTTCTGAAAATTTTCTTTAACAATCTCAATGATCGTAAATATTGCACATTATTGAGTACTAGTAATATAATATGTAATTAAAAAATTGTTATAAAAACAACAATCGGTCAAAAGCGAGTTTTACTCGCACAGGAGAGATTTCGTGCTACAAAGAACAACCGTGTAGAAAATTTAAACATGGCATTTTTTACCAGCGCTTCGAAACCAGTCACGAAGTAGCAATACCGCCTTGGCCCGTGGCGCTATTTTCTAGATAAGTTTCCAATTTATAACATAGCTAATTACCAACAATTTTTTTTTTCGAAAATTGCTGTCAGCAATCCTTGGGAAAGATACTTTGAACAAAATCTTCACACGATCTGTATTTTTTTCCTAACAAGTAACTTGAATTAGTCCTCTTAAATTTTTTGTATGTATACTTGTGAAGAGTAAATAATCTATAAATATGCGACTTAAAAGTGTTTATAACTCTGGTAAATTCATAAGTTCCACGTTCTATAATTTTCGAGAAAATGGCTCTGACGTTAAGACCGACACATGAGTGATCTTAAACTGGCTTCGTTTTTATTTTTTAAGTAAACATTTTTTTTAATGGCCATTTTTATAATAACCAATGCATGATTTTAAGAAGTGCCTACTGGAGACCAGTTTACCTTCAGTCGAAGTCGATGAATCGATTAACGTATTGCATAGATGTTCAGCAAGAAAAATGGAATTTCAGAGAAATTCCGGAGCATTGGGTTGATCGAAAGCGCCAGTGGGTAAAGCAGTTAAAAAAGCCTAGAGCCATACATTTATATATATATATAGATTAAATCCTAAATAATTTTTGAAAAATACGATAAAAATATAAAAATAAGTTTAATTTAACAAAAAGAACAGAGAAAAAAAAATATCATTAAAGAGATAATTTCCTTGGAACTTGGAAGAGAGTCTTGACAGAGTACCAGGAGTAGAACTCTGTACCTCTAGTAGTACAATGGGTCTGTGGGAGAAATGAACATACATAGCCGATGTCTGGCTAGCATAATGCCAGAAACGCGGAAAAGAGGGGAAAGTAAAATAAAAGCCATTTAAAGGCACTATACAATAAAAATAAAAAGAGAAACATAATATAAACAATGAAGATATTAAAATTTAAGAAATTAAAAAAAATAATAATTAAAGAAATATATAGAAATAAAAAGAAAAAATATATAAATACAATTAACTACAAGAAAATATTAACACTTAGGAAGGCGATTCCCTATCAATGTAAGTAGAAAGTGCTATTATCCTGGGTCGATGTTTTGGGGTAAATGAAGAGTTGTCCTAGGCCTGCGTCATCGGGTACGCTCGTCATAAGGAGTAAAATTCGGCAAGGCCGAATTAATATTCAGAATTTAATCGAAGGAATTGATCGCTTGTTTTTTAATAACCGAACGGATAGGAGGAGTATCTAGATCATGATGAATGGCTGTATTTCTTCGGTGCCAAGGAGCCCGTATGATTCCTTTAAGAGTTTTATTTTGTACAACTTATATTTTTTGTAAGTTAGTTTTTGCCGCAGAGCCCCAGATCTGAGCACAGTAGAGAAGTATGGGACGCAAAACTGTTTTGTAGAGCAGCAATTTATTTCCACACTCATCCCATTACTGTACAGGAGGTGGGCGAGATCATTTTTGGCTTTGTAAAACTTCTGGACTGTATAATCGATATGCTTTCGCCAAGTGAGAGTACTATCTAAGAAAACACCGAAATATTTAACTTCCCGCTCAAAGCGAAGAAAGGAGCCATCAAGATAGAACCGTGGTGGAAGTGTGCGCTTCCGAGTGAAGATGACTGCCTGTGATTTATTGGAATTAATTTTGATGCGACAATTGGTGAAATAAATTTCAAGACATTAATGTGCTGTTGAAGATGGTCGTGTATAACGTGGCAGTCCTTGTCACGAACCATCACGGTTGTGTCGTCCGCATAAATAACCAACAGGGTATGTGGAGAAGTGGAAATGTCAGCAATATAAGCTTTGTAGAGCCAGGGACCCAACTTAGAGCCTTGTGGCACACCCGCATTAATTGGGCGAGGAGTAGAAATTATGCTGGCATAGCGAACGCAGAATGTTCTGTCACGAAGGTACTTCAAAATGAAGAAAATATAAGCAGTAGGTACTTTGAGTTTTATAAGTTTATAAATAAGGCCAGTAAACCAAACAGTATCAAAAGCCTTCGCGACATCGATGAAAAGTGAACCAACGAACTCTGAGCTGTCCAATCCATCATGGATGAATTCAACTACCCGAAGAAGTTGGTGTGCTGTGGAGTGTTCGGGCCTAAAGCCAAACTGTTCAGGAATATCGGGGAGAAAATTTTGAAGGCGCGTAAGAAAAATATGCTCAGTACAGTACTCTTTACTCAGAACAGGAAGCAAACTCACGGGTCTGTAACTCTTAGCTAGCGAAGGGTCTTCTCCGGGTTTCTTAATAGGTACAATAATAGCTTTTTTCCAATCATTTGGAAAATAGTGAAATTTAAACATAGCATTAATAAGATTATTCGCGTACTGTAAAGGGGGGGGGGAGGTTGAGGGCCGAATCAGTGATCCCATCATGACCTGGAGCTTTCCTATTAGGCAGATTTTTGATCACTGTGATGACTTCCTCAGGGGTGGTCGGTTCAATTGATCTGACAGGCACACGGGCCAGAAATCTGTTTACAGCATGTTCGACCATATCAATGGTATCAGCATTGAAAACGTCGCCAGGAGGCTGAAATTGACATTCATATTTGTCGGTGAGTACCTCCACTTTCTCATTGTCGAGACATTTATTTCCAGCATCCGTACGGAGAGCATATAAGCAACCTTTACATGGATATGGACATGGGGAAAATCCTGTGCAGTGATTGGCTTATGTTATGGAGCAATGTAGTGCGTTACGAATACGTTACTCGTCGTAGTGCAGGGGAGAGAGAACAACAAACCGATATGGTTTTATGATGTCCAGTGCCATATACTTCTAGACACAACATTTTTGTTAATACAAATGTGAAATTTCAAAGAAAAAGTATCAATTTTTGGACGCTTATTCATTTTTGTTCACCGTAATATCACATGATTAAATGATTCAAAATGGAATGATCTCCAGAAATCAAACGTTAGTTATATGAACATTTAAAAAATTTTATCTCCATTTTTACGGCGTAGCTGCAACAATATGGAATTATTGTTTTACGAAATCTAAGTTTATTCAATTTAATACTATGTAAAAAAGACCCAGCTTTAATGTGCTTGAAGGCTGCAAAGTTCATTTCAATCTTCAAATACATGCTTGCTAGTTCAGTGGTTACAATATACAATTTTAAATGAAAATAGACATTTTAATCATAAATACAATCATTCTGCTATCTTCAAGAAAAATTATGTTTTCTTCTTAGATAAAGCAATTTTAACTATTCCTTTTTGGATGACTATAATATTTTGTGATTCGTGCAACCATTGCTAATTTGTGCAAAATTATACTGAATTCACATTTTTTTTAGACTTCATTTATGAGCCAATGCATTACCTAAACATTAAAATTATAAATACATGTCTACGCAATTATAAAAATTGCAAAAAATTAAATAAGAAGAAATTATGTTAAATTAATCCTACGAAGAAGTCTTATCTATCACACCGATCCGCATAACAACTTTTTTACGACAAACATAAACAAAACAAACTCCTTTTTATTTCCGGTTAAAAGTGCGAAAGATAACGCCATTTAAATTCCCGTTAAAGGAACGAGAGAAACGATTAGCCAATCACAGTTCAAAATTCTTTACCATGTCCGTATCCATGTAAAGGTTGCTAATATGCGTACGGAGAGGGGGGATAGGGGTGAAGGGTTTTCTGACTCTTTTGAGATAATTCCAAAGAGAGTCATCCGTAGGATTCAGGGAAGTAATAAAATCCGACCATTTGTTAGATTTAAAATTTTTTATATCCCGCTTAATGGTAGCATTAGGTCGGTTTAATTCAAAACGAATGCTAGGATCCCTAATGGCTTGCCACGTCCGCCGAAGTCTATTACGTTGCCTAATTTTAAATTTAATGTCATTAGGAAGGGTATGAAAATTTTGTTGAGCCTGGTGACATTTAGACGCCTCCAGGGAATTTTGAATTAATTTGGATAAATTGGTGACAGCCATGTCTATGTCCTCGACAGAGTTTAAATCGCCGAACGGTAGGGGAAACTCATTGATTGTATTGGTGAAAGATTGCCAGTCATAAACAAAAGGAGTTAGAATAGATATGAAGATAGGGTTACAATCAATCCTAATTTCGATAGGGAGGTGATCCGATGCGAGAGCCGAAATAGGGGTAATGGTATAAGGGTAATGGATGTTATTAAGCAGTGCCAGATCAATTGTCGTGCCATTCCCCCAAGGGCCAAAACGAGTGGGGGAGATTGGTGCAGCAATTTCAATACCATTATTGATACAGTAATTGTGGAGGGTTTCCCCTAAAGAGTCCATATTACTGTTGGGACACCAACTGGGATGATGAGAATTGAAGTCACCTGCAAGAATGACATTATTATCTAACCTAAATAACTTACTAAGATCAGAGGGGAGATCAGAATAGTTCGAAACCCGGAGATAAATGGAGGAAACAAGAAAATAATTTTGCTGGTCCAAATAAATTTTAACGTTAGTATTTCAAGTAAATTGAGAGGCATTGAAGGAATATGAACATGCGTGACCCTTCTACACACGAAAATAGCAGTCCCACCGTAAGGCGAAATAACCGTACCATCGGTACGAGGAGTAAAGTAACCTTTAAAATTTTGAATATTGAGATCCCTAAAGGAAGTACACCGTACCTCCTGTACAAGAATAAGATCAACAGGATTATCAACTATGAAATCTCTAAGCTCATCTAACTTGGATCTGAGGCCATTAGCATTCCAAAAAAGAATTTTAAAGACCCCCATAATTTAGTGCTTTTCAGAGCTATGCAAGCTTATCAGGCGATCAGGACTTAAAATAGTTAGTAGTTCAGAAACACTCTTATTAGATAAAAGTTTTTCAAATTTTTCAAGGACAGCACATAATTTATTTAGCTTTTTAATAATGGTATCAAAATTATCTGGATTAGAAATAACAAAATTTAAAAGATTATGAGTATCAAAAGAAGTTTTTGCATTTTTTACACTACTATTAAAGGTATGAGAAGATGATGAAGCACTAGAAAAATTTGATATATTTGAGCATTAGAAGCTTTAGGATTATTTACATTAGATACACTAGAATTATTTACATTAGATACACTAGAATTATTTACATTAGATACACTAGAATTATTTACAACAGTAGAACTTTGCGAATTAGCAGGACTCCCAACAGTAGTAGAGTCAGTCACGTTAGAATTGATATAGCTCTATCTGAAAAACTAATGCACAGATTTTCATCAAATTTCATATTCAGTAATAAGTTGGCATAAGTTGTTGCTGTCTAGATTTTTGGATTAAGCCACCAAACCGGTTATGCTGCTATGCTGCATTTTGAGGAAGTATTAACATGCATAAGAAAGATTTGGGATTGTCACGTCTGACTAGTTTTTTTATAGCTAACTATATTGAGACTTATAATTTAAGTTTGGTAAACAAAGTTAGTTTTAGTACACTTAATGGAAGAATTTCCAGTCATTCACACACAGGTTTCAAAGTTCAAAGAGATTCTAATGAGATGAAAACGTTAAACTAAGGAATAACTAATCGGAATGTGGCAATCCCTAAACTTTCCTATAACAAATCATGGATGCGCCTTTTCAAAATGAATCTACATCCAAAATTTAAAGCAAATCAGTAAATTTTGCTTGAAAAACCCATTAACCTAAATTAAGAAGTGGTAATTACCCCCATTCCTCCTATTTAAACTTATACAATGAACCCCAATACTAATCACGGAAGCACCTCATCAGAATAATCCTATGTCTAAGATTTGAACGAAATCTGTTAATTCTGCAAGAAAAACCCATTTATATAAACCCCTTTCCCCTTCTTAATACTTATCCAATGAATAACCAGTACTAATTACGGAGGTGCCTCATCAAAATGATCCTATATCTAAAGTTTGAACGAAATTGATAATTCTGCATGAAAAATCCATTTACATACGTAATGGGGGGTGCATTAGCCCTCGTTCCCCTTCTTAATATTATCCAATGAATACTTAATACTAATCACGGAGGTACCTCATCAGAATAGTCCTATACCTAAGATTAGAACGAAATTTGATAATTCTGCATGAAAAACCCATTTATATAAATTAAAGGGAAGCCCCTCCCCTTAATTTATATCAATTGGTTTTATATAAACAGCTCCCGTTTTCCTTCTTATACTTATAGAATGAACTCTTAAAATTAATAAGGGAGTCGCATTGTTTAGTAAGCCTATATTCAAAATTTCAAGTAAATCGGATATTTTTATCATGAGTTATCGCGTTACGTACGCACGTACATACATACAGATTGGGCTCTCAGGCTTTGAGAGCCTATGAGCAAAAAACTAAGATGTACTGCTTACAAACTGAACTTTATTATGTGTAAAATAGTTTTATCGGAAATAGCAAGGAGGAATTTAGATGGTTGACTATTTTTTCAACAAATATTGAAAGTGCTTTTTAAATATAAATATTTCAAAATCACATACGCATATGCGGAAATATGGGCAGCAGAAATTAAAATTTCAAGTGAAATTTAGACGACGGATTATTTACTTGTTATTTCAGAAAAATTAAAAATACAACTTTTTTTTTTAATTCTGTATATCGCTGAATTCCACTTCTTCTAAATAGCACAGACAATCCTCTCATTGAGTTCTCAAAATGGTAAATCTACAAGTCAACCTCTAACAGCGGGTTTTCAGGTGTTTTCTACCAAGATTTGATTTGGCAGACCGATTACGTTTTAATATACAAATCGAGATTTAACCAATCCCAGAATTTCATCCGTAAACTCGATGAGGTGATTGTCTGTGCTGCCGCTTCCCGGTCTAAAAGATTTTATCTAAATTTAACGATTCTCAAAATTCTACTTCCTCAAAATCATGCAAAGCTTAAAATCTATTATTATATCCGTTTCAAGTCATCTCTCCTATTTGCTATTTTAAGTATTTTATCATATCTTCCACAATTCTTCAACTACTGACGATTTTATTTCCTTCTTTCCAAGCACATAATCCTTAGAGCTTACAGAGTTTCATAATTATAAGAAATTATAATTATTAAATTTAAAATTATTAAAAGAGGTAAAATTTATAATGTATTTGAATAATTACAAATTCAATTAAATAAATTTAGAATTATACCAAATTATAAATTAATAGAAAATTGAAAAAAAAATATTATAAATTTAAAAAATATGTTAAATTTAAAAGAAAAAAAAACATCAAAATCATTTGGATTTTTTTAAAAAACTTTTTAATAATATTGCTAATTTGTAGTTACAGTAAATAAGCTTATCATATCAATTTACTCTCTTCTGAAATTTTCACTTTGCCACCTTTTCTTCACCAACGTATAATGTCATATATGTATACAGGGTGTTTCGCTACCAGACCGACAAACTTTTAGGGATGATAGTACACATGAAGACAAACATTATTAAATAGGAAACCATGAGGTTCAAACGTCTTCTGTAGGAGCTAGGGGCCTTAAAGTTTAGGGTCCAAAACTTCAAACGATGATAGAAAACTGAAAAAAGGGTCGATTCGTTTGCGGTTTTCACTAAAATCATTCTTTATAATAAGATTTCTTTAGAAAAAAATTTTAAAGGTTACTTAAAAATTATCGATAGGGGGCGCTTTAGACTTTAGAGTAAGGAACAACTACTTTTTACCGTTATTTTCTGCATGGGGTTGAAATTATTCTAAAGTTTAGACTTTAACTTAAATTTTAAGCCCAAAATCGGAAACATTCGGGTCTGTGGACGAATTACTGTGGATAATACCCTGTTCACACTTCGGATAGTTAAGATCTCTCAGGCCTGGAACTCTCTCAGAGAGTTCCACAAACTCTCTCAGAGAGTTTCAACTCTCTCGGGCTAGGTACAGGAACAACCACCTACTCTCATTGGCTACAAAGTTTCGCTTTTACTGATTGACTGTTGTGGCCGTCTGTACTTCAAGCGCATGCGCTTACGCTACATTTGTTCAGTTCAGAGCATGGAGCTAAGAAGGTATATGGAGGAAACATATCAATCTAGCATCATAGTGAGCCCTGACGCCGAAAAACCAGTTCTTTCCCCCTCTTTCATATCCGCCATGTTTGACTTTAACGTAGTTGACTTGCGCCGCGAGGAACTTCCTCAATACGACGATCGGTAGCAGACGGAAAAAAGCAGCTTACCCAGGTCAAATATGGTGGCCGCGGTAATGTAACGGGGGGGGGGGGGTAGGAAAAGCTTCAAGTGACGTCACATATGTCTCCTCCATATACCTTCTTAGCTCCATGGTTCAGAGATACAGTGACATTCGCTAAGATATCTTACAAGGCAGGTCTCCATTGGGGCATACTCAGAATTTTTTGAAAAAAATACGAATTAAACTACTCATGTAGATAATAAAGGATCAGTGAAAATTAGCGGCGGAATTACATTATTAGATATGTAAAAAAATAAAATAGTTTGGAATAATTGGCGTGAAAAGCTGAAAGCGACGCGGGATTTGGCGAGCAGTGCATTTCCTCGCCAAAAGCAGACGATTTTAATGAATCTGAAAATTGATTTTAATTGACTTCACTGTTAAAAATCTGCAGCATTTACTGCAACGTCACTCCACTACTTTTATAGAATATTTCTCTTCTAACCAATGAGAATGCTCCATAGCACTGTGAATTGACCGTGTCATACACTGTTAAAAATCTGCTGCATTTTGTTGCAACGCACTCCACCGTTTGTATATAATATCTCTATCTATTCCAACCAATGAGAAAGCTCCATTTCACGGCCAAGTAACCGTTTTCTATACAAGCAAGGGAGTGCGTTGCAACAAAATGCAACAGATTTTTAACAGTGTATTTTTCAATTTGGAACAATTTTAATCAATTTAAATTGTGTTTTAAATGATAAAATATATTAATTTCATTTTGTTATAAGTACATATAAACGTATATGACAAAATTACACTTAAAGTAAAGTAAAAATGCAAAACTAAAATTACTTAAACTAAACTTAGTTAAATAAATTGAACATAGAAAGTTTTTTCTTTAAAAAGTATTCGAAGCGTAAAAGCGTATTTTTCAAAATTTCGTTTTTTTGCCAACCGGAGATAAATCGCCAAATAAACGAATTTTTTATTATTTTTTTACGGACGTTATAAGGAGGTTCCGCCGAAATTTTTTTATAAACATATATAACTATATGAGAAGAACATTCTGTAATTTTTTCAGATTTTTCTGAGTATGCCCGTATGGAGGCCTTCCTTGTTAGGTAAATTTTTCAATGTGAACAGGCATCCAATTCCGAGAGGGTCCACTTCAAATACCGCGATCTTAAGATATCTTACGTTTGTGGTGTGAATAGGGTATAAGGGAGAAAAACCTGTCCGTTCATTAACGACTGACACTGTACGGATGAGCTCCGGGAATTTGATTAGTCTAAATTTGCCAATGTATAAGTAAGTGTGATATGATTGGGCTACGTCTTCAAGATGATTCCTACAATGATCGCTATGACAAAAAATGTAGCGGTAGATTGGTTGACAGAAGTGTTTGTTTGTAAACATGCCCTTTCCTAATGCTCGGAATAAATAATGCAATATTTAAAATTAAATTTTACTGGTGAGATAAATAAATTACGATTGAAGCATGGATGCCCGGCAAATCATGATAGGAAAAATTACGGTTAACATGCCAAATTTCATTTTTCTAGGCCTTTCAGTATCACAAAATTGCATTTTTAGAAATTTTTTTTTTCCCTGCGCTCCCATTGAGTTCGTGGTATGGATATAAGAGATAGTCTATATTTGATTCGGGGGGAACACCATCTTTTTAGTATCATTGCTTTTGAAATCAGTTCGGTAGTTCCGCAGATTTTCCTCTATAAATAAATTAATTTTACCTCTTTATAATATAGGTATATTTATAGATTACTAATACATTGCATTTATTAAAATTATTTATAATTGGTTAATATTTATAATTGATTGATTGGATAAAATAAAAGCACAAATGGAAAAATAATTCAATATATTTCTAGTAATTTCTATGGCAGAAGCAAAATAACCATTAATGATTTTTTTCAACAAACATGTGTCCGCTAGTACGACTACTTTGGTGAAGAAAGCTCTGGCCTATCAAATTTTGTGTTGGTAAAATCTGTTTGAGAAAATAAAATATGTATCTGATGTATTTTGTTCGATTACAATCGCGATCTTCAAAAATCCGAAAAAAAGGCTTAAAAAACAATCATAATTTATTTCCCTCACCAGTAAAATTTAATTTTAAATATTGCATTATTTTATCCGAGCATTTTTCGGATTCAATTAGGCAAAAATTTCTCTTTGAAATAACATATGATAAAAGATTAAAAATTCTGTAAAAGATATGCTAAATTAGACATTATTTGAAAATTTTTACGAGAAATATTGATCCATTAAGCGGTTAAATTTATGAAAACAATTTTAAATGGAATAAAACACATATTAATTTACAAAAAATCATGCTATATCAACAAAAATTGTCTAAAAATTCCCTGCCTTATTATTTTGTTCTTGCAGTAATTAATCAATTATGAAAACCTATAATCCCCCCCCCCCAAACTAAAATTTCTTAAGGGGAGTTCCTAAGGATCCTGGAATTTCTAGAATAGGAAATAATTTGAATAAGATTGCATTTCAATTTCATTTGAATGAGAAATAAGTACGAATATTTTCTTATTGAAAATCACTTGTTAAAGAAGGCGAAATTACGAGTGTTTATTTATTTTATAAAGAAAGTATTGATATTTCCCTTGGAAAATAACGGGTTCCGTAAGTACCACGAATTTACGAAACTTCTTCATTAGTTGCACAGTCAGCACAAAAAATGTTTTATAACTTTATTTTTTAATATTTTGTCCTATATTTTTCTGTAGTAATAAAAAAAAACATACATCCACATCAGCGTATTAGATGATTTTTTAAAAAACAACAGAATCCATGGAAACGCATAATATACACACATCCCGCCGTCAAATAATGAAAATTATCCTTTTTCTATTTCTTAGAGGAGGTGCATATTTATACGTTAAAAGATCGAAACACGCAGGTCAATTTGCCTTACATGTTATTCTACATAGTAGAAATTATTTAAAAAACTCCATGCACGCCCATCCGCCCCACTAAATTAAATGATAAAAAAAAATAACAAGTATGAAAAATCATGCGTTAAGCATAGATTATGAAGCACTTTCCAACACTTAATGAAATCTTTAACAAAACTTTGTTATTTAGGGAAATAATAGTGTATAGCCAAATATACCCAAATATGTATTTCAGTACATTAGAACAACCCTATATTTCATATGTCAGTTCATATAATGGGAAAATTTAGCTTAGCAAGAAAATACCCAGTAGCTTGAAATTTCTTTTTCAGCAATTCATACTATTAGATGGAAACATACTTGAATACTTTTGTTCAGCCCTGTAGTTTACATTGTATACCTTTATTACACGTCAGCATTAGGCTAAAATTTATTGTAAACTGAAACACTTTTAAAACAACTGAAATCACATTCTCATAAATCATCATTCATACGCATCCATGTACCGAATTCTTTGCGTGGCTCTGTATATCCTTTTATCTATATTCTGCAAACATTTCTCAGTAAATTGAATGAAGCTCAGTGTAAAAATGCATAGCTTATTTAAGAACCACGTTTAAATAATTTACGCTCATATTCAGTAATGTTGGTGAGCTCTTTATGGGTAGCCCTGTATATCAACTATAACATTTATACACACCATATAATGTGCATATATTTAGCGAAATATAAACGCGCATATCATAATTAAAATGCATTTCATCCCTCCATCAGCCATCATCGGACACATATACGGTACTTCGGAAAAAATATACTATTTGAAATCTTTTGTGTGGCCCTGTAAATGCTATGTACTTCATATTATGCAAGATAGTAGCGTATAATTTATATTAAGCTTCAGAGACATATATCAATTTTATTATACATGAAAAAGCTTAATATATTTAAAATATGTAATGGGAAAATTTTGATTCGCCCTGTAGATAAACTAATCATGGTAGAAACTTCATTTTCCATAAGACTTGTGCTAGGGTAAACGTCAATAACGTCCTAAAATTTCATGGCAATCCTAGTATATTAACGATTTTTCCCCATAGGCCGTAATGTAATGGGAAACCTTTGATTCGCCCTGTAGATAAACTAATCATAGTAGAAACTTCATTTTCGATAGGACTCTGCTAGGGCAAACGCCAATAACGTCCTAAAATTTCATGGCAATCGGAGCATATTAACGATTTTTCTCCATAGACCGTAATGTAATGGGAAACTTTTGATTCTCTCTGTAGATAAACTAATCATGGTAGATACTTCATTTTCAATAGGGTTCGTGCTAGGGTAAACCTCAATAACTTCTTAAAATTTCATGGCAATCCGAGTATATTAACGATTTTTCCCCATAGGCCGTAATGCAATGGGAAACTTTTGATTCGCCCTGTAGATAAACTAATCATGGTAGATACTTCATTTTCAATAGGGTTCGTGCTAGGGTAAACATCAATAACGTATAAAAATTTCATAGCAATCCGAGTATATTTACGGGAGTTAGAGCGCGGACAGACGGACAGACGGCCATCCGGCCAGACAAACCGAATGCATAAGCACTTTTCAACTTTGTTGGAAAGTGCTAAAAAAAAAGAAAGAAAAAGAAAAGAAGGCAGAACTTATCGAAACGTAAAATATTTACATACCCCGCCCCCAAAAACTGAAGATATATACTTTTCTATTCTGGAGGGGAGGTTCTTATTTCCACATTTAAACATCAAAACAAGTAGGTCGTATTTTCGAAACCATTTACTAGATAAAATAAAAATCCAAATAAAAAACTAAATTAATATATTTCAATGAATTTTTCTAGAGAAAATATAAAAAACCTTATATACTGTAAAAAATTTGACTCATTAGCTACAGCGTCACTCCACTGCTTTTATAGAAAACGGTTACTTTACTGTGTTATGGAACATTCTCATTGGTCATGAAAGAGTAATTCTATAAAAGCTGTGGAGTGACACTACAGCAAATGGGTCAAATTTTTAACTGTGTAGCACTATCGAAATAATCGGCACGGGTGATTTTCAGGAAACGCTATTCCTGCAAAAGACGAGGAATTTGATGTCAAAAATTCTCCCCAAATTCCAACGGGATTAAGGAAAATCCCGTTGGAAAAGCTGAAACATGTATCTATTTAATATGCTCGATTACACTGTGATAAATGACGGATTCGAAATAAACATCAAATACAAAAGTTACGTATTTTTGTCCGTAGAATCCGAATCTGCAATAAAAAATGGGGGGTTAATTTAAGATTTCAAAGTTGGGCCCCTCTGACACCCAGGGGATCGATTGCGAAGGTCAAATTTGGTATCACTGAGTAGCTTATTTAAAAATATTTAACACGTATATTTACGTTTTTCAATCTCATATGTATTTTTCGAGTTATTCGACCGTTTCCAGACTTTTCGGACATCCTGTATATTAAATAATGTACATAGCCTCTTTCATGATTTTTTGAAAAGTGGCAAAATGCTATCGAAGCACAGATGACCCCTCCCCCCCACCTTCTCCAGCTTTCTCATATTTCTTATAAATTATTGAAAATTATATTTTTCTGTAAAAATAACTTTTGCCATTGACCTGTAATTTAAACAAAAGAAAAAAAAGTCTTTTGAAATGCAGAATATTCTCTTCTTTCTCCGTCCATCTTAAGCCTTTTGATGCAGAAAGCTCTGACCAATCTGATTACAAAATGTCAAAACACGGTTGGGAAAAATAAATATGTATTGAGACGTCGCGTATTTCCGAACTGCGGAACTTTTCGCCAAATTTTGGCGAAATTGCATTACTCTTGGATAAGTCTATGGCACCCCTGCACTTGGTTCCGCATTTTGAAAAAAGCAACCCTTTCGTTCTACGTGAAATCGCTGAGAATGTGGAACGTTAAGAGATTTTCTCGCATTCACTATTCACATCCACAAACAAATCTGTATGGCGATTAATTGATTTTAGGGACTTTGGTATTTTTATGTAGCTTAGCGGAGTAAGACAGCTATATAGAAATGTAAAGCTGCTCACCGGGCCAATATTTTGGTCAATACAACAACATCCACAAACAAACAAGTCGTATGAAGTATAAAATGTCACAAACTTAAAAACAAATAATATTCTGCACCACTTGCGCTTTTATCGTTATTTTTTCGTACACATCGTATTGAATAAACTGAAATATACATTTTTTAAGTGTTTTGTTTTATATAGATTCTTTAGAGGATAATTACTTATTAAATTTTGAAGCTTAATTTTTAGATATTCAAATTTTATAGATCTAATCATTTTAATTAATAGAAATCGTGTATCTGATATTACATTTCGCAAACTATAACACACTACATTACGGACAATACATTATTAGTTATAGTTATTTTGTAATCGGATAATGCTGTCTTTTTGAAATACTTATTTAGAAAATATTAACTAAGCTTTTAACTCCCCTTTTTATGCATAATTTTTTTTCTTACTTATTATATTTATTTTATTTCATATTATCTATAGTTTCTATTTATATTAAAAAAAAGTATTTAAATTTTCAAATGGTTGAGACAAAAATGAATTTTAATACTTATAGTTATTATTTTTATTCCAAATTGCTGAAAAGTTTAGCAGTTCGGAAATACATCATATTTAAATTTATTTGTTTGATGTACCAAAAGCACAATATTAAATATTGGGACTAAAATTAAATTTTAATGACTAATATTATAGTTATTATTTTTATTCCAAATTGCTGTTTTGATTGTTTGTAATCATCAAAACAAAAGAATGATTTTTGAAGCTGAAATTTAATTTAAAAAATAGTCAAGGTAAATTCATTTGTTTAGAAATGCTATCAAATGAGCACAAATAAAATGATACATTTACATTAAAGAGGACATTTTTAACCTGTATTTGATCTGTAAAAATTTTCTGACTATTGCTTTTGTAAATATGGTAAAAAGAAATTTTAATTTTATGTTTTGATACAGACAAAAAGAAATTAAATATGCATAACAAGGAAATGTAATTTTCGGGAAAATATAAAGTCAAGTTTATAGAATTCAATATAAAAACAATTTTTTTTTAATTATTGAGGGAGAAGGGAATAAAACTATATGATCAATCATTTATTTATTTATTGTTACAGTAAAATAATAGAGCAGAAAAAATTTAAAAATATTATAATTAAAGTTTTTTTTTTTTTTAATTTTAAGAAATGAAGATTATTAGATGACTAATTTATTTTTAAAAAGTATAAGAAAAAAAAAAAAAAAAAGCCCTGAAATGTTTAAAAGAATTTGAATTCTATGTGCTTCCATATGTGGGAAGGGAAATATTGATCAATTATATATTGTGACAATAAAATGATAAAATATAGAATATTTCAATTAAACAGTTTTAAAGTTTGAGTAGTGTGTGTAGGATGGGGGGGGGGGGGGGTCATCAAAACAGAGAAGCAAAATCTTCACAGAAAGAGGGCAAAATAAATTCTATAAAATTATATTATTTATTTATTTATTTATTTATTTTTTGAGGGGGATACTTTTTTTATTATAGATTTCAGATAAATAAACATTTGTAATGAAAAATCAGCATTTAAAATTCCTATCCCCCCCCCCCCCCTTCTTTCTAAAGTTTACTTTACTTGTGAGCTTGTTTTGTTTGCAAATCATCCTCATTTCAAATTCAAACGAATTTATCTTATAGTGTGAAGTTGCTTTTACGGAAGATAATTTTATCAAGGGTTTCTTTTATTTAGGAGAATTGTGTGGAGGAATCTATATTTTTTATTTGGACGATTTCTGATTTTATCGCTTTAAAAATGTTATTTCAATGTTAATTGGGTGCATATCTTGCAATATATTTTTCTTTCAGCAATAAAACCTTTTATTTTTCATTTGTGTATATTAGTAACAACGTCTTGATACTGAAATAAATATTTTAGTTTGTTATATTTATTTTATTTATTTATTTTTTTAAACAGGGTTGGCTAAAAACCTCTTTTTTTTTCCTAATTATTTTGGTTTAAACCTTTTTTTTTTATCAGGGTTTTTTTTAAACATCCTTTCTTATTATATATACATGCTTATTTATTGAAAAGATACACATTGTTGGGTTATAAGTAGTGTAACTTATATTTTAAAATAATTTTTAAATAATTTTTTAATTTTTAAATAATTTAAATTTTAAAATAATTTAAATTAAATAATTACACTGGGAATTTAAGAAGAAAATTGAAAAAATTCACATTTTAATTTTAACAGCCTTTTGTTCAAATAATAAGTTGTTCTACACAGTGAAACATTTATACTCTGAAAATTTTTATAAACAATCTTTTGATCACTAAAGATCAACACATGGATATAGTTTGATAAATATATTCTCTTTCACAGTTATTCAAACAAGAAATTTCAAATGGGATTTTTTTTTCGGAGTGACAATTTGAAATCAACATTTTTGGTCATTAGATACAGCAGATACAAGGAAAAAAAAATAAGATTATTATTATTAAAATGCTGTAATTAGCACCCAATTTTTGAAGCTCTTTTATTCAACTTCATACTTTGATTTTAATTCTTCAAGATATCTCCCCAATCAAGAAAAATTTCTTTTACAGCTTGAGCAAAATCTTAAAGATTGTGTTATCTTAATAAATGCATTAAATAATCTGCATTTTTTTTAGATTAAAATATTTTATACCAAATATTGAATGTTTTAATTTATTTTA
Source organism: Maratus speculifer (assembly GCA_964019185.1). Taxonomy (NCBI): domain Eukaryota; kingdom Metazoa; phylum Arthropoda; class Arachnida; order Araneae; family Salticidae; genus Maratus; species Maratus speculifer. The sequence goes on from CAXHSM010001189.1 coordinate 4,381,160, forward strand.
TGTTTGATAAATTTTTATGTTTAAAACTCTTTCTTTAGAGCAATACATATGTTCACCAATGCATACTGATTTTAATTCTATACTTAAAAGTAGAAATTATTTATATCCAATAATGAAATATCCAATAATCCTGAAACATGTGAATTATTAAGAAAAAAAAAAAAAAAAAAAAAAAAAAAAAAATAGAAAATGTCATTAGATTTCTTCTTTAAAAAAAAAAAAAAAAATGTTTTATTGAGAAAATAACCAGTTGGTTTAAACCATGGTTAAAACCGATTAGTTTAAATTGTGCAAATCCTGTTTTTTAATGAAATGAATGAAAATTTTATATTTCAACAGAAATTAATACAATAAGAATAATTCCTGTAGAAACGATATTTAATAATTTACCTGAAGTGGTGCCCGGCTGACATTAAGTACCCAAAAGTGTTATGAATTTGAACAACAGGATCAAATGGTATAACAAAGACTACACTATTTAATATCTCACCATCCATAACAGGTAAATAAAACCCATCTCGCAGCTAGATTAAAAATTAAAATATGAGAAATGTTGCAAAGTTGTTACTGAACGAAAAATGGATAATTGCATATTATCCGACTAGAAAAAGAGATTGCCAAAAATGGTTGTCATTTGCCAGTTCTGTTTGTTAACTGTCCACTAGGACTTGGTGATAAAATAAACATAAAATATAAATCATGATAAGATTATTAAAAAGTCCTATACAGTGATATAGCATGAATATCACAATCTTGAAGCAAACTGCGATTACCATACTTTTTCATTAAACCACAACTTTAAACAGCACATTAACTTGCAGTATTCAAGATTCTACCATTCTAAACTGTGATTATTAAATATGATTTTGATTATTATGATACTAACAGAATGATTTCTACAATCCTAAACCATGATTCCTCAAAATTCTTCCAGTTTCAACTGTGATATGAGAAATTGAATCTTCGGTTTCAAATATCATGATACATGTTGTGATTTCTCTCAGCCTAAACCATGATGAATCCTACTTTTCAAAGTCTTCAGCTTCAACTGTAGTAAAAAAAATGAATCTTCAGTTATGATTAACATAATACATGTCGTGATTTCTCTGTCTTAACTATGATAACTCATCGAAATTCTCTCAGCTTCAACCATGATGTGAAAAATCAAATCTTCAGTTTTGATAATTATGATACTATCATGATAGATCAAGTCATTTATTTCATCCTAGACGATTTTTGAAAAAGGAGAATCATTTCTGTGTTTCGATGACAGGTGATGAAACGTCTTTTTTTCGCATGCAGTTGCTGACAGCGAGTGATATAATATTCATTAATGTCTATTCTAAGGTTTATTTTAAGGGGAGAGGTTAGTTTTTTTCTTTTTTCTTTAAACGGACATTAGTCAAAACATATGATATCCTATCCAAGTTTCCTGGTTGTATAAACATAAGAAATAGTCTTAAGTTTAGAAAAAAATTTTATTTGTTATTCAGATTTTTTTTTTTTAATTAAATTCTCAGGACTGTTCTAAAAAAAAAAAAGTATTATTTCACGCAAAAAAAAAATCTAGCATTTCATAGGTGTAACCAGCCTTTTTACCGGGGGGGGGGGGGTGCCTAGATTTTTTAACCAGGACTTGTTGGGTACAAACAATATCTTCTGTAATAAAACCTGTTAAAACGGAATCTCATGAGACTGCTCAAATTTCTGTTTTAAACAAATTTTTATCTTAAAAGGTATAATTGTGTGGTATTTTTTTTTTTTAAGGGCCCAAACACAATTTTATTTTAGTAAGGGGTATTAGAAGAGGTTCAAAAAAAAAAAATCTAATGGTTAAAAAAAAAAAAGATATATAAATTTTTTTACGACAGTGATATAAGACAAAGACTGTGTGTGGACACAAGTGTGAAACTTTGAGGCACCCTAATGTCTAATAAAAATTAAGAGAATTTTTATTATGCTGGAAACTTCTATAGGCGCAAAAAAAAAGCTGTATGAGATCTAAAATATTGTATTAATTAAAGTCTTGTAGATGAAATTTAGTCGGATGATAAATCTCATCCAGTGAAATACACATACGTGTGTGTATACACGTGCATGCATAAACCAGCAGCATAATTATGACCAGACTTCGAGTCGATTACAGAGGACTGTAATCGGATTAAGATTATTTTCAATTTCAAAAAACAGATTATGATTATGTCTCTATTTATGCAAGTCTGATTACGATTACATAATCGATTATCCATTTTTTTAATTTCTATTACGATTACGTTTAATATATTTTTTTTTGTATTACGATTACCGAACTAGTCGATTACAATTACAGTTTGATTACACTAATTCCGTAGTCTACCTGTTACAAACTAGAGTTACAAATATAAAAAATATGCATTTCCTTTTAAGAAAAAATAAATCATTTATATTAAATGAGCTATTCTTTTCTATATAAATAATATATGTTTTCCTTTTTTAATATTTTAGAACTGATTTAATTATTATAAATTTATTTTGAAATTAAGAGCATTTCTAAGGATGTTTGATTGATAGAATAGGTATATGTAACATGCAAAATTCTGATTTGAAATTCACGAATACCAGTGTACGTAGAATGAGCCCCCTCTTCCCTTACATACACTCTAAAATTTGGGAGGGGGGAGACCTGTGTTTCACAACCTTTTTTTTTTTTTTACGCAAGATTTAAACATGACATGAGTTTAACTAAGGTTATTTTCCTCAGAACATTCGTTGCAAGACATTTAGAGATAAAAGCAAAAAAAAATTAAAAAATAAAGAAAAATTAAATAAAATAAGCTTGTACCAAAAGTTTCGAAATGAGAGAATTAAAACATTTTCTTTTTTCTTTCATTTACATGCCTCTTACATTGCCCCTTGAACCACATATTTAAAACAAGATTGTGACACATGAACGTTAACAGGCAAATAATAATAATAATATAAAATACTGTCTTTTGGTAGGAGTGTATTGGGGGAGGGGAAAGGGTAAAAATAAACCTATCTGGGAAAAAAATTAACTACCTTTTTTTCCCCCTATTATTTTATTTATAACTCATTTAAAAAGATTTTTTTGTAGTTGTTTTCTTTTTAAAATAATCAGAGGTAAAGAAAATTTGGTGGCTACATTTCAAAATTCAGGGGTTCGTCATTGAATTTGCTGGTGCATATGCTAAAAGAATATACCAACAACTAGGTATCATTACCATTGTTGTCCTTCACCCTTAAAGAAATCCTACTTATACCCCTATATTTACTGACAAACCAGTCTTACTTTTTTTTTCAGGGGGGGGGGGGATTCTGATTGGGGAATTCATTTTCTGATTCATTGCTAAAAAGTATACAAAAATCAAATACCAACAGTTAAAAAATGCAGCAATCTCCTCTATTATGTAGTATCCATTTTTTGTTATTTTTTAACTTTGAAAATTTATGATTTACAAAAAATCCTGACCCGATAGTTAAAATTTAAGGTAGTTTTCGGTTTCATCAGTAAAGGATACATAAAAGTTAAAAAACACAAATATTGTCGTCTTGTGTTATCTAATCCAAAACTTTTTCTTAAAATTCTTCGCAGTAATTTATCCAAAATTTTTTCCATTATCCTGTAAAATAAATATAAATGGTTACCACCAAAAATTTTAATAATATTAAAGAGTCATCGGATTTATGTCAGTATATAAAATTTAATCTTGTTTGGATATTTGAAAGTAAATTAAAATTTGAATTGAAAAAACATACTATCGTTGAAGCTAAATAAAAACTTCTAAGAAAAAATCCCAAAAAGAAACAGTCTCAAACTCTTACAAAATAATACATGTGATAAAATATAATTACTTTGGACATTCTGAAAGTTAATTCAGTTGTAATATTTGTACAATATTTTTTTCAAAGTGCAGATACACATGAAATAATTTCTTCGAATAACTATAGGCACTTGACATATGATCCCTCAAATCATAGTCGATCTCATTTGTTTTCAGGAAGTATTTATTTCAGTCATGCATTTTTGAAGTTTCATAACTCGGTCAATTTTAATATATGAACAGGACTTATTTTTGTCTTTCTTGTTCGTGTAATAGGAAAAATTTACTAAATATAACTTATAGGACCGGGTGACCATATAAAAATTTAAATTTCATAATTATTTAATAAATGTTTTTATCAACCAGGGGTGATTGTAAGTTCATGAAGAAATACCTGAAATTTTAGCGAGAAAATTTATCTCTATGGGAACAGGAGGAAAGAGAATATAATTTATTACAGGGAGGTCAAATTACATAACTTATGAATTTTAATTATGTTTAGCACTCTTATGAAATTGATAGTTTAATCTTATTTTATGAATTGAACTATCAGAAAAACTGAAATTTTAGTACTGTAAAATTAAAAAAATACTTGAATTCTGATATATAACCCAACATAATCACCCCTGATTAAGCCAAATCAATTTTAAAATATTTCTTTTCCTCATTTAAAACATTTTTGTAACTGGAACTATATGTTTATGACTTATGGTTTCGGAATTAGCCATCGTTGAGAGTGGACACCCTGATTTGTGTAAGTGTGTTTCTGCCGAGAAAGGGTTCAACAGCTTTAAAAAAAATCAGATTAAAGAAATTTAATTTTAGAAAATATATTTTTTTCAAGTTGTTAACATTATTTTACAATTTATTTTTCCACGTTGGATTTTTTTTTATCAGAAGAAAAAAAGTTTTAATCGTCCAAAAAATACCTGAAATTTTAGTACATATGATGGCCTCTTTAAAATTTTGTGAAAAAAATAAGTACTACTCTGTTACCCCGCCGACCAATTTCGCGAAATTATACAAATTGCCAAACTAATAGCCAAATTATACATATTGACATAATTTTTATTTTAAATAACGAAAAAACAAATAATTAGTAGAATATTAATAAAAATCACTTAATGGCATTGTAAACACATGAATCGTATTTAATGTCATTGAATGTGACATTCAAGATCATCTGTTATTGGCATTTAATCTTATAGTTTGGCGATAATTTTTTGGTTGACGGGATAACCTAGTAGTACCAAAAAATAATATTTAATAGTGGAAAAATCAGCTGAGTTTGCCACAAAACATCCCACGTTTTAGCATTTTCATCAAAAATTTCTCAGATTTTTTAAACTCCCCAAATATTTCTATGCCTCGAAATTTTTATTAATGATCAGTGCTTGAAAATTCAAAAAATTTTAAGGTTCCGAGATCAAAAACGTAGATTCCCAGAAAAATTTATGTATGAGCATTTTGATGAAATTTGCCGTTTTATATAAATTTTTTGGCAAATTTTGTCATTTTTTCACAATTTTTTGAGGAATTTTTACTTTTTTTGTGATTTTTTGACAAAATCTGCTGTTTTATTGAGATTTTTTGACAATATTTGGCTTTTTATTGTGATTTTTTGAAGAATTTTTTCCTTTTATGCAATCTTTTGACAAAATCTGCCTTTTTGTGATTTTTTGGCAATATTTGCCATTTTATTGCAATGTTTGAACAAAACCTGTTGTTTTCAATATTTTTTAACGATATTTACCACTTTTTCGCAATTTTTCGACTAAAATTTCTGATTCTTTTGTGATTTTTAAATGGAATTTTCCAGTTTTTTAAGATTTTTTAACGAAATATATCTTTTTTTTTTTTTGCGATCTTTTGATGAAATTCGTGTTTTTTCCCGCAATCCTTTGACGAAAATCTGCATTTTTCTGTAACATTTTGATGAAATTATGCATCCCATGGGCCGCTTAAGAGCTATTTTTGAGTCCCGACTCCGACTTTTTGCATAAATCATACTTTATAAAGCATCCACATCATCACTTTCGGACACGTCGATTTGTTTGAATGAAAAAATATACGTTCCCAGAAAAGATTTCTGGGTTCCCCGGGAATACTATTTTTCGAGCCCTGTTAATGATGTAAATGTGATCTAAAGTTTTAATACAATCTAACAAGATTGTGTTAAGATACTGATGTTTTTTAGAATAGGAAAAAGATAGTCTCCGAAATGCGAGAGTTACCTTGGTCGCAACTTTTTTGAGAGAGCTAAAATTCGCATTTTTGAAAAATAATAGTTGAAGAGATGGTCTCAAATTTATAAATGTTTATTTGTTGCTGTGCGTCTAAAATTGAACTCTGAGAGAGTGGGGCTGAAAGGGAGAAATGTTTGTCTGCAAAAATTAATTTTTGAAAAAAAAAAAAATTGAAGGATTGATAGCAAGATTTTTAAAAGTAATTGGTATGTTTAAGATCCAAAAATATGAAACTTAAGAATATATTGTCTGTTTTATTTTTAATTAGTTTGCCCAATAGATGTTAAATTACTCACCCCTCTCCACTCAAAAAATTTAATTTTGTTCCACTCTTCTATGCTCTGCGAAAAGCAAGGATTGATCATGGTGCTGAGTTTTTAAAAAACTGATTGCTTTCTGATAGCTTGGCTAATCATCAAAAAATTAAAATCTAAGTCTGGGGTGCGTCAGAACCTGGACCTGTCTTGGACTATCCTCAGACTTTTAGATGAGGTAGATTTCGCTGGCCATATCATACACATACAGAAAATTTTCTTTTATTGGTTTAGACGAATCTATTATTATTACATTTGTATTATTTTTTCTGGGATGTTGAAATTTCTCGTTTAATGCAGGATTCTAATACAGACAAGTTATATTTTCGCAGGCTTTGCTCTGTTTCGAATTTTTATTTATATAGCTGCCCACCTTCCTTATTTTTCAATTCCATAAAACATGTTTGGAACCAGAAATTTAATAAAGATAAAAATATATAAGAACCCTTTTGAAAAAAAACTTATTTTATTAAATAAATTTTCTGGGGAAAAAAAAAATAGCTGATCTTTTGAAAATCTGAAAGGTTTGAAACTATACATTTGTAAAAACTAATGGATTTTTCCCCCCCATAAATTGAAGTTGAGGTAGGAATGTAACGAGCTGTTAATTCCCAAATTGGCTCAGTCCGAGCTCAACAATCTGATTGGCTAAAACTGAAGGAAGCAACGTATATTCGAGGCGGTGCTAAGAAAAAAATTAACAACAACTGGACCCAAATGCAGGAATTTGCTCAATGAAGGTTTATGTATTCAGAGGTTTTGGAGATTAAAGAGTACAGATTTGTCCATTTTTCTATATAATACATAAGTTTAGACTAAGCCAATTTGGGAATTAACGGCTCTTAAGAATGTGAGGTGACAATTGAAATTCTGCACACAGGCACCCTCCTGCATTACTAAATCCCTTAAAAATTAATAACTTAGATCATTAAATTGAATTTACTCTTACATCAGAAATACATAATAAAAGATAGAAGGTTTCAAAAAGCAATAAGTGACTTACTTTTCATAAAGATAGGCAATGAATCCACATATAAGTAATCTTCAGCAAAATAAAAATGTGTAGATTCTACATGCATGAAGGATATAAAATGTGATTTAGCCTGCAAGTTTGCATCCCAAAAGACTAAAGATTATTTTTAACCTATAGCCTTCCAGGTACATTCCCAACGGGCCATCACCAATGATGCAGATGTAGAAAAAACAGAGCTTACATCCTAGAGTATATACTATAGCTTTCTTGAGAAACAGAGGGTATATGGTGTTTCTTGAAAAAATCCAGACTGTATACAGTGTATATCCACCACTACATCCCTGGCCATCACAGAAGTAACGAAAAAGCCTCAACTCAGTATATTTTCCTTTTTTGTCATCATGTTAGTGACAATAACTGATGTTGCTGATGAATAGGTCCAGAACAGATACATCTCAACACCTATTCACACATTCCTTGTTACATTTCTATCATCAACTGTAGCAGCTAAAGCAAATAGCAAAATAAAAGAGAAAAGAATATCAAACATGCATTCATATGCATAAATTAATTTTTTAAAAGCAAATATTATTTACAAATGCAGAAGTATTAGTTAGCTAAGAAATTTAAGTATACTTATTTGAAACCATTAGACAAAAATCAAAATAGTTACGCTACTGTACCATCTAGATATTTATTACAGAATGGTAATTATGAAAATACATTCAAATATTTGGAATAAATTTATAGTATGGTATTTTCAAAAGGATATGATACTGCTGAGATATCGGAGAAATACTGCAGGATATGATATAAAAGTTCTTTTGTTTACATTAAATTTTCATCAAGTTTTGGGACAAAATTGTAATAAAAAGTTCTTTTGTTTACATTAAATTTTCATCAAGTTTTGGGACAAAATTGTAATAAAGATTCATAAATGATGAGCTTCAACAGCTTAAAAATAATCTTTGTTTACACCCCCCCTCCCCTTCATTTTTTAATCCCCTGAGCAAACTTCATATTAAAAAAAGGACTTTAGAAAATTAAATTTCAGCAAAACACTAGTCATGCATAGCTTAAAATTGTAATCCCTCAAGGTTTAAATTTTATTTTATTTTTTCCTTAGGAAAAGTGACACACTTTAATATAACACAATATTAATAAAAAAATTGCCAAAATTAAGGCCTCTAGCCTAGACAGACCTCTCAGAATTCAAGTCAGAAATATGTAAAATAAGTTTATTTTCTAAATTTTGAATGAAAAAAATTGAACAGTTGATAGAAAAAACATGGCTTTTCAATATCAGATAAAATACTTTGTTCTTTGAAAACAAGCATAATGTTGAAATTACCAGTTTATAAATACAGCCAAATACCAGGCTCAAGGTTTAAAAATGATAGTTTTCAATATGAATTACAAATAGTACTTATTTAGCTAGATTAGTATGTTTCAGGTATCAGAATTTATTTTGAATGAAAAAACTTTGCTGCTGCACTGTTACACTTTGCCATTTCCAAATTTTTTAAAGTTAGTTTTGTTGTGGTTGTCAGAAAAAGTGTGGATTTAAAGTAAATAAAAAAGGGTAAGTTGAGCTTATTTAATCTGTAAATTACATAAAATACTTTTTTAATAATAATTTCCTGCATTTTTTTTTCTTTTTACAAAATAAAGTACAATTAATATCTTAAAAAAAAAAAAAAAAACATGTGGGGTAAAAGTTATACGTTAGGCTTAACAAAAAAAAAAAAAAAAAAAAAAATAGAAATTTATCATAATAGACTTGTTTTTTTATGCAATTACTTAAAAATAATAATACAAATTATATATACTACATTTAATTTAAATATTGAGGAACTAATTATCAAAATTTGAAAAATGAACAAAAGTTGAGTTTTTGGAGATTCTAATAGCACAACAATATTAGAAATGTACTGCCAAACTTACAAAAATGAATGGCTATTCTAACTTTACTTTTGTCATGTTTTAGAAAAATAACTTATTTTAATCTTCAATTCAGTCAGGGGGGGTTAAAAAAAAACAAACTGTCCAGAAAAATACATTAAAAACGAACTTTTAACAAAATTATAGCAATAGCAGTCCTTTACATTGCTAAATTATCTGGCACAGTTGTCATATCCGCACCACATTGGCATGATTGCTACTAATTAGTGATTTTATGCCCTGCATGGTAACCTACTCATTGTTTCTTATTAATAAATTGTTTATTTTTATTTTCTTTTTTAAATTGATATAAATTATTTTGTTCTATAATTAAACTTTTTTATTTTCTTTATAAAATAGAAAAAATTAAAAAATGGTATTAGAAAAGTAAGTTGTTATCAAATTGGCATCGAAAGAAAAGCACACCAATGTGGTGTGCATATGTCATCTGTGCCAGTTATTTATACTTCAACTGTTTTGTGCAATTATTCATGCATAGCGTAAATTTGTAATAGCTCTTTCAAAATTAAATTTCTTTTTAAAGGAAAGGCTGCACACTTTAAAATATATACATAAAATTAATAAATTATTGAAATTAGGACAAGAGGATGAAAACCTCGACAGAGCCTTCAAATTTCAAGTTAGAAATATGCAAGACAAAAATTCATTTTCTAAATTTTAAATTGGTAATTTTGTTTTGATAAAATCTATTATTTCTTAAACCTTATTTACAAAATGCACATGCAATAAATATCTTCAAAAAGGCTTTTATCTTTGTTCTATGCCACCTAAAAATTGAACTGTTGATAGAAAAAAGGTTTTTTTTAATTTTTTCAAAAGGAAATTTTCAATATCAGATAAAATACTTAAGTTCTTTAAAGATAAGCATGGTGTTCTTTGAAATTACCAGTTTGCAAATGTAGCCAAACATTAAGGTCAATGTTTAAAAATGATAGTTTTCAATAAAAAATACAAATAGTAATTATTTAGCTAGATTAGTATACATATTTCAGATATCAGAATGGATTTTCAATGAAAAAAAAAAAATATTTGTTGCTGCACTGTTACACTTACTAGCCATTTTCAAATTGTTTAATTAGCTTTGTTGTTGTGTTAGTCAGAAAAAGTGTGGATTTAAAGTAAATAAAAGGTAAGTTTCATCTTATTTAATCTGCAAATTGCATAAAATACTTATTTAAAAATAATCTACTGCATTTTTTTAAACAAAATAAAGTAAAATTAATATTTTAAAGCAAAAATGTGGTATAAAAGTTTACTGTTAGGCTTAACATAAAATTGAAATTTATCACATAAGAATTGTTTTTTTATGCAAAGTTTAGTTTCAGAGTTAAACAATGTTGCTTTAAGGCTATTCTCTTCAGATTAATAGATTGAAGAAAATTTAATTTCTTAAATTAAAACATCTAAGCTTATTTGTATAATATAAGCCATACAAATTCCAAGAGTTGTTTAAAAAATAGAAAATAACAAGGATTTACGAGAGAAAAACTATCACAAACTACATATAATGCATTCAATTTAAACAAAGATGAACAAATTATCAAAATTGTAAAATGAGCTAAAGTTGAGTTTTTGGAGATTCTTATATTGCAGTATAATTAGAAATGTATTGTCAAATTTACAAAAATGAATAGCTATTTTGATTTTACATTTTCTCAAAAACACAACATAAGGCAACTAATTTTACTGACACATTTTAGAAAAATGACTTATTTTAATCTTCAATGAGAACAAATAAAAAAATACTACACACACAACATACAAATGTACTATAAAGTAAATCTACTGCAAATAATTATAATATATATATCTACTTCTACTTTCAACTAAATAATTATAGTCTCGTTCCTTTTCGAAATGGAGTCATGTATTTGTATTACAAAAGAAATGTTTTTGAATAAAATTAACATCTCTAGTTGATTATTTTAATTGCCTTTTAAGTAATTTGAACATTTATAAAGTTCATATTATATATTTTGTGAAGAAAATATTTCATTTCAACTAAAGTATTTAAAAAAAATTTGTTCAAATTTTTGCCCCGATGCATAACAATTCGTTTCCACGCAAAGACATTGCATTTCCGGATGTTTTTCCATTTTCAAAATACTCAAAGAATTTATTATTTATTTTTAACATAAAATAAGGTATTTTCAATATTTCAGAGCAAAATGTACTCAAATTACATGACATAAACATAACAGTAGTTTAAAATTAACATAAATAAAGGCTTCTAAATAATATTTCATTAAAAAGTTCACATTACCTCTTTAGGTATTTTTACTAGCTTAAAAGCCGCTATTTCTTGTAATTGCTCAAGTGGCATTTCCACACTGCCTAAAAAAATAAATAATAATAAAAGTAAAAGATTTAAATATGACATACAAAATTGCACACAAATTTTATGCATAAAATCGTGATTTAAGCAGAAATAAAATAAAGAAGCAATGTATATTTTCTACATACATACAAAACCCATGCCGATTTAATACGAAAAAATAAATAATACAACCTAAGTTTTTAACCCTACCGAAAAAAAAGTTTAATATTTATTATTACTACGTAGTACGAATTTATTGAACTTTCTTATTAAATATGGTAGAGTTTATGTGTAAAAAATATACATCAAATCAGTGTTGAATTCAGACATTTTGCACTAAAATACACAATAATGCAGAATTTGAATAAAATAAAAATAAAGAATAATAGTGGTTTGCAGCATACTTTACCTGCTTGGAATTGTTACAATAAACAACCCAAGCTGTTTGCGTGGATTTTATTAAATCTGTCTGGTATTCGACGTATTTTTAACAGTTTTAATTGAAGAATAAACGTCTAATAAATAATCATTAGCCATATCATAGCACGTGCTGAAAACCTCCGATGAATGTTGATGTTGAACAACAACAACAATTGTCACGTGATTTGGCGATTTTTCAACTGCTTGCAATTTCGCCAAAATTTGGCGAAAAGTTCCGCAGTTCGGAAATACGCTGAGACGTCACTGAAATCAATTTGACGTCACTCAGGGCAAAAGATTTGATTTGTGTACGGACACCAATGAGTTTGTCTGATTGGCTGCTAAAGGGGAAGATTGGTTAACGGGAGTCTTGTTTATAAACATGCACTTTCCACATTTGATCACAATAGGCATGCGCGCAGAGTAGAACTCCGTTTTTGAAACAGTAGCAGGTGGCAGTAACACAACACAGATTATTTCTTTATTCTTTAGCTTTGTCTTTTACAAAAGTCGGACATCTTGTTTTAATTTCAAGTATCTCAAAACTTTGTCGTCGTTTAATTCTTCAATACAATGGACCGTGGACGATCATTCAACCGTGGAAGGTAAAATATGTGTTATTATTTTTGTACTGTAATCTAATTGAAATTTATGTTTATAAATTTATGTTGTGTATTATATCTAAGCCAAATTTTCAATTACAAGAATAGCAAACTCCTAATTCATAATTTAATTATACGCAACTATTTTTTATGAATTTTTCTAAACAAAAGTCTCTTGCACATGTTTGATATAATTGGGTTATTCTCCACAATACTGCAAATTTGACCAAGCAATCTGACTTGAATGTTACATAGGTAAATTTTCATAAAAATTGGATAAATTGCTAGTAATTGGTCAATTGTTGAAGATTTTAATAGCAGCAGAAATCGTTATAAAATTTTAAACAAAAGTACATATTCCCCATTCACTTTATCATTAACTCATAACAATAAATGTGAGGGAATGATGAAATTAAGATGTTTTTACTGATTGTCATGTAAAATGCTAAATTTTGGAAAAAAACGAACTGATTCCTTAAAGAACACATAATATATAATGTATGATAAAATTAAAAATTTTGAAAATTGCTAAAAATTTAGAATTCTGTGTGAGGGAATGACTGCTAATAAAAATACTCTTTGATTTTCAGATTGAAAAAAATTTCTAGAAAATTAACAAATACTTATACCACCAATTTATGTTTCTGGACTGACAAGTATTCAAATTAGCTTCCACTGACTTTGTGAAGAATGCTAGACTGCTGCTCATCTTTAGTGATAAAATATTTGCGATAATAGCAAGGTGTGAGGGAATGATGGTCTAACACGGGGACACATATAATTGATTGAGTAGACTACATAATTATAGTAAAAAATAATATTTTTATTATTTTTTTGTATGGTACCAATTAAGAACTTTATTTTGCTTAGGGTGGTTTTAATTATTCTTATTTCTGAATGGAAAAAATTGGGCAGTAAAGTATGGTAGTATGGGTAGGGTCATTCCATGTCAAATCAACCAATGGTCTGAACCTTGACATCTCAGAAATTAAAAATTTTTGGTGCAGTGATAGTACCAGTCAAGTGTATTAGAAAAATCTAAATTTTTTATTTTTTGGATTTTTATTTTTTGAGTTATGGATTTTCAAAAATTGAAAAATTGCTGAAAATTGACTCCACTTTGACACCTTTAAACAGCTGTAGACAAAAAAACTATTTGACTTAGAAAGCTCACATTGGTGTCATTCTCTTCTGCTTTTAATGATCTTTAAAATGATATGTAACATGATTAATTTATTTAAAATTTTAATTTTTTATAAAAAAATTTAAAATTTTAATTTAAAAATTTTAAAAACACCCCTTTTAATTTTTTTGAAAAAAATATATATTTTAAAGACATTAATTGACTACGTGTATGCCAACTTTCATAATGGGATGACCATGGGTTCCTATGCAAATTAATATTTTTGTATCATCATGTATGCTAAATTTGCTATACTTGATTTCCCATGTTAAAAAAGTAACTGTTAAGTTCATTAAAGTTTGAATATTACTATTAATCCATAAAGTAGTTTTTGTAATACAAATAAACATGAATATTAAATATAATATCAGGTAATAACAATTTGGTAAAAACTTGTTTATTTAATAATAATAGAGTTGGATACCATTAAACAATAAACCATTACTGTAAAAATAAAGATATGCAAAAGAAAAATAACTTACAGATTCTGTATAAAATTATCTCTCCATAATCAATTTCAAGCTATCCTAAATCAAAATCAGGTACTAGTCTCAGTTCACCACATATTACATGAATGTTGTATTACCAATCTTCCATGAAATTTAAAGTTTCAAGTTTGAGGGGGGGGGGGGAGAAATTAATACCTGGAAACCAATTGTGCATAATTCATGAATCTTCATTGCACATATGACTTCACTAATATTAAATATTCATTTCCACAATTAATATTTCATATTTTATGTTGTTAAAAATTAGAATTTGTTTATAATTAAAAATTAAATATATAAATATACAAAAAATATAAAGGACTTTTAAGATAGGAACTTTTCCAAAGAACGTGAAGACAATTTCATTTCTTCGTTACTGAGAGTATAAACTCTCCCAGTTGCAGTAACAGGCTGAACTTTTTGCAGAAAGGTATCCCCTGATACGTCTAGCATATCATTTGGTTGTGGATAAAAAAATGAAGCTGCTGGTCCCTTTGGATGTAGAAAGCTTATTTTATATTCATTTGTCATATTATTTTTTGCAAGAATGCATGCAAGCCACCAACAATCATCATAAACTACAGTGACAAATCCAGATTCAATTTTTGTTAAATCAGTTGGTGTAATGTAATCTAGTGCTGTCACATATTCAGTAAACTGGCGCTCACTGTAGTAATACTGCTTCACAAGAAGTTGGTTTTCAGAAATCGGACAAAAAGAATGAAGTTTTTGAGTACCCACAATGGTTTTTGATTCACGGAATCGAGGCATCAATATTTTTTTAACTTCTTCATAATCAGCATTGGTGCAATACTCAAAGTCTATACCTGGAATGTGTTCAACAGCAAAATCATACAATTCTTTTGGCGTCAAAATTTGGTTTGCATATGGCCTTTGTAAGCTTGCTTTAGAAGCAAGCCTTTTAACAGTACCACCAAGTCCATCACAAGCACTTTTTCCATGTGAAGTGGCAAAGAATTGCCACTCTGCCTCAGTTCCAAAATCTGTTTTGTGGAGACATAAATTGTGGAAATTTTTTCTATTTTTATACTGAGCTGAGCTGCCATCAGAAAAGTAAATGGTTTTTTCAAGATTGAAAGGTAATGTTTCTTTTAAGATTGAAATTAATTTTCTTTGGAAAACATAAAAGGCAACTGTATTGTGCTCCAAGCAATCTGATATGAAAACATATTTTAAATGCTCAAGTTTTCCATCACATTTGTAATAGACGATAAAAGGGTGCAGAGTGGCTTGGGTACTTGTCCAGTGGTATGACTGAACTTCATCCTGTAACATAAACGAATAGTTTTCTGAAAAATCACAATTAATAACTATTTGGCCTTCACTTAAATTTTCTTTAGAATGTTTATAGTACTCTTTCTGTTGATTTGATATAAAGGAGTGGGTTTTAAGTTTTAAGAGAGTTTCTATGAAATCTTCAATAAAATCTTCACTGCTTTTAATCATTGTTTCCATCGTACTTCTATCAACTGTAACCCATTGCTTGTAAGTGATTTCATCAATCAACTCATCTTCGAATTTTTTCGTTAGAGCTTCTTTCAATTGCATGACACCGAGACACTCATTGCATTCATTCATGTAGCAATTTGGGATAGGTGGATTGCACATAATTTTGGCTAGACACCCATGATATGATTGTAATGGTGCGTCATCCCCGTCCAGCACAGCATTTTGAAGTCCTGCACCATTTATCATTAGTTTGATATTTTGATGAAGAGTGCAGGCACATACTACGTGGGTTCCACTTCTGCCAGCTAAGATGCAATTCTTCGGTCTTAGCTCACAAAACTTGGAAAATCCAATACGGCAAGAAGAATATTTTTCCTTGAATAATTGGTAAATTTCACTTAGATTTCCCATAAGTAAACGTTTTTGTACTTGAATTTTTAAAGTCTTGTCCCTAACGGTAACAAAGTCTTTCTTTCCTGGCATCATTCGGCTAACGTCATCTTCATTGTAGAAATTTATAACCAATTGAGCAGTATTCTCATTTAAAGTTTTCCTTGGCTTTGGATTTGCGGTTGATAGAATACCTTTTTCACTCACTAATTTTTTTACTGAGCGGGCCATGTAATTGCTGACTTTGAACTCATCTTCAATTTTTTTGCAGCTCCAACTAGAAGACAAGACAGATAAGATTGTTAACTTTTCACTACGTTTTGAAGCCTGGGAAAATTTATCCTTTAACTGCTGCAACATTTCAGATTCTACTTTATTTTCCTCTTTTATTACTTCACATTCAGTATCTTTAGAAGGTATTAATTGCTTTTCAAGACTTGTTTTTATTTTTTCCAATTTTTTTTTGTATAAGTTTCTACTTGAATTTTCTTTTTCTTTAAAGGTGACTCACCAATAAGTTCTAGTGATTTGTTTAAGTAATTTATTGATGTTTCTGAATCAATGAACGTATCATCTTTGCTAGTGCTTGGAAATACATCCTGATCTGTCTGATCAAATTGTTTCTTATACTCACTAGAAAGTTTCTTTCTACATCTATCACATATTTTGATGCCCATTTTTATGTCTAAATTTAACAAGCACATCCATTCTGCTACATTCCTTGTATTTTTACATGATTTAGGATGTTTCTCTTCATTGAAAGGGTTACAACATTTGACAGAAAACACAGGCCAATTTTTAATGTTTTGATTATCTGCCATTTTTTACTACTTAAAAGTATGACTTAGAACTAGAAACAATTTATAAATGTATTTGTGGAAGATTTTCTACCATTGTAAAACTTGCATAAAATTGATATATCCACAAAACTTTCAAGTTAATAAGGTCTTAATATTAAAAATATATGTACACAGATTATCCATAATAAACTAAAAAAACATATCCATACAACACGTTATTTAAAAATAACTAATTTCAAATAATTCACTTTGAGAGAATTGTGAACTGATCACATTGAGAAACAGAATGAAGTCTGCAGCCAAAAATCAAGTGATAACAAGTATAATTGGCTATTCATGTTGAGAGTTGTTCTTTTCATGTTAAAACGTGCTATTCTGTTAAGACTTGTTTTTTCATGTTTAAAACTTGTTATTCTGTTGAGACTTGTTCTTTTCATGTTAAAACTTGTTATTCTGTTGAGACTTGTTCCAAAGTATTACCTGATATATTTAATAGATTTAATATTCATATTTTTTTGTATTACAAGAACTACTTAATAATTAATAGTAATATTCAAACCTTAATCAATGAATTTACAGTTACTTTTTTAACATGGGAAAACAAGTATAGCAAATTTAGCATACATGATGATACAAAAATATTAATTTGCATAGGAACCCATGGTCATCCCATTATGAAAGTTGGCATACACATAGTCAATTAGTGTCTTTAAAACATATTTTTTTCAAAAAAATTAAAAGGGGGTGTTTTTAAAATTTAAATTTTTAATTTTTTTATAAAAAATGAATATTTTAAATAGATTAATCATGTTACATATCATTTTAAAGATCATTAAAAGCAGAAGAGAATGACACCAATTTGAGCTTTCTAAGTCAAATAGTTTTTTGTCTACAGCTGTTTAAAGGTGTCAAAGTGGAGTCAATTTTCAGCAATTTTTCAGTTTTTGAAAGTCAATAACTCAAAAAATAAAAATCCAAAAAATAAAAAATTTTGATTTTTCTTATCCCCTTGATAAGTACAACAAATAAAAAAAAAACTAGGAAAATCTGAATCCTGAAGGTTCAAAAGTGTTATTTTTTTGGTTGATTTGATATGGAATGACCCGGTAGGGGACAGGTGAGGGAATGATATTTGCATGATATATCTTACATTTTTAAATATTAAATTCGCTTATTTTTAAATTTTACGCCCTGCCCCTAATAAACAAACTTTAGACCTTCTAATAAAAGTATAAATAAATAAAAATAAAATGAAATTTAGAGCATTTATATGGCTGGGAAAAACTTTTTGCACTATTGCAGAGAATAACCCAATTATGAGTTTGTCGTGTTCTTATAAAATATATTAAATTTATAGTAGAAATTGATAAATACTCAGATTATTGATTTATTATATTTAGTACAATGATGCCAGTTCCTTATTTCTTTTTTAATGCATTTCCTGAATTCTGCAACGTGTATTGTGCATTTTTATATCTAATGAAAAAAATTATTTAATGGCGAATCCGAACACTAACGAAATGATGCTACTTACCAAATATTTCTCTGCAATAAATGCTGTCTTTAGTTTCAATATTCTTTCCACATTTTCGCTAAAGCATTATTTAATCTCACAACGCTCTACCTTTTTAAAAATAAAGTCGCTTATAAAATTTGCGGGTAAAATGTACTTTACTCTCCTTCGCGAAGGCGACTTTTTTTTTTTTTTTTTTTTTTTTTTAGCGATAAATGTTTCGACATGGCAACCATGCATTTTCATTTTCTCCACTCGGATCTTCAATATGGCAACCCTAAGGAGTGCTTCGGTTTACGTAATGTACTGATTTCTAAGCCGTTTCTGATTGGACACTTCTGATGGCTTTTTCTTGTTACCGGATCGTTTTCTGAATTCTTTCCACGCCTACAGTTGTTAGTTCAGGAATTTTGATCGGTTTAACCGGATTGCACGGTTTCTTATCTTTTGTTTGATTGGCTTTTATGAAATCTCATTGTTACATCAGTCTATTATTGTTTAAATTAAAAAAGGAGATTGCATTATACATGTATGACTATATTTTCCCGGCCTTTTTTTCGTTTTATTTTAAAGATATTTCTTATTTTAATAAATAATAACATACATTTGGAGACAAGTATGCAGTACGAAATAAATTTCTCGAAATAAATAATCAATGATTTAAGTTATGATTTATCAATTTCATTTAAAAAATTGAGATGATGTGTTAATTTTACTGAAAGTGAATTCCTATTTCAGAAAAACTTTCTTTTTTATTTAAAAATTCGCGCAATATATATGTACCATAAATACATGAAAAAAAAATATATTTCAAAATTTTATCCCGTATTTTCGTACAAATTTACAAAGATTTTAATAGTTGGATATCTGCATTAATAACCGCAAATTTGCTCATTTTAGAAATTTCTTCAATGCGACTTTTGAGCATCCAGAGAATAATTTTTCGGTTATATAGTGTCGTTAGTTAACGCAGTTTTGACAAGTTTTGTGCATTTTACGAATTCTAACTTAGCGAGTTTCGTGAAACCAGCGATTTTTTTTCTTTTAATGGACGCGCAGCATTCATGCATGCATTACTAATTGCGGCGTTGACGAGTTTCGTGCATTTTAATGATTCTCGCACAGGGAGTTTCGTGGATTCACTGATGTTTTTTTAGTTTTAATGGGCGCGAAGCGCTCATACACACGTCTGTGACTGCGGAGTTGACGAGTTTCGTGCATTTTAGTGATTCCTACACAGCGAGTTTCGTGGATCCACTGATGTTTTTTTAGTTTTAATGGGCGCGAAGCGCTCATACACACGTCTGTGATTGCGGAGTTGACGAGTTTCGTGCATTTTAGTGATTCCTACGCAGCGAGTTTCGTGGATCCACTGATGTTCTTTTAGTTTTAATGGGCGCGAAGCGCTCATACACACGTCTGTGACTGCGGCGTTGACGAGTTTCGTGCATTTTAGTGATTCCTGTACAGCGAGTTTCGTGGATGCACTGATGTTTTTTTAGTTTTTATGGGCGCGAAGCGTTCATACACACGTCTGTGACTGCGGAGTTGACGAGTTTCGTGCATTTTAGTGATTCCTACACAGCGAGTTTCGAGGATCCACTGATGTTTTTTTAGTTTTAATGGGCGCGAAGCGCTCATACACACGTCTGTGGCTGCGGCGTTGACGAGTTTCGTGCATTTTAGTGATTCCTACACAGCGAGTTTCGTGGATCCACTGATATTTTTTTAGTTTTAATGGGCGCGAAGCGCTCATACACACGTCTGTGACTGCGGAGTTGACGAGTTTCGTGCATTTTAGTGATTCCTACACAGCGAGTTTCGTGGCTCCACTGATGTTCTTTTAGTTTTAATGGGCGCGAAGCGCTCATACACACGTCTGTGACTGCGGCGTTGACGAGTTTCGTGCATTTTAGTGATTCCTGCACAGCGAGTTTTGTGGATCCACTGATTTTTTTTTGTTGTTGTTTTAATGCAGTCATAATGTTTCAGTTTAAAATTATAGAAATTATATGATATAGAAATTATATTATTTGATAAATATCCTTACTAAATTTTAGAAATAAAATATTTGTAAAATTCACGAACGTAAGTTGTAAAATTTATATAACTTTGTGCAAATTTACGCAGCAAAATTTTAAAATTCCTTTTCTGTAATTTTTATCTCTAGTAAGTAGTTGTTTTTCCCGAATTTTTAAGTATGGAACGAAGCGTACGAAGAGGAAACTGTGACTGGGTCAAAGTCTCAATTTGGCACACCCTCCCCGAACTTTTTCTTGTGACAAGCTAAAAATGACGTTGGTAGTATAAATTTCTGCGCCCGTAAAACTGCCATCTTCGCCCCCCCCCCCCCCCTTTCGCACGGCGCTGATAAGTACACAATTATTTTTTGACTGTTTATTGATATAAATAATATCTGTAAAATACACAAATAAGAATTTCCCCAATTTAAAATAATTCGCTTGAATGTACGCAGTGTCTTTTTAAAATTCATTTCTTTTAATTTTTACAGTGCTTAGTTTTTTACGCTGAGTTTTTTAAGGAACAAAAATATTTTTCATAGCAGAAATCTGGATAGATTTTGTGCTGTTAGCGAAACGAAATTGACCAATCAGAAAATTCGCTCACTTAAAAAAGCAAAAACTTTGAATGCCGTTTTCTGATTGTTCAATCTCGTTTTGTTATCTCTGTATTCGCAAAATGTGCCTGAATACCGGACATTAGATGAAAACATTGCATCAAATTTTGTAATTACTGAATCGTCTGCTGCATGAAACGATATCTGGAAGCAGAAATAATTCTTTTAGTTTGTTGGATAGATTTTTAATTTGGAACGCGTGATGTATTTTCTTGGATAAATTATAAATAAAATAAAGTATCCTCTTTGTAGGATTCCGTAATGTAAATAAGTAAAGGTAAGTGAATTTTTTTTATGGCTATTGTATTTTGTTTGTTTTAGAAACTGGTGCAAATAAAGTTTTATTATTAGAAATTAGATTTATTAGTATATTATTTATTATTAGTATATTAGAAAGTCAATGGTTTTATATATTTATAGTGAAATTTTTTTTAAATCGGTGACGATGCAGCAAAAGTTTCAAATTTTTAACAGTGTGTCATGTTTTTTCGCTCAATGTATGACAGGTCTGTGGCAGGCCAAACATTGAACGAAAAAACGTACGACATGAACAATTTCACAGTGATAAGAGAGAAAAAACCGGTTTGATTGCGTCATATTGCATGATTTTTGACGTATGTCTCTGTAGTGTGTGGCGGGCCTTGGAGAAAGACGCTCCGGGAGACAAGACGCAAAAACGCGCCAATTTGGCAATTTTTAAAAATCGCGCCAAGAAGGAGAGTAAAGTACATTCGCACCAAATTTGCTGCACCACATTGTTACTGAATCTTAACGTATTCAATAATTTGCAAAAGTCAATGAACTTATTACTTTAACGGGAAAGGAGAAAAAAAAAGCAATAGTTCAAGTTAGGGTAAAGATGTCATAAGTACCACGTTGGCGTGATTGCAACAAAATGGCGATTTTATGACCCACATGGTATTCCGGATATTGTTTATTTATAATCAAACTGCTTATTTACTCTTTTACTTTCTTTGTAAAGTAATAGGTAGGTATAAAATATTTTTTCTGTTGTTGAACTTTTCTTATTTCCTTTTTAAAATAATAGAAATAATTAAAATGTATTTGTAATTAGTATTTGAAAATCGGTAAGAGAGAAAAGGTATTTGAAGCTTTCACCAAATTGGCATAAGAAACGTGGTGCGTATATGACATCCGTGCCCAATCTTGTTATAATTAAATTGTATTAATTTCTATTATGTTAAATTTTATAAAAATATCCTTACAACAGTTCTGATAATTTTTTTTTTTATTTAAGGGTTTATAATATAATTAATTTAATAATGCAAATTGGCTATGCTTGGCTAAAAAAAAATTTAAGTTTTTTATCCTTTGTTTGTTCAAAATTTTGAAACAGCTGTAATGTTTTATAATATAAGCTTAAGGATCAGATATTTTTTGAAGTGGAATCTCATTATGATGTAAAAGCTAAAAATTGCCATACAAGTGATAATGAATTTCTATCTTACTTTATGTGTTTTTTACATTTGGTAGAAAGAGTAATTCAAGCAAGTAAACTTATTGAAATAGGTTAGATGTGCTGGTGATGGACACCTTTCAGGGATTTTTTAAAAATTATTAAAACAATAATTATAATTATTCTATTCCAGTTTTTTCAATATTATGTTAATCTATGCACAATATTTAATCATTCCAGGGTTCATACTCATCAGGGTAATATGGGATTCCTCGGAAAATCAGGGGATGAATTTTAGGTTGTAAAAATCAGGGGATAATACAAAAAATTTCCCAAACCTAGGAAAACCTGCCAAAATAGCAATCTATTCTATGACAGTCTGTTCTTATTGGGATTTTTTCTTGGAAAATGAGTATGAACCCTGCATTCTCATAGTTTTATTTCTCAATGTGAATAAAAAAAATTAATTGTAAATAATACAGAACATGAGTTTGTGATCTGCGCAGGGTTCGTTGATTTAAATCGGCTTGATTTTAATCATGATTTAAATCAACTGATTTTAAAAAAAAAAATCATTGATTTAAATCAGTTTTTCTTTTAAGTTATTTTTTAATAAATTTCAGATGAAACAAACATAATAATGTGCTTTAATATAATTTAGTTTTATATACTACCATATATCATCAAACAACTTTCAGAAAGATAAAGCTTAAGTAAAAAAGTAAAATAAATGTAAAGTTTAGAAAAAAAAATGCTTTCAAATTTCATTTGAATCAAATTATAAAATAATCTTCTAACGGTAAAGAAATCTAAGCAGAAATATATTAAATATTTGAATAGTTACTCATTAGTATTTAGAAAAACTTTTACAAGTTGACAGGGTTCATACCGTGCTTGAAAGTACTTGAAAATCCTTGAATTTTTAAGAGAGAAAAATAGTCCTTGAAAGTGCTTGAATTTGTTTATATTTTATTGAAGGTGCTTAATTTTTGCTATTATTTTAAGTAGGTGCTTGATTTTTCTTATTCAGACGTTCAAATTAAGAGTTACAAATTAAAATAAATAATCAGCAAAAATATTTGTTTTGATTCCCCCCCCCCCCCCCCCCCCCCCCCCAAGGAAGTCAGAGTATGAGCATTTGTACTTTGCTTTGTTCGTCTCTCCCTTCCTTCTGTAAGATTAAGTTATCAAAATTTCAAAATAAAATGAAAAGATGGTAACTTATTGATATTGTCAATTGCAAGATCAGAAATTTCTCCATTCTAAATCACATCCCAACGGCCATGGAAAAAAGCACTTTTGTTCTTCTCTTTCTTACTTTTTTCACTCTATGTAATTATAAAATGTAGGGTGTTTGAAGGTGATAATAATGTTAAATAATAATAAATGATGTAACATATAAAATATATTAAAATCCATTCATTCACCTTACATTTATAAAATTAATTTTATAAATGTAAATTTAATTGTATTTTATTGTGAACAATGTTATTTATGTATCATGACTCATGGCTACCAGCAAAGTGGAGCAGATAATGGTTTTGACCCTCATTGTAATTTTTACTTTTTTTAAATTAGATAATTTAAGTTTGTATTTACTTTTAAAAATAGTGACATTTCTATTTTTTTCATGACTATATTTTTATTAATCAAATACTAATTAATAACGCTTTCTCCCATGAAAAAGAAAGATAAATATCCCATACTTAAATTTAGTTACGATTGAGAAATGTTCATGTAGTAAATTGATTTATTAATTTTTGTTTTTTCGTCTTGCTATGATTTTACCCTATGAGTAAATGAAATATCCCTTTTTTGTCGCCTCTTTTGAAAGAGAAATGGGATGTTTCATTTTCTCTTAGGGAAAAAATGTGATGATAGACATTACTTTTCTTATAAATTTTGTCATTTTTTTACTAAAAAATACCACAAGGCCCCACTTCTTTTTCTTTTCCGTGTTTTTGTACATATGTTCAACTAGTGTGTGACATTTTTTTTTTTCATTCAACTGTGGCGATTTTTTGTAATAAACTACTTTAAATATTGCAGATTTTGGAAATTTTATATATTTAACAGGTTATAGCTACTAACAGCAATAATATCTCCATGCAGTACTATTTTATTTAGCTTGTCCTAGTAGTGCACTTTCATATTCTATAAGAAAAACTTTGGGGTGTTAAAGCTTAAATAACATATTAAAAGCGGAAAATGGACAAAAATGTCATTTTGACTGTACTTTGTGGCAAAATAACAATGCCACATGGAAACAAATTTTAATAAGCAGGTAGTGTTATGCTATAAGTTTATACCAAAAGAATTTTGAGATGTTGTTGCTTGCCAGAGATATACCACTCCAAACATGTTGGGATTTCATTTTTCATAAAAATGGCATTCACAAACATGAACTTTGATATTTTCTATTGGGAAGAAAGAAAAATTTCAGGGCTTCAAAATTGCAGATTATTCATTAAATATGATTTACTTCAACATAAAAAAAATCAAGGCAATTAAAAAATACAACTATCAAACATCACTTTTTTGTCTGAATTTCAAAATAAGGGCTCTTAATAACATAATGTAAAATTATCAAATTTCTACTTTTGTCGGATGTTTGCACAAAAATACTTTCTATATATTTTAGGAGACTTTCTCATAATGTTCCACATTTAAAATTTTGCTATTGTAAGATGTTATGTATGGCATTCATCTAAAAACGTATGAAAATGAATTTTTTTTTTATTTGATATGCTCATTATACAAACAAGCAATATAGTATTTTGCAACGGTAAAGTTTTCATTTCGCAAATTTCTGGAAAGGTGCTTGAAATTTGAGTAAGGTGCTTGAATTTTACCATGTAAACTGAGTATGAACCCTGAGTTGAGGTAAAATAAAATTGTATGACTTTATGTGCTGTACTTTGGTGAAGCCTGCTATAGAAGGATTTGAGCAAAATCTGAATCAGCAATTGATTTATTTATTTAATTTAATATAATTGATCTCAGCCCTTTAGAATGGTAGAAGGTACTTTTGTTACAGTTATCGAAAAAGCTCATACTAAAAAGAGAATTAATGATCAACTAGCTTTTTACTGCAATAGATTTATCTGCTTCAATCGAATAAATGTTTTTTTGTTCTTTGGTTTGATACTTTCAGGAATTAGAAATCAATAAATAAAACTGTTAAACCGCTGTCATCGAAATGCTCAAGGCCAGAGGACACAAATTATGAGGTATTCACCGATTGACTTACTTCTCACTTATGTTGGAATTCACACTAGAAAATTTTGAATAACAATTTACTTTCATTTTATTTGTGGAATATCAATCATCATATAAAACACTGAACATACTGTTTAACTTATGATTAATTACTTCTTAAACTTAAACATACAGATGAGAATTTGAAATTCCCCAACAAAAAAATATCCAGATGCGACAACACTATAGCATTCCTTCTCTGGCTGAATTTTTATTTAGGGATTCCAAGTTCTTATTAGTGAATTTAAATAGTTATTGTTTTATAAGATGATAAATATTCCACACATAAAATAAAATTGCTATTCAAAATTTTCCTGTGTAAATTCCAACACTACTGAGAAGTCAGTCGATGAGTGATGACTTGTGTCCTCTGGCCTTAAGTATTTTGATGGCAGCAATTGAACTCATTTTTCTCAGCCAACACTTAAAAAAAACAAAAGTTAAAAACTTCCAATTTTGTTTAATTTTTTTTATGTGTTGCAGATGTTTTTTTTTTTAAATTAAAATATTGAAGGTTGAATTAATTTTTGATATCTGATTTGTAATTTTTCATGCATTTTGTGTAATCAAGATTTTTTTCATAGCCAAAATTTTTACCTTGAAATAATATGAATCATTTATGTAAATTGTGTACTATTAGTTATAGATAATACTTATAATATGCATGTCTATGTATGTAAACTTTATATTATTTAAATTAAACAAAAAGTCATAAAATAATAATAATGTGTGGCAATTTTTAAAAAAATATAAAAAATCTGATTTAAATCAAAAAAATCTGATTTAAATCAAAAAAATCCGATTTAAATCAAAAAAATCCGATTGTTTTGATTTTTATTAAAAAAATCACGAACCCTGGATCTGCGCCATAAACTTGACCTTTTTTTTTTTCTTTTGCCAAAATGCTGTCTTTGTGAGTGACTGCAAAACTGAAATTACGAGATAAACTTATTTTTAAAAATAGCAATCAATTTAAAAATTGCTTTTATTTAAACAATGAAAAATAACTATTTAAAATTATTTCTATGTCAGGGGGGCTCTCTTCCCAGTTGATCCCCCCCTTTTTTTAATCCAGTAAGACAAATCTTGCCTACTAATATCCAATTGCAAAAAATACACTTGAGTGTAATTTATACTAAATTTGAAAATTAATTTTGTTGGTGCTTCAGAAATGCAATCAATTTTGAAAACACTGCATGAATTTATAAAAATAAAACAAAAATTGTACTTGCATTTTGCCGATTCATTGAAATTTTGGAGAATAAAACAAGAAAAAGTATAAAAAAGACACACAGCAGAAAAATTTAAATTCTAAAGGGAAAAAAACCTTATATACACAAATTGTGTGCAATAAAGAAACAATTGCAGGGCTTGAAAATTCTAAAAATTTTAAGGTTTCCAGGTGGGAACCTACATAAAAAATATAGGTTCCCAGATGAAAAGTTTAAGTTCCCGAAAAAAATTATGCATGAGTATTTTAACAATTTTCTGTTTTATCGGGATTTTTAAAAGAAATTTGCCATTTTTCAATTTTTTTTACGAGTTTTGCCATTTTTGTGATTTTTTTTTAATGAAATTTGCACTGCTACACACGATTTTTTGACAAATTTTGGATCATTTTCACAATTTTTTGATGAAATGTGTTGTCTTTTCGCTATTTTTGGACAAAATTTGCCGTTTTTTCGCGATTTTTTTACGAAAGTTGTTGTTTTGCATGATTTTTTAACAAAATTTGCTGATTTTTGTGATTTCTTAATGAAATTTGTCATTTTTTTGCGATATTTTAAGGAAACTTGCCGTTTTATTGCAATGTTTTAACCCCGGTAACAGAAAGTGCGTGATGTGTGTCACAGATTTATTTTAATTCTTGCAGACAAATTTGCCAACTTGGAAAAGAAAAAAATGTTATTATTTGGGGGAAAATTGCACAGAACGCGAAAAAACAGCGAATTTCATCCAAGAATCGCGGGTATGATGACGTATTTCATCAAAAGACCGCGAAAAACTGCAGATTCCGACAAAGGTCGCAAATAAATGGCAGATTTCGTCAAAAAATCACGAAAAAATTGTGAAAATTTTCAAATTTCATAAAAAAAATCACGTAAGAAATGGTATCTTTCGTCAAAAAATCTTGAAAAAACGGTATCTTTTGTCAAAAAATCTTGAAAAAACGGTATCTTTTGTCAAAAAATCTTGAAAAAATGGTATCTTTTGTCAAAAGATCGTAAAAAAAGGGGAGATTTTGTCAAAATATCGCGAAAAAACGAGAGATTTCATCAATAAGTCGTGAAAAAAACAAATTTCGTTTAAAAAATCGCGAAAAAATGGTAAATTTTATCAAAAGCTCGTGAAAAAATGAAATTTCATAAAAAAAAAAATCCCAAAAAAGGTAGATTTCAACAAGAGATCTAAAAAAAGATAGATTTAATCAAAATATCGCAGAAAGACTGCAGATTTTGGCAAAAGATTGTAAAACAGAGGCAGTTTTCATCAAAAAATCGCGAAAATATGGTAAAGTTCTTTTAAAAAAATCGCTTAAAAATGCAATATTTCATCAAAAAATATTTAAAAAACGGCAGATTTTGTCAAAGGATCGCGAAAAAAACGACAGGTTTTGTCAATGGATCGCAAAAAACGACAGATTCTGTCAAAAGATCTCAAAAAACGACAGATTCTGTCAAAAGATCTCAAAAAACGACAGATTCTGTCAAAAGATCTCAAAAAACGACAGATTCTGTCAAAAGATCTCAAAAAACGACATATTTTGTCAAAAGATTGCAAAAAACGACATATTTTGTCAAAAGATCGCAAAAAACGACATATTTCGTCGAAAGATCGCAAAAAAAGACATATTTCGTCAAAAAGAAAGATTTCATCAGTAAATTATGAAAAAACAAGAAAATTTCATTTAAAAAATCGAAAAAACGATATTTCATCAAAAATAGCCAAAAAACGGCAGATTTTGTCAAAAAATTTCGAAAAAATGGTAAAATTCGTTAAAAAAACGTGAAAAAAAAAGCTAATTTAGTTTTAAAAAATGGTAAATTTTGTTGAAATATCGCGGAAAAGCTGCATATTTCGTCAAACAATCACAACAATAAAGTGAAATTTCGTTAAATTGGCACACCCCCCCCCCCCCCCCCCCCCCCAAAAAAAATGTGTATTTTCTGCTACCCAATTCTAGTTTTTGCTGCTACAAAATTGTTTTTCTCTTTCTTTCTCCAAAAACTGATTTTGCTGTCCGAAAATTGTTTTATTGTTCCAAAATCGGATTTTTCTGCATCAGAATTCGTTTTTTGACCATAAATCAACACTGCAAATTTTAATAAAATTTTGGATACACATCCAGTGTATTTATAAAAATTATCATTCGGAATTTTCTATTTCTTTTTCATAATATTCACTTGGTTTTTCAAAGTGTCACTGCTATAAAACAATAACATATATATATACTTTATGGTAAAGAAATAGTGACTTTAAATTTTTAATGTGCAACCTTTTTGAATAAAATTTAAGGTTTTGATATTTTAAGTGATTTTTGTCTCCTTTTTTTGAAAATTTTTTTTGCACATTTCAACGTTTTATTACAACCTATTTTATTTTAACATTTTATTATGATTTAACAAGTAAACAAAAGTTTTGAGAATTTAAGGAGGCAGTATAGCATCTACTGTTCAATGGAATTGGAATTGTTTTTTTCATTTTATCACTATTTCACATGTGACAATATAAATGATTTTTTTTTCTTTAATATCATTGTATTTATTTCTTCTGTAGATTTGAATACTTAGGCAAGGTAAGAAACTGTACATGTTTTTCAATAGATGTACACTATATTTCAATTTAATTTTAAATAGATTTAGCCTTAACTTCAAACTTAAAAAAAACCACTTTACGTATTCATTATTAATCTAATTCTTCAAACAATATTAATTTTACTATTTACTTATTCAAGTTATATTTTTATTGGAATATAGCTGTCCTTTTATAATATTAATCAGTAAGAACTGTATTTATAATGTACATAAGAAAATTATAACACGCCCTCCCGCAGACAATTTTCATCCTTCTGCATTGCTGTCGCAGACACAATCATAAGTTTCTGCTACTGGGGTTTTAACGAAGCCTTTCACTTTTAAAAAGAAAATCTTTACGAAATTTGCCTTTTTTGAGATTTTTTTAATGAAATTTGCGTTGTTTCATGCAATCTTTCAATGGAATCTGTTGTCTTTTATACATTTTTAGACAAAATTTGCCGTTTCTTTTTGCGATATTTTGACAATTTTCTATTTTTCTTTTTTTTTTTTAACGAAATGTGCCATTTTTTTCGCGATTTCTTAACAAAATTTGCCGTTTTTCGTGATTTCTTAACGAAATTCGCATTTTTTCTTGATTTTTTTTTTTTAGCAAAATGTCTTTTTTTTTTTCCAGGATTTTTTAACAAAATTTGCCGTTTTTTCGCTACTTTTTGACGAAATTTGATGTTTTTTGCGACCTTTTGATGAAATTTGCTGTTTTTCCTGCGATTCTGTTGTTGAAAATCGGGCTTTTCCTGTAATATTTCGACAAAATTACGCATCCCCCAGGCCACTTAAGAGCTATTTTTTGCTTAATTTACACGTTATAATACGTTCGCGGCATTCCTAGTGGACATGGCAAAAGGTTAGGTTTCCGGTCGGGAACCTTAGTGATAAATTATGCGTTACTGGAAAGGATTTCTGGGTTCCCCGGAATCCCGGGAACGCTATTTTTCAAGCCCTGAATTGCAAAAAGATAATTTTTTTTAACCTAAAATATGTAGATAATGGCAGCAAAAATAAATAACATAAAATTACATAAGTTCCAAAGATCCATTCAACTGATTATGTCAAAACAATACTTCAGTTCTCACAATGAGGATTTGATGTAAATCTGCCACTAGATTGTGCTGCTGTTTTGCATTTTTCACTGTTTTAAAAATCTCATCTCAAGAACTAAAGCACATTTTCATCAAACTAAGTTACTCTGGCATAAATTGTTGCTTATTAAGGTACTTCTAGGTTATCCCGTTGACCAAAAAATTATTGCCAAACTATAAGATTAATTGCCAATAATGGATGATCGTGAATGTCACATTCAATGACATTAAATGCGATTCACATGTTTAAAATGTCATTAAGTAATTTTTATTTAGACTTTTTATTAATATTCTTCTAATTATTTGTTTTTTCATTATTTAAAATAAAAATTATGTCAACATGTATAATTTGGCGAAATTAGTCGATGGGATAACCTAGAAGTACCCTTATTAAGTTTTGTATAAATTGCCCAGGAGGTGACAATACTATGCTTTTTTCAGTAGTGTTGAGATCATTTTTTCTTAAATTCCCGGGAAGGACGTTCTAGAATTCTGTGTTGTGAAGGCCGGGGGCAAAAGGTTGCACTTTTGTCCGTTACAAAGTACAAGATTTCAAATATGGGAGGACATTCAATGCTCCATGCATTCAACATATAGTGCAGATGCTTCAGTTTTGGCCACATCGGATTGGTTTGATGATTTTTTAGGCTGTAAATTGATAACAAATTACATGCATTCTTACTTCTTAATCACTCTATCATTTTCAATCCCATTTTTAGGTGTGTTTATAATTATGTAAATATTTAGCACCTATTGTCGTTCAGTCCATCTGTCTGTCCGTCCACATATAACAACGCAAAAACTACCTAACTGAATTGTTTGAAATTTAAAATACATAATTTTGTCGAGTCATTTCAAATTTTATGAAAATCGGATGCATAGATCAATTACAGGGACAATCAAAAAGATTCCCTTACATTACTGTCAATAGGGAAAAAGTTTCAAATGCATTTTAATCATTTGAAATTTTAAATACATAATTATTACATAATTTTGCTGAGTTATTTCAAATTTTATCAAAATCGGATGCATAGTTCAATTATAGGGACAATAAAAAATATTCCGTTACATTATGGTTAATGGGGGAAAATGTTTAAAATGCATTTTAATGGTGTTACTCATTCGAACGTTATAAAATTGATATGCATCTATAAAATACATATTATAATATACATTTTGCATAATCTGTGGTGCAAAGAATATTTGTTATTGATTTACAAGGCCACACAAAAGTATTCCATTGCATAATGGTATAGGGAGAACATTGTTTGGTGAGCATTTTAATTGTAATTATTTACAGTTTTATGAGATTGATATATGAGAATATTTTTATAACTTCGTTATCGTATGAACACACCTCATTTGCTACGCTTCACGTGCAATTTCCAACTTGTTTATTTTTTCATAAAATGTGATTTGTGCAAAAAAATGGAACCATAGTGTGTGCTTGCATGTATTAAGATTTTTGCTAAGCTAACAAATTTAAAGTATCTTTACATAAGGCATTTATTGGACTTTGTCCTCAAACAAATAACTATTAGATTTTATGACGTAAGCTATCTCTCTCTTGCAGTTTCACATTTAAATTATTTTAACAGCCTAAAAGTAGGTGGCCAAAAGGATGCAATGTTGTTCCATTTTTGTCTAAGATTATGCCTAGTGGAAATTTTAGCAATATTTTAAGAAATATTTTATGATTGATAAATTAAAAAGTTCAATAAAATTACAGCATGATTTCTTTTAATTTTTTTTTTTCAAAAGAAAAGTTCCATCATTTTTGCCAGATTTCAGGCGGATGGATTTAAATACGAAATATTGTGGAAATCTTTACTACAAATAGGATTCATTTCACCAAGTTTAGAAAAAAAGTTTTCTGTGCTCTTAAAAAATGGGCTAGTTTAAACACTAGTCTAAGATAGGAAGTAAAATTAAGGCCATTCAGTTTTCCCCAGGTTTAAAAAAAGGCAGGGCGCTACTGTTTTGAAAAGTTCACTTTTTACATTCTTTAGGACAACGTCGAAACTAGCTTTTTTCGTGCCCGGGGCAAACATGGATTTTAGCGCCCTCCCCCCCCCCCCCACCCCTTACATATTCTTTGTATCAAACACACCAAACAAAATCTTAATTTGGCATCCCCTTCACCTTCTGTTCTGGTGGCGCCCGGGGTACGTGCCCCCTCTGCTCCCCTCTAGTTTCGGCCCTGCTTCAGGGCAATTTTTTGATTTTTAAGGGCACTTTTGTAGAGTTGAATCTAAAATCTAGTGGTTCAAGTAATCGTGGAAAAACAGAAATTTCATAAAATTTTTTTAAAAAAAGGTAAATTTTCTTAAAAGATACCGAAAAAACTGCAAATATTGTTAAAGATCGCAAAAACAGCAGATTTTGTTAAAAGATAACAAAAAAATAGCAGATTTTGTTAAAAAATCAAAAAAATGGAAATTTTTGCTTTTTAAAAAATTACAAATAAATTTTGTGAAAAGATCAGGAAAAAACAAATTTTGTTAAAAGATCACAAAATTGGCAAATTTTGTCAAAAGATAGCTAAAAACTGCTAATTTTGTCACGTTTAAGCATGAAAAAACACAAATTTCGTAAAAGAGTGAAAAAAAAGGCACATAGTTCGTAACAGGAGTGGAATTGCCCCATCTTTTCTGCCTTCACCTCCATTGCCACCTCAAAGAAATTTTTGAGATTTGGTCAGGGAATTTTTTAAGGTTTGGTCATGGGAAATTAGGGAATTTACAATTAATGTTTTGCTGGAACCTTGTGCTGGGAAAATGCGAATTTTGCCAGAGGATCGTGAAAAGACGCAAATTTTGTTCAAGGATAATGGATAAAAAACGTGAATTTCAACAAAAAAATCGTAAAAAACGACAAATTTTGACAAAAAATCTAAAAAAAAACTTGTTTTTCTGTGGCCTTTTGCTGAAATTTGTGCTTTTTCTCAATTGTATTTTGATAAAATTTTTGTTGTTTTTAAATTGTCGTCATCATTTTTAGTCCACCATAATTAATTTCTTAATTTAATCTAAATTTATTTCAGTAAATATACATTTAAATTTATCGGGGTTTAAATCCAGCAATAGCGTTTCCTAATCTGCATTAAGCTACTCTGCTAATTTCTTTTAACTCCTAGGAGATATGTTTGTATCTCCTAACATTCTCCAATATCCATTGATATAATGTGTGTTATTTTTCCTTTTTTGCGGTCGTTTAACAAAATTTGTGTTAGTTTCCGCAACTTTTTAACGAAAATCATGTTCGTTATCGTGATTTTTTTTCACGGTATATGCGTTCACTATTGCGATTATTATTATTTTTTTTAATTGTCTATATTTCAATTTTTTTTTCTTCTGTTAGTTGCCTAGCGGCAGTAAATCATCATTCTAATATTATAAATGTGGCTAATGTGTGAGTGTAATGTTTGTCGGCAAAGTGGATGAATTAATTGTACAACTGTTGATGAGGCTCCTGATCTGCAGATTTACTAGTTTAATAGTGCTATTTTGTTACATTATTCTTGATGTGTTAGAGAGTATTTCATAATCTCTGGTTGACACATTTTTTTTTCTTTCTTTATCCTGAACTCTGTTGATATATTTTGATTTTTTTATTTAGTCTTTGGTATCTGATTATTTTATTTTTTATTCAGAGACTTCGGGAACCGTGGTAATTTTAGTGGTCGCTCTTCAAATAACTGTGGTGGACGAGGTGGCTACAATGGAAATGGCTTTAAAGGAAAGCAGGAATATGGAGAGAATATGCGCAAAGCCCACTACAACGTAGATGATATGGAGCCTATTTCTAAAGATTCTTATGTGGAGCACCCTGCTGTAAGCAATATGAGTGAGGTGAGTCTGAAATTGCTGATTTTATGTGTTGACTATGTATGATTCAGTAATCAAGAACAAGTTGTTATCCTAGAAAATATCAATCAATACAGTCATTGATTGAAAATTGATTTATCCACTTTGATGTTTCTACGGCTGGTGTTAAATTGATTTAGTAGGATCAAATTTAAGTAAACATTGTAAGTCCTAATGCTCTCCAATTTAAGAAAAATATGATTTTAAAACAATGATGGGAAGCTGGTGTTAGATTTTGCAGGATCCAAGGCTTAGATGCTGTATCTTCATGCAAGCTGTCATTTTGTTTCCCTGTTATTTTTCATACATTATTTAACCTTAAACTACAAAATGCAACTGAAATGATTATTTAATATTTGAATCATACATTTCAAAAAATGATATGAATTTAAACAAGCAGTGGCGTAGCTAAGGGGGGGCAAGGGGGGCGTACGCCCCGGGCGCCGAGGCCTAGGGGCGCCAAATTGAAATTGTTATATATCTATATTGGGGTGGGGGCGCAAAATTTCTTGCTGGCCCTGGGCGCCAAAAAACATAGCTACGCCACTGTAAACAAGACAACCTACTGTGTAAACTCAAGGTTGAAAGAGCAAATTTTTAATAGTAAAAATCATTTGTTTTACTTATTCATTTATTTTGTAAAACATTAAAGTAAAGTAAAAATAAATTTTTTAGTATGCATAAGCCTTAAAAATAAGTTTTCTGTTTTCTCCAAAAAATAATTGCAAAATACTAATAATTTGTGAGAAATAAAAGGGCAACAAAATCGCAGATCGCAGAAAGATACAGCATCTGTTCTGGATCCAGTTTAATCGAGGTGAAAGTTATTATTAATATTGTTAATCCATATTCCATCTATTGAAGTGTTAAAAATCTGAAAAATAGCATGCAATAAAATCTTAAGACAGAATTGCATAGAAAAGGGAAAAAAAAGCATAGACATGTTCCATTCTTAGCTAGTGTAAAGTATTACATACCTTTTCTTTCATATTACTACAGTGGAACATCGTTTATACGACACCGAAGGGACTACCGAAAAACGTCGTATAAACGATAACGACATATAATCGATTTTCACTTCCAAAGCTAGAATTAATTTTGTTTTCACTTAATTTTAATATTTAACGTGATGATTTGCATGAATTTGTAAACTGAACAAAATTAGTAAGCAATTTAAATATGTGTATCTTTATGTTTCACCGAAAGGTTCTTCATTTACAGTACATCACTTTCTTTCCATTTAAAGTCAAAGATCGAAAACCTCTCGTGGCCAACTAAAAGTCGCCAATACTGATAACAGTTAGAAATATAGTCTATTTGCAACTTAAAACAGGTCAGGAAAACTGACCATCCCCGAAAAAAATAATGATCCCTATCAGTGTAATCTGTTACACATAAGCTGAATTTTCAGACTAATCGAACACCAGCCCACATTTTTATAATGTGGAGTGCATTTAAACACGCTCTTTGTTGTCATTCATAGCTGCCAACTTCTGCTTGTTCATAAAATACACAAGAAAAATAAACAAAATTAAACCTATAGAAAATCGAAAAATTGACGTATAAACGATTTTGGGTGTCATATAAAAGATATTTTAGCATTAAAATGAATAGGAATGCATTGGGACCACATTAAAACGTCGTATAAATGTAAACGTTGTATAAGTGATCGTCATATAAACAATGCTTTACTGTATATTAATTTTGCATGATCATCACATTTTTTGCTTAAAACAAGATTCATAGGTAGGCTCTAAACTCACTCTTTTTACAATATTTTAACTTAGCTATATTTTAGTAAGCTTAGAAATCTACAATTAAAAAGAAAAATTAATTTTTAATTGTAGAAAATGGTGATTTAAAAATTATGCGTTTTTTTGCAAAAAGTTTTTGGACTAAGCCCAGACTTTTATAAAACCAAAAACTTTCTGCTCACGTAAATATTGAGCCAAATACTTTCTGCAAATTTATTTAATGTTTAATAAAATTGTATGTTATTATTTTGACGTGAAAAAATTTATGTTCTTTATGCAATTCATGGACTAAATTCACATTCTTTATGCAATTTGTGGTCGTAATTCACTTTCAAAGTGCCAATGAGATTCGCATTTTTACACAATTTATTGGCAACATTTGTCTTTTTTATCCAATTTATGGATAAAATTAGTGTTTTTTTTTTTAAATTGTGTAAAATATTGTAATAAATAGTGTAATAAAATTGTGTGTTCATGGATAATTTTTTTTTTTTTTTTATGATTCATGGACAAAAATAGTTTTATGAGATTCATGGCCGAAATTTGCATTTTTCGTGTGGTCCTTTGTTGAAATGAGCATTTTTTTACTCTATTCTTTGTTGAAATGAGAATTCTTTACATGATTCTTTGTTGCAATTCAAGATTTTTTTAAAGGTCTTTTCACAATTTTTGCTTTTTCGTGACCCATCAACGATATTTCATGCAATTTTTTTGTCGAACTTTGACTAGATTCATGCTTTTTTTCAAGAAAGTTTGATAAGATTGAAGATTTTTTTTCTGCAAAATTTTAGACTAATGAATTTTTGAATTTTTTCATCCTCAAATGTCTTATATTTTCGGAAAATTCGAAAATTGGCCCTGCTTTTAATTATGCACTAACAATAAATAATTCATACATAAAATTGCTAGGAATATTTTGAATTTTTTGGTATAAATAAAAAGTTATAAAAATAAATTATTTCCTAAAATTTTCCGCAAAGCTCATAAAATTTTCTGTGTGTGCACGTGCATATGTATTTATACAACCACTGACCAGGCCTTATTTAACTGATCTTTAAATGACCAGGACACATGGAAAGAATGATTTTCATAAGGACTTTGTTCAAAATAGAAATGGAAATTTTGGACTGTGAAGACCGAAACAAATCCCAGCTCTATAAAGGAAAAAAAAAAAAAAAAAAAAGGCTCGACCCAGCCTGAGCTTCCAGGAAAAAGTTTAGAACAAGAAGAGTGGAGATTAGGTTTAGTCTGACCAGGGTTTCAAAAAACCTGTTATTTGAAAAAGCCCAATCCACTGGGCCCACTAATCTAAAACCAGAGCTTTTTTCGGGGTTTTCTGAAAAAACCTGGACTTTTTCGGGTTTTATAGAGTTTTTTTTAATATGCTTTAAATTTCTAATTTTCATGTATATAATAGCAAAATTTTCATGTATCAGTGAAACCTGGGGATATAAATTTGCATTAAGAATGAATTAACAAAATGTATATATTAAAAAATAAGTTAATTTAAAAGGTAGATTTGTGTCTGATATGACTAGTTTCTTGCATTAAGGATATATCAAGCTAGCTATAAATGGATTTTTTGAATTAACAAAGAAAGTTCAGAATGTTTGAAAAAATGTACTTAATACTAAATACAATTAGAAGTAATTACATAAATATATAAATCAAAATGACACTTTGCTTTACAAAAATTGATTACTAGTAATTTTATGTATGAAATTATCATTAATATACTGTATTAATACTAATGCTAAATCAGAATTAGTAAGTACTTTTAATTCTAATTAATAGAATAAACCAAATAATTTTACATAGCTACTTCAATAAATTAGGATTCCCAGGATATGTGGTATTTTGTTGCGAGTTTCAACTGCATAACATAGAATGGATTATATATATATTTTAATGGGAAAAAGTTTGTTTTTGTGTTATATAAAATATAAAGCTACAATTATTTCTTTTAAAATTTTTCATTGGGAGAATTAAGCCTTTTTTTCCCTTGTGGTGGGAAGATAAACTTTACGAGTGGTGCATTGTTATTAAGAGATATATCTTAATGTCAGTATTAAGATCTTAATAATGATATTAAGAAATTACCTTATGTAATTTAAAGTTGAAATTTTGAAAAACCCAGTTGGATTTTTGAGTTGGGCAAAATCATAACAACCCTGTTTTAAATTAAATATGCTAAATTTATATGTCTTCATTAATTTCAAATAAGAAATCAGTTAATTTTTTTCCCCTTCTTTACAGTTATTTTTTTGGGCACTTTATCAATGCTTAAATTCCTTTTAAACCTGGTTCTTTTGAAATTTATTTAAATTGGCATTTATCTTTGCATTGATACCTTAGATTAAATAATGATGCAGCTGTAAAATCATGAAAAAACCCATGATAGGTTTCTTCGGGCTGGTCCCATTTGGGCAAATCCTGAGTCTGACAGTCCTGAATGAAAATAGGTCCAAGTCGGATCTGCGGGCCAGCCCATACAAATCAGTTTAAAGTCCAGCACCGTCACTGAAGTTGGATGGGTGAATTTTTAAATTTCTGTACTTTCATAATATATTTGCAGCTTGTGTCTCATTTATCTTTTTTTATTCCAGTCTCAAATTCAAGCAGTGAGAGATGCTGCTGAAATGACTGTTTACGGCAGAGATGTTCCGAGACCAATAAAAAGTTTCCATGAAGGAAATTTTCCAGGTATTTGCAATTTTTTGTTTTTCAATTGAAAATGTTTTCAATACATTAATATGGTAGTATGGGGTCTAAGCATCATAATTTTTTCAACCAATTTTAGCATTGTGATGGGTATAATTGTATATTCAACTATGTGTGAGACCTTTGTTCTTAAGGCTGATTTCAGTCTTGAATATATTTTTGATGGCAGTAAATTCTACTTTATATACTGCAGTATTATCAAAAACTTAAAAAATCTCTTTTTATTGTTAAATATGTTTTTTTAGTTACATTGCAATAAAGGTTAAAATTCAATATTTGTATTAGTAGCCAGTGGCCAGTAGAGGCTGAATGTTTAGTAGCCACTCCTGTCAAGTTAGTGGCCACTAATTACTATCATAGATGCCACCAAGAAGAAAATATCGTATAAATTCTAATCAGAATATTAAATAGTTAATAATTATTTTATATGTTGTAAAGAAAACCATAACTTCATTCAAACTTAGATTTTTTCCCCATTTACAGATAATGAAAATGGGGATTTTTTTTTTTTTCGACCACTTGATGAATTTCGTAATATTTTTCGCTATTGGACAATGGACTTCGCAGTCTTTTGAAGAAATTTGCTGTTTTTTCGCAATTTTTAGACGAAATTTATCGTATCTTCACGATTTTTGTACAAAGTTTGTTTTTCTGCGTTTTGAATCTAAATTAGCTTTTTTTTTACGGAATTTGCATTTTTTCGCAATTTTTTGAGGAGATCTATCTTTTTGCAATCTTTTGACGATATCTGCTGTTTTTTCGTGATATTTTGATGAAATTAGCTTTTTTTGCAATTATTGACAAGGATTACACCGTTTTTTCGAGATTTTTTGACGAAATCTGCCATTTTTTCGCGATTTTTTTGATGAAATATTTCGTGATTTTGTTTTAAAAACCAAATCTACCGTTTTTTCGCGATCTTTTGACGAAATATGTCGATTTTCCGTGATCTTTTGACGTGATCTGCCATTTACCCGCGATCTTTTGATGAAATTAGCTTTTTTTTTTTTGCAATTACTGACAAGGATTACACCGTTTTTTCGAGATTTTTTGACGAAATCTGCCATTTTTTCGCGATTTTTTTGATGAAATATTTCGTTTTTTCGAGATTTTTTTAAAACCAAATCTACCGATTCTTCACGATTTTTTGACGAAATCAGTTTTTTTGCGATCTTTTGACGAAATATGCCGATTTTTCATGATCTTTTGACGAGATCTGCCGTTTTTCTGCAATCTTTTGATGAAATT
Source organism: Maratus speculifer (assembly GCA_964019185.1). NCBI lineage: Eukaryota > Metazoa > Arthropoda > Arachnida > Araneae > Salticidae > Maratus > Maratus speculifer. Next base: position 4,421,458 of record CAXHSM010001189.1, read on the forward strand.
AGCTTTTTTTTTTTTCTTGCAATTATTGATAAAGATTACCGTTTTTTCGAGATTTTTTGACGAAATCTGCCGTTTTTTCGTGATTCTTTGACGAAATATTCTGTTTGTTCGTGATTGTTTTTTTTTTTTTTTACCAAATTGCGTTTTTCGCGATTTTTTAACGAATTCTGCCGTTTTTTCGCGATTTTTTGGCGAAATATACAGATTTTTCGTGATCTTTTGAAGAAATCTGCCTTTTTTCGCGATCTTTTGGCGAAATAAGCAGATTTTTCGTGATTTTTTGACAAAATTGACCGATTTTTGCAATTTTTTTTGACGAAATCTGACGTTTTTTCGCGATCTTTTGACGAACACTGACGTTTTAACACGATTTTATAATGAAATCTAGCTTTTTCTTCGCGATATTTTGATGAAATTTGTCATATTTTCACCATTTCTCGATGAAATTTACTTTTATTCCGCGATTTTTTTACCGATATTTGTCGAAATATTTTGATTAAATTCGCATTTTTCCTCGATCCTTTGACGAAATTAGCGATTGTTTTTCGAACGATTGGCAAAATTGGTTATTTTCGGCGACTTTTTGTCAAAATTTGCGATATATTTTATGTCCTAATTTTCAGATTTATGACACTTTTTTCTTAATTTTCCGAAATGACTGATCGCCATTTTGGCGATCAGGTGCATAACATAAAGTCGCCAATTTTTTACATTTAGTCGCCCTGTGGCCGGTGGCGACCGAGAATTTTAACCTTTACATTGCAAGATAGTCTACTAGATAATTCGCATTCAGTTATATCTATTGGGTTAGCTACTTAGTAACTGTGGATTTTGTCAAGACATGGTAGTGCACCTAATCCCCCCCCCCTCTCTCTCTCTTTATATATATATATATATATATATATATATATATATATATATATATATATATATATATAGGGGAGGGAAAGGGGGGGTTAGTGTGGAGAGAAAAATTTAATTTTATAAAATTCTATGATGAATTTTATGATCTGTTTAATTTTAATAAATTTCTATTACCGTTGTAGGGGTTAGTGTGGACAAAACCAAAATATGTTGGGGGCTAGTGTGGACAGGTATTTTTTCAAATATTCCTTATTATCTAAATTTCTTAGTCTAAAGGGTTTATGGAGAAAGAAGTAACACCAACAATCACAAGTTGTGTATTTTTTTAAGTAACACCAACAATCACAAGTTGTGTTTTTTTTTTTTTTTTTTTTTTTGTTATATTATTTTTCATATCAAGAAGAGTAAAATGATGAGCTGGATCTTTTTCTGCAGAAATACAACATCATAGACACTAAAACTATTTACACTTTCCACTCTGCCTACAAAATATGCAATATTGCAACATCTAAGAGTTGCTGACAATGGGATTCATTTATAATAATGTAACAGTTGATATATCTCATGCTACTAACCAGCATAGAAAAAAAAATGTATATTCTATTTTAATGAATTAATATAAAATTAAGACTAAATTAATCCCCTAAAAATGCAAAATTGGTGAATTTAAACAAAGAAAAAAAAATTCAAATTTCTGCTTGAGAGGATTTGATAAATTTCAATACATATCCTTATTTATATGGAAAATAGTCTTATTTGATGTTTAATATAGTAATTACTTTTGTAAGTTAACATACTTTCTGTAAATCTATACATTATAATAAATTTAATTTAGTAGTAAAATACAAATTATACAGTACAATAAGCTGTCTACATTAATCCCCTAGTAGTGTGTCTACACTAACCCATGCTAACATTGTGAAGTTATTCTTCAGTTATACTCATTTAACCAATTTAATATCTTAATGAGGGTTATAGAAATAAAGAAGACAAGTCAAACTTGTCTTACAGCAACTTGTTTATTGAATTCTAAATTTAAATTCTTTGTCCTGCAAAAATGAAAAAGAAATCTTATTTTTAATTTTCATACATGAAATTAAACTTCTTGCAATTATTCAAAAACTTTTCAACCCTTTGCAACCAAATTTTTGCTTAGTATGGAGTTTATTGTTGTCAGTTTGTGTAAATTTTTTAGTAATTTTTTCTACATTATATAAATTGTTATTTTGAATGTCTACACTAACCCTAACCCCCCCTCTCCCCTATATATTTACACACACACACATACAGCGAAATCTCTTACAAAGGTCACTCCGAATATGTCATTTTTAGTATTATCGAATCTCTTCCGTAGAAATATTACACTAAATCTCCGAATGACAAACTGAACAATGGCCACCCCATGTCATTTCTTTTCATTTTTTCCCTTTTTATGTGATGTTTAAACACGTCTGGGGAATTTTACCCAGCCTTAATAAAATCATTTTAATACCAAAGTTTTTATCAAAAACAATATCATTTATTTAATCTAGATTTCTCTAGTTACAATTTAACTAAACAAAAAAAAAAAAATAAATAAATTCTGAGTTGAATTGATATTTTGTCATATGATCGATTTTGAATCTACACTTGTTGGGCATTCTAATGTTGACTACAACTGAGATTGTGAAGGTTTTTTTTTTTTTTTTGTGACACAACAATTTAACAGAATTTAACAATTTCATCCTGGACAGGTTAGTTTTCTCTGTTTTGACAAATCATGAATTTCAGGGTTTTTTTGTTTTTTTTTTCTGCAATTAATTGACAAATTTCCCAATATTTTTCAAGTGACTGATTTATTTTTTCTTTCCCCAGAAACTAATTTTGTTAAAAAAAAAAAAATCACATCCAAAATTGAAAAAGAGTTAAAATTGCATGTCAAGAAGAGATTCCAAGCATGTAAAATAAGTTTAAAAGGACAATAACTTGCCTTTACCTACTAAATTGGCTTAAAATCAACTTAAATTCTCTATAGTAATTTCAGGTAGTTTTGAAGCAACTTTATATGTAGCAAATTATTTTGACATATTTTTTCCCTAGATTATATTACTAGAGCCATTATGGAGCAAAAATTTGAAAAGCCTACTGCTATTCAGTCTCAAGTTTGGCCTGTTGCTTTGAGTGGGAGAGATTTGGTCGGCATTGCTCAAACAGGTTCTGGAAAGACACTATCTGTAAGTGGGTTTTATTTTTTTTATCCTCATTTTTTATGTGTATTTTTTTTATTGTTTGCTAATTCTCTTCTTCTTTTCAGTATATTTTACCAGCTATTGTCCATATCTATAACCAGAGTTGCCTTAAAAGGGGTTATGGTCCCATTGTAAGTAAATTTGATTTATAAATATTGTTGTTAGTCTAATTATAAGTAATCCCATAGCTGTTTTCTTTCCCAAATAGAAGCTACTGCACCATACCTGCTCACTGGTTTTCGCCATTGTACTCGTCTTGCAGTTTCTATTGCATTCAGCAGGATGCTGTATCCTGTCTACCTTTTTTTTTTTTCTCTTTTTTTTCTTTTTTTCCTTGCATGATAAAAATTGGCTGTTGATCTGAAAGAAGTTCTGACTTATTTGAATCTGACAATGAAATTTCTTTAAAGATCAAATATATGCTTCTTAAAAATGCCGTCATGAACAACGAAAAAAAAAATCTTTTTCTCATCAACATTCCCCCCCCCCCCATCTCTTTTTATGGAATGAACTGTTCTGCCCCTACTTTCAGTTTAAAAAAAAGCTTATTCCTTTTTATGATGAATTTTGCTTATAGTATATTTTATTACTGTTTTTTTTTCTAAAAAAAAAAAAAAAAAAAAAAAAAAAAGTGTTCAGTAAAGAAATTTGGTTATCCTGTTGACCAAAAAACTATCGCCAAAATATAGGATTAGATTCCAATAATGTTTGTGAATGTCAATCAGTGTCATTAAACACGATGCACATGCTTAAAACATAATTACGTCATTTTTAATTAATTTTTAATTTATCATTTTAATTAATTTATTTGTTTCTTCATTGTTTAAACTAAAAATTATGTCAGCATGTATAATTTAGTTATTAAATTGTTAAAATTTGTCGATGGAATACCAAGTAGTACCAGAAATTCTTATTCCATTCAACTATTTTCCTATGTTTGACCTTTTTATAAATTTCCTTTGTCAGGACTTAAAGTTTAGAAATGTGAAATGTTTTTATGTGTCAACATTTTAATATGCATATTTTAATAGGCTCTAGTACTAGCTCCAACACGAGAGTTAGCCCAGCAAATCCAAACAGTTTGCTGCAATTTTGGAAGTATGATGGACATCAGGAGTTGCTGCGTGTTTGGTGGAGCACCAAAAGGGCCACAGTTAAGGGATGTTGAAAGGGGTAAGTCCTTTTGTTTTTGAATTCTTAATAAAATTATTTGATTAATTTAACACAATCTTAGACCTGGAATTTTCAATGTCAGAATGGTCAAAATTTTCATTTATTTGAACTCATTTTCCTTTACTTTTTCACAGACGTCATTCCTTGAAGTAACTTTCTTTCATTTTTGTCAGAATTGTTCTGAACTGTTCTACTACTGAGTCCTAAGTGCTTTCCTTACCCAGAGAAAAATAAACTGCACAATCATTTGAGTGTTTGTGTTCATTATAATAATGCAGCCATCATCCGGGGGGGGGGGGGGGGGGCGGCTTGTTTTAAACAAATAGAAAAATTGGCTAAGAAATCAAATGTGATTCATTTCTTGAATGTTCGTTGGATTTCAAGTAATAAAATTATTGGGCAATTAATATAAACTTTAAAATGTGGTTGTTTTATACTATATCAAATCATTTTAATGAGATTCAAAATAAATGCATGTAAATACCATAATATTAATTCCTTTGTAACAGTATTCTTTAAAATGTTTTCTTCTCAAACTGTCCATAATTCGAACATTTTTTGTGGCCTCAAAGAGTTTGAATTAATGAGAGTAAACAGTAATTTTATTTCTGCATATACAGATTTTTAATGCTGTTGTTATTGGTGAGCAATCCTTAGCAAAAGCAAGTAATAAGTCCATGTTATTCTTGCTTGAATGTCTTTTCAAATACAGTCAAAATTTTGCTGGTGTAATGAATTATAGATGGTGTCCATCACTCACCCACTATGCTAGTTTTTAGCTCACAGGCTATCATAGCCTGAGAGCTTATGTGCCCGTCCGTTCTGTATGTATGTGCGTTTGTGCGTAACGCGATAACTCATGATAAAAATATCGGATCCACTTAAAATTTTGTATATAGGTATATCCTGATAAGGCGCTTCCCTGATTAGTTTTTGGAGTTCATTCGATATGTATAAGAGGGGGAACGGGAGCTCATGCCCCTCCCCTTAATGGATATAAATGGGTTTTTCATGCAGAATTAACAGTTTTTGTCCAAAATTTAGATATAGGATCATTCTGATGAGGCGATTCCGTGACTGTTATTATGTGTTCATTGAATAAGTATAAACAGAGGGAACGGGGAGCTCATGCCCCCCCCCCCCCCCTTAATTGATATAAATGGGATTTTCATGCAGAATTAAGTTTTCGTTCAAAATTTAGATATAGGATCATTCGGATGAGGCGATACTGTGGCTGTTATTAGGTGTTCATTGAATAAGTATAAACAGGGAGAACGGGGGGCTCATGCCCCTCCCCTTAATTGATATAAACGGGATTTTCATGCAGAATTAAGCTTTCGTTCAAAATTTAGATATAGGATCATTCTGATGAGGCGAGTCCGTGGCTGTTATTAGATGTTCATTGAATAAGTATAAACAGGGGGAACGGGGGTTTTAATGCCCCTCTCCTTAACTTGCATAAATGGATTTTTCAATCAGAATTGTCAGATTTCGTTCAAATCACTGAATAGTTTTGGAAGTTTAATGGTTAAGTATAAAAGAGGGGAATAACTCCTCTTAAATTATATAAATGCTAAATGGGTTTTTATTAAGAATTATCCAATTTGCTCTGAATTTTGGATATAGATTTTTTAATATGGTAAAGCATGTACTTGATAGTTTAGGAAGTTCAATGATTAAGTATAAAAAAGGTGGAAGGGGGAGAGCTGTTTCCCCTTCTTAATTTTTTTTTTTTTTTCGAACGGAATTAACGAAAATACAAGGCTGTAATGTACAATTGGTATACGTAGCCTGTGAGCTCAATGCCATCAGTTTAATTGGGCAATATTCTTTTTATTATATAAATGACTTCTTTAATGTTCAGAAGGCATTAATTTTCTTTCTCTTTTTAGGGGCTCATATTTGCATTGCTACTCCTGGTAGACTTATTGACTTTGTCCAAAATGGCAAAATTTGTTTAAGACGTTGCACATACCTTGCCCTCGATGAAGCCGATCGCATGTTGGACATGGGCTTTGAGCCACAGATAAGAAAAATCATTGAACAGATAAGAGTAAGTGTACAATTTAATTATGTATTTACAGCTGCAGAAAAATTTATTCACTTTTTGTCTGGGAATAGCTGACTGTTAACAATGGTTGAAAGTTTTGATGGGAAATAGCTAATGTCAATTTCCTAGTGTCTCATCACACTGATAACTTTATACAGAACTAATGATTCACTGAATATTTGGTATCTATTCGATATTCTGTCTTTGCTAAATTGAAAAAAGTAGAAAAGTTTTCATTGAATTGCCACCATTTGATTTGACTTTAGTCTCTTCTTGACAAACAGTATTAAAAGAAATTTGCATTTTGACAAAGAGCTTTTTATAAGTAAACTTTATATTTTAAAAAATCTGCTTTTATTTTAGAAGGACAATTATAAGACTACTAAAGTTTTTCTTCTCATTTTTTCATTATTTATGTTTTTGTTTTAACTCATAGAGACCATGAAATTTAAAATTCTATTAAAGTATCATAAATATTTTTCATAAACTCTTCATCAAAATATGTTTCTTTTTATTAAATATTATGTAAAATTGTTTAAAAAAATATTTTAATACCTTTAAGCTTTGAAATATAAAGTATTTGGGCAGCCAAATATTCGGCATTCGGCCAAAATCACCATTCGGTGCATCCCTAGACTTATACTTCTATCTTTATTTAATTCCATATTATATTTTAATCAACCATACTCTTCCAACTATTATGTCTTTAATTTTATTTACAATAGATATCTTTTATTTTTTACTTAAAAATAAAAATGGAAATAAATCTATTTTTTACTTATCATTATTAACACTTCCATTATATACTCAGAATTCTTTCCTCTTTTTGTTTTTCCATTGCACTAACATTATCGCCAGCAAAGATGTTTACCGTTGTTCGCAGCTCTCACTTCTAATCATACAGTATTTAATTCACATGCCATACTGTGGGATGCAAACAGGTGACAACAAATGGCTTAAGTGTCTCTTTCCTGGCTTTCTCTCCTATAATTGGACATTTCTTATTGGTCTTTCCCGAATCTCTTGTTTCGGATGTGATGTAACATAATTGAAGCAAAGCTGCGTAATGATATGCATCTATCATGAAACTTTTATTCACATAATAGTTACTAATTAATCACAAGGATGCCACTTTTCCGCCAGATGGTGGAATTCCGTCTTTTTTTAAGAATTTCTGATTTTTATTATGCGATCATAAAATAGAACAGCGATTTTCGTCAAAAAGTCGCAAAATAAAACACTTTGTCGAACGATCGAAAAATAAAACAGCTGTTTCTGCTGAATGAACATAAAATAAAGCAGCGGTTTTTGTCAAAAGGTCGCAAAATAAAATAGATTTTCGTCAGAAGATCACGAAATACAACAGCTATTTCCGTCAAAAGATTTCGAAATCAGCAGCAACTTTGTTACAGCAGCGACTTTTGTGAAATGATCATGAAATAAAAAATTATCTAGCCATCGTGAAATAAAACTAATTTTCATCAGATGATCAGAAATAAAGCAGCGATTTTTGTCAAATGATCGCAAAATAAATCTAGGATTTTCGTCAAACGATTGCGAATTTAAACAGCTATTTTCGTCTATAGATCACAAAATAATGCAACAATTTTTGTTAAACGATCACAAAATAAAACTATTTTTATCAAATGATCATGAACTAGCAAAAGCCATGCTTTGTTTGGATTTGCGAAGCATTATTTTATAAAACAGATATTTGAAAGTAACAATACTTTTTAATATTATTTTTGCATCTTTATTAAACCAAAACGTTATTTTATGTTTTGACGCATTTTAATTTTTATTTATGATGTAAGACTGGCATAATAAAATATTTTCGAAGCAAACTTTTACAAAATATTTTTAAATTTTCAACTGAAAGCTCTTTTAAAGATGTTTTTACAATTTCCAGTAGCCACTGGTGTCTTTTAAAGTTGTTTGAAATATGCATGTTTCCAATCTTTGTAATTAACATCAAATAATCTTTGATAGCTATTTTAGAATAATATATTTGAAGAAAGTTACTTCTTCAAAATCTTGTTTTCTGGAAAAACAATTGAAATCTGCTCTCGTTGATACTATGAATTTTTAACTGTAAGACTTTTTATTCTAATTTCTTCGTTTTTATACATGTTAGCGTATGAGAATTTTTGATATTGTAGAATTTTTCGTAAGGAAAATTTCTGTTGAATGCTTAATTTTGAAGGATTTTCACTCTCGACAACGTTACGTACATTTTTAAGCCAACTGGTGTCTATATATCCTCAATATCTACAACTGCTTCATCTAATGTTAAACCTTGGGATTTATGAATTATAACAGCAAAAGCTAACTGCAGAAGAAATTCTTTCCTTGAGCAATTTATGCTTCCATTTTTTCAGAATTTAATTATTGGGGGAATTGGTACGCACCAGTTCTTATAAGTAAAATTACTTTAGTATTCAAATTTATCCATGATTATTCGCAATATCTGGTCTGGTGGTTTGTGATTTTCTTTAATACATACAACAAAGTCTAAAGTCCCGTTCACTGAACATTTTTCGATCCACAAAGAAGAACGTAACATTACTTTAACCATTTCTTACTTTATCATTTGGATTTAAAGTCCATTGTCGTTTCTGAATCGGCCAACTTTGCTTTAGTACATTTATAAAGAGCTTGAATCGAGGCAACAACTTCAAGCAGTTCTTTTAATTTTTCATTTATATAAGAAATTTAACAATTAATTTTATTTGTTTACAACTTTTTTGTTGCCATTTTACAATATATATATATATATATATATATATATATATATATATATATATATATATATATATATAATAAAATTTTTTTTTAATGTTTAAGTGCCACCTGTGCAAACGATTTTGCTGAATGATGAAAACATATTTTATTTATTAAATTAATCATGATTCTATCTATAAATACTTGCTCCATGATTTATATATTTTTTTCTGAAAATATACGCGTTTCATTTTTTATTTATTTGCTAAAATGCGTCCTCATTGGAAATGCATGTAAAATAAATTTATTAAAATAATAATTTTTTTAACGTTTTACTGTAAAAAAAATTATATTGTGCAAATCTACAGATCATAATTTATTTTTGTGCTTAATTTGAAGTTAAAATATTGAATAGTTTTTTTGTAAAGCGTACGACAAAATGTAATTTGAGTGGCCTAGTAGACGATTCGCTTCGCTCATCCTAATTAAAACAGATTTTCGTCAAACGATCGTGAAATAAATCAGCTATGTTCATTATTTGATCACGAAATAAAACGGTGATTTTCGTTAAACGATTTCAAAATAAAATTAAGGCGATTTTCATCAATTGATCGTCAAATAAAACAAGTATTTTTGTCAAATGATCGCAAATTAATGCAGCAGTTTTAGTCTTTTGATTGCAAAATAAAACAATTTTCGTTAAACGATTGCGAAATAAGAGTGATTTTTGTTAAATGATTACAAAATAAGATACTTTTTTCAAACGGTCGAAGAGCAATTTTCATCAAACGATTGCGAAATAAAGTAGTGATTTCCGTCAAACAATCCGGTTTTAAAAAAACTACATATTTCCGTTATTTGCTTATTGAATAATCTTTAAATCTATTGCCAGTTTATAAAATTCCTCACTCAGCTCACTGCATCTATTGCTGTATTAGCTTAACTAATGTAAAATACTGTCTCATAAGTTTTTATGCGCAGCATATTTCAATTTCATAAATGCACATTTAGAAAATTTGTGTTAAAGGTTTAGAAAAAAAAGTGAGGATTTAAAAAAAAAAAAAAAATTGTTATAAATTAAATTCTTCATTCAGTTTATTATGAACAATATTATAAATAATATAGTTTACAAAGTTCACGCATAAATATTGCATAAAATGTCGTAAATTTTACTTCACCCGTAATTTCTTCTTTTTTGCTATTTTCTGAGTGGCATCCCTGTAATCAAGAACTGCAAGTCAGCCTTATGCTTTCTTGTGCTGTGTTAGCAAATGTGCAATTCTCTGCTAGTGTCAAATCCTGTGTTAGACTTTAATGTATCAAGTTTTATGAATATTTGTTTGTCCAGAAGCAGAATACTATAAATCATTTTAGCAAAAATGTCTCAATGTAATTTTATATTCAACACAATAAAAAAAATTTAATACATAAATACCGTGAAACTCTAAATTTTACTTCATGCATGATCTTTTTTTTTTTTTCCTCTTTCTTCTGGGTGACAGTTTTATATAACACCAACTTGTCCTTATCTATTAAATACAGCTTTTAATTGCAGTTTAAATTTTGCTGCTGCAATTTAAGACTTGAAACTTTGGCTAAAACAATTTCCAATTTGTCACTCTTGTAAATATCTTAAATTATTTTTAGATATTAACTGTTTTTTTAAATTCATTGAATTTGTGTTTTTGTTATACATTATAGAAAAACTATTTTTATTTTGAGTGTTTCTTCTACTTTCAGCCTGATCGTCAAACTCTTATGTTCAGTGCAACTTGGCCAAATGAAGTGAAAAAATTAGCAGAAGACTTTTTGCACGATTATATCCAGGTAAACATTGGAGCACTTAAATTGTCAGCCAACCATAACATAAGGCAAATTGTAGATGTTGTGGAAGAAGCTGAAAAGGATGTTAAGTAAGTGAAATATTTTTCCAATTCATTTTAAACATAGTTTTTAAAAATCTGAAATAACTACCGCATTTACTCATGTATAGGGTGCACGCGTGTATAAGGCGCACCCCTACTTTACGAGTAAAAATGGCGATTTCTTAAAATCTCGTATATAACGTGCACCATAAATTTGATATGCTAATGAAGAATGACCAAATGAATTTCAGTAAAAAAAAAAAGTCAAAACAAACAATACACTAGACCAGAAAACAAGACGAAAATGCATTTTTAGACTTTGGGCTGTAAGAGAATGACAGGAAATAGGAATGAGTGACAGTAAAGAGAATTGTTAATTAGCATTTAGATAATGTCATTAGCTCTGTTGTATAAAAAAAAACTGCAAGGAATGAAATAAATATGCAGTAATACTTCAATTAAGTAACATTTTCAGAGTTTTAATATCTTCTTTGAATAATTTCTTATTTCATATGTACATCGTTCAACTGCATCCAACAGTAAAAAATTATTCTGTGTATAAGGTGCATTTACAAGTTTTGCCCTAATTTTTTGGTAAAAAATGCGCCTTATACACGAGTAAATACGGTAAATATAATGGTATGGTATTATTTATTAATTAATTTAAAATGAGCTTCATATTTTAAATCACATTTATATTTATTTCAGATTTGTTAAAATTTGCTAATCTCATATCGCCAGATATGGGGTGATAAAAATAACTTTTAATGTAGTCATACAGAATATTATTTATCTAATCTATATATTTAAAAGACCAGGCTGTTTTTATAGTCATCAGCCCTAAGCTATCTACTGTGCCGATTTTCACTTTTTATGAAAGCTGTTCGTATGTAGATGTGCCCATTCTAGCTAATTTTTTTTTTTTTCCATTTTAATATTTTTGTAATTTTAAAAGCTTTTATGTGAAATTATTTTAAAACAATGGTAATTGATTTATACTTGTTGTAGAGATATGAAAAATATCCAGACACGTGCTTTTTGAATGTGTTTTTTAATTGCATGTTAAATTTCTATATAAAAAAAAATTTACCTGTGTAATTCATATTTACTCTGACGTCACAAGAATATTGGGATTGTTTCATCTTTATGCATTTTAATTTTATTGATGCCATTTTCTTTTCATTACAATAAAATAGGAAACATGTTTTTATTTTAATGCGTGCCAGTTAAGCATAAAAATACTTATATAAAGTATGTGTGAAAAGTTTGTTCTAGTAATAGTGGTTTCATGCTTAGTTTTAAATGTATTTTTACATTGACCACATGTAAAGAGAAAAATTAATCTGATGGTATCGAGATGACGTAATTTACACTGATTTTTCATTTCTGGATTATGAAAAATGTAATTGAAGACTTTGATTATTTCATTTTGATTGCATATTTTCTTTCTTAAAAAAATTAATTATAGGTAAGATCTATTATTTTAATAAAAAATTAAAAAAAGTAAAGAATTTCATGGAAATTAAAATTAATAAATTGATTTACCCCCCCCCCCCCCAAAAAAAAAAAAAAAAAAAAAAAAAAAAAACTTGATGTAAGGCTTTATATTTTGTAGGAATAATTTTTATAGGTTTATTGTAAATTCATTTAAGAGTTTATTATCAATAGTCTCATTTCTTTCATTATAAAATTCTCTGTTGTCAAATAATAAGTCTACTTTTCAACGGCAGCCAAAATCAAATTTCAATTTTGAGAAATGTATAATGATGGTGGCAAGGAACAGCGCTGTTGCTTTCACTTTTATCACTCTTACATTACTTCTAAATCTAAATACTATACAATTTCATTTGTTACATAATAAAACAGGATAAAAATTAACTTTACAATGAAATATATTTGAAAATGGACTTTCAATTTAACGATATTTAATATTAATTTGAAGCATGAATTATTTTTCAAATCTATTTTAACCAATTTATAGAATAATGTAAAAAAATATAGGATGGATTATAAAATTAGATTATCCGTATACATCATTTTGTCACTAAATTGAAATCTGCTAACCAAAAAGACAGATATTCATTTTATGTTGAAAATAAAATTAATATCATGTCAAATTGCTGGAAATATGTTTTAAATCGGATTATACCAATTATGTTTCATTATTTTTTAAGGATATGTTACTTTATAAAAAAGAAAGTATTCCTCGTATGTAGATATGGAGTATCTATCCATCCTGTTCATCGAAAAGAAAAGAGAAACCATGCAAATAAATTATCAGTCGAAAACATTAAAATTCTGTTTCATCTGCAAATTGTCCTAATATTATTGAAAAATACCTTCTCCATTTTTACTTAAAATTTAATTAGCTTAAAACAATGGATCCTTTTCAAAAGAAATGAATTGAAACTAAGAATGATTTATGAGGGCATTTATAAACTTTTTTTAACGTCTAATTGCGATGGGTTCCATCTTGTTATTTGATAAATTTGAAACAATTCTTTTAATAGTTTTATAATTCAGGTTAAACTATTAAAAAGTACAAAAGTATTAAAATTAATAAATTTCATTTAATATATTAAAAAATGAAATTTTAAAACAAAAAAAAATAAATTTTTAATTGTATTGTAGAATTTCTATAAGATTTATAGTAGTTCTTTATAAGAAAGAGATACTTAAAAATTTTACAAAACTTCTAAGAATTCTGTAGAGACATTTTCTTTGGAAAAAATATTCTATAGAACTCTTTAAGAAAACTAAAGAAATAGTATTTTATAGAAAAAAAATTTATACAAATTTATGAATGCTTATAATTGATGAAAAGAGCTACTAGTCAATTTCATCTAAAACTAGAAAATTAGTGTTTTTGTGTGATACTTGTACAATTATGCACTCTATTAATAAACCAGAATTAATTTTAATGAAATAAAACCTTTATTTCAAAATATCTAGTTCAATCAGTGATGGCAATTATGAGATAAAAGGCAGGCGTCAAATGACGACTACTACTGTAAAATTTTTAGTTTGCAGTTCCTAAAATTCCTTTTTAGCATTACTTTAATACTGTATGTTATTTAGGAATAATTCTAAGTTACAAGAAAAAAAAATCTGAGTTAAACAGCAAATTTTCTGAAGGGTTACAATAAAGGCGGGGGAGGGGAGGGGTGACCCACTCCTGGTACTAGTTTTTTCTGAACCCCTTTGACAAAATTTGCTTTTTTTTTTATTTGTTGACGAAATTGCTATTTTTTCCATGATCTTTTGAGGAAACTTGCCATTTTTCATGATATTTTGCTGTGTTTTTTCAGATTTTTTGACAAAAATGCCGTTTTTTTTTTTTTTAAATTATTTTATTTTTATTTTTTTATTTAATTTGGCCAAAATTTGCCATTTTTCCACGAAAAGTTTTTTTTTACGCAGTCGATTTTTCTTAGAAATTTGCAATTTATTTTATGCCCAAATTTTCAGATTTTGACCAAATTTTGCAGTTTTCGGAAATGATAACCTTAATTTTTCAGAAAATTTAGATCATCCTTGATGCTACTGTTTAGAAGAGCATAAATATGTATTTTTATTTAAAGTTACGGAAGTAAATAATTGCTATAATTATTAAATCGGCATTTTTTAATGTGAATGATTGACAAAATTGATTTTTTTGTGACTGTTTTCTGAACTTTTTTCGAAATTCAGATATTTTTTGTTATAATTTTTAGAGCATACCACTTTTAATTTCTGGAATTGAATGCCTAATAAATATATTTTTTAAAAAGTAAGGCGTCAAATTTGACGACTAACGACTGCTAATTTCGAACACGGAGTTCGATAAAATATGGGCATTGCCACATAAGCATAGCCTTTGTGCACAAAAGTTGATATTTTTTGACAATTGGTTGATTCTCTTTTTTTCCTGTTAGTGATTTTGTGACTGATTGCTAGTTCACTAGGGTTATTTAGCAAACTTCTATAATTTCAAGAAATCTTCATTTGAAAGCTGTAAGGAGAGCAATTTTTGCATCTAGTAAGTTTTTAGAGAGTTTGTGGATGCTAAGAACTTCTGTCTGAGATAATCTGTCTTGAAGAGATTTTTGCCTTGTAGTAAATACACTTTATATATGTAAATAGCAATTTTACTACAAAGATCTTTTTATTTATTTATTTTTTTAATTTTAAGGTAGCAATTTTTGCAATAATGCAAAGCATAGGCATTTTCTAGCCCATTTCTATTAAATACTCGAAAAAACAGCTTGCCTTGGAAATATAATTCTATAGAAAATCAGTTCAATCTTGTACCAATAAAAGGGATTTAAAAGTGGAATTTACAATCATGATTTGGGACTGAAAAAAAAAAAAAAAATGATGTTTTTGTGTGATTTAGCTTTTTATTTAATGTGTCTGGCATGTGTGACACTTAAAGTGGAAAATTTTAAAAATGCAACTAATGAAGTCTGAGAAATTTTTTCTCCTGTATGAGTACGCAATTATACTTGGAAATGTTGAAAAGCTACAAGCATCGACATCTAAGTTCAATGTCAGTAATTCACTCGTTCAATGGATATTCCTTAATGCATTCTGCCTGTCGACTTATGTATAGAGCTGATAAACATGGGAGAAAGTAAAGAATATTTATTTTTGAGAAAGAAAAAAATTTATTTTTTTTGTTCTCTTTTGTAAGTTTAATTTCTATCTACTTTAACTAATTTTTGGTAAAGTTCATCATTTTGTATGTTTCTTTTATTAATGTGAAACATTTCTTCATTTCAGGTTAATTGAACTCATAGGACAAATAATGAGTAGTGACACTGAAAATAAGGTAAAGATTTCTTGATATTTTTTAACAATAACTTTTTTGAATCACTTTCTGATGTACCGTATTTTCGGGCGTAAGCGCCGCGGCGCATACGAGTTTAAAAGTTAAAATTACGGTTACTGCGGCGCTTCTGCCGGGGCGGCGGATACGATATATATTTTTTCCCTTGCAGTGATATTCATCACAGAGGTGTTCTGATTGGAATTTTTCTGAAAATTGTGAAAAGTCAATCATCAGGAAGAAAATGCAAAGCATAAAAAATATCGCGAATTTCGACAAATGATAGCCTAATTTCTGTCAATCATTCGCAGAAAAAGCAAGAATTTTATCAAAGGATCGGGAGAAAAAAACACGACTTTTATCAAAGGTTTGCGGGAAAGGAATGAATTCGCCGAAGTATCGCTAAAAAAACCACATTTCGACGAAAGATTGCAGTAAAAACGTGAAATATGTCAAAAAATCTCTAAAAAACACAAATTATGTCAAAAGATCGAGGAAAAATCGTTAATTTCTCAAAGGTTCGCCAAAAAGAACGCCCAAAAGAATTGTAAAAAAAATTGTTAGAAAAAAAGCAAATATGTGGTATCTATAAATAAACGGCAAAAAAACGAAAAAAACGTAAATTCAGGCGAAAAAACGCAGAAAAAAGAAGAAAATTGAAAAAAGAGCATGAAATCTATTAAAAAATCTCAAAAAAACGAACATTTCATCAAAGATTCACGATTCATTCATCATGATTCATACCGTTCTCAAAGGCGAATGAGAACGGTGTGAATCATGATGAAATGAATGGATCATGAATCTTTGATGAAATGTGTGTTTTTTCGAGATTTTTTTAATAAATTTCATTTTTTTTATGCTTTTCTACAAACTTCTCCTTTTTGTCTGCGCTTTTTCGACCGAATTTACGTTTTTTTTTAAAAAAAAAAAACGCAATTTTTTCACGTATTGCTTCAAGTATCAAAATTCATGATTCATTTGTCATTCAAATATCCCTAATGCCTCACATTGACGAACCACCTCTAGACTGGACGATGCTGGTTGATATGCAACTAGGCCATCCAGAACAAACTTACATTGTTCCATTCAAATATTCATAATTCATTCAATTCATCATGATTCATCACTTGCTCATCCCCATAAAAAACGCAAATTTTTTCAAGTATCGCGAAAAAACTGCAAATTCGTCAAATATCGCGATAAAACCCTGCAAATTTCGTCAAATATCGCGATAAAACCTTGCAAATTTTGTCAAATATCGCGATAAAACCCTGCAAACCTCGTTACAAACTATAAAAAACGTATTAAAAACCGCGAAAAAAAGGCTGCACAAATTCAAATTTAGTTTTATCATAAAAAATATACTAAATTTAAAATTGGATTTATATTACAAATGTTAAAAAAACGCGTAAAAACACTAAATATAACGCAATTTTTAACATTTTGATGTATTTTCGTAAGTGCGGCGCATACGGCGGTGCGGCGCTTCTGATGAATATTTGTTTTATTTTAATGCATTTTCGGAGGTGCGGCGCTTACGATGGGTGCGGCCCATACGCCCGAAAATACGGTACTATGAATTCTAAGAGTTATGTATGCAAAAAAAGTTCTTGAGTTGGAGGCTGATTTATTGAACTCCTCTATTTGTAACTAAAATTTCTTCATCTGTATTAGAATTTTGTATGTTTGAATTAACATACATGAAGAATGATAATATATGCTATTTACAGAACTTTAGATAAGAGTTTGAAAGATTTGTGGAATTTCAATAATTTTATCAGCTAGCACAATATAACACACAGATGGAAATTGTGAGAATATTTAAATGAATTAAGTTTTTTTTTTCTATGCATTACTCTCGTAATTTTATTTAATTGTATCCCCCAGAAGCAGAATTTTCTGTGTCGGTCTACAGCATACTCAATAGTGACCTACCAAAGTTAATTGGGGGGTTTTACTTTTATCTAGGGAGAAACCCATGCACAATATGAGTTATGTCTACCATTGTGCATATGTACTACACTACGATTCTTTGGTCATTTTGCAGTATGTAATGCTACCAATAAAGATCTCTCTTGAGTGATGCATTCAGAGAATCTTAAAGCTATATTGTGAAAATATTCTTCTAATTGTTGATATAATATAGATACCAGAAAAATTATTTTGTATCAAAAAGTTTTCTCTTGTATGCATTTTTGTAATATTTGTTACTTTTCTAACTGTAGACTATTGTATTTGCCGAAAAAAAGAAGAGAGTTGATGAACTTACACGTTACTTGAGGAGACAAGGGTAACTAGTCTTTAATTTTTCTTTCTTTTTACCTTTTTTTTTTTTTTTGTATTGCTTAAGTTTGTGTTTATTGCTATTTTTGTCTTTCTTTAGATTTCCTGCAATGGGTATCCATGGCAATAAGTCGCAGCAAGAGAGAGATTGGGTGTTAAATGGTAAGTTTATTTTATTCTTAAAGGTGTGCAATACTTCCAATGGTAATATTTTCAATTTTGATTGATCTCAGCTTTAATATATATAATTTTCATCCTCTCCACTCTCCTTAAAATTTTTTTTACATTTCCTCCTTTCTCTTCTTTCCATTCCAAGTATTAAGTTTTTTTGCTCTAATACTTTATTATTACTATCAATAGAAAATAATTTTTATTCCAATCTCTTATAATAAATTAGCACTATTATTACTTCCATTGCTTGCACAATGTTTTTATAACTTGTATATCATTGTATTATGCACTCTTCTTAAGTTAAATTTGTTTTGTATCTGTTAAAACTGAATAAGAAAATTTTTTTAGCATGTTTTTCCCTGCTAAATAGTTTATGTAAATCATATAGTTCAAATTTATTGACTTATTTTTAGTTATAATTTAAAAATAATATTGCAATAATTTTTACTTTTAGAATTTAGAAATGGAAAGTCTCCAATCTTAGTCGCTACTGATGTTGCTGCCAGAGGACTGGGTATAATATTTTAAATATTTATAAGAATCTAGCAATAATATGCTAATTTTTTAAAAAGCTGTTGGATATAGAAATAGAAAGTGGGAAAAACTTGATTATATCAGTGATGCTGCATGACTTTACTGGACCTACAGCCTAGCCATACAATCCCCTTCCCTCCTCCCATTTGTGCTTATTAGATATTCAAGCTAGCATTTTTGAGCTATATGAATCCTTTCCTTCTCCAAGCACATATTTGTTTCGCCAAAGTACTATTTTCAATAACTAATACATCTGTAAATGTTCATTAGTTCGGAGAAACATTGCTAGAGATTTAAGAGATTTGTTCATTTAACAAAACCCATTTTTCTCATTCGTCTGTATCTGTCTGTTACAAAATTCTTTCTCAAAAACTGTAACTTAGATGCTTTGCATACATAAAGCTGAACATAAAATTTCTAATTAGTCTTGTATTGATTTAATGACATACGACCATTTTTGTCATTTAGATTTTTAAGAGACAGCCATAAGTTTATTCAAGTTAGTTTGAAAAATTTTCAAAGGATTTCATTTTTAAAAAATTCAACTTTGCAGAAATTTTGCTTATTTTAAAGTGTAATTTCAAAATTTTAAATATTTATTTCATTTCTTTATCAAATAAATTAGAACTTTAGTTTTGCAATTTTAAGTGTTTTTTCTTTTAAATTATAGAAACATTAAATTTTTTTCAGAAATCCAAACATATGTTACAATTATCTGAAAAGTAGTGAGTTTTTAATAATTACAAATTTACTTGGATTTATTAATTCATGTATAATTTATTTATATACATTATATATATCCTACTGTACAAAAATGCATCCTGCGATGGGCCAATACTTAATGAGGGTGGCTACAGATTCTGAAAATCAGGGAATCAGGGAAAAATCAGCAAAATTTATTGGAATTTGTGCAGATGGAATTTGTGCATTTTTCGTGATCTTTTGACTAAATTCTTGCTTTTTGTGAACTTCATGACATTTGCATTTTTTTATGCAAGTCTTCGATGAATTTTCCATTTTTTATGTGATCTTTAAGACTAATTTTTACTCTTTTTCACGATCTTTTGACTAAATTTGCCTTTTTTTCCATGAAACTTGGAAGAAATAAGTTTTTTTATAAGATCTTCCGACAAAATTTCGTGTTTTTCCTGCGATACTTTGTTGAAATTCATGTTATTTCAAGCAATCCTTTGACAAAATTAGCATTTTTTTAAAATCTGATGCCTGTAACAATATAACTTTTGTTGGATACCTGTAATAATTAGGGTTAAATCGTAATACTTGACACCTCTGCTAATTAAATGCTTTACAATTTTTATTTTTTCCTCCCAAAAAAGATATTTGCAAGCTGGATAAGTGTGTTATACGAGATAGCAGCATACTTAAAAAATGAAAGATACAGGGCTCAGCACAGGTCACTATTTTTCGCATTGGTCACTTTTTGTTACTATTTTTGATCTCAAGTCACTTTTTCCACTATTTTCGGAAAAAACTTCTAAAATCTCCGAGCGATGAAAAATATTTTGCAACAAAATGGCGGCGAATCGGTTCTTGCAACAGATTCGCTGTTTTTGCACATCCATTTTGTTGCAAAATCTTCTTCCGTCTCCTGCTAAAAGGAAGAACCAATGCTTCTTGTCTACTTTCATCCTAAATGAGACTGTTCCCATATGGGATTGCACGTGATTTCAGTGGCGTAGCTAAAGTGGATGACACCCCCAGCCATCATGGTGTCATCCCCCTTCCGATCCTTCATATTTATTTTCAATCACAATTCTATATTATAAAAAATGATATACAA
Source organism: Maratus speculifer (assembly GCA_964019185.1). Classification (NCBI taxonomy): domain Eukaryota; kingdom Metazoa; phylum Arthropoda; class Arachnida; order Araneae; family Salticidae; genus Maratus; species Maratus speculifer. The sequence goes on from CAXHSM010001189.1 coordinate 4,441,955, forward strand.
TTCTTTATTTACTTTTTGCCCTCCTGCATAAAAAACCACAGTAGCTACTCACCACTCAAGCTATATGGCAAGTTTTCAGCTACCAACTTTAATCTTTAAGTCGGAGTTCAATTTAATCTAGAATCTGATTGGCAAAGATCTAGTCAATCAAGTGTTCGAATAAGTATATTGAAGTTATGGTACTGATAAGTTAGGGAAGGGATCAACTTTAATTTCTGATCAACTAAATAGAAAAAATTGAATAAGAGGAAACTTGCTAAGTCGCTCTATTGAATAACAAGTAACATAACAAATCATTTTAAGCAATTGAATAATATTATGCATGACAGGAGTTATGATTTAAGGAGCTCCGAAAGAACTTGGTTTGCAGTTAGATCTCACTTCTTTTATTAGCGAAACCTTTAACGAACTTGGCATTTTTTCACATTCATGTTTTTGATAGGATATCATTATTTTTTGTCAAATCACTTCTTTTATGAGCGAAACCTTTAACGAACTTGGCATTTTTTCACATTCATGTTTTTGATAGGATTGTATATTATCATTTCCAGAAAAAAAAATTGTCATAAATCTGAAAATTTGGCCTGCCTTTCCAAACTTGGTCAACTGGCAATGCTTTTGTTATCAAGTCCTGCTAGCTCAGCATCAATTGAGAGGGTATTTTGTAACTTTGGCTTCAGACACTCTAAACTCATAAACCATTTGGGTGTAAATAAATGTGCTAAATTGGTTAAGTGCTATAGGATGCTGTGGGGTAAAATTGATCCAGATTATCAACTATACAAAATCTTCTTCTGTTTGAACATTCTAAAAAACCATGTTTTATTGCAATTAAAGTAATTTAATTTTTTTGTAATTATTAAATTACAGTACAATTAATTAAAAAAAATTACTCTGTTTCTCGCTTGTTCTTAAAATGTTTAAAGTGCATTACACGTTTGTGACGGTTTAAGCCAGTTTTTGACGGTTTAAACCAGTTTTTGACACTTGTCTTGTCAAAAACCAGTTTCTGACGTCAGAAACCCAACCCTGACCCCTTATAGGTTGACACCCGGGGCAGACCGCCCCCTGCTAGCTACGCCACTGTGTGATTTGTTACTTATCAAGTGTGTATCAAGAAATTGTATTTGAAAAAATACTCGAGGCATTGGATGAAATGCAACTTCCACGAAAATATTTATTGATGTTGGAGAATGACGGACCTTACTTCAATAAAAAAGATCATAAACTAATGAATGAAGAAATTAAAGTTGTTGCGGAACGAAATCTTGTCAATATTGGGACATGTAATATACACATTGTACATAATGCTTTTTTGAAAGGTTTGTCTATGTTAGGGGGGAAGACACATGTGAACTGAATCTATTATTACTCAAGCAATTTTTCTAAAATTATACAGGGTGTATCTAAACTACTGGGCAAAACTTTAAGGGGTGATAGTTCACATCAAGACAAATAATATTACATGGGAAACTAAGGGTCCCAAACATCTTCCGAAAGAGATTGGTGCCATCAAAATTTAGGGTCCAAAATTTGAAATGATTATAAAAATCTGAAAAATTGGTCGATTCGTTTGCGGTCTTCATAAAAACTATTCTTTATGTCAGTATTGTCTTGAAAATAAATTATAAAGATAAATTTAAAAAAATGCCGATAGAGGGCACTTTAGACTTTGGAGTAACGAACAACTATTTTTTACCGTTATTTTTTTGCATCTCATTAATTTTTTTTAGAAGTTTAGACATAAACTTAAATTTTGAGTTCAAAATATGTGGTTAAGTAGCGCAAACTGAACTGTGTTCAATGGGAGTGGATAGGTTCAAATTTCAAATGATTATAAAAAACAGAATAATTTGTCAATTGATTTGTGGTTTTCACTAAAACTATTCTTTATGTCAGTATTCTCTTGAAAATAAATTATAAACATAAATTTAAAAAAATGTCGATAGAGGGTGTTTTAGATTTTGGAGTAACGTACAACTATTTTTACCATTATTTTTTGCATCTCATTAAATGGTTTTGTAAACTTAGTTTTAAACTTAAATTTTTAGCTCAAAAACTGAATAGTTGGGAGTGGTTAAGTAGCACAAACTTAACTGTGTTCAGAGGGTTTAAATTTCAAATGATTATAAAAAACGAAAAAATTGGTCCGATTCGTTTCCAGTTTTTTCTAAAACCATTCTTTGTCAGATTTCCTAGAAAATAAATTTCAAAAAATTAGAGGGTGCCTTAGAGTAACCACCAACTATTTTTTTTTTAATGTAAATAAATGTTTTAAAAGCTTAGACTTAAATTTTGTGCTCAAAATCTGAATCGTTGTGAGTAATTAAGCAGCGAAAAATTGAACTGTGTTCGTAGGGTGGGCAGGGTAAAATTTCAATTCCTGAACACAGTTCAGTTTGCGCTTCTTAACCCCTCCCAACGATTCAGAATTTGAGCTCAATATTTAAGTCTAAGCTTTTGCAAGCATTCAAGTAGATACAAAAAATAACAGTTGTTGTTGGTTAATCTAAAATTTAAGGCGCCCTCTATTGGCATTTTTTGAAATTTATATTCATAATTTATTTTCAAGACAATACTGACATAAAGAATAGTTTTTGTGAAAACCGCAAACGAATCGACCAATTTTTCCGTTTTTTATAATCATTTCAATTTTTGGTACCTAAACTTTGATGGTGCCTATCACCTTCGGAAGACATTTGGGACCCTTAGTTTCCCATTTAATATTTGTCTTGATGTGTACTATCACCCCTTAAAGTTTTGCCCAGTAGTTTAGATACACCCTGTATTTTATTCAGGCATTGGAGTAGGCAGCATTTTTTTCTGGAATGGGCCTAAGATGTGCCAAACTGATTTTTAGATCACATACATTTAATTTTTATTGAATCAATTTTATTCTGGGGAGGGTCTAACCCACCCATACTAGCTACGCGCATGTATTCAGGTCTTTTCTAATGAATAATTTTTCTTTAAAATTCCCTAATGGCCACAATGGTAAGTTGCTGTCTAATTAAATTTATTTACATAGTTATAAGGTACCCTGGGGTAATAACGCCAGGCGGGGTAATAACGCCAAGTGCTTATATTTTGCATAATTATGAAATAATCAGGTAAATGATACCCATGTGCTCTGCGCAGAAGGGTTTTGAGTCATATAAATCGCAAAAGACAGCTTCAAGTTAATTTGTTTCATTTTTAGGTCTTATTGTTTTTACAAACAACTAAAATTAATGCTTGATCTAAAATTTGCGAGATACGTTTTGTGATGTGAAAACTATCTTTTTATCCGGAAATACTCTGTTAATTACATAAATTTGTAGTGCATTTCATGTACTTTTAAAATGTTGAAGATTTTGGATATCTTCTTGAGATAATTTGTAATTGAAAATGTACTGCGCAATAACTATACCGGGGTAATAACGCCAATCCTTGACTTTAATACCCCGATTGATTCCCAACAGTGTCCGAGCTATATCCTAAATACTGATTCAAATAAACACAGTTAAAACTGTGCAGTGTTTCTCATATTTCTATTTAAGCGGTCCTTTTTAAGCAAAAAGAAGCTTACTGTCTGATATTCTTTTGCCTCACCCCCCCCCCCCCTCCCACACCACACCTTTATTTTTCTTACATTTTCACAAAAAATTGAACATTTCCAATAGCTTAGAATGCAATTTGTCAATTTCTAAGTTTGTAGAGTTTGTATTTTTAAAATTGGGCTATCTACATGCAATTATTCCCATCTTATTTCATAGTTTTGTTTGCATGGCGTTATTACCCATATAGGTGGGTAATAACGCCAAATAGCATTGGTCAAGAAAAAACGCCATTACATTTCATGAATACATATCTGTTAAATCATTTTATTTTATATAGATAGTCAATGAGTTGCTGTATCAGATCCTATGTTTGTTTGAAAAATACAATCTAAAACTAAGCCGTGACAATTGGTAGAACCTTAACGTGGCGTTATTACCCCAGGGTACCTTATATGCAGTATTTTTATATCATAGTTGATTGATTTAGGTGATAAAAGTCCCTCTTACATTTGACAAGTGAGACAGTCTTTAACATGTACAATTCTCAATTTATTTTTGTTTTGCTAATTTTTTGAAATCTACTATGAATGCCACTGATATTTTTAAAATAAATGAATTTTTTACTGCTTTCACATACTTCAAAATTCCTCTCCCCCCCCCCCAAAAAAAAATGCTTCATATGCAGTTTTTTTTTTTTTTTTAAGTAAATCAATATTTAAAGGGTTCAAATACATTTAAAAAATTTGTCAGGCATCATTTATACTGTATTTAATTATCAAAATTGTTTGTTTAGTCACTATTTGGTCACTTTTTTTTTAAGGAACTTCAGTCACTATTTTCACTATTTTTGAGGCTACAAGTTGCGCTGAGCCCTGAAGATACCATATATGTTCTTTAATAATAAAAATCGGGGAAATCTGATGTAGAAAATCTGGTAACTTTTTTTCATCATTTCTGTAGCCACCCTGTTAATATACCACATATTAACTGGCACTCAATTTTAGAATCTTTATTTTGCAGTCATTGCATGGAACACGGTGGTAGGCAAATTCTTTTAGAATTTCCCATTCTAATCTCACATAAACGACATCCTTTAAGCACATCTATCATTTACATATGACACAATTCTACTAGACTACGGTTTGAATTTAATACCAAAGTGATATGTTGTCGTAGAAAAACAGAATGATGATCTTATAAGAATAGCTTCACCATATTAAAGACTTGGACTCTGCCAAGTGGCAAAGTTCTGTTTAGCACATGGAAAAAAAAAAAAAAAATTTTTGCTTCTTAAATCTTAGAGTGTGTATTAATATGGAACATATTGATACATATGGCAACATTTTGCCTTGCTAACTACTTTACTAGAAAACACAGCTTTATCCAATACAACAGTTTACAACTGGCAAAAAAGAAAAAGTTCTCAGTCGAATCTGAATAAATTGCACAATAAACCCGTACAAATTTTGCAGGGAATTGAGTAATGGAATGATATTTTAGAATATAAATAAAAGGTATTATAAAACAGATAAAAGAATGAAATTAATGGGGTTTTAGAGAAAATATTGCTTTAACAGATTGTTTTTTAGTATAAATTAAAAAAAGCATTGATTTAAAGATATGAGATTAAAATATAATAAATATGTTGATAAATTATTAAAAGGCAGGAAAAATTTAGATATAAGAATTTGGAAATAATTAATGGCAAAAAGTTTATTACATATGCACACATATATATTTAAGTTGTAATTAAGAAATTTAGCATTGATAACAATAAACACATATTTAAATGGTATGATAATGTATATTTGGTTGTGCATACATTTTCATTGTCATGTGCCATTTATCTCTTTTGCCTGAATATACACAGCTGCCCAGAAAATTTGTTTTTGTTAGTAAATAAAAAGTTGTAGAAAAAAAAATTCAAATGTTTTTCTTTTAGAAGGAAAGTGCATTGTTTCCTCATCCTTGTTTTACAGCATTGCTGATATATTTCTTTTTTCAGTTCTACTAGCAGTGATCATAATTTTTTAACACTAAAGTAAAAATAAATAAAGCTCTAGCTTTTTAATTGAAGAAATAGTTTTGAGTATTTATTGTAATTCAAAACTTTAAGGTACTGAAATCCAATGTCTTTTGAAAATACATAATCTTAGTATCCTGTGCTCTTGTTACTTTCTGAATGAACTTTTGATGGCTTATATTATGAATACTAAGCTCCATACATAACAGGAGTTCTCAGTGCACAGCCAGAATCTTGTATAGGCTTTAAAAAAAAAAAAAAAAAAAAAAAAAAAAAAAAAAAAAAATCTTATTTACTATATCCTAATTTCTGCTTCCCTGATTAAGCTATACTTATCAAATTAATATATGATTTGCTAATCATGTAAAGAAATGCAATAAACAGCTTTTTTTTGGGGGGGGGGGTAGCGGGGCATGAATACAAATTAAAATTAGTCACTCTATGCTTCTTCAATGACTGTTGGAGATCTTGTTGGAAAATAGAAAGACAGATCTCCTGTTGTATATAGAGCTCAGTGATTGACATGAGTGCAAGACCTTCATTTTTTGAATTGATTTCAATCAATGAAATATTTGTAGTAAATTATGCTTTATGTAGTATAATAATAATAGCTACTTCACAAAAGCTTTAACTTTTTTGTTGTAAATTTTTTTTTAACTATATACTTTGATACTTTAACTTTGATAATGAACTTGCATCTCTTTTTATTTTAAAAGTTGATTTATTGATTCCTAATTGATTTGTACTTTTTTTTTCTTTTTTCAGAGGCACATGGATAATAAAAGTGCCTATGTTATGCATTTGAGTTGTTTACTTTCTGGAAACCTTAAAGCTGTCAAGAATGATTCTTGACTCCTTACTATGACCCCATTTGTGTATTTCCTCTAAGCCAAGTCCACTACTGTTTCCTGTTCTAAAAATTATATTGACAAGTTTAGTCTTTGTGTATAACTTTCTTGTCGACTTTTTAAGGTGTTAATCAGTGATGTCCTGAATTTTCCTTGCTAATATTGTTAAACCTATGGAGAATTTTTTAATACCTACTCGCGAAAATAATATTGTTGACTTCTTTTTGTCTTCTTCATAAAGTATGTGTCGTGTTTTCTTGAAATATTTCTGAAATATATGCTTTATTTAATATTTTGTTTAAAATCTGACAAGCTGCAAGTAAGATTTTAACACCAAATAAAATCTAGTACATATATTTTAGAAATATTCTGACAACTTGGGAGGGGAAGGGGGGAGGATCTGAAAAGAATACACAAGTTCCTGGAAGAAATATTTTAAAAGTGCATTACATGCCCATTGGTTTAACGTTAGTGAAGGGAATTTGTGTTCTCACAAACACCATTAAGAAATTCTTCTCAGAAAGTAAAAAAAAGTTGCTTTATTTTAATACAAGATAGCCTTTTAGTTGTGGAATCTACATAAAACTAGTGTTTGGAGGCCACTGTAATATTTACCCATCATGGATATGAATAATATATGAAAATAAAACATGTGTAAGCTATTTAAAAAATGCATTGCAATTCAAAATAAAATTGAAATGTATATTTAAATATTTTTAATATTCATAGTAATGCTCTATTAATGAATTGCTGATGAACTAATTTCGAAAAATTAAATAAAACACCACACTACTCAAGTAATACAGAATTTTTAACTTGACTGGCCATTAAGCCCTATATGACCCTCCTTTAAAAAAAAAAAAAAAAATGTATATAGAACCATGGCAGAAGAAAATTGGAGTTTTTGTGTTGCAAAGATAATTTTTCTTGTAATATAAAATAGTCTGAATAAAAAAGCTTCACAGTGACATTTTATGTCTTGTATTTAAACAATTATTTTATTGTGAATAAATTTGTAGAAGCAGGTAATTGTTCAGAGTTTGCTGTATACCTTTTTTGAAATTAAACTATACTTATTAGTCCATTAGAAATTTTTTTTTTCTCCCCTGACATATGCATTAGAATTTTTAAGTTAACTGAAGGTGATTGTATACTTTTGATAGTTTATAATTTTAGACCAATTCTAATATTCATGAATTTTAAAATGTCATGTCTCAAAACCTGAAAACGATTAACATTACTCACTTCCTACAAAACTAGCTGACTCTGCACATAGCATCTGCCTTATAATTACACGCACAAAATCATGTTCCACAGCTATGATCCAATGTTCCCTTCAATTTGAGAAATTTTGCTTTCGCTGTTTTAGTCTCTCAGAACAATCTGTGGCTTGCCTGGGTGTAAAATATTGGCAGTTCTTGTATTAATTTAAATGTTTTGAGATGTAGTGGGCTTGGCTATTTTTGGTGATTCTGGCAGAGAATGTTTTATGTCCTTGTCATCCGTGACCAGCAAACTACTAACTCCCTAGAGAGAGGCAAGGTACTTGAGCACTGGGACATGCAGAGGTTGTGTTCTCACCATCCTCTGTGTGTTGTTGTGTGGTCATCATCATGGACTAAGTTTCTTGCCTGTAATCTAGAGTTGGCATTGGATGTTCGAGGAAGGACTCTTAGTGTTACATACAGGTTGGAGTATCCATTTTCATACATTTACTCCTTTTAAATAATATATATATCTTATCAGCATGTTTCATCTTATGTATATATATATATATTCGTATCTCTAAATCTTAAAGTTGTGTTTTTCTGACTGTTCATAATAATTCTTTTTAAATCAACATATCTAAAGCCAAACATGCAGATATGCTTTTAAAAATTCTTAACCATTTGATTACATAGTGTTTTTTAATATTTTAATTAGTTAATCTTATTTCTAATTGTACTTTAAGCTTTTAACTTTCACAATCTCAAAATTCATTCATTCACAGTATTAGTCTAGTGTTACTTAGGGCTTTCCCTTTTCTTTCTTGCTTTTTTATAAATCCTATACTTTATGCATGCTCAAAACCTAGTCCTTTTTAAAAATGTATTTATTTTTTGTTTAAATACAGTCAAACCTCATTAGTATGTCATTCTTTAGACCACTTTAAAAAATACTAAGTGGAGTTTACTTTAAATGCAAATTGAAATTCAGACTTCATATAATAAGTATATGCTTTTATAATTAAAATGCATTGTGAATTATATAGATAATTAAAATTCCTAAAATGTGAAGAAAAATTAAGGGAAGTATAGTGGGTAAATATGTTACTTAGTTTATTAATTGTACAATTGAACACATACCCAAACTGTCTGATGCAAGAAGCCATGAATTGAAAAGTAACATAAATAAAAGTGGTCACTTGTCCTGAATATGAAAATTTCAGACTAAAAACAAAGATCCACTGTCAAGGAGTTAGCAAAGATATATTATTATTATTATTTTGCGAAATTTTAAGTATGATCACTGAAAAAAATCTCCAATTTTAACTAGAGTGCAAAAATAAGTAGCAAATTTCACTGTCTGTTTGATCAGGGAATTTTTTTGAGATTTAGTCAGAGAAAGTCGGAGAATCTACCAGTCATGTTTTGCTAAGAATGCTGAATTTAATTCATCGGCAAAGAGTATCTTTGCTATCTCCATATCTCACTTCACTGTTTTTATGCCTGGAGAAATTCAAAAATTTTTTTGATTAGGCGAATAGTCTTTATATATATATATATAAAAAAAGGTTATCTAGAACATTTTAAAATGTGACCATTGTTCTTCGCAACATGATGCAATATGCAATGAGGTCTTATCTGGGTGATTTACTAACAAGGTTTGACTGTTTATAACACACAAAATCATTTTAATTTTATAAAAGCAATAAAATGTTTTTCTGTAAATTAATATTTAAAGAAAATAAATGTATATGGATTTATTTAATTTGTAACTTTATTTTATTGTATTTGTTACAATGTCCATTTTCAACTAAAGATAATCTTTTATTGTGAATTTTGGTTTTGACTACTTAAAGATCTATGAAAGCAATTGTTTTAATGCTGGTTAAGTTAATTATTTAATGCTAAAACCTGAACCATGCTGATTACCTCTTGAACTAGATCCTAACCATAAGTGTCATTCTGATGACTTAATGCTTACCAACATAATTGATAAGTGTTTATGAATTCGTTTAGTTAGATTACCCTGTAGTTGAAATTTATTATTGCTTCATCTATTAAAGTTGAAGAGTGTATCATAATTAATTTACAGTGGCACCCAAAAGACTTCTATTATGGTCCAAGTAGAAAAGGTTTGCAATGTATTTTAATGATATTGCATTATTTGAAATTTTTTGAAATTCATAAAACTTACTGAGGCACATTACATTTACTATAGAAGAACATGTGTATAATATAGCCTTTTATCTGTCGTGTTCAGGGCCGCACAGTTTGCTGTGAACAATAACTGTTGGAAGTATAAATTAAAATTTTTGCATATTTTATGTGTATAAATATATACAGGACTGTACAAAAGAATTAGTACATTTCTATTTATTGGTGAAAGGAAATTTCTAAATAGTTTACTTTGGATACCTTTCACCGTATTTAAACAATGAAGTTTTGTTCCAGTATTCTTAATGTAATGGAAAATGTTTTACAATCTGTGCTAGATCCATAACTTTTCTGCTTTATAACTTATTAAAGTTCCTTTTCTTTTTTAGATCTTGATGATGTTATGTTTGTGATAAACGTAGACTTCCCAAATTGTTCCGAGGACTACATTCACCGTATTGGACGAACGGCCCGTTGCAATAAAACTGGAACTGCCTACACATTTTTCACATTTGAAAATATGAAACAAGCCAAAGATCTTGTTGAAGTATTGCAAGAAGCCAATCAAGATGTCAGTCCCAAATTGTTGGATCTTCTAGAAATGTCTCGAACATTCAGTTTCGGAAGAGGTAATTGTTACTTTCTGGACATTTTTTTTTCCTTGTGTATCTTTTTGATTCTTCACTCAGTACTGCAATGATAAACAAACTATTCCTTAAATTATTATCAGGGGTCTGTCCAGGTTTTTTTCCCAGAGTCCTATTTTTGTGAAATTAACTATTATTTTTGTGGATAATTTATATTGTTGCAGAGATGCTACTTTTCCGCAGAAACGTGGAATTCCGCTTTTTCGGCAAAGAATTTTATTATCCCTGGGATCAATGCAAATATGCATTAAAATTTGATGTCATTTATATGTGTGGGGGGGGGGGGGTAACGATGAAATAATACAACAAAAACGCGAGTCAAACGGCGCTAAATTAAGAAAATTTCTTCAAAGGATTGCGTAAAAATGCAAATTTCTCCAAAGGATCGAAAAAAACCTATAAAATCTTCAAACAATCGCAGTAAACACTATTTTCTTCAGAGGATCGTGAGAAAAAACACTATTTTTGTTAAATGATCATGAACAAGACACAATTTTCGTCAAAATATTGCTGGGAAAACACGCCTTTTGTGTACAGGTTGCGGAAAAATACTGTAATTTTGTCAAATAATCGTGATAAATAATCGTATTTTATCGAAAGATCCCGGAAAATACTCCAATTTTGTAGAAAGATCACAGAAAATACCCAAATTTTGACGAAAAATCGTGGAAAATACGGAAATTTTAACGAAAGATCGCAGAAAATACACATGTCGACAAAAGATTGCGGAAAACACACAAATTTTGACGAAAGATCACGAAAAATGCGTAAATGTTGACGAAAGATCGCGGAAAATACGCATTTTTTGACGAAAGATCGCAGAAAATACGCATTTTTTGACGAAAGATCGCAGTAAATACGCATTTTTTGACGAAAGATCGTGGGAAGTATGCATTTTTTGACGAAAGATCGCGGAAAATACGCAAAATTTGTAGTCTAGTGTTAAACAAGCTTTAACCCTTTTGGTCTCATTGCCTTATTAAAGTCTTTTCAGTATATAAATAACATCTTTTATTTTATTTTTATTAATCATTCGGTTTTTATTAATATTTTAAAATAAAACTTACCTTTTATTAGCCAGGTCCCATTCCTCTAATCCATTTAAAGTTTTCATCTGTTTAAATCTAATTATCAACTGCCGGTTTTTAATAGACTTCCGATAAACGACCTATCATCGTAAGTAAACTTTTCCTTATGGCGTAGTATGCCGATACGTCCATAGATGGCGTCGCGATCTCGTTACGTCGATCGCGTCACTCCCGTCATCCCTATCCGTGTAGTGGACTGATCCTAGATTGTTCTAGTGAGAGGACGTTGTTTCGGCACGTGCCTGTTCCTTCAGAGTATAAATACCGGGGAAATCTCTTTCAACTTCGCTTGTTTTTAAAAAGGTTTTTAACCTCTCGAGAAAATGGGAAGCTCTTCAGCTTTCCTTGTTTTTAAAATAAGACCCTTTTTCAGTCATCGCATCTCATTAAATACGGCGTTGGTAAATATGGATTTCTGTCTTAAATTAAACTAGTACACCGAACCCGGGGTTCCCGGGTCACAAAGTAAAGGTGAAAAACTTTTTTTAAATTTAAAATTGGAAAGTCTAATAAATTTTTTCTGCTTAATAGGCTTTTTAAACTGCCAACTAATTCCAAATAGCAATTTTATATGAAACATATTATTTATGCAATCATATACAGCTTTAAAAATTATCGGTACTTGCGTATTAGCAAGGCCGTAGCTAAAAGGGCGCTATGGGTGGCTCAGCCCCCCCCTAAAATATTTTGAGCCCCCCCCCTCCCTGGAAAAGATTCCAAGGTCACTCAATGAATTTCTGTTCCGAAAATTCAAATGAAATATTGTTTAAAAATCTAATTTAGTTTTGAAACCTTTACACAGTTTTGCAGAGTTACTAAATTGTATCTAAAATAAGTGTTTCAACACTCCCTCATCCTATTTGTACATATGAAGCTAACATGATGGGCTATTTTGCACCAGTTATACACTCAAAACTTCATCATCATATACTTTTCTAAGCATAAAATGAAGTTATTTTAACAGTTTAATAAGAAACAGAGAACCTACAATATGAATATGCACTAATTTATCTTTCTGCGTCAGAGAGAGAGAAAAAAAACTATGAGCCCCCCTACATTCTCTTGGGCCCTTTCTATTGTTCACTACGGCCCTGCGTATTAGACGCAAGATAGCAGTTATTAGCCAAAGATTTTGCCAAAGAATAAAATTGCATTCTCAGTTTTTAAAAACAACTAAGAAAATATGACATCCAGATATTCTTTAAAATACATTTTTTAATGGTTAATTGATGTATCTTTTGTAAAGTAAGTTTACTAACGAACTAAAAGTCACTAAATTCATAGATAAAAACGAAATAAAACCAACAACATTCACCGGGTTTTATAGCCGGCGATATATTGACATAACAGGTTTTTAATTACTATTTTTTTCAGTTGCTATGAAAAAATGACAACTAAAATATACAGTGATCTGTTATTTTCCATGGAGAAAAGAGGTAGATGGAGGTGCAATAGGCGATTAAAACGGTTTGATGGGCGTTATTCTTCCAATATAAGTCTCTCATTCGACCCAAACAAAACAATCATATGGAACAGAGACTGAATTTTTTAACATCATTTTTTCTCTAAATGAAAAAGATCTGAATATATTTTAGAATTATAAAATAGCATTTCATTGCATTATGAATTAAAATTGCATCGCTAAAAGTTTTTCTTTTTTGTGAAAGCACGCCGTTGTGTTTGATGCAATGCAGCGAATTTTAGAGTTACATTTTTGGCGTCACCTCCAGCCACTAAACTGCATCTCTATTTTTTTTCTTTTTTACTCTATGGCTATTTTTACTCTTTTTCCCACATAAATGTGATACTCAAGTTGCCACCATTAGAGAAATTGGACCAAAAACTACAAAAAAATTAATATCTCAAAAACAAATTGAGATGCAGTTTTCTAACAAACGGCATTTAAAAGTGAATTTTTTTCTCTAAACGATGGTATAAAGATTGAAAACGTGCAATGTCTAGAAGTTTAAAAATTTACAATAGCGAAAATTGCAAAACCGAAATTTCATCTGAAAGTGTTGCCATTCAAAACATGACGTATGCGTTACGCACAGATACGTTTGGCCTTTATTATATAGATTATAATAGTTTGTTTTTCAAGACATATTTTATAAAGTAATTTCCCATAGTGCTGGACACTTTTTAAAAGTTATGCTCTGAATCTGTGAAAGATTAATTTCCTGGCTGTCTAAAAGTTACCATCTATTTTATGTTTGTCTCCAACGAATAAATAAACTGTGGATTGTTATCTTTTAAGAACTGTTTCTTCATTGTTTAACTTAGTTTAAATACACTTTTGCATAGTTACATCTTTCATACTGCTGTTTCAATAAGTGGCTTCTCATAAGCATAAATTTGCATTTTTTCACAAGCGCTGATTTAAATGACTCTGCTAACGTGTTAAGTTGTTTAAAGTGAATGTGGTTTGCAGTTAACCTCATTCTCGATAAAATTTGACGAAAAAGTGCGAATTTCGCAAAAGGATTTTGGAGAAATGTAAATTTCATTAAAAAAGCTGTGGGAGAAAAAGTGTGATTTTCGTCAATTGGTTGCGGAAAAATGCTAATTTCGTTAAAAAAATTGCAGAAAAACGCAGATTTCGACAAAAGTCTGTGAGGCCATGAAAGTTCAGCTTTTTTCTTGCTGAGCCTGTAGCATGTCTGTTGTTGTGAAAAAAGTAAATTCACAAAATATTAGTTAATCCATTTCCGCCCAGTCTTGAAAATTGGGTCATGTTTTAATTTTTCAGAAATAAACTAATATTTAGGCAGATGATCTAATTTACTAATAAATAGCTTTCTTGATGAAGTTTTTTTACAAACAGCACAAAACATTAATGTAGCTTTTTTTAGGATACATTTTCATGTAGGTTTTTTTTAGAGGACAGCACAGTAGTTGGATAAATATACAATTTAATAATTATAATATAACTACTTAAGAAAGTGAATTTATCTATAACTCATAGCTTGTGGTGCAATAAGCGACTATAAGGCAGAGATTAATAAGCATAAAAATAAATTCTAATTACCTGTTCATTTGAAATCCCGTCAATGTAAAATTAGAACTCAATCATTAAATCGATACATAGAAATGAATTTAGTTTATACACTTCATTTTCTTTTTCAAAAATATCAAATTCAAACGAGGACTAATTCCCACTTCAAACAGAAAATCAATAGAAAAGTTATTCCATATAGATTTTCAAATTTTTCATATAGAAAATTATTTCGTCAATTTGCAACATAACATAAATTGAATACACACAAAATCATTAGGATGAGCGAAGCGAATCCTCTAGTAGGCCACTCAAATTACATTTTGTCGTACACTTTACAAAAAAAACTATTCAATATTTTAACTTCAAATTAAACACAAAAATAAATTATGATCTGAGGATTTGCACAATAAAATTTTTTTTGCAGTAAAACGTTAAAAAAATTATTATTTTAATTAATTTATTTTACATGCATTTACAATACAGACGCATTTTAGCAAATAAATAAAAAATGAAACATGTACATTTTCAGAAAAAAATATATAAATCATGGAATAAGTAATTATAGATAGAATCGTGATTGGGTCATTCTATGCCAAATCAACCAAAAAAATTCAATATTCAACCTGACCATTTCCGATTTTAGTGAAACTACTAGGGATCATTCTCTATGATGATATAATTTAGAGCATATTTTTATTTTTTGTTTATCGCTTTAAATTTTTATACAATTAATTATTTAAATTTTGAAAAATCATCATTTTTTGACTTGCATAAATATTTTCAATTTTGAATTTCTCAAGTTCTATCAAACATAGAAAATTTTATGACCACTCATTTCAAAGAGGAGTTTATAAGGTTTAATTTGATATGCAAGTCGACTATGTATAATTAAAATAAATAACATTTAAAATTTTTAAAAATTTAAAATTTGAAATTTTTTTAGATAGTCATTTTTAAAATTTTTGAAAAAATTGTATGTTTGTTGAAATATTATAAGCTTTAAATTCTGAAATTTTTAGAGTGGGATCTCAATGGGATCAGGAGTTATGAAATAAAAGCTGAAAATTACCATAGAAATCATAAATAAATAACAAAATAGACAGAATTAAATTGCTATTTTAATGATAATGTTTGTTTTTATTTAATAACTCCTGATCCCATTGAGATCCCACTCTAAAAATTTCAGAATTTAAAGCTTATAATATTACAACAAACATACAATTTTTTCAAATTTTTTAAAAATGACTATCTAAAATTTTTTTAAATTTTAAATTAAAAAATTTTTTTAATTTTATTTATATTAACTATACATAGTCGACTTGCATATCAAATTAAACCTTATAAACTCCTCTTTGAAATGAGTGGTCATAAAATTTTCTATGTTTGATAGAACTTGAGAAATTCAAAATTGAAAGTGTTTATGCAAGTCAAAAAATGATGATTTTTCAAAATTTAAATAATTAATTGTATAAAAATTTAAAGCGATAAACAAAAAATAAAAATATGTTCTAATTTATATCATCATAGAGAATGATCCCTAGCAGTTTCATTGAAATCGGAAAGGGTCAGGTTGAGTCGCTGGTTGATTTGGCATGGAATGACCCGATTAATTTATTAAATAAAATATGTTTTCATTATTCCGCAAAATCGTTTGCATAGATGACACTTAAACATTTTAAAAGAATTGCATTATGGATATTTTTTTAAGTGGCAACAAAAGAATTGTAAACAAATAAAATTATTTGTAAATTTGTTATGTAAATGAGAAATTAAAAGAACTGCGTAAAGTTGTTGCCTCGATTCAAGCTCTTTATAAATGTACTAAAGCAAAGTTGGTCGATTCAAAAACGACAAATGGACTTTAACCATTTCTTACTTCTAAAGTAATGTTACGTTCTTATTTGTGGACCGAAAAAGGTTTAGTGAACGGGACTTTGTTGCACGTATTAAAGAAAATCACAAGCTACCAGACCAGATATCGCGAATAATCATGGATAAATTTGAATACTAGAGTAATTTAACTTATAAGAATTGGTGCGTACCAATTCCCCCAATAATTAAATTCTGGAAAAATGGAAGCATAAATTGCTCAAGGAAAGAATTTCTTCTGCAGTTAGCTTTTGCTGTTACAATTCAAAATCTCAAGGTTTAACATTAGATGAAGCAGTTGTAAATATTGAAGAAATATAGACACCAGTTGGCTTAAAAACATACGTAACGTTGTCGAGAGTGAAAATCCTTCAAAATTAAGCATTCAATCGAAATTTTCCTTACGAAAAATTCTACAATATCAAAAATTCTCATACACTAACATGTATAAAAACGAAGAAATTAGAATAAAAAGTTTTACAGTTAAAAATTCATAGTATCAACGAGAGCAGATTTCAAATGTTTTTCCAGAAAATAGGATTTTGAAGAAGTAACTTTCTTCAAGCTCTCTTCAAATATATTATTCTAAAATAGCTATCAAAGATTATTTGATGTTAATTATAAAGATTGGGAACATGCATATTTCAAACAACTTTAAAAAATACCAGTGGTTACTGAAAATTGTAAAAACATCTTTAAAGGAGCTTTTTGAAAATTTAAAAATATTTTGTAAAAGTTTGCTTCGAAAATATTTTATTATGCCAGTCTTACATCATAAATAAAAAATTAAAATGCGGCAAAACATAAAATAACTTTTTTTTAAATAAAGATGCAAAAATATTTAAAAAATATTGTTACTTTGAAATATCTGTTTTATAAAATTATGCTTTGCGAATCCAAACAAAGCATGGCTTTTGCTAGTTATATTATTTTTGAAATAAGAGCAAATTTTATTTAATAGACGACTTTAGTCTTGGCTTCATCATAATTTAAAAAAAAAAAAAAAATCTTTTTTTTTTTATAGATTATTTTGCATATAAAACTAAAAGGTAAAAACAAATTACATTTCTTCACATGCAAATGGAAAATTTTAATTTTTATTCATGTATCAGCCAATTGGCGCTCATTCAAAATAAGGATAATGGGGAAGAAGAGTGGAAAGCAAAATAGCAATAAACGAAAGAGGCTGTAGTTTGTTTACTTTGAGATAAATGATACAATGAACACAAAAATCTAGATTTTTGCAGAAATTTACACTTATTACGCTGTTTTTTGTGAAAGGGTTGTTGGTTTTTAAATATAATTCTGTAAAGAGTCTGTTTTTCTTAAATTTATTTTTGTGAAAAGTCCATTTTTCATAAATTTGTTTTTGTGAAGAGTCCATTTTATTGGCATTGAATTTTGTGAAGAGTCCGTTAAAGGACTCAATTTTTGCCCTGGACAGACCCCTGATTATGAACCATAACTTGCCGGTTTCAATGATTTAATCTAATAAAGGCCAAACGTATCTGTGCGTAACGCATACGTCATTTTTCAAATGGCAACACTTTCTGGTGAAATTTCACGTTTGCAATTTTCATTACTGCAATTTTTTTAACTCCTAGACATCGCACATTTTCAATCTTTACACCGTTGTGTAGAGAAAAATATGTGCTTTTAAATGCAATTTGTTTGAAAACGGTATCTTAATTTGTTTTTGATATATTAATTTTTTTGTAGTTTTTAATTTAATTTTTCTGGAGGTGGCAACTTGAGTACTCCATTTCTGTGCAAAGCATTACCAACTAGATATAACGGCCTGTGCATTTCGCTAAAAACCGCCGAAAAAGTGAAGCTGGATTCAGCTTCAAAACCTGAACCTTTTCATTGGATCACGAGGCACAAACCCTGCCCAAATTAGCATTGTATGAGCTGATTTCTGTTCTGAGCACATGGTTATTGTTTTGGTTCAGAGTTTGCAGGATTGGTCAGAGTAATTTGGCAAAGTATCAGAGTTCTCTGGCGGGAGATTTCATACATTAATCTCAAATAAATGGGCCTTATAGATGTAGTTGGCCATGGTGCAAAGTAAAGGAAAAATAGCCATAAAATAAAAAGCAGAAATAGAGAGGACTTATGTGTGGTGGCTGAAAGTGGTGCAAAAAATGTAACCCTGAGAAATCTGCTACATTAAGCCCAAACACAACCGCGTGTTTTCGCAAAAAAGAAAACTTTCAATGACAAGGTCTGTGAAAACTTTTAGTACTATAGTTTTTGTTTATAACAAAATAAAATGCTACTTTAGAATGCATAAATTTAAGCAGATCATTTTTATTTAGAGAAAAAATGCACATCTTATCTCAAAGAATTCCTATTCAATGTGATTCTTTTTTTCCCTCCGGGTTTAATTTTTTTCGCCAAGTTAGACAAGCAAACAAAGGTGGTCTTGGCAATTATTCCAGGTTTAAAGTAATGTCCAGTTCCTTAAATTTTTGCCCAATTGTTAAAGACATTTAATTATAATTATATTAAAATAGCATTATTTGCTTAATGTAGATTTTTATAAATTTCAGTTAAACTTGCTACAGCAGACGATTTTTTTAGTTCCTTTTTCTTACCTGTCATTTTACCAACATTATTTAATTTTGCAAATGACAACATTTCAGGATAAAATGACTTTTTGAAATTTTTGTTACTGAAATTTTTTAATCTTCTAAACGTCGCACATTTTTAATTTTTATTTCGTCATATAGGAGAAGAAATCTACTTTCAAATGCAATTTGATTGAAGACTGTATCTCATTTGACTCATTTATTACAAGTTTATATTTTTCAAGCATTTTTTTTTTCAATTTTACGTATCTCCATTAATAAATAATGATATACAATTTACTCATAAATCTATAAATATTGTTCCTAATAATTCCCCATTATAAAATTAAAATTGCATGAGTTGTAAAATAAAAGAGTGGTTTAAAACTCAGATTAAATTACTAAAAATTACAAGTTCAACATGTAATCAAACAACTTACAATTTAAATAAAAAAAATACTTTGAAAATGCTTTGAATTTGTTTGAAAACTATATTTCAATTTACTGATTGTCTGTGGTTTAAAAAAATCAGCTGTGAGTTATTTTTAAATATATATCTACCGAGTGAAACTCGATTACGATGATTAATCTATTTTTCCTTAGAAAAATATAAACAGTTCAGGATTTGTTTCCGGCTGATATACTATAGCAAAATTAAAAGTTCCTTTATAAATAATAAAATAAAATAAATACAAATTTAACAGAAATGCAATTAAATTGCTTGCTCGAAACACTGAAATGACCAGAAACAAAATTGCTGCCGTAACGAAATCTTTGACTAATAACTTCTGGCAAGCGTCTAATGCGGAAATGTGACTTTTGATAAACTTCATAGCTTTATTTGATTCCATAATTAATAATTTTCATTTAACCCTTTAACCTAACCACGTTAGCCTAATCATGTTTTTCCGTTATGTAATATTTTAATTCAAAGATTGATTTAATATAATATTGAGATTAATGTTAATTTTTTGAATTTTATAAGATAAAAAATATGTAAAGTACGATACAATACAAAAATATGTAAAGTATCAAATACAAATCTTCATACCAATACTTTTCACAGTATTATTTTATGAACGAAACATGAATGAAAAAATCAGCAAGACATTTAACCCTTTGAGGGAAAAAGCACTTCAATTCTTAAAATGGTGAAATGATTGATTGACACCAGAATTTAAAAACAAATTTGTTTCAAAATATTTAAAAGCGTTTTTTCATGTATTTGAGAAAAATAAAATTGCTATTTCAAACACTGGCGTCAATGTGGCGTTATGAAATTAAAATTAAGTGGGATAAATTTTATCCCACCCCTTTTAAGGGGTTTAAGGGTTAAAGTGCTTTTTTGGAGTTAGTTAGCAATCTAAAACGCATATTACATGTAGAAAATTCATTAAAGTTTTCAATTTAAAAAATGGTTTTTATCTTTGCTATGTAACCCGGGAAGCCCGGGTTCGATCTACTAGTTAAGATAAAGTTGGAAATAGATTTACACAATGAATAATATAACAGGATGTTTTGGATTTTATTTAAATTTAATTCAAATGAATAACTTCGTTTTATAATTATTTTAAAATTAAATTTACTGATGCCAACATCAATGTAAGAATTTAAAAATTTCAAATTAACAATTTGAATTCATTAATTAAAGGATAAGTAGTATTGAAAGAAATAATTAAACGATACTCTCTGTGCGATCTGGGATCACACTTATCCACTTTTTTTTGTTTCCATTTACAGCGAATAAGATAATTTTACCAAATGTTACAATAAATTATTAATCATTGTTCTGATAAGTTGATTGTAATTGCTGATATTTTTTTGTTTTTCTTTAGGTCGTAAATGGGGTGGCAAGAACAGCCATGGCAGCAGCAACAAACGAGGTGGTCAGTATGAAAACAATAGACACCATCCCTACAAAAGAGATCAAGATGGCAAAAATAATGGATATAGTGGGAAAAGTAGCCGCTATGGAAATGGAAGTGATGATAGCAAAAGCAGTGGAAACAGTTGGGGAAACAAAAACAATGGTTATGAAGGAAGAGGTAATAGAAACTCATGGAATTGAAATTCCTCTGGAAAAAGTAATTTCACTCTTATTTTTCTTTTTTGTTTTTCTTAATGGGGAAGTAGCACCTTCGTCTGTCCAAAAAATATCAGTACTGCTTGATTGTCCCGTCAACCAGTTTCCGCAAATTTTTAGAAATTATACAAAATAACATGATTTTTATAGTTAATACAGGGTTTGCACGAACCTTAAAAGTCCTTATGAACTCCTTATATTTCGATAGTCCTTAATAAGGATCCTTAAAGTCCTTATTTTTTATTGAAAGTCCTTATTTTTTAACGTGAATTTAATATTAATGCGATCTGTAAAATGTTTTTAAAAAATCGCCAAACATTCCAGGAGTGATTCTCGTCCGAAATTTCCAAAAATTTAAGGCATCCTCTACCGAAAATTTGAAATTGTCTTATCAGTTCGGCATAGTTGCCAACTTGTATGGTTTAGCGCGTGGAAAAAACAATCGCGGAGAAATGCAAATTTCATGAAAGGATCGCCGAAAAAGCATGCGTTTCATCAATATTTCGTGGGAAAACGACGATTTCTTAGATGTTTTTGTCAACGAACTTTGTCAAAAGATCCTGAAAAACGCGAATTTCCTGTGCGGATCATGGGAAAAATGGCAGTTTCACCAAATATCGCAGATAAAACGCTGATTTCGTCAGAAGACTGTGGGAAAACTTCGAGTCTAAAAATTGCGGATATAACGCCGATTTCGTTAAAAGATCGCGGAAAACCGGGTGGGAGGGGGGTAATTCGTGGAATCCCGTCTCCCCCCGCGCCGCTGATTTCCGAAAATGCAATGTGCATTTCCGAAAAAAAAAAAAATTTCACCCAGAATCACCCCTGAAACATTCATAATCTGCCAAATATGGCAGCTGAAGAAAAAAAAATTCAAGTTTCTTTGTTACAATTCTCTTATTTCTGATTGGACATTAAAGCTGCCTCTTTTGTTTCCCAATTGCGACGTAGAAACCTCGTATTTACAAACACCAATTGTAAAAAATATTCACCATCAAAAATTACCTTTTCTTTGAAATAGAGAAATGAATAGCAAAGAAATGATATTTTGCCAAATAATTGCGCCAATCTGTTCTATAATGCACCAGGGATGCTGCAGACACGCTATAGCGCGTAAAATACGCAGGAAATCGGCGATGGGACGCAAGAAAATAGAGCTTACGTGTCCCACGGGACGCGTAATTTTCGTCAAAAAATCACAGAGGCGAATTTAGTTAAAAAATCTCGAAATAACTTATAATTTTCGGCAAATTCTGACAAAAAGTTCGCGAAAAAAATGGCTAAATTTGTTACAAAATTCCGATAGAAGGATGATTTCCTCAAAAAATCGCGAAAAAGCGACAAATTTCGTCCAAACATTGCGATAAAGCAGCAAGTTTTGTCAAAAAATTCGCGAAAAACGGCAATTTTCATTAAAAAAAATTGTGATTAAAACGGTAACTTTCATCAAAAGATCGCGAAAATCCGGCACATTTCATCAAAGGATCGCGAAAAAACGGCACATTTCGTCAAAAAATCGAAAAAAAAAAGAAAATTTCGTTAAAAAATCGCGAAATAGTGAATAATATCCGGCAAATTTCCTCAAAAACTCTCAAAAAAGAAAATTTGTCAAAAGATTCGCGATAAAACGGTAAATTTTGTCAAAAGATTCGTGAAAAACGGCAATTTTCGTCAAAAGATTCGCGAAAAACAGCAATTTACATCAAAAAATTGTAATAAAACGGCACATTTCGTCAAAAGATCGCGAAAAAACGGCACATTGCGTCGAAAGTTCGCGAAAAAACGGCACATTTTGCCAAAAAACGCCAAATTTCGAAAAAAAAAATCGAGAAAAAACGACAAATTTCTTCAAAAGATCGGTTTAAAACGTAATTTTCGTCAAAAAAGCGCAAAATAATAATAATGCCTGGATCGCTGTTTGAAAAGCTAACTTTCGTGCTTCAAAATTATTTCTTTTTGCTGCTCCAAAAACAGATTTTCCTACTTTACAATCTGTTTTTGATTGTTCCAAATCTTTCTGAGTGAATGTAACTTCTGAAAACACCCATTCATTAAACAAAAAATACCCCTTTACTCAACAAAAGTATTGCTTTTTCAGGAAAAATGTCTTTTTCAATAAATCAGTTTTGCCCCTTTTTAAAAGAAATGCAAACACTAATGACACTTGTGTCATTAGTGTTTGCATTTCTTCTACATCTATCTATGTCTTCTACAATCAAATAAGCATTATTTTATAATTAAATTTATACCTTGCACTTTTATTTTTCAAAAAGTAAAGAAAATTTCTCTTAATAGTTTAAAAAAAATTAATATTGGCTTTAATTATTTACGTATTATTATTAAAACAATAATTATTGCATTTAATTTTTCTTTTGAAAATGAACAAGTTCAATGTTTGCGCCTAAAAATATGACTTATTAGTGGGGACTCGCTTTTGTAAAAAAGGAGGTCCCCAGAAAAGGTTCCAGAATTTTAGAAGTCCTAGGTCCCCGGGACCCAGGATTTTTCAAGTCCAGCAACATCTGCTAATCTGTGTTTGATCTTAGTCTTATTATTTCACTGGATATGTGTAGCATGGTTAACAGCAACAGTCTTCCTCTGCAGGAAATAAAAGGAAATTAATTGAAGATGACTTAGGTTTTATAAAAAAAAAAAAAAAATATGGCTTCTTGAAAAAAAAGCATTGGAGCTAGAAAATAAGGCTAATGAATTAACTGATAAACCTAAATCAACTAAAGATATTCAATTATTTATCAAATTGAACAATTGTAGAAAATCTGCAAAAGAAAAAAGGAAGAAATTTCCTCCCTGACCAAAGAAATAGATGCGAAAAAACAGTTGCTAGCCAACTGATGTTATATATTTTGTTAAATAATTATATAAGTATGTTTTATGTAAAATTTCAATCTATTACGATTAAAATTTAATGTAAGTAATTATATGTACTGTTCTTTTTTAACTTGAGGAAGTCCTTATTTTTCTTTTAACGAAGTCCTTACAGAGTCCTTATTTTTCATTTAGAAAACTCTGTGTGAACCCTGTAATAATAAAAGAATAAATTAGCAAAAGATTAATAAAATACAAACAAAAAAAATTGAATTAAAAAAAACTCTTGATTTAAGAAAAATGTTCAGTGTGTCTTATAAGTGAATGTGACATTTACAATCATTCATTATTTGCATTTCATCTTATACTTTGGCAATAGTTTTTTGGTTGATAGAATCGATTATTAGTACCAAAATACATCTTATGTATTGTAAAATCAAGGATCAATATGAGCAAAATTTGGAGCCTATTTGGGCAACTTTTTCTTCTTTCCTTTTGCGTAAAGATTCAATAAGTATAAATAAAATGTGTCTAGGCATCAATTTTCCCTTTGATTCAAATCTTTAAAATAATTTTAGACAGTTTTTTACACCAGTATGGTCAAAATGCTAAAATTTCAGCTTATACTTTTCAATTGGCTTGAATTTTTTTAATTCTTGAGTTTTATTTCATAAATTTGAGGATATTACCACAATTTCCTGCTTTAAAATCTGCAGATTATCTGTTTAAAAAAAAAACTCAAATTTTAAGTGCAGATTAATTGAAAAAAAAATTTTTAAGTAGTTCACCAAAGATATCCAGTTTTTACCAGCAGTAAGAAAATGAAAATGTAAACAGTTATCACAGAGTAAGGAAAGGGAATGTTTACAAATAAGCACGTCTGCCAACCAATTTACCACTACTGTCATAGCGATCATCACAGGAATCGCCTTGGCAACTCTAGAACAATCATATTATAAATCTGTTAATTGACCAATCAAATTCCTGGAGCTTATACTACAGTAGGACTTATAAAGAATGGACAGGTTTTTCTTGCTGACCAACAGTGACATCAACTGCCCTTATTGTATGCTATCAATCTTTCATGGAATTCCTCGTAATTGGTTCACATCATGGCTGTAAGACCTTCAGTCTTGAAGGTGGGGGGGGGGGGGGGGGGGACAAAATGTTTTCAGTCCTGGCAAAATTTCAAACTTGCACCCATGGTCTTTTGTCAACATGTTTCTATGAACATCAAAGTGTTTTGCAATTCATCCGATTAAAAGATCTCGATCATTTAGCTGAAATAAAGAACTATGAAATAATTATTATATGCAGAAAAAATTAGCCTGCCACAGAGTTACAAACACTACCAAAGGGCATTGAACGCTGCAACTAAGATACAATGATTATTTAGATTAAATATGTATCGTCGTACTCAGCAAGATTGATGTAGATTTGGGAGGAGTTATTTCTACCTTATACAGCCTACATTCCAGGGTTGGAAAAAAACCAGGTTTTTTCGAAAAAAACCAAAAAAACCGGTTTTTTTGGTTTAAACCAGGTTTTTTTGGTTTAAACCGGGTTTTTTTAAAACATCCTTTCTTTTTACATATACATGCATATTTACTGACAAAAACAGACATTATTGGTTTAAAAGCAGTGTAACTTCATTTAAAATAATTTAAATTTAATAATTATAGTGAATTTATGCTGAAAATTGAAAAAATTAATTTTTTAATTTAAACAGTTTTAGCAAACAGTCTTATGTTGAAAGTTTTAACTGTTCTACACAGTGAACAATTGATGCCCTGTAAATCTTTATAAACAATCTTTTGATTACTAATAATAAACATTTGGATATAGTTTGATAAATATTCTTTCCAAAATTATTCAAATAACAAATTACAAATACTTCTTAGGATCTTTTCTTTCTGAGTGACAATTTGACGTTAACATTTTTAGTCGTTAGATTCAGCAGATAGCAGAGGGAAAAAAATTATTATTAAAATGCTATAACTAGCAACCAGTCTTTCTTTTAATTCTTCAAAATTATCTCCCAAAAGAAAAATTTCTTTTACAGCTTGTGCAAAATCTTAAAAAGATCATTGTGTTACATTATTAATTGCATTAAATAATCTGCATTATTAAAAAAATTAAAATATTTTATACTAAATTTTGAATCTATTTTATCTTTGATCAATTCACATGTTTGAAGTTTTTCTTTAGAGCAATAGATATGTTCACCAATGTGTACTGATTTTAATCCTATGCAAAAAAAATGACGTAAACCCAATATATCTAATGCTTATTGCTGAAATAAAATGTTAAAAGTAGAAATTATTTATATCCAATAATCTGAAACTTGTAAATTATAAAGAAAGAAAAAAAATGTCATTAGATTTCTCCTAAAAAACAATAGATATTATTTATATCTAATAATCTGAAACTCGTAAATATTATAAAGAAAAAAAATGTCATTAGATTTCTTCTAAAAAACAAATTGCTTTTTTTTTAATAGAAAAAACCAATTGGTTTAGTCCTATGCATAAAAAAGACCTAAACCCACAATATATAATACTTATTACTGAAATAAAGTGTTAAAAGTAGAAATTATTTATATCCAATAATTTGAAACACGTAAATTATAAAGAAAAAAAGAAAATGTCATTAGATTTCTTCTAAAAAAACCAATTGGTTTTTTTGAGAAAAAAACCATTTGGTTTAAACCATGGTTTAAACCATGGTTAAAACCAATTGGTTTAAACCGTGCCAACCCTGCTACATTCATAATCTCTTTTAAATGTACAAAGTCAGGTGCAAAATGGCATTATTATAAGAGTGTTTTAACATGACATCACAATCTGCCGCAAATTCATTTCATATCTCGCGGAGATACAAAAATTATAATAATGTCTTGGAGAAAACATATTTAACACTGCAGAATTTAAACTGAATGTTAGTAGTAAAAAAAAAAAAAGGCAAATGTTGAAAATTGTTTAAAACAATTGTTTTTGAATTATCTGTATTCAGAAGATATTCTAAGTTTTAAATATAAGATTCAATGAAAAAAATATTTATCTTTTTAATTGCAATTATTTTTTTGATTATTTTATTACAATTATGATTTAATCGCAGCAACTAAATAAACAGGGTAATTTTATTAGTACAACTTTTGAATGTTGAAAACAATGAGTAATCATCAAATAGTCTAGTGTATAATTCATGGATTATACAGAATGCCTTTCTGTTATGGAACATATTCGGGAAAAAGGGCGAAAACAGCTGCAATCATGAAAGAAAATTATCTGCAAGTTGCAAATATCATATAAAAGCTTCCAAGTTACTTGAACACAAGGTGTGTATTCTCTCAAAATTTTGTGAATGTTCAAAAGATTTGAAAAACTTTAAAAAGAAAAAAAGGTTTGAGGAATCTTTAATCTTTTGATAGAATTTCCTGAAATGCCTGTTCTTCCTAAACCTTACTTTTTTGTTTTGCTCCTTTTTAAAAAAAAATAATCTTATCTAATTCTTATTTTGTAGAAAGAATAATCTTCCCCCCTCCCTTCTTTGTCCTCATGTACACAATGTTTGACATTTTAGTTATTCCTTTTATTTTTCACTGTGATGCTTTCTTTGCAGTAATGAAAAATGTTTGGCGAAGTTGGGATGAATTTGTAGCATACAGATCTTTTCTTTTTTTTTTTTTTTTTTGCAGTTTCGTTTCAGCATAATTTTCATTTCTGTTCGTGACTTTGAAGCAAAAATAATCAATTATCTATCTAACCTTCTCTCCTCTTCCATCACACTGCTTAAATTATTAAAAGCACTTTTTATTATTTGGCTGTAATAGTAAAAAATCTAATTCTTTTCCACTGAAATGTCTACCCCCCCCCCCAAAAAAAAAAAAAAACCACCATCCCTTCTTTGTCTTCTTTAACACACAAGTTTAAAAAAAAAAAAAAATTCTCTTTATTCTGTACTTTGCCATAACAAATCAACTATAATCATGCCTTGAAGCAAAGATGGATAAAAATTAATCTTTAAATGGAAATATTTTAATGTCATGTACAATAACAAGTGTGTTGGAAGCATGTTTTCAAATGTGTCAACACATACCAAAAATATGCTTTAATTTCTATTGAGTTCTGAATAGTTTGCATTCATTAGCTTTTTATAAGTTTTAAATTGAAAATAAAAATGTTATCTTATATTTTTTTTTCTTTTTAGGATCATCCCACAAAATCTACATATGAAAACCATTTTGTCAATGACTTCAGTATTCCACTTCATCCTCACATGTTACGTCTACAACTTTTGTCTTTTGAAGTTTAGAGAACTTCATTCTTATTACTTTTATTATTTTTTTTCCTTAACCATATTTTCTATGGTAATTTCGAAAATAAAGTTTTCATTCTACTAAAGCATTTTTTTTATGTTTCACTGCAATACCAGAATTCTGATGTAGGTTGAGTTTGCACTTTTTTCATTGTTAATTCTTTATTGTTGATATATATTGACATTGTGTATGTATGAAGACTGTTTATGTATATTTTCCCCCCCTTCATGCTTTGTACTGAAGCTGTTTACAAACTTTTACTGTATTTAGCTTTAATAATTTTTTGCCTGGTATACATTACATTGAAGGAACTTCATTGTGAGACACTTATTATTTATTCCCCCCCCCCAATTATGAAATGAAGCAATGTGGAAATGTTATGGATATTTGACTTTTTTATTCACTGACCGGGGATTAGCTTTAGAAGAAATTAGAATCTTTTAAAGCATCTTTCACAAGAAATTTTCTCAAATGGACCTACATAAAATTTTTTGTTAAAAATAAGTCTTTTACAAAACTTTTCAATCTCCAGATAATCTTTCACAAAATCATTTAAAAATAAAATTTCTTCACACTTTTACAAATAGAAACAAAATGTATTTTGCATCTTTTTTTTTAAAGAGAACAAGAACTTGAATCATTTCAAAATCACAAAATTATGACTATTTTGTCAAATTTAATCTGTTCTCAATTTCACAAAAACAGGACCCTGCTGACAGTCTTAAAATTTAGATTAAAGCTACTAATTTAATCTTTCAAATTTAATGGCAAAATAGATTAAATTAGAATTTCTATCTGGATAGCTTGAAAAAGTCGGGGGAAAAAATTACATATAACCATCGTAACTCATTTTAAAAGCCAGGTTCTGAAATTGAAAATTTTTATACTAGGAGTCTTTGGAACACTGTCAATTTTTTTTTTTTTAATATACTATTTAGAAAGTTATACATCCAGTATTAGTGTTTTAAAGGATGTGTAATAAAATCTTAATTAAAAAAAAAAAATCAATCTGAATATTCGGCTTTCCAAATACTTTTAATATTTGAAAATTTAAAGGTAAAATGTTACTTTTTAAAATGATTTGACACAGTATAAAATAAAAGAAACTTACATTTTTATAAACAAGAGATTTTTATAAGAACATTTAGTATTGAAAAAACAATCTACTTTTTTTTTATTTAAGAAGGATAATTATGAGACTTTTTCAATTAATAAAATTTTAAATTTCATGATTTCTAAGAATTGAAGCTTTTTATAAGAACATTTAGTATTGAAGAAAAATCTGCCTTGAGTTATTTACAAGGCACAATTATGAGATTTTTTTTATTAATAAAATTTTAAATTTCATGGATTTCTTCTACGAATTAAAACAAACATTTTTTTAAATCAAAGAGAAATAATGAAAAAATGGTCGGAAAAAAAAAATTTAGTCCCATAATTGTCCTTTTTCAATAACTCAAGGCAGATTTTTTTCAATATAAAGTACAAATACTTTCAACTTAATTCTGAATAAAGGAATATCTACCTCATAGCTCTTTTTTATGAATGATGGCATTTTCCACCTTTCCCATCATATCCATATTTTACAGAAATCAAAGCATGTTAGTTGAAAATATAGTTAAGGTATCTTATTTATTGTTAATGCAATAAATGAAAACATAAGTTTGACCTAGAGTGAGATGAATTGAGAGTGAGTGAGATGTGTATTTATGATTCAAACAGTTTATTATGATTATGGTTTCATGAACAAAAATGTTCTTTCTTGTTTAAGAACTTTTATTTGGGAAAAGCAAGAAACAGATTATTTACTGAACAAAATTTAGAAACTTGCATCTGCACATCATTTATTCTTAAAAAGAATTCTAATGAATAACCATTTTAATCCTTCTCATGATTAAATCTTAAGTTATACTTTACAAACAGCAAATAATGTAAAAACACTGTTTCATTTAAATATGATTCTTTCTAATATATTTATTAGATTTATAAAATTTTAAATATATTTATAAATAGACAGTTAAAAGACTGTGAAAAGTTTTTTAAAAGGTTTTAAGTATTGTAGTATTCACTCCAAAAAAAAGGGGGGGGAGGGTGCTATTCGCTAAAAAGGGCACTTTTGCAAGAGAATTTACTGTTACTTTTAGCCAAAGGAGGAAAAAAAAGTGGGGAAATAAGTACTTTTTATGCATGGTAAATAAAGTAACAATTTCAAATGATTTTATGGTATAAAAATAAAAAATACAATTTAATTACAACATGATAGATTAATTTCCTGTTTATTACTTTTAAAAAGGGCAGGGTGCTGCACCCTTCAAAAATGGCTTAGAATGAACAGTAAAGTATTGGATTTGGCTGAATTCTTTGATATTTGGCAGGCTGAATAGTTTCATATTCGGCTTAACTGAATAGTTTGATATTTGGCCTAACCGAATAGATACCGAATATTCAGTGCATCCTTAGAACAGATAAATTGTCGATACTCTAATTTAGTAGACTGATTAAATGCTTAAAAACATACCATTTTAGAAGGATTACGGTTTATGTGGATTTTTGACATATTAAATATAAAACTTCAAAAGTGTACTTACCACTATTTTTTGATAGTAATTTAATCAGTTATCTTAAATTTTTGCTGAAGACTGCCATCCTCTTGACTAATGTATCTACAGGTAAATTGTTTAACAGTTTTGTCAGGAATAGTTTAACAGTTTTGCCTCCTGATTGTAGAATGTGAAACTAATATTATAGGGGGTTTTTTGGGGGGAAGGGGGGAGAAACAGAATGTCTGCAATATATTGTCATGGACAAAGTTGGGCCAGAGGTTTTTTCTGCTTCAGATTGGGGGGGGGGGGAGGTTACCAAAAGATTGCAAGAAAAAAAATTCTATTTTCTTCAAAAGATCCCAAGAAAAATGTGTTTTTCCTCAAAAGATCGCTAAGATGTGTTTTCCATCAGTCGCTTAAAAGTGTTTTTCGTCAAGATTGCAAGAAAAACATTTTTTGTCCAAAGTTCGCGAAAATGAGATTTTTGATTATAAGATCGCAATATATATATATATATATATTTATAAATTTTGTGAAAGAATTGTGCGAAGAAAACACTTATACTAATTCTCAAAAAATCACTGAAAATTTGCTGCAATATTAATATTTCCAACAACTTTTTTTAGAGCTGAGTGGCAAATTGAACATTAGCTTGCCATGTTTGTTAAATGATCTTTTTAGTGATAATCTTTTTTCACTACCACACCAAGAAAGTGTTTCCGACCATGGTAAATCTGAATCCTTGTAATGACCTCTACCTTCCCTTAAAGTTTACAGTAAACTCCCTCAAATCTGCACAACTTGGAACCAGATGTTGTGTGGGTTTCAGAATTCTGCAAATTTCTGGTTTCTTTGTTTACATTTTTTAAAATGTAATTTGAAAGTAATTAATCAAGCAAACAAAACTATAATGAATTTTTACAATATAATAAGTTATAAACTAAAATTTAATAAAAATTTAAATAATTTTTTAAAGGATTAAATTATCAAAAGCAAAGGTCAAGTTAATAATCAATGTATGATTAAATATTTCATCATAAATATGTAATGTATATTTCCAAAATTATTCAATGAAACTTGCCTTATAAACGGTATCTCATAAAGATACATTTCTAATTCACATCATAATCATAAAATAAAGAAGTTTTATTTCAGGTGTAGCCATACTTAATAACCAAAAGTGCTTCATTAATATAAGGTATTTGGTAAGAAGATTGCGATTACCAGTGACATTATTGAGCTTTAATTTTTTCTTCCTTCATGAAAAAATATGAATTCAGTAATATTAACAAAAATTACAAATTAAAATATATATGGAATTGATATAAAACTAAAAAAGTCAAATTTTGTTCTTATATCTGAACTAAATGTTTCATTGTTTACATCTGTAAATTATGTGCGGATTTGAGAAAGTCGGCTGTATATATTTATTTTGTATGAAATAAGATTGAGGTTTATAACAAAAGTTATAATACAATAGTGATACAATATTAATATGAAAGAGACGTTGAAAAGTGTAGTATTTAGGAATTTGAAATGGAATTTAATAGTATATTTGGCTTTAAATTTTATCTTTATGCAAAACTACTTTAATATCAAAATAACATCAAAATTTAGCTTGCTGATCTGTAATGGTTTTATTTTAACCCAAATGTGTAACATTTCTTCTTACCCCCTTGTCACAACATTACGAAACCCCTTCCTCTCTCTCCAAGCATGACATCATTTATAGATGCCCCCCCTAGGAAAATACATACAGAATGTTATAACATTAAAAAATTCTGTAATTTTGTCTTTGAATGAAATGAAAGTTTCATTGTTTACATCTGTATTGATTGTGCAGATTTTAGACTCTATATATAAATTAAAGAAAATCGATTTATTTTAAATTTTTAGTTATATCATTTGTAAATAATAGCTTTGAATATATCTTGCGTAAGCTGTAGTATTACAGACTAAACACTGATTACAATATTAAATGGATTTTTTTTTTTTTTTTTTTTTTTTTTTTAAATGAAAGTACAGCAGACTCCCTAAAATCTGTACATAATTTACAGATGTAAACAATGAAACATTCAGTTCAGGTGTAGGGCCAGAATTAGACTTTTTTAGTTTTATGTAAATTCCATATGTTTTTTTTACTTGTAACTTTTGTCATTATTAAATTAGTTTTTTTTTTTTTTTTTTTAATAATGGAAGAATAAATTTATTTCTGAAAAAGTTCAAAATATTGCTGATATCATTAATAATCTCAATCTTCTTACCAAATATATTTATGAAGTTTTTTATTTTTTTTTAATCTGACTAAACCTGATTATTTTATCCTACTTATTTTACAATTTTGATGTGAATTATCTGAAAGAAGCATATTTCAATGATTAATTTAAGAAAATAAATTTCATCTTTATAATGAATATTTAATTATACATTATTGATTATTAACTTTACCTTTGCTTTTAATATTTTAGTGTATTGTAAGCATTTATTATATTTTTGATTGCGTTATTAATTGCATTCAAATTACTGTTTCAAAAATGTAAACAAATGAATAACTAGAAATCTGCACAACCCCTGGTCCCAAGCTGTGCTGATTTGAGGAAGTTTACTATACTTGAAATTAGGCTTGCTACACGAGCTGGAAAAGTCAGGGGATTGGGAAATTAACCGAATAAGTCAAGAAATTTCAATATTTTTTCCTAAAACCTAGAAAAGTCAGAGAATTTGACAAACTTTCATTGCGATCTCTAAGAGATCTTGATTGTTGTGCTCCCAGAGGTGAGAGTCTCACGATTTCGCAAACTGCATATTTAAAAATAGATGAAAAATCACCTACTTTTTTTTTTTTTCAAAAATTTCTTCTTTCATCCTCCACATTATATATTTTTAACACTCATTATTACAAATTTTAAAACTTTTTCTAGCAGTTATTTTCATGCAACAATAAGTAATTATCATAAGCCTCCATCTCCCACTCTGTTTTCCCTTCCCTTTTGACTTCTATTGAAAATAAATTTTAACTACATAATGATTTAGGGATATAGTTTACAAAATGAATATTTGTGAACTCAGTGCACAAATATTTTATAGCAAGTTTGTAGGAAATTTTATTTGAAAGCTTGCAATCGTAAATTATTAGAGAGAGATTCCAATTGTAAACCTCAAAGCAAGATTGTTATCAATTTGGGAGGGGAATTCGGATAAAGAGCTTTAGATCAGAGATTATTTGTAACTCTATTCAAGAAATTTTAGTGTTTTTTAATAATATAACATTTTTTTTATCCTCAGCATGTTCACTATGTGCTACACCACTAGAATAGAATTTTCTTGAAATACGCCTGGAAAAGTCGGGGAATTATGAATAGCAACCCTGTTCAAAATAAGCAAAACAAAACAAGTTAAAATAGAATAGATTTTTTTTATGACTTAAAAAAGAATTTTTTAAACTTTGTGGGCTGGATGTGAAGAGGACCAAAGGGAAGATAAATCATTAAGAGAAAAGAGTATCCAAAAAAAATATATTTTTTCCCCTTTAACAACTCGAAATCTTCTGATACATTTTAGATTCATTTTTAAAAGTAGAAACATAAAACTAGCTCAGGTGATTTTTGAAGAGATGCATAAGATGCCATGTAATTCCATTTTTCACTCCATTCATTAGAATTTGATTTATTAACAATTTCTAAACGTGGAATTTTCGGGTTCCTGCAATAGTTCTGGCAGATTCAATTCTGCTTTTGCAAGAATAATTCTTATTTGTATTCTTAGAATGAACTATAAACAAAATGCACGTTTTCAATGCTACCTTAAGCTTAATGATACAACAGGGGTGGTGTCATGATTTGCTCATAATAAATCATATGCAGACTTGCCCTTACTACAAGTCTATTTGCAGTGCCACCAAAGCCATCACAAGTACTTTTTCCGTGGGAGGTGGCAAAAAAATGCCTTTCTGCTTTGATGTTGAAATCATCCTTGTGACAGCAGAGGTTAAGAAAGCTTATTTTTGTACTGTGATGCAGCACCATCCATTTAAGAAATAATACATTAATGATTCTTTTTTACTAAATTAAGACTCAGTGATCATTGAAAAAGATAAATGGCAACTGTATCATGAATTAGACATTCAGAAATGATTACCAAACTTTTGTGTTCCAAATTTTGAGCATTTTCCTAGTAATATATGGAAAAAGGATGCACTGTTGCTTGGGTATTGTGCCAGTGGAAACCCTGAGTTGCGTCTTGCAGACCCTTTTTATTGCATGTGCAAATGGGGACTTTGTTTTATGAGCCCGAACTTCAAGGGGGCCCTAAATCCGATTATTAATTTATAAAATATTTAGTTTTTTCTCAATTCCAACTCTGAAAATTTTCAAATACAAATTTAATTTTCAAAAGATTTTATCTAACATTCCAAAAAACAAATTTTATTTTGAACTTACAGGGCTCAATACCTTTACAAATTTAATTTTTAATAGACTTTACCTTACATTCTGATAAACAAATTTCATTTTGAAATCACAGAGCTCAAAACTTTCACAAAGGCAAAGCTAATCTCAATCACTATTAGATAGGAAATAACACATTGATTTTAATAGATTTTATTAGAAATGAACTTAAATCATATCTAAATTTTAGTGATTGAAAATAATCATTATGTGTAGTACAATTTTAATAGATGCAAAATAAATTGATTTACTCACATTTATATTTAACATTCATCCACATGTTGTAGTTATTAAATTTATCTTAAGGGTGCCTTCACTGCTCCGCTCAACAAGCGCTAAAAGTTTTGACACATTTACAAATTCATTTTTTAACAGAAAGTTATATAAAATTGGAATGCCTCACTATGGAAGGGATTTTGAATCAAATTTATTTTTCCATTTTATGATAAATTACCTATCCAGATTTAAGCTATTTTGATCACATGATCACTCGTTTTTCTCCTTTTTGACCGTTTTTTCTGCTTTCATCGGGAAATGTGCTAAAAAATGTCAACTTTGAAGGCTTGTTATGAAAGATCTATTGTGTTTTTTAAAAAACTGAAAATTGAGTGCAATTAGACAGTTTCTGAATAGCACCTGCGCTTTTCATGCATTTCTGAACAAAAATAAAAGCATATGTCACAAAGTTGCCCTTTTTGATTTAAAAACACCCTTAAAGTAACATAACAGGTTGCTAAAGTTATGTAAATGAGTCTTGTTCTGTACTAAGAAAAAAGAATATTTTTATTAATCACTGTACTTAATTTAGAATTGACATAGCTAAAAATTTTCTTATTTAAATTTTACGGTGCAAAAGTATTATTTATGCATTTCACACATGATTCCTCATCAGTTTTTTTTAAATAATGTTGCAACAGTTTGAATGGGGGCTCTCTAATTTATCTTTGCCCAGGGCCCCAGTTAGTCATGATCAGGGCCTAGCATCTTGTAATACAAAGGAATAATTTTCAGAAAAATAACAGATTATTAAATATTTATTTTCCTTTAATGTTTCTTTCAAATGGCTAAAAAAGGCTGATTGTTTGTTTCTTATAAATGAGTGTCTTAAAAGTAGTGGAATTTTACCAAAAAATGTGTTTATAAAATCTTCAACTGGCTTTATAAATGTTTGTAGTTTTATCGGCACATTTTCTGTGCAATTAAGTTGAAAACTGTTCTCAAACCTTTTCATTAGTTCATTAAATGCAAGACAATATGTACTCTCCCCAAAATAACAACCATCTGTCAGGTTTTCACACATTACATATTTGAGAAGATCTTAATATGTTTTTATTTGATTCTCAGCACATATTAATTCAGGTAATTTACACTTTACACTGCATTAGCATCAACTGAACATTTTGATGTATGGTACAAACACAGACATTATTTACAATTTTACTTTCAACGTACAAAGAAAAAAAGGTAGCTTTTAGCAGTATCTACTTATAATAATTTGCGTCTTTAGGAAGTGTAAGAACGGTTCCAGGTCTTACCACTCGGGAATCCACTGTAGATCAACGCCACGTTAGGCTTAGCTGAAAATTGGTGCTAAAATGATGCTTTTAAAATTTCTTCCACTTGAAATAATGTTTGTTCAGCATATTTTCATATAAAACATGTTTATGATACCCAATTATAATACATAAAGATATCAGCGGAAGTTTGAACTGATAAGTTTTTTTTTTAAATCGTTAATATGATTTCATTTTATGGAGTGAAGGCTACCAACGTCTTCCTCTCATCTAACGCTTTTCAGTGCTGCCAAAGACTACTATGAACTAACAAAGGGCTCGCAAACCTGTTTTTGAAGAGACCTACTTTTCCGCGGAAACGCGAAACTCCGCTTTTTCCGCAACAAACTTTACTACCCCTGAGATCAATGCAAAGATACATTAAACTATATTGATATTTTAAGGGGAGGGGGACATAACGGATGAAATAGAACAAAAAAAGCCAGTACGAACTGCACCAAATTAAGCAAATTTCTGCAAATGATCACAAAAAAAAAAAAAAAAAGGTTGAAAAAAATATTTTCTTTAGAGAATCGCGGGAGATAATGCGATTTCCATCAAAGGATTGCAGAAAAAAAGAAAAAAAATTTCCGTTAAAGGATTGCGGGAAAAGACAGGATTATTGTTAAAGAATCACGAACAAGGCGCGATTTTCGTCAAAAGATTGCAGGGAAAACGCGATTTCCGTGAACAGGCTGCGGAAAAATACTCTAATTTCATCAAAGGATCGTGAAAAATACTCTAATTTTATCGAAAAATCGTGTAAAGTACTCAAATTTTGCAGAAAAATCGTCCGAAAATACGCGAATTTTGAAGAAAAATCCGGGAAAATATCAAAATTTTGTAGAAAAATCGGGGAAAATACGCACATTTTGTCAAAAAATAGCGGAAAATAGGCGAATCTTAACGAAAGATCGTGAGAAATACGAGAATTTTGACGAAAGATCAAGGAAAATATGCGAATTCTGTCAAAAAATCGCGGAAAATACGAGAAATTTGTCGAAAAATCGGGGAGAATACGCGAAATTTGTCGAAAAATCGCGGAAAATACTCAAATTTTGTCAAAAAATTGCGAAAAAAATGCGAATTTTCTCGAAAAATCAAGCGAAATAAACAAATTTTCTCGAAAAATCAAGGGATATAAACGAATTTTTTCGAAAGATAGTCAAAAATACGCACATTTTCTTGAAAAACTTGCTATTTTCAAAATAAAACTGCTATTTTTAAAAAAAAGTTGTTTTGTTTATATTAACTGCATATAAATAGCGCCAAATCCAAATTTAAAAAACAAAACACAAAGCTTCTTAATTCATGCCTAAAAGCATCGAACTAAAAGTCTATCATATGTCCATGATTAAAGCCACTGCCGAATCACACTTTTAATAAAAATAATGTATTTTAAAATTTTTAAAACTTCAATATTTAATTTTAATGCTTTGTGAAATCTTCAGAAATTAAGTTTCCTTTTGCTAATTATTATTATCGTTATTGTAATAAATACTGCTCTTTGTTTTGAAATTAAAATTTGTTCAAAAACTAAATATCAAGTAAAAAAAAAAAAAAAAAAAAACTTTATCATTTGTATTTGCAGAAATCTATTGTTATTTTTAAAATGTGCATTTCTACAATACAAACTCTTCAATACTAAAATCTTCATTCTGTTTGTATTATTATGAAAATAAAATGAAAATTCCGTCATTTTTGACGGGGTTATTACACTAGTTTGTTAATAAAATTCAAACTCCTTAGGCTACATGAAAATACCTAGTGACAATAATAAAACAATCAACAAAAATAATCTCTTGACTTACATAAATTTATTGGTACTGCAAATAAATAAATAAATAAATAAAATAAAATAAGTTGTAGATTCAGAATAACATTGATCCTGAATCATGAGATGAAAATGTTCTCAAGAATGGGATCAGACATGATTACAGTTACTGAATAAAGTTTAAAAAAAGAAGTAAGAAATAATGAATATGAGTATTAATTTTTTGTTCTCGGTAAACTTAAAATAATTTTTTCATCACATTTTACATCTCTGTGGAATTTTATAAGTATTTATGATTTAAATATAATAATAAATGTCAGACAAAGCAAAGTAATTAGAATCTGCTTCAAGTAATCATAAACAAGTAAGTAATAAGCAAAACGTACATAGATTTTTTTTTCAGTATTTTCAGTGCCTTTCATTTGTCTAATTTTGCTTTAAAATGTGTCCGGTATCAATTTTTTCCATTCCTCTAGATTGTTGGTATGTAGTTAGAGGTTGATGGCTGACCCTCCCACCGAGACTAATAATAAGCAAGATGAAGGCCAATTTTTTTGGTAGCTTCATCGCTCCAGGCCAGCTCTTTTTGATTTTCAGTGCCTCTCATTTGTCTAATTTTCAAAATTAATGTCATTTTTTATCATATCAAATACCATATCAATCAATTCATATTTTGGAAAACTTAATTCAACAATTTTATTGATCAACATTATAATGTTTATGAATGGATAATTCCTTTATTTTTTTATTATTTCATATCAACTCGCTTTTGTTTTTATCAACTTTGTTCTGCAACAGTAATAAGCTTGCATCCATTCTTGAGAACATTTTTCATAACATGGCTCATGATCAAAGTTATTCTGATTCTACAACTTATTATTTTCTTGCAGTACAAGTAGGTTTGTTGTACACAAAAAAAAAAAAAAAAAAAAAAAAAGATTTTTTTTGTTTGTTGTTTTAAACTATTAGTACTATACTAGCTATGTTATCTGTTCTCAACACACATAGATTTTTCCCTGCTGTTTTGCATATATGATGAAATCATCTTTTGGAAAGTGTTACATTTCAAAATAGTCACTGGATAAGTATCTATCTGAACAAAACAAACTGAAACTGCAAATATAAAATTTGTACAGAAATTTTAACCGATTTCAAGAATACAGTGAATAATATAATTAGTGTGTATATGTATTATTTTCTTGTTCTCAGTTCACTTAAAATAATTTTTCTCTATGAACCCATTTTTTGGCTACTATGAAAATTTCAGAATTTGTAGATTAACAGATTTTGCAACAAAAATATTTTTTTTCAGATTTTTAAAAATACCACTTTTTAAATTTTTAGCTCAAAAGAAATTAAATTATTTAAATTTATTTTACTGTATCAAATAATATGTCATATTAAAGTGCAATTCAAAAGTTTCAAATGACCTTAAATTTAAGGCTGTACGGTAATTAGGAGCTAAGTTACAAAAATTCAAAAAATTTAAATTTTCAAATTTTTGGCATTTTTGAAATATTTGATGAGCTATAAACTGAAGACTGGAGGTTCAAAAAAAAAAAAAAAAAAATCTAAAAAACATAATTTACCACATTTTTTGTATGTTCTATTAGTGCACCAATTTTCATAGAAATCTATGGAGGTCAGGTCAGGAAAATGTATTTTTTTCAGTTGATTTGACATGGAATGACCCATTATAGAGTTAATATTATCAGTATTGAATGTTTGTGTAGTAAGAATGTTAATCAGAAAAATCTAACACCATTGTTTTTAAACAAGAAACTTTGTGAAAGATTCCGATTGCAAATGTCGTAGAAGTATGCCTCAAAGTTTGTTGTTAATAGCTGTTGTTTGTTGCATATAGCGGTGTTCAAATTATTTTATACCTTTTTTTTTTCCACAGCAAATGTTCAATCCAAAAAAGAAACAATATTATCTGTATAGTAAGTATAAAATGTAATAATATACCACTGCTGGATTTTTAGGTTCTAAAGACAGAAAAAAACAGAAGATTTTCTCAATTTTTATTTAATATTTCAGTATATCATGTAGTAGAAAAACATAAAGCATTAATTAATTTATAATGATGCTTGATTTGTTTTTATGATTAACCCTTGGAGTGTCTTGCAAATGGATAAAATTGTAATGTTGTTTTCTCTACATTTTGTTTTAAATGCTAAGAAAATAAGATTCTTTCAATATTATAGTAAAAAAAAAAAAAAAAAATTAACAAATATGAATCTAATTTTTGAGAGAGTTATTCTAAAATGTTTTGAAAATTCATTACATCTATAGAAGTATACTGTCTTAAATATTGCTTATATTGCAATGAGTGGAGCATAGTGAACAGAATAATATATTCCTGATACTTAAAGGGTTAAGAAATGTATTTATATATATGTATATATAATATATCAGTCGAGTCTCTCTATAACGAAACTCCATACATCGAATTTCTCTATATAACGAATTTTTAGTAGGAACGGTCCCCTTTTCGCATGATTACATTAAAAACAGTCTCTATATAGCAAAATATCATTCTCTATATAACGAATTTTTTAATAAATTGGTATTAATTTATTCATTTTTAAAAACCTTCGGAATTATATGGAATCAATTTTCTATCACTTATTTTTGATTTATCGTCAATGCTAAGGTTTTTTTTAATATTACTTCTCTCCTTGTTCTTTAAATCCAACAAATTCATCCCACCTCCTACACACCTTTCCACATCCTTCTCAAAACAGTGTCAATTGGATTGATACACATGTAAGAGAGGAATCAATGAGAGGCACATAAGAGAGGTCTTCAAATGCAGGGAAATGTTAACTACAATTCTTCATTCCTTGCTAAAATTTGAGCATTTTTTTTTTTTTTTTAAAGAGCGTAACAACTTTAAAATAAAAACAACAAAAAGTTACAGATTTCTTCGTCTGAAAATAATGCAAGTCTTCCTTATTTGATTTTCATTAAGCTTTCAAAGAAATGCCTGTTCTCTTTTTTGAAACAGCTTAAATAATTAAGAAATAAAATGTTAGGTTGATATTTACTTTTAAACATTTCAAATTCTTAATTCAAAAGATCAAAAATAATATTTGTTCAAATTTCACACATTAAATACGATTATAGAGACTCGACTGTGTATATATATATATATACACTACTGCAACAAAAATACATCTAACATTTAAAAAAATATATTTGACTAAGAAAATGACATTTCAGAACTTTTAACCCTTTCACAGCGGAAGACAAGCTGAAAAATCTGTTGTCCCTGCTGTGGTGACATGATCTTCCCTTACAACATTTGCTTTTGGCACCCGTAAAAAAGGAAAATAAAATTTGAGATATTTAATCAGAGCTTTTTGTAAATTGAGGAAAACGTCATTTTTAAAAAATGGTTCTGGCCGAATAAAATTCATGTAAGAAGACATGAATTGTTGCATTAGGTGCGTTTGGAGACACTGGAGTTGCTGTTTGCACATACTCAAAATGACACAGATTGCAAATTAAATTTAATTATGAATAAAGGTCGTTCAAGTATTATGCAAGCAGTAAACAGGGGTTGGGGAGGGTCCAGTGTCTGTTTATTTTTGCGGACAAGGAGAAGAGGAAAGTGACGAGAATGCTTATGTAAGCATTAGCCAATGAAGCAACTATAGTTTAACAACAAAAAGCATGATATAATTTAGTATTCTGCAGATGTTGGACGACTTGAGAATAACAGATATGGAATATATAAGGACTGGTAACGATAAACATCCCAGCCCACCAATACATAATAATATACAGTGCAGAAACATGGATTCAAAAATCTTGGACACCAGACTAGAAATGTGAATGCCAAACACATAATAGTCCCGTGATTCTTGTTAAAATTTTTAGTTATGTGCCTAAGTAAGTTAGAGCCTGTTGTATTTCTTAAAGTTTTTTGGTACTTACGCATTAATGCCACCGCAGCTACAAATTTGGTGGTTTTCAAGTATCGCCAATCTACACTTAAATTTTTTGCGACAAACATAAAATAAAACACTTTATTTAAAATGAAAACACTTTCAAAATTCAAAAACAAGCTAGTTAATCAGATTTCGGTGGAAAAAATTCCGATATCGAGTCACTTTTGCTGCGGTGGCGTTAATACGTAAATACCAGTTTTTATTGTTCTTGCTGTTGTTCGATATGATAAATACTAATATAATAAAAACTATTTTGTATTCTATAAATTACTTAATGCAATAAGAAACAATATGTTGAATCTATTTTGCTTTACTTTGACACTACAACCCTTATTTATCTTAATAATATAATTTATCGCTAGCTAATTTTTTATGGGAAACAGTGTTATTGTTAAAATACCTTAAAATATCGTGTTTGCAAAGGGGAGAGGGTATATCATTTGCTGATTTTTTCTGAAAATAGAGAGGGAAGGGTACAAAATGACTAAAAATATGCTTACGTAATACTTGAACGGCCCCATAATATAGTCTAAGACACGGTAGCATAAAAACCTAAGGTATAGAATGCAAGAAAAAAAATCTTTATTTTATGAGAGAGTAGAAATAGAGGAATCTAATGATCCATGCCTGTTGGAAGTGAAATGGTGCATAAGCCAAAAATTAATACCACTAATGCTTGAATCGTAGGTTTATCATTATGTTTTCATGCTTCCAGTCCTCCATATTTTCATACCTTTGATTGTAGGACATTAGAATATTAAAATACTTTCTATGCTGCATAGTGACTAATCTTTATAAAGATAACACATTAACGTATTTTGTAATTTTTTTTGCATGTTTAGAAAAACTTGGTGTAATATTTT
Organism: Maratus speculifer; assembly: GCA_964019185.1. Classification (NCBI taxonomy): domain Eukaryota; kingdom Metazoa; phylum Arthropoda; class Arachnida; order Araneae; family Salticidae; genus Maratus; species Maratus speculifer. The sequence continues at coordinate 4,485,257 of CAXHSM010001189.1, forward strand.
TAAACATGGCCTTTTAAAACATAAATGCCTGCCTTCCCCCCCCCCCCCACAAAAAAAAAGAAATACTTCACCCAAATTTTTCAAAAAATTGCAATTTTCTAGTGCAAAAAAATTGCAAAAATTACAAAATATGTAAATGTTATCTTTATAAAGATTAGCCATTATACAATAAAGAAAGTATTCTAATATTCGGCACTCACATTAGTAATTCTCCTTTAAGGAGATATTAATTCAAATTGTTGCTCTATAAATATTTAGAATGATAAAAAAGGATTTGCAAGAAAATAAAAACATTAAAAATGAATGCATCTAAGGAAACATTAAATCAATCAGTTTTTAATAGAGTTATACATTAATAAATTATGAATAATGGTGCATTTTCTAGAATTTTATGTAGAGTATCAGCGATCAGCTAGAAATAATAATAATAAAGAAGCATAACAGAGTTTCTAGACAAGTATTAAAAGTAGATTAACATATATATTGCTAATTATTAATCTCAAACATAAAATTTAGTTCCTTTATACACAATAGAAGCTGAGAGAAGCTATAAAGTTCATTGGAAAAAGCATAATATGGCAACACACTCTGGGGAGTAATCATAAACATTATTAAATTAACAATCTTTCATAATCATCTTACATATAAAGTATGTTGAAATTGCATTCCAAACATGTCAAAATCTGTATACCATGGAAATTGTTAAAAATGTGTCCCAGTAACATTTTTTGTTGGACAAAATACACCAAAATTAATCAGCATCAATTTATCTAAAGGGTTAAGTGAATGTGAAGTTGATGAAATTTCATTGATAAAATTCACTATTTTTCCACATTTGATGAATGAAATTCACGATTTTTCGATGCTCGATCAAATGAAATTTGCAATTCTTAAGTGACTGACAAAATTTTACATTTTTCCATGGTAAATTGATGAATAAGAATTTTTTCCTGTGACATATGAACAAAACTTGCAATTTTTTCTTGTTGTAAATTGAGGAAATTCACAAGCCACTCATTAACCCATCATGGATCACAGGTTGTGCATCCCTACCTAAATGGTTAAGTGAATGTAAAATTGATGATATTTTGCTCAGAAATGCTGAGATAACTGTATCATCATGCAAACTGAGAAAGATGCAGAATAAAAGTTATTTTTTGGGGCAATAAATGTCGAAATGTATTAGCTCCTGTATATGCTAAGGTCTAATTAAATATGGCATTTGATGAAATTCCATGTTTTAGTTTTTGAGATAGAGTTTCAAAAACTTGCCAAATTATATTCATGTCAACCTAAAATATGACAATCCATCAAAAAATGGAAATCATGTCCATGACACCAATACTTTCTTCTGACAACTATATGTTAAAGACAGTGTAAAAAGAGAAGAAATTAAGATTTTGTTTAATACCTTGGATATATTTCTCCATCAAAGTTGAAAACAAAACTAAATCTATATTAATAAAAATGCAAGTTTGGGTGTCTTTGTTCTGAAGAGATCACTGCATGTACAAAATAAGTGATTTGGCAGGAAATGAAGTTTAAAGTTATGCACCTCGAAGACAGTTTTTTGTTTAGTATTTTTAATCTAATTTTTAGCATTTTTTACAAGGTTTTGTGATTTTTCCACATGATAAAAACAAATCGGATTTCAAATTTTATCCCAATGAAGTAAATTTTGTTCGGTTTTTAATACAGCTTATCCAGACTTTGCACTTTTCTTCTTCTGAATTACAGCTTTTTTTTTTTTTTTTGCATTTAGCAGAAATTAGTTTGCATTTGTAAAAAAAATTCGGTTTCAAACTTTTAGCATCAATGTAGCAAATTTTGTCTTTCACAATTGTGTACCCTGATTTGAATAGTTAGCAATTATTTTATTTATTTTTGTGACCAGAAATAATTTTTTGTCTTTCATTAGTCTACATTGTTTTAGCCTTCTGTAGTACAATTTATCTTTTTTGATTTTCCAAATTTTTATCGGTTTTTAAAGTGATTTTTATGTGATGACTTTTCTACATTAGTAAATGGAACCGTATCTCAATTTTTAGCTTAGTATCATAAATGTTTTCTTTAAAACAAATTTTATTTATATTTGATACAGTGATTTTTTAAGTCTTTTCCATACACTGCAGTGATTTTTAAACATCCATAAAAAGATTCCAGTTTCAGTCTTTTAGCTCAGTTTATTAAATTTTGTTCTTATTTCAACAAAAGATATTTGGATATCATACAGAAATTTTTTAATTTTTTGCAAGTTTATGATTTTTTTTAGCTGATTTTTTGGACATTTCTAATTTAATGTAATAAAATTTTGTCTTCTGCAATTTTAGAATTTTCAGCAATTTGTAAAAGGGATTTTTTTTATCTTTTCTTCACATCTTTTCATATTCTGCATCTTTTTTTGGCATTTATGAAAAATTTGTGGTTACAAAGTTTTTGATCGCTAATCGTAATTTTGATCGTAAATTTTATCCTCTGCGATATTTGAATTTTTAATAAGTTTTAATACCTAAAAGAGCCATATTTAAAAAATATTTTGAGTTTTTTACATTTTATTACGATTTTTTAGACTAAAAATGGGATAAAGAAAATCAAAATGCATAAAAGAGGATTAAAGCTGTCTTTTTTTCTGGAAAGAGGACAATTGGGGCCATACAATAGAAAAAAAATAAATAAGGGACATTTCAACAATTCACACCTGAAAGTCATATTTGACACAATAAAATGTAATAAAGTAATTTTTTACCTAGTGTATATATATGTATAGCATGTGTCCCAATGGAATAAAGCCACCGAGATTTTGTACCATAATTTGACATGAAACAAATACTTTAAGAAAGTCAATATAGAAATGCATATTCATAAGGAGTAACTCACTCCCTGTCCTACTTGGTCAGAAAAAAAAAATGAATGTGTAAAAAAAAAGAGTGTGTGTGTGTGGGGAGGGAGGGGGGGGGGGAGTCCAGCTGAAATAAAGCCACTACTGTTAATAACCAATATATCTGCCATGTTTACATGACTTAGAATATATGATGTAGCATACCATATAGGAATGTCCTATTGTCCCTGGAAGACATTATCTCAGGTCTCAATTATGGCAGGTTGCAGTTCTGCCACATACTTGAATTGTCTGTCATTAGCATTTAAAGCTCTACTGAGGATTCCCCACACATTTTCTTGGAGATTGAGATGAAGGTACAAGGCAAGCCATTGCATGACATGTCCCCAATTATCCAAAAAAAAGTTCCTAGGAGGATTTTGCAAAGATTATGAGGGGGCGTATTTTGCTAGAAAATCCAACTTAGCCCACCATTTCTCTCTGTAATTAGCAATAAATAGGCAATTCTTGCCCATTCAATTAGCAATTCTTGATAATCAGTAGCCTACATGCAATCTGAGGGAAAAACCGGGTTGTTTATAACACCATAGCCAAAGCCTCCCAACACTATTAATAATCTTTTACCATGCTGTCTTTTGGAGAAAATTTCTTTTCCTTTCCTCATGTCATGCCAATAGAAAGTAAGACTGCTGAGTCGTACAAAATATTTTTTTTTTCTCATCTAAGAATGTAACTAGATGCCACTAGTCCTTCCAACTCTGGTTGCTTGTGGATAGTTTTCAGCATGGGCTGGTAGGTAGAGTCTTATTAATGGTGTTTGGAGACTTCAACCATAGTGGTAAACTTAACCTGGCTTTTCACTCAAAACTCATGTAGGCTACCATTACCAAGAAATGCTAGAAATCCATTTACTGACATTTGCAGAGAGAACTGGCAGCCTAAATTAGGTTTTCTAGCAGAACAACTTATAACCTTTTTAAAATCTTCCTAAGAATGGATTTTGGATAATTGCTTGCATGTCATAGAATGACCTGCCCTGTACCCTCATTTCAACTCTCAAGAAAATGTGTCAGGTACACTCAATTGACTAGTATACGCCAACGGCAGGCCCTTTATGGCAGAACTGAAGGCTGCCATCTTTGTAGCCTGCGATAATATTGATGCTACTGTCTTGCAGGGTTGCTAAATAATATACCATATCATATATTCCATGTCATATATAATCATGGCAGATATATTGGCTATTAACAATAGGGGCTTGATTTCAGCTGGACACTTTTCTCTCCTCTTTTTTTATGCATTCAATTTTTTCCTGCCCAGGAGGGACAGAAAATGAGTTATTCCTTATAAATATGTATTTGCGTATAAACTTTTTAAATATATTTGTTTTATTCACATTGGTTTGTTTCCTATCCAGTTACAGTATAAAATCACAATATTTTTATTTCAATGGGACATATTGTACATATTTATGAAAATATTTTATTTCAAATTAGGAATGCACCTAATATTCGGTATTCGTCCATGTTACTAAGTATTCGGTTAGACCTAATATCAAACACCAAATATAAAACTATTCGGCCTGCCGAATATATGGTTTGGCCGAATATCAAAGTATTCGGCTGAATCCAATTTGCAACAAAACCTTTTAAAACACATTTTTAAAAACTTTTCACAATTTCTACTTTTAACTGTCAATTTAAAAAGATATTTAAAATAATTAGAAAGAAAGTCATATTTAAATAAAATAGAATGTTTTTACATTATTTATTTGTTGTTTGTAAAGTATAACTTAAGAAAAATAACCTTGAGAAGGATAAAAATGGTGATTTATTAAGATTCTCCTTAGGAATAAATGATATGCAAATACAAGTTCCTAAATTTTGTCTAGTAAGTAATTTTATTAATTTAAAAAGTCTCATAATTGTGCTTCTTAAATAACTCAAAGCAGATTTTCTTAATACTAAATGTTCTTATAAAACACTCTTGTTTATCAAAATGTAAGTTTCTTTTATTAAATACAGTGGACTCTCTCTATTCCGAACACTCATGGGACCGAATAAAAATGATCAGATTATGGGGGTGTTCAGTATAGAGGGAAATTCAGAAATGCATTACTACTAATACTATGTATTGAATTTACAATCGGTATAAATTATTTAGCATGGTTAGTCATACCATTGTGCAATGTCAAACTAAATTTAGTCAGTTTTGTACTGTACCATCTCATTTTGTTATTAATTTTTTTTTTTTTACAAAACTTACATTACAATACACCTCTTGAAAGCATAATCAGTATATTACTTAAACAAATAATTTTAGTCTTTTTTTGCATTGTATGTACTCATGCAATGTACATGTTATCTGGCTGTTTAAGTGTGTATTTCGATTTAAACTGCTTATTTTCTTATTTATTTTTATATTCAATTTTTACTCTCAATGCATCAAACCGACAAATTGTCTTATCTAGAAAGTACACAAGGTGCCTGATTGTCCATTCTCAGATAACTGCAGAAAATATTGCAAAAAAAGCAAACAAAAATATCATTTTGAACCGATTTTTCCGAAGTGGGAGATCTAGGAATTAAAAAAAAGGGTCATACCGAGAAGGTAATTGTTTATAAATCAAATTCTAATGAACTGAGTGTAAAATGACATCACACGGCACCTTATACATCTTTTCAAAAATCCCCTCAGCAATTTTCTATGCTACCTTTGATCCCCGAAGAATTTCCTTCGAATCCTCGCTCTCTGTAATTTGAATAGCAGGGTGTTCAAATTACAGAGAGTTCATCTTATGTTAAATCAATGGAATTTTGCTGGGACCATCAAAATGCGTTCATAATACTGGGGTGTTCAGATTAGAGAGTGTTCAGATAGAGAGAGTCTACTGTATTATGTAAAATGGTTTTAAAAAGTAACATTTTAATATCTTTAAACTTTGAAATATAAAAAGTATTTGGAAAGCCGAATATTCGGTATTCGGCCGAATAGTTACTATTCCGTTCAACTGTTGGCCGAATATTCGGTATTCAGCCAAAATCACTATTCGGTGCATCCCTACTTCAAAAGAAAGAAAACTTGCTAAAAAATATACTAATTACATTTAATAATAAAATCATTTCATTTTCCTAGCAGAAGAAACAGTACATATGACTCTTAGAAAACATTGGCTGCATTCCTCATGAAATAAAGATAGCTTCAAACCTATGTACATTTGAAAAAAACTGCCCAGAATTCATAATGGAAGTTTATTTTATTTTAGATGGAATAATGTGACATTTTGAACAGCTTCTGTGAGACAAACATTTTGCAGCACATCACATAAGAAAACTTATTCTTTTGAACCCATGCAAATGTGATTATTTAAATAATTCTTATGAGAAAATTGTCTGTTACAAACATTACAAACAAAAGGCCTTGTATGATAAAGCATATGAGTATTTAAAGTACCCTTACGAGAAAATCTTTTTTTACATACTTCACAAATAAAGTATGTATTTGTATGTATACGGAGATGAGCATTCAAATTAATCTTTGAAGAAAAGCTCTTGTTGCACACCTCACAAACAAATAGGGTCTCTTTGGTATGAACCACAGGCTGTTTTTTAAATCCTTCTGAAAAGAAAATTCTTTACTGTGGGATTCACAACTAAGTGGTTTCTCATTTGTATGTGTTTGCAAATGATTATTTAAAGTAGTCTTCAGAGAGAATCCCTTATTACACACGTCACAAACAAAAGGCAACTCTTTTGTATGTGTATGCAAATGATTTTTTAAATTTGTCTTTAGAGAAAATCCTCTGTTACACACCTCGCAAACAAAAGGCTTCTCATTTGTATGTGTACGTAAATGATAATTCAAAGCAGTCTGTTGTGAAAATCCTCTGTTGCACACTTCACATACAAAAGGTTTCTCATTTGTATGCGTACGCATATGATAGTTTAAAGCAGTCTGTTGAGTAAAACCTCTATTGCATACTTCACAAACAAAAGGCTTCTCATTTGTATGCGTACGCAAATGACATTTCAAAATAGTCTGTAGAGAAAATCCTCTATTACAAACCTCACAAACAAAAGGCTTCTCTTTAATACTTTTATGTGATCGCAAATGTGTTGTTAAACTAGACTTTTGAGAAAATCCTCTGTTGCAGATCTCACATACAAAAGGCTTCTCATTTGTATGTGTACGCAAATGAATTTTTAAAGCAGTCTGTTGAGAAAATCCTCTGCCACACATCTCACAAACAAAAGGCTTTTCATTTGTATGCGTACGTAAATGGCATTTTAAAGTATTCTGCAGAGAAAACCCTCTGTTGCACAGTTCACAAACAAAAGGTTTTTCTGCAGTATGTGTATTCAAATGATTCTTTAAAGTACTACTATAAGAAAATCCTCTGTTGCACAACTTACAAACAAAAGGCTTTATATTCGTATGTGTTCTCAAATGACTTTTTAAATTAAACTTATATGAAAATCCTCTGTTGCACACTTGACATACAAAAGGCTTCTCTTTTGTATGTTCAAGAATATGATGAGATAATTTTTGTTTCTTCGAAGGAAATCCTTTCTTGCACACCTCACACACAAAAGTATTGTCGATATCCATGGAAAGGTTTGTATTTAAGGTGGATTTTTTAACAAATCTCTTACATTCAAATATGTAATATTAATTAAAGTTTATCTTATTAAAATTCTAATTTAAATAATAATTAATATAATTTGATATTTATTATGCATTAACATACCTGCCAACTTTTGAAAATGGTAAAGTGTAAAATGATGTGCAATTGACATACAGTTTTTATTCATAAGAACATGAGCCCGACATAACCCAATCTTTTAAACAAATCATAAACAACATTTATACATGCTTTTAAAATACATATTCATATTGTTGAATAATATAGTTATGACTGTTAAAATAACTGTTTTGACGGGAGAAAAATATGAAAGACATTATCAATTCATAAAGGAACTCATTTTAAAGACATACATTGCTTTTCTCTCTTTTTTTTTTAAATATTATCTTCATATTTAAAACTACACCTGAACAATTTTTTAACTTTTACATACAATGAAAATTAATAGATTAACCTCTGCTGGTTTGACAATGAAACCTGAACTCATTTCTCTGACAATCTTCTATTTGCATTTAGCTTTTGCCATTATTAAAGACAAGAAAGAAGTTCATAATTTTCAGGGAAGAAAAATAAAACTTAGGGGAAAACTTTGCAAAAAAGTGTAAAAGTAAGTATCCTAAGTGTAAAAGTATAAATTTTACACTTAAAGTGTAAAAGTTGGCAAGTATGAATTAAAATGTTTTCATGCCTTACTTTAAAAAATAAATAAATAAAACTAACTGTAGTGTAAATTTACTGAACAAAAACCACTTTTGGCAAAAAAGGAAATATGCTTCTGTAAACTTCTCTTTAAAAAAAGACCATATACATGCAAAATTTTATTTGTGAAATTAAAAACACTTTCAACATGTATCTTTCTAAAACTATGCTTGCAAATTTTGCAATTTGTAAAGATAAGAAATGATAAAAGAAATATGTAGAGTTTCTATCTTTTAGAAGAAAAAGAATGGTTGGCCTATGATCACTTTTTCTTCCTTTCCAAATCTTAGTCTATTTAGGTGCAGTCAACAATGAAGTTTTCATCTCCAACACACATAAGGAGGTGATATATGTATCTGAAATAAAAGGAAAAATATATCAATACAAGACTTGTATAATACATCAAAAATGTAAAAGTAATTCAAAACAACAACACAATAAAAAACATAACATTTGAATTTTTTTTAATTACTATTATATTTCATACAAATATTAGTTCAAACACAAAAAACACTTCTTTAAATTTTTTAAATGCAACTCTGATAATGTATAAATTTTACCTTTTATCTCAGTTTACATCCAGATATAATAAATCATTCTATATATTTATAATTTTTTAACCAATTTATTTACTCATTTAATTTTTAAGGAAAAACTTTTTCTAAATTTAGTTGAAAACCTGATATTATACTTAATATTTCAATAAAAGTTCCAGTTTATGTCTTGCTATTAATTTTATTAAAAGGCTTTAATAAATATCGTATTTTTGAGTGTATAGCCTGTGGGTCATACAAGAAAAAAACATTGTAATAACCCCTGCGGCTTCTACAAAGATTTTTTTTTTTTTAATAAATGGAAATTGTGTGATTTTTCTACAATTTTTCCCAATTTAAAAATTTTAAAAATCATCAAAATTTGTAGATTTTTTTTGTTAGGCCACGAAATTAAAAAAAATTTCCAGTGTTTGTACCATTTTCTTTTACTGTTTAAATGTACTCTCAGTAATCGATTCAAAGAAAGCACACTTCACTGAAGCCATTAAGTAGTTGTATAACCAATGTTTTTGCACCGTTATACCTGGAGGTATGACTAAACTTCTGCAACCACTAGCCATAACTAGTGCTGTGAAAATAACGGCAAAATGAATACCCGTATGGTAACGTTGATTTAGAATTCTCTACCCGTTAAAAAGTATTCGTTTCGTTAGTCGTTACTGATCAAAAACTGGGTATTCGCAGTCATCGAGCATACGACATACATCGTATAGAATAATCTTTGAAAGAATTCGTGTAAATAAATAAACTAAAAAACTTTGTAAAATCACCATGCTGTTATTGTTGTAGCTCGAAACGCGTCCTGCTTAATTTTTCATTTTATGGTGATTTTACAAAGTTTTTTAGTTTATTTATAAATTTACGTGATTACGGTGATTACGGTATTTTTCACTAGAATTCCTATTAGTTAGTGCTGCCATCTATCCGTACAGTGGCGTAGCTAAGGGGGGCAAGGGGGGCGTCCGCCCCGGGCGCCGAGGCCTAGGGGCGCCAAATTGAGAGAAATTGTTATATATCTATATTGGGGTGGGGGCGCAAAATTTCTTGCTGGCCCCGGGCGCCAAAAAACATAGTTACGCTACTGTATCCGTAAAAGTTACATTTATTGAAATTTCGAACTTTTATTTTAAAAAATGCAAATAGAATATTAAAACCAGGGCCTTAACGAGAAGTCAATAATTAGGGGGTGTGTGTGTGGGGGGGGGTCAAGAAAATGTAGTGAGGTGACTCATATTTTTTTTCTCTCTCTCTCTGTGACGCAGAAAGATAAATTACTGCTTATTTACACTGTAGTTTAGTTACTATGTTTCTAATTAAACTGTTGTAATAACTTCATTTTATGCTAAAAAAAGAATAGGATTATGGAAAATTCGTCGAGCGCATAACTGGTGCAGTATTAAACATCATGTTGGCTTCATAAGTGCAAGTAAAATGAGCAAGTGTTGAAACACTTGTTTTAGTTACAATTTAGTATTTTTTCAAAACTGTGAAAGGTCCTCAAAACTAAATTAGATTTTTCAATAGAATTTCATTTGGGTTTTTGGAATATAAATTCATTTAGTGACCTTGGAATCTTTTCGGGGGGCTCAAAATGTTTTAGGGGGGCTGAGCCGCCCATAACACCCCCTTAGCTACGTCCCTGATTAGAATGCAATGCATAATTGTACACAGAGCTATAATTAAAAATGAGTAATGGGAGGGGGGGGGGCGCTCAAGAAAATGTAGGGTGGAGCTCATATTTTCATATACGTATTTCAATAGCGGGTTCAACGATGAGGCCACGGATTCATCACGCCCCCCCCCCACACACACACACACACACGCTCTGTACTGCAGAAATATTCTAAAAATTACTTTAAAAAATAAACATACCTGAAATCATTATACCCCCCACCCCCTCGTTCAATAATGCGAATCTTTCTGATTCCGAAAAAGGCCTACTCAAATCAAAATTAGGTAACATCTGACACATTTGTGAAAGCAATTTTAATCTCGAAAAATTTGCAAGTGTACTTATTCGGAAACTATGAGATTGAAAAATGTTTTGAAAAATCTATGAAATGAAAAATGTCAAACATTCTATGAAATTCGGCATTTATACTAAAGTTCCGTACGCGACTGCTGATTTCTCCCTCCTGATGACATTTCTGTGCTTGTCAAGTCTTAAAAATTATCGTAAAATGATTAGTAACATTTCTAAATCATTTTATGCATTTATAAGAAAATGAGAAACATTTCAATTTCTTCATATCTGAATGAAATCTGTGTGACTTATAAATTTTGATATTCTGATATATATTTTGAATCACATTTTGATTTATCATTTAATTATCATTTGCTTTATCAAAAATATATCCACTTCTTATTTCTTTTTCTTGTCATAATGAAATAAATAAATGAATTAACAAGCCGTAAGAAATCCAAATCATTTGAGATTCAAGAATAACTAATACAAATAGAATAATAGGTATTTAGAGCTGTTGCAAACCGCATGTATTCGTTAATAAATAATTGAAATAATACGACTGATATACTAATACTACCTCTAATACAAAATACCAAATCGTTTTTTTGTATACTCGTTGCTGCATGAAAAACTGAATGAAACGAATTTCAAACACTACCTTCATTTCGGGTAGTCGGGTGTCTGCAAGAGGAGAATTTGTGTCCGGACTTTAGACTCGAAATAAGTTATTCTCGTAACGGGTATTTCATTTAGTTGTTTGGGTATTCAAAAGAAGAAAGATAGAAGGGTGTTTAGTTATTTCACCATTCGTTCTTTTACCGAATATGTAACATGTAAGTGTGAATTTGGAGGGTTTTTGAAGCAGAAAAAAATGCATTTAGAAGAACGATTGTTTTGAGATCGTTTAGGGATTGTACTATTTACCTTACAGATATGAAGTTTTATATGCATTTTTAAGACTTAAACAAAATAATTGCGCTTTTTTTAAAGATTGCATATTATGTATCAATATTTCGATTTAAAAAAGAGCCATCGATCTAAGCAATAAAAGAACAATGCGTGTTTATCATTTAAGAGTTTAATTAGACTAATTTAGTGTTAATTATGCATTTAATCTATTAAAATTTCCTTATAATTTCACTGTAAAAAGAATGGAAGCTTAGAGTAGAATAAAATATTCGTTATAGCTGTATTTAAGAAATGATAAAGTATTTCTGGAAAGATTTATGTTTGAAGGGTCACCATCAGTGCCATGCGAAAGGGGGGGGGGGGCAAAGGGGCGCTCGCCCCGGCGCGGAGATTTAGGGGGCGCAAAATTTATAATACTAGCGTCATTTTTGGCCCATTACAAGAAAAAGGGTGGGGGAGGGGTGGGCGCCAAATTCTAAGTTTGCTTCAGGTGCAATTTTCTCTTCACACGCCCCTGGTCACCATATAAAAGTATTAGATTATAACTTGATCTTCAATACAAAATGCTATTCGATTTGATATCACTGCTATTGCCATCAGTGCCAATTTTATGATTTCATGCATTAGATTGAGTCTACGAATATGTTAGAAAATTTTTTGCGATGTTAAGCGGGGGAAAACGTTTTTGAGAACTCGCTTAATGATACTTTTCGTTATCGACAGGTTTCGTTATCGCATGTTTTACTGGTTTCACTATGTAGTGGACATTTCTATACAAATATGCAATTAATAGTTTTCTCTTTAATATGTACCTTAATATACTTGTTGAGGCGGACTCGCGAGAAATCATGAATTATACAAACGTAAGCAGCGTTTGAAGTTAGTTCCACTTTGTTCGTTTGCATATGGACTCCGGTAATGGCTAACGAGTCGTATTTCTAAATAACGATTCAGTATTTCGTATCTTAGAGAATACCCGTTTCTTAGTAACGAATACGTACGGTTTGCAACAGCTCTAGCCATAACCATGAATCGATTGTTCAAGTCTAAAATTCGAGGAAAGTGGAAGAAATGGATGACCGAGAATTAAAAGAATACACCAAAAGTGGAAGAATGCACACTACAGTTTGTGAATGGATTGCTGAGTCATGGAAAAATATATCGACAAAGATGGTGAACAAGGGATTTAAAAAAGCTGGATGACCTCATAAAAAAATTGATGAAACCCAGTCAGAGAGTTCAGGGGCTTCCAATCTTTTGGATAGTGAAGATGAAGATTCATCTGATAATAGTGATGTAATTGGTATGTTTATGACAGACTCAGAAACTTCCGATTTTGAAGAATTTTCTGATTCCAGTGATTAAAATAAATATTTTTCAGTGAATTATTGAGTGTCTTTTTATACATTAGTTTTATATTATTTATAGTAATTATTATTTAAATTCACAAAATAATAATAACATATTTTCTAGGTGGTAAAATGCCATTAAGGGGCTACTTCAGTCATGCTAAAAGATCTACGCGCTAATGCTATTCCTATGGAAGAAATTTATAAATATATCTCGGTTGCATTTCAATAGTTTTAAATGACTTTTTTTTTACATTGGATAGCTGAGATTGATTTGTGACCATTTTTTACTTTTTCGATTTTGATTACAGATTTTTTATGAGGATACTTTCACCTTCAAAACCGGTTCTGAAAATGAAAGTGCCCTCATTAAAAATATCTGTAAACAAATCCGAATAAATAAAAAACAGTCTTCATAAAGATCAATCTCAGCTGTCCAAAGAAAAAAAAGCCATTTAAAATTATTGAATTGCAATTTATATATCTATAAAAATTTCTTCCATCTGATTAGTGGACGTTTTTTTTTGCTTGATTGAAGTAGTTTTGTAATAGTCCAAATGCATATTACATCACATTCTCTTCAAGTTACTGTTGTGATAATTTACCAATTAACTTCTGCTGCAATCAAAAAATAAAAAATAATAATAAATTTTTCTCTCCCACATGCAAAAAATGTGCTTGATTTACATCAAGAACGCATTTTCAATACGAAAATATTACAATGTTAAAGCAGATATTTTAATAGAAAAATTTTTAAAGATAATAATAATTATCAACATGGTAAAAGCAAATCATAAAAATGAAAAAAAAAAAAAGAAAGAAATTTATTCTTTTTATCTACTTAGCAAAACACCAAAGTTAATTATCTGATTGTGTAAACATTCTACTTCCGATTTCTCTTTATCCTTAGAGAAAGATGATAAATAAGCGAAAACAAACTACAGATACAGTCAAAGATCTATAATCCGCACAAGTCGAGGCCAAAGGTTGTGCAGATTGTGGAATATTGCGGATTATAGAGAACAATGGATTATGCATCATTTTATTATTCTTAGACAGCATTTTAATTCTGTAATCAGTATAATATGGAAAGATAAATAAGAAATCTAGTAATTAATTTAATAAGTAATTTCAAAAAAGGCATTTTTAAAGTTATTTTACTTAAAAAAATTATATGTGGTTCTATCTACATGTCATTTTCTCATTTACACTTTATCCTGCACTTTTGTTAATGATTTGAAGCTAAAATTTAGATTGCTTCACTCAAACATATATTTCGCTTATAACTTTTCGTGATCGTGATATTGTGGCTAATAAAATTGACTCATTCATCAGAAGGATTTTATAGAAAAATAGATTTTAATAACTTCGCAAACACAACAATAAATATTCGTGAAAATGTCACTGCGAGAAAGACGCTTCGTTAAAAAAAAAATAAAAATTCCATTAATTGAGTTGCCATTCGTTGAAAGTAAAAAGTTCTCATACGCGAGAGAAAATTACAGCAGAGCTCGAGATGAGCCGCTACAGAGTATGCCCCCAGTGACGTAGTCACGATTACATAAAAAAATAGTACTTGATACAGATACATAAGACAGGTCTTGATACATATGATGCAGTAGGAGTAAATATACATATGATGCAATAATATATTTTATATATGAAGTACATTAAGAAAGACATAAACTGACAAATAAATAATGTACACACATTACAAAATATTTATACAAAATATTTATACAATACAAAATACAATGTATATTCAAAATATTATACAATATAATCAGTTACGAGATGTTGAGGAAAACGAACTTTGCGACCAGATTTCGTGGTAGGCTGTTTGACAGGAGGAGCATTTACGGGATCATGTTGTTTTTGAGGTTGGGAAGATGGAAAAGAATCTGATAATTGGTAAGCTGGTTTGATGCGATCAATTGATACAGTACAGCGTTTCCCGTTTAATTCCAAGTCAAACGTTTTATTAGATCTGGCAATTACTTTATGGGGTCCTGTATAAGAGGGTGACAAGGGAGGATTCACTTTGTCTGATCTTAAAAATACATGAGAACATGTTTGCAATGAGGGATTTACATAGATTTTGGGGTTGCCGTGCCTTGTAGTGGCAACAGGATTTAATGCCCTCATTGTTTCAATCAACTCAGTCACATAGGTGAGAGTAAGTGGTTGATTTACAGTCTCGCTGTTAATGAGATCACATGGTAGTCTGATATTTGTCCCATAAACAAGCTGAGCACAGGTAGCTTGGATGTCGTTTTTAAGAGCTGTGCGCAAACCAAGTAAAACAATGGGGAGAGTTTCAGTCCATTGAGTTTGATTGTGCGCTGTAAGTGAATTCTTAAGGTGACGATGAAATCTCTCAATAAGACCGTTAGACTGTGGATGATATGACGTTGTTCTTATGCGTCTACATCCTAATCTATTAGTAAGTTCTTTAAAAAGAGAAGACTCAAAATTCCTACCTTGATCAGTAGTAATAGTAACCGGGGTACCGAATCTGGATATCCAACCGTGTATTAGTGCACGAGCGGTTGTTTCTGCAGTCATATCTGGTGTGGGTATAACTTCGGGCCATCTCGTAAACCTATCAATAATGGTCATGCAATACTGATTGCCATCGGAGGATGGTAAAGGTCCGATAAAATCAACATGAATATGCGCAAAACGAGCATCAGGTTCAGAGAATGTCCCAATTGGCGATTTGGTATGTTGGAAGACTTTAGCTTTTTGACATTTCGTACAGCTGCGAACCATAGATTTTATGTCCTTACGCATGCCAGGCCATACAAATCGCTTCGAAATTAAATCTAATGAAGCTGAGAAACCTGGATGTGAGAAATAATGTAAGGTAGAAAAAACAGATTGTCGCATGCTTTTAGGAACGAATGGTCTGGGATGTTTTTGTGACATATCGCAATATAAATGGACATCTTCGAGTGGAAAATAGTGTTTTTCTAATTTTAAAGAAGTGGTACCGAGTTCGAGAAGTTGTTTTAGCTCTTCATCATTTGTCTGAGCAGTGGCAAACTCTTTAAAATCTAGCACATTAGGAGAAATGGAATCAATTTCAATTCGTGATAATGCGTCGGCCACGGTGTTATCAGAGCCTTTAGTATATCGAATATCAGTAGAAAACTGTGAAATATAGTCTAAATGTCTCAATTGTCTAGGACTACATTTATTAGGATTTTGTTGAAATGCGTATATTAGGGGTTTTTGGTCAGTATAAACAATGAAATTACGACCTTCGAGCATATGTCTGAATTTTTTTATAGAACTATAAATAGCAAATAATTCACGATCATAAGTAGACCAATTTCTCTGAGATTTACTTAATTTACAGGAATAAAATGCGATTGGTTCCCACTGTTTTTCGGAGAGTTGCATTAAAGAACCACCAATTGCGACATTGCTAGCATCGACCCATAAACTTAACTGGGCGCCAGGAATTGGATGTCGCAATAAAGTAGCTCGAGCTATAGCTTCTTTTGAAGCAGTGAAGGAAAGATTGGCTTCTTCGTTCCATTCTAATTGCTCAGTTTTGTTAGCCTTGGAACGGGGATGGGTTTTTTTATTTTTGTGTCCTTCTAAAAATTTAACAAGTGGAGCTAAAATATCGGCAGCTTTGGGAATGCAACGTCTATAGAAATTGAAAAGGCCTAAATAACGTCTTAGTTGAGTTAAAGTAGAGGGCTGGGGGAAATCTAAGATGCATTGAACGCGATCAGGTAAAGGTTCAATTCCTGCAGGTGAAAGTTTGAATCCTAAAAATTCTAGAGTGGATTGACCAAATTTACATTTATCAACATTGATACACAGGCCATATTCTTTAAGTCTAGAAAACAACAATTCAAGATGTTCTAAATGCTCAGTTTCATTTTCAGAAGCAATAAGCAAATCATCAAGAAATGCGTAAACAAATCCTAAGTCACGAATTATGCCATCAATAAATCTTTGAAATGTTGAGGAAGCATTGCAAAGGCCAAATTGCATTCGCGTGCTTTCAAAAAGTCCGAAGGGAGTGCAAATTGCAGTTTTATGAACATCGTCAGGATTGATGGGGATCTGATGGTAGGCTTTTATTAGATCAATGTGACTGAAGATTTGTTTACCATGTAATTCCGCAGTGAAATCTGCGATACAGGGTATAGGATATTTCTCTTTAACAGTTTGTGCATTTAGAGCACGATAATCACCAACAGGTCTCCAATCGACAGATCCTTTCTTCGGCACCAGGTGCAAAGGTGAAGAGTAATTACTTTTAGAAGGTCTAATATGACCGAGCTGCAGCATGTGCTGAAATTCAGCTTTGGCAATTTTTAGTCGATCTGGAGCTAGCCGTCTAGGCTTAGCAGTCACTGGAGGCCCCTTAGTGTTTATATAATGCACAGTATTATGCTTAACCGGTTGGTTAGGATCAGGTAATTTTGTGATTTCAGGAAATTTAAGTAATAATTTACCATATATATTATTCAAAGAATTTGATTTCACAGAAAATATGTTACAAATATTAAATATAGCAGGAGCTTTTAAATTGGTAGTGGAATCAATAAGACGACGATTCCGTAAATCAAGCTTTAAATTAAAATTATGCAAAAAATCAGCTCCTAAAATAGCACATGAAACATCACAAACATAAAATGAATAAGTAAAATTTCTACGCAAACCTAAGTTAATATTAATAGTCTTTCGACCATATACATTAATTTTGGTGCCATTAGCAGCACGAAAAGTTTGGAGAACAGGTTTACATTTATCATTTTTATTCGCGGCCACGATGGAAGCATCTGAACCACTATCAACGAGAAAACACATACCTGTATTTTTGTCTCTAACAAATAGGCGACGTGAAGGTGCTGGGAAGAATTCCGTCGCAGCTATTCTTCCCGCTCCCTGTTTTCCGAGTAAGAACAAGGTGGATGGCACTTTTCTGCTTTTTCAGTATATTTTCTATGATACCAACAGATTTTAGAATCTCTGTGTCGGGAATGAGACCGATGACGTTGCTTATGATCACCTCTTGACACACTTCTTGAACGTCGAAATTGAGCTACTTCTTGGCGTAAAGCTTGGATTTCTTTCAGAAGCATCTCTATCGTTGGCGGTGTTGGCGTCAGGCGTAGTTGGCGATCAGGCGAAGTTGGTCGGCTCGAAACTAAGCTGATGTTTGCTGGTGTTAAGTCCAAAATTCTATCTGAAATCTCAGCTGCTTTATCAGGAGTAATATTGTCAATGGAAGCAAGAATAGTTTGAACACTTGTTGGCATTTGTTGAGTGAAAAGCTCTAACAGAAGCTCATCACTGATATTATGGCTTTCAGCTCGCCGTTTCATTAATCGAAGTAATTCAGTCGGCTTTCTATCATCTAGGCTTTCTCCAGCTAAAAGTTTTCGGATTTCTAAAGTACGGCTTTCACCACAACGTTCAATAACTTTAGATTTTAAAGTTTCATATGGATTAGATGGATCCGGAGTCATAATAATATCACGAACCATAGTAGCTGTAGCAGGTGGTAAATGCGCTACAACGTAATTGTACTTAGTTTTCGATTCAGTTATTGGTTTAGGAGTAGCTAATTCAAAGGTAGATTCCAGCATGTGAAACCATAAGCTAGGATCGACAGAAATATACGGTGGAATGACCACTGCAGATGCTTCAATTGCCATTTTTCTAGCGAGAAGAAATTTTAGTATTAGCCGTTCGTCGAAAGCTCGATGAAAAAAAATATCAGTTCAAGTGTCCGTAGTCACCAATTTCGCGATAGTGATATTGTGGCTAATAAAATTGACTCATTCATCAGAAGGATTTTATAGAAAAATAGATTTTAATAACTTCGCAAACACAACAATAAATATTCGTGAAAATGTCACTGCGAGAAAGACGCTTCGTTAAAAAAAAAATAAAAATTCCATTAATTGAGTTGCCATTCGTTGAAAGTAAAAAGTTCTCATACGCGAGAGAAAATTACAGCAGAGCTCGAGATGAGCCGCTACAAACTCTTCACGAACTTTAAAGTTTGTACTAAAGTAAGCCGATTTTTCATTAAAAGACTTAAAAAAAAACACAAGCAACCAATTTACATGAGGCAAACTCATGCAGAAGCCGGCAATGGTAACCAACCGCGCTCACGTGGGACTGTTTACAAACATTAGCAGTGAAAAAGTGCCACCTTTCTTTCATTACAAATTCGAATTACTATGCTTTCCGTTATTCATTTTGCACCTTGCATATGCATTAGCGTGTGAGCCGTAAATTCATAAACATCTACTCATCAACTGTGCTTGTTGACAAATTAAGAACGTAAATAGAATGAAAAAAAGAGCTCCCCGGCTAAAGCTTAGTTTCCCGAAAGATCGGATCTTGAGAAATCAATCAGAGTCTGCCTGTAGTTGAAGGTTCCCGTTTGCCTTTCGTGATGTTGGCGAAACCTCTGTAATCGATCACTATGATTGGTTACATTGATTCGACCTTCCCAACCCCTAATGTCTAGTTCTCAGGTGATGCTGTGTTACTGCTAGGAAGCGTGACTAGCACACAAAATAGTACACTTTCACTAGTTATTTACTCAACTTACACCAACTAAAATAGCTATGAAGTCGGCATTTCGAACGTTCAGTAAGCTTAGGTGCATTCTGTAATACAGTTTAATTTTTTACCGTTACAGTTGAACCTGTCTAATTTGGCATTCTATAAACCGGAAAACTCTATTATCCGGCACATTTCTCCCTGTTTTTTTTTTTGTTTTGTTTTTCCTCCGTTATGTATTTTGTCATATATATACATATATCCTCCCCTTTTATGTTTTCCTACGTTTATTTATTTTATGTCTGCGAAGTGTGCTGGTATCGTTATAAAATATAAAATTTCGCGCTTTAACACTTTCGCAGCGGAAGCCCGAAAATTTAGCTGGACTCAGAATACCGGAAACGGCCCCATTTTAAAAATTTGTTGCTAACACTCTTCTCCCTTGCCTTTGTATGCCCAATTGTCAGCAACACAATACGTGGGTAGTTACTACCTAATGGGAAACCTTTAATCCCTCAGATATCCCTCCTAAAGTTCATCTTCAATTCAGGTGTCTTGTACAAAGAGAAATCTCATGAGGATGAACATTATTATTACAGTAAACTGTGTGAAAGATTTCTGTAGTCTTCAGTGATTCTTTTTTTATTGGGTGATAATTCCCTGAGAAATTCGCCACCCCTTGATTGCAACAAATCTAGCATCAATCACTTATTCAACAACAATAGAAAGATGTTGGGAATAAGACGCTAAAGAGAGAGCTTTTTTCCGATTTGAATAACCTTCCCCGTATCTGATCTGTTAGCTACGCCAGGAGAAATTCTTCGCCTCAGGTCAAGGTCAAGTGAACGCTGGCACGAGTGTGCTGGAGGAGCGCCATGAGGAGAGGGGTCTGCATCCCGCGCTCTGGATGGTTATGTACCAACAGACGTCTCTTTTTTTTTCTTATAAGTAATTTTCTTTTTATTTCATTTAGTTTTTCAATCAAAAATTTTCGTTAATCGATTTGGATGACGATTTACTTTATTTGCTGCAAACAAACTTAATAGGGAACTTGCAATCAGCTGATAGCCATTGTATTTCAAGTGGAGGTCAGGGTAGTTCCACCAATCAGAACTGTCTACTTCTAGTGTGTGACCTCCAGTATTACGTCAATTGAAACTGCCCTATACTTTTTTCAGAAATCTGTTTCTCATAAATACAAAACGTATATTGCTTTATTTCTTGCATTGAATAGTTTTTTAAAATCTATTTATGTAATACTCCTGATGATAGCGTTATATTTTTTAAATTTTGTTATTTAATTCCTAAAATACCCCTTCCCCCCCGCCCACAAGAAAGGAAATTGACGAAAATTTCTGCAGTATCTTAGAATTTCCGTAATCTGAAAAATTCCGTAATTCGGCATCGCCCGAGTCCCATACAGCCGGATTGGAGAGGTTCAACTGTACTCTATAGAGGTCTTTTTTTAGTGGTACCCTAATTTTCTAATAATTTATTACATTTTAATAAAAATTTGTTACACGGGCTAGTTTACTATTATTGCAACTTGTTGAAAATTTCAAAGAAATTCATAATTAGCAACAGAAACAATAATTTTTTTAATAAAGGAAGAAAAATATTTTGCTTTTTTTTCGTATTTTATTTTTTCTGTTTACTTGCAACTCAATATTTTCTTTCTTATGCAATCAAATTATGCAAAATTAATATTACACTTACAAAGTCTTTTTTATATGAAGAAAACAGAATCTGAATAGATTTTTGTTTGTTTGTTTTTGTTTATATTTTAAATTTTAAAACTTTTTCAGAACATTTTATTTAAAAAATTAATAAAATAGAAATTATTGTTTACCACATAATTTCTGTTTTAGGTATTAATGTTAAAACTTGCGTAACTTTTCAAAAAAATTTTGTTTATAAGCCCCCTACCATTTTACCTTCGCCAATGATTGATGTTGTCAAATGTGGGGGTGATTTTATGGTAAGTAATAAAATAAATAGTCTTACAGATACCTGTTGCTGGGAGTTGGTTTCAAAATAAACTTGGGAACAAATGGTTGTTAAGAAAGTAATCCATTAAACTTGTATGTGCTGTGGAACTGCTTTTCAAAATTATGGTAGCATAATTACATTACAATAATAACAATATTAACTCATTAAATTACTTTAATCACAATCTTTTTTTAAATTTATATTTTGTACTGTTTATTTACACTAAGCCTAACATAGCAATTTGCGATTTAAATTGCTTTTCAGCATGTAAAATGTTGCCATGAGCAAGTACTGCATCTATGTATTTATGGTTTTGGTTGAGGACCTGAAATCTGAAATGATTGTGGCACCGGCCAGTCCAAAATTGAGGTCCAATATTGTACTTTACAAGTTCCAGGTTTTTTTTTTTAAATGCAATAATTCTAATTTTAAAAATTAAATATAAAAATGTCTATATACCAAGTGTAAAAGTAAAAAAAAAGTAGAAAACTACATTCAAAAATTTTATAATGTTTCCGAAACAATAGAGTCTTTCAAATTCGACAGATTTCACACTGTGATAGACCAATGACTTACACTATTGCACCAAACTAGGAAAATCAAATTATTCAAAAAGGAATTTCCAATGCCCTCCCATTTCCTTTTTAAACATACTGAATTGCAAAAAATTTTTGCTGTTAATTATGCAAAATAAAAATCTTTTACTACTTTTCTATGTTGGCCAAATAATATAACTGTGTAACAATTTATATTTCTCTCCACTTTTAGGTTTGCCAAAACGTACAATATGATAAAAGTGATTTATCACTAAAATTGGTGATTCTTTTACTTTTGATGTTTGGAAAACTAGCTACAGTAACATAAATCTGGGTTACCACAATTAACAGTCCATCACCAAAATTTTGCCTTTTTTTCTCTAGTTATTTTTTTTCTATAGATTACAAACTTACCCTGTTTTATGAAAATAACCAAAAAAATTGATTTCAAATGTGAGTATTAAAATTTTAGTAAAAGAAAGTTTTAAAAAGGTGCAGAGAATGGAAATAATTTACATAGTAAGAAAGTAATATAAAAAAAAGACAATAAGAACACAATGTAACTTATTTATAGAAAATATCTTTCAAAAATATATTAAATATATTTGGTAAGATTGTGATTGCCAATGATATCAGCAATATCTTGATATTTTTAGAAATAAATTATTCTTTCTTCATGAAAAAACATGAATTCAATAACCTTAACAAAAATTACAAATTAAAAAATGTATGGAGTATATACATAGAATGTTTCATTGTTTACATCTGTAAATTATGTGCGGATTTTAGAGAGTTGCAGATTTTAGTAGTGCAAATTTGAGGGAGTCTACTGTATTAGACCAAGAGCCGGCCAGTACAGGCAATCACACCATCGTCTTGGAGGCTGAAATTCTAGAATTAGTTGAAACTTGATTGTATATTAAAACGTAATTGGTCTGTCAAGTCTTTTTTTGATGGAAACGAACTTCAGACCCAATTTTAGTGACTGACTCGTAGGTTTACCATTGTATTTTCCAGTATTCCATGTTTTCATAAGTTTGGGTCCATGAAAACACAATGATAACCCTATGAGTCTGCCACTAAAATCGGACCTGAAGGTAGTAAGGTAGTTTCCACCAAGATTTGACTTGGAAAACCAGTTGAATTTTAATATGCTAATCAAATTGTGTCTATCCTGGAATTTCAGCCTGCAACTCGATATTGAGATTGTCTAAACAACTGCCTCTCGGTTTTACATGACTTTGCATATTGAGATAATCAAGTACGTTTTAACCCTTTAAACATCTGGGCTATTTTGTCTTTTATGTCTAATGATTCAAAAAATAATTCCTATAAAATTTATTTGTATGGAGATTTGTTTATGATTTTGCATTTTATTTATCTTTTGCACTAAAAAAAAGTAATATTACGATAAGATCTGTATTAGATCAGCCCTTGATTAAAAAAATAACATGACGAAAAAACTCAGTAAGGACACTTAAAGGTTTAAAGCACTGATGTTGATTTCTTTTGAATTATGAATAAATTTATCAAAAAATCAGGTGTGAAGGTATATGATTAGTATGCATAGAAAAATGTCAATTGGAAATTTAAACTACTTTGTTGTACAGCGATATAGCTTGTTACTAAACATACAAAATTATATTAAATTTTATTGAAGTACTAAGAAATGGATATGAGTTTTGTTCAGTCAAAGAATATCAGTTTTTTAATTTCAAAGAGGTACTCGAAAACCAGAAGTCCTTAAGCTTAACTCAGAATTTTATGATTTTCTATCTGCAGTGGAGTCTATTTGAATAAGTGTGGCATAAACAGACCATTTAATGGTAGAAAAATGGGTACAAACAACATATACTGCTACCAAACAAAACAATTTCGAGTTTCTTACTACAATTTTTTACTTGCATTAATCATAATACTTCACCGCAGATTTTTGGAGACGTACATTGTTGTTCAAAAGGAACAAACATCAGAGTTTTAAAACTGATTCGACTATCTCGATATGCTAAGTCATAATTACCAGGGCCTGTTTACCGAATAGGTCCATAAAGCCCGTGCTTACCCACCGAAACACAAAAGGGCCTCCAAATACTTTTTAAAGCTACTTTTTAGAAGGAAAAATACAATAAGAATTTAAAAAAAAACTTTTTTCCCTTGCAAAAAATTTTTTTAAACATATTTTGAAATCTAAATATTCTTAATTGTAGTTCTACATTGGTAAATAACAAAATTAATTGGTTACATATAATTATCTATATAATAAAAGTCTTTCATATGGATATAGGAAGTTAGGTTAAATTTAATATTAATACAGTGTTATATTTACTCGAAGTTTTTATTATAAAATTTCAAAATATTTAAGCCTACAAAAAATGGATTTAATTAAAAAAAATAGTTGAGTGATAGGGGGCCCCCTGTCTGACATCGGGCTTCCCCTACTTCTAAGTCTTAAGCGGGCCCTGATAATTACCATGTAAATTTCATCAAAAAACATTAAAATTTCGTAACATACAATTTTCTTTCTTAATTTTAACCATACATGCTAAATTTTTTAATATGAAGACTATATATAATATATATATATATATATATATATATATATATATATATATATATATATATATGTATATATATATATATATATATACACACACACACACACTCAAACATATATATATGTTTATATAACCGACATTTTGATATTCATAGCACTCAGAATTTTTTTTTCTTTTGGAATCGAAATATATGAGTCTACTTCCTCTACGCGACTAGGGTGGTTTATGATTCTGGCTTCAACATGATGCCTATATGACATCAGTGCAAAATAATTCTAATATTTAATAATAAGAGTCTGACATAAACGCGGTTCCGAGGGAAAATCTTTAGTTTATTTGAACAGGTTAATTCTAAGTGAATAGGGACATCATTTAAAAGGCAGTATATTAGATTAAGTTATATTTAGTTTATATTAGAGTAAGGCGAGTTTAAATAGCTTCTCATTTTTAATATTAAATATACATTTTAATAAAATTAAGTTAGAAACAGCACTGATTATCTTTTACTTTTTTCTGTTTAAATTCTGATGAATAAAATTAAAGAATAAACAGAAAATGGCTCACCAAACATGTAAATGACAAGAACTCGTGGAATTCGATTAAATCGAAACGAAATTTTCGATTAAAATCTGCTCCTTTTGTGCAGCCATCATATACGATTAATAAAATTAAAAAGGGATTAAGGATAGTGTTTATTTTATAATGTTTAATTATCATATCTGTGCAGTTGCAAAGGAACCATAAGCGAAATAAAAAAATGGATAGTTAAATATAATTAGAAAATCGAATTTTTTAAAACTCTCTATGTTTAAATACGCATGCTCAAATCTTCATGATGCGATTCAAATGGAATAAATCACTTGCCGTCTCTGAAAAATACATTTTCCAGTGTACTTTTATCAAAATATCTTTACAAGGTAAGTATATGTATCACGTACATGTCAACATATAAAATTTATAAGCTGTACAATATTTACGATGGATTTTTATGTCATATTTTTAGTTACATTATATTAAAAATGTATGAAACGAAAAATATGTTTCTCATTGTCAAGTTATCTAAATATTTAGTAGTATCAGGGGTGTAGTCGTAAAAGTAACAGAATATATACGCTCTAAGCAAAGGATATGTGCCCAAGGCAGAAGGTATATATATTATAGAGTGTGTATACTATATATACCTAGAATGTGTATACTATAGCTATCTCGAAAAACAGAGGATATGCAGTGCTCATTTAATTATTCACTTCTAGCTACAGTTCTGTATGGAGTTGATGTAAAGCTAAAAAAATTTTTTTCCCTATATCTGAACTGAATGTTTTATTGTTTACATCCATAAATTATGTGTAGATTCTATAGAGTTGCAAATTATAGGATTGCAGATTTGAGGCAGCCTGCTGTATATTCAATGTCATAATCTCCTTTTAGTAATCAAATTATTCATTCTTTTATGTATAATAAGCATAGCAAGTATAAAAAAATTTCTGCAAGTAAAAGAATAAAATAGTTAAATTTTACTTTCTCATTCAACTTTTGCAATAATAAATTCATAGCAAATAAAATGGAGCTAAAGAAAAATGACATCAGCTGATTCGCTGTTGCAAAAGGGTGCATAAGAAAAAAAAGAGTTTGTCTATATAAAATATTAAGCATACCAAAAGCTTGCTCTATAATCGTTGAAAAAATTTCACTTTTTCAGCTCTCATATATTAAACAAAAATTCCACAAATTATTTCTTAATCTTAGTCCAAGGTCTTATAAAAAGATAAAATTTTAGTTTTTAAAGAAAAAATTAAAATATGTTGTTATTTAATTGTATTTTTCCATTTATATTATGTTCCTAATTACAGAGTTAATTGTTTAATAATAATTAATTTTAAATAGTTTTTTTTTTTTAACCCTAAAACTTTTGGTATCTATTCAGTATTTGAACTTTGGGGGAAAAAATCATAAAAATCCAATTAAATTTTTTTTTTTTTACTTTTTTAAAAGTAAATTGTTTTTTTTTTTTTTTTTTTTTTTTTTTTTTTTTTTTACACTCTATAAATTATTTAAAACTTGTTTTTACTTTTTAAAAATATGAAATTAATTTCTATTAGTCAATGTCTACTATGTCGTACTAGTTTTTACTTAAAATCACTTAGCGAATAATTTAAGAACTATTTCATCATATTAGACACGTTTTTTATTTACCATAAAATCCTGAAAGTAACCCCACCCCCTTCTCAAAAAAAAAAAAAAAAAAAAAAAAATTGAAATGCTCCTTATTTCAATTTCAAAATAATAATAGTAGTAAGCACAGCTATTTAAATTAATTATCTCTTTATTAAAATCATGAATTTTCTTTAAATTTCACTCAATTTACATTTGAAAAGAAATAAATAACAGCTTGATAATGTGGATTTTACACAATTCTTCAAAACTGGTGAAGTAAGTATTTTTTCCCGAATTCGTTAAACTTTCATTCATTTACAGAAGAGAAGAGTTTCACAAATTTGCACAGTTTGGGACCAGAAGGTGGGCAGATTTTAGAATTTCGCAGATTTTAGAGTATTGCAGATTTTAGAATTTTGCAGATTTTAGAATTTTGCAGATTTTAGAGTACTGTAGGTTTTAGAATTTTGTGGATTTTAGAGGATTGTAGATTTTAGAGTAAATGACTTTTTTTCAACTTACTTTTGTTACTGATTAAGAAAAGCATGTACCAATCCAAACAATCAAAACTTGAACCTCTTTTATTTACCTGTACATTCTGCTCCAAGAACTTCTAAAATTTCACCAAAAATCAAACCTTCTTAAAAAAAAAAAAAAAAAAAAAAAAAAAAAAAAAAAAAAAATCACTGTCAGATTATGTCTTAGTGGGTTCATAAAATAATTTATTCGTCTGCAGTAAAATTTTAAAGCTTCATTTTTTTAAATTCTTTCTTCAACAGTTTCTTCTTTTAAAATTCTTGTGAACCTGTGTTGGAGTTTTTTGAATCATTCCACATAGTTCAGATGCTTTAGCTTGTGGTAAGGCTAGATGAAGAATCTTCACCTTCATTTTGGATAAATAAAAAGCCGAGTCATATTTTAAGTCTTGCATTAACTAAAAGCCTGCATGAAACAAATTAATTTGCTATTTTCCTTAGCGGCTGATAGATGGTACTACTGCTAAAACTTTTCTGAAATTGTTTACATCTGACATTGTTTTCTAACCTTTTACTTTTTCTAGAATTCAAGTTTCTGTGAAATAAAATTATTTATTTTATTAATTTATTTTATTTATCCTATGTCATTATTATTTTTACATAAATTTGTATTAAAAATCAATTTATTTTCATTCATTGTTAATTAGAATAAAGATTTTTTAGAATACTTCAAAATTGCAAATTTCATTGTTTATTTTTTGAAATGCAAGCAGATTTTAGCAGTGCGTATGTTGGAGATGGTCTGTATTTAATATTTAAAATTAATTCAATAACTTAAAAGAATTTTTTGTGTCTATTATAATAGACTCTCTCAAATCCACAAACCTAAAATCCATACATAGTTTACTGATATAAACAGTAGAAAATCCAATTCAGATATAAGGTCA
This sequence comes from Maratus speculifer, assembly GCA_964019185.1. Classification (NCBI taxonomy): domain Eukaryota; kingdom Metazoa; phylum Arthropoda; class Arachnida; order Araneae; family Salticidae; genus Maratus; species Maratus speculifer. Next base: position 4,513,415 of record CAXHSM010001189.1, read on the forward strand.
AATTTTGACTTTTTTAGTTTTATATAAATTCAATACATATTTAAATTATTATTATTATTATTACTAAATTCATGTTATTCTTGAAGGAAAAATAAATTTATTTCTGAAATAGTTCAAGTTATTGCTGGTATAACTGATAACTGCGATCTTCTCACTGAATATATTATATGTTAATCAATATTTTTTGGTTATTAAGTCTAGTTGAACCTAAAATAAAACTTTATTTTATGATTTTGATGTGAATTAATATTGTACTTTTATGAGGCAAGTTTCATTGAATAATTTAGGAAAAATACATTTCATCTTTATAATGAATACTTATTATTGACATGACTTTTGCTTTTGATATTTTAATCATAAAAAATTGTCTTAATTTTTATTATTTTATTTTGTTACTTATTTTGATGTTTTATTTTATTGTATGCATTCATTATAATTTTGATTGCATTATTAATTAGATTCAAATTAGTGTTTCAAAAATGTAAACATAAACAATTCTAAAATCAGCATACTACTGTATTTACAATCCATTAATATATCTGAGAATTCGGGCAGCAATAGCTATCTATTATTTTGCTGTGATAGTAAACTGCTGAAAAGAAAAAATAAAACCATTAATATATTGATAAGAAACAGACTTTTTGATTCATTGTGATTTCTTTATCTTAGTAAAATTAAATGGATTGGTTTCTATAGAAAAGCTTTCTGGTTTGAAACTCATTAGGACTAAGTTGAAATTTGTATTCAATTAAAATAAGTATAATTGTTGCATATTTAAGTATTTTTTTTTCTTCTTTTAATGCATTTGAAAGAGATATAAAAGTATTATTTCTTCCAAAAATTTTTCTTTTTTTCTTCCTACTAATTCTGTCAAATTCAAAAAGTGACTTGACATAATGAGTCTTATCTCCTCTCCCTGCTAATTAATAAGCCGGGTGTTACAAAATTCTGAGAATTATAACTCACAGATTATTAGTGAAAAGATAGCTGAGAGACTAGATCTTGATAGTTGGATTGTCATTTAAAACAACTTTATGCACACTTTAAAAGTCGATGCATCGAAAATCAGGTACGACCTTCTTCAATCAATTTATAATTTTACATAAAGTTTAAAATTTAACATTAAATAAAAGTTTCTTCTGGCAAAACTCTTGTTGTGCTATAAATATCTGTTATTGGAAGTAATTACCAAGAATTTAGCAATAAATCAGTAATTTACCATATTCTCCTCATTAGGCGGCATGCTGGAAAAAAATTGAGATGCACCAGCATGTCGGAAAACTCATATTTAAGAACATGCCAGAAAGTATGAGGTTTGCTCTATTGAAGGGTGGGTGGCTGGTTTATTTTGGTTTTTCTAACATCATTATTAAATTTAAGGAAAAACATAAACACTTATTTTTTTCTCTGTCTCTCTGTCTCTATATATGATATTTATTTATGTTTCAGGGATTATTAAATTTTACTTATCCAATAATTATGCAAAATTTTCATGTATGATGTTTCTATTCCTGGATGATGAGATTAAGATAATTAATTTATTATATGAAATTGCATTTTTGATGTAAGGTAAGCACGTATTTCTCTGGCAAAACAGAAGTAAAATTTCCTAATTTTATGATTTTTATGTAAATTAGTGAAGTATCTTTATGAATTAAATTTCATTGAATAATTTAGGAAAAATACTTTTCATCGTTATAATTAATATCTATTCATACATTATTGATTATTAACTAGATCTTTGCTTTTAATACTTTAATCATTTCAAAAAATATCTAAATTTATGTTATTTGAATTTATTACTTATTTTAATATTTTATTATATTTAATCATTCAATTCCGATTGCATTATTAGTTACATTCAAATTAGTTTTTCAAAAATGTAAACAAATAATAGACCAGATCTCTGCAAAATTCTAACATCTGCTCAACCTCTAGTCCCAAGCTGTGTGGATTTGAAGGACTCAAATCTATTGCACTTCTCCTCCTTAACAGTTTTCCATTTTCAATGTCTCTTGCTTTTTCCGGCATACTGGGAAAGACCAGGTACTGATATTTAATAATCTGGTCTCCCTTAAATTTTGTGGCTAATGCAAGGGAATATGGTAGTTATTAGGTATATTTGATTTTTGTATAAAATGTGTTATTATATTTGATTTTTGTATAAAATGTGTTATTATATTTGATTTTTGTATAAAATGTTGTTATTAATGTAAATTTATTTATTACAGGTTAACAAGGAAGAAAAAATTACTTTAATCGTATAGTCTTGAAGGAAAATGTTTTAAAGACAGCAAAATTAATGAAAGACCATGTTCCAACAGCTTAATAAAACGTAGTCAAACTGATATTAAAATATGTAGTATCAGATTTTATTTAGATGAATTGTTTGCCAAGTTATCCAAAGTGTACTTTTATCTTCTGCATCGCACAATAAAGAATTTTCCCAAAAGAGTAGCTTAACCCTTTTGGTTTTAGTAGCTGAATTTCTTCCTATTTAAATTTAATCTCTAAATGTTACAACGGCATCAGAATTGTCAATAACATTCATTTGAAAACCAGTAGAAGCATATGTTTTTTCTCATATTAACCATGAACCGTTTACATATAAAATAAATAACAATGCAATCAATGGTGCAGTTGTAAAAAAAGGGTTATACTTTTAAGCAGAGGGTCCCCACACTTAACTGCTTAATGGGTGAGTTTTAATTTTTTTTCTTTCAGATTTACATTGATGAATCAGTTGGTCAGTCAAACAGGAGTTCTGTCTTTATTGTAGTAGTGTAGATAAGTAAATGAATTTTTTCCATTACATATCAAAAAAATTTTTTTTTCAAAATTCTGTGATTATTATGACATTAAGTGATTAATAGTAAGTGGGAATAAATTAATTCACCTGAATTTTAAAAGTTTCAAAGTGTTACATTTTCACCCAAAAAAAAAAAAAAAAAAAAATTTCTCTTTGTGAGAAAATCAGCAAAATATTTTTCTTTAGAATACCTTAATGCACAACTTTTAAGCATAATATAGTACATTCAAACTGCAAGAAAAATGTTTACTTCTAAAAGTAGTTTGAACACGCAACTTTTGTTGGATTCAAACAGAAAACCTTTTCTTTGTCATGTATGTATCAAGTCATTTTCTAAGAAAAGCAGTTTGAAAATGCACCTTGTACTGCATACAAATGAAAAACCTTTTGCCTGCGAGGTATGCAGTAGAACATTTACCCAGAGATGTAGCTTGAATACACATCTTCGTATACATACAAAGGAAAAACCTTTTATTTGTGAGGTTTGCAGAAAGGCATTTTCTCAGAAAAGCAGTTTAAGTAAACACCTTCTGTTGCATACAAATGAAAAACCTTTCGTTTGTGAGGTATGCAACAATGCATTTTCTCAAAAAGGCAATTTGAATGCACATCTCCTGTTGCATACAAAGAAGAAATCGTTTATTTGTGAGTTATGCAGCAAGCCATTTTCCCTTAAAAGCAGCTTAAATAAACACCTTTTTGTGCACAAAAATAAAATACCTTTTGTTTGTGAGGTATGCAGCAAATCATTTTCGTATCAAAGCAGCTTGAATACACATCTCCTGTTGCATACAATTGAAAAACCTTTCATTTGTGAGGTATGCAGAAAGGCATTTTCTCAGAAAAGCAACTTGAATAGACACCTTCTGGTGCATACAAATGAAAAACCTTTCGTTTGTGAGGTATGCAACAAGGCGTTTTCTCAGAAAAGCAATTTGAATGCACATCTCCTGTTGCATACAAAGGAGAAATCGTTTATTTGCGAGTTATGCAGCAAGTCATTTTCCCTTAAAAGCAGCTTGAAAAAACATCTTCTAGAGCATAAAAATAAAAGACCTTTCGTTTGTGAGGAATGTAGGAAAGCATTTTCTCAGAAAAGCAACTTGAATAGACACCTTCTGTTGCATACAAAAAAACCCTTCGTTTGTGAGATATGCAAGAAGGCATTTTCTCAGAAAAACAATTTGAATGCACATCACCTGTTGCATACAAAGGAGAAATCTTTTATTTGAGAGCTATGCAGCAAGGCATTTTCCCATAAAAGCAGCTTGAATAAACACATTTTGTTCCATACTAATGAAGAACTTTTCATTTAAAAGGAGTGCTGAGAGAGATGTTCTGAAAAGATTACTTTAAACACCTTATAGATACAAATAAAAACTTTTGTTTATATATTTCAGGAGTCTGTGCATATTTTTCTCACACAGTCCCATTTTTGTAAAAAAATTTTTTACATTTGTGAAAACTCTAGTCATAGTTTTGTGATTTTTAAACCATTGATATATTTAAGTTCTGTCCTTCATATAAAAAATACCAAGTTCTTCAGTGAGTTCAATTGTTTATTTACAAGCCAGATTTTATTGATTATTATAATGAAATTTGTAAAACATTCGATTTAAAGGCGTAAAATTTCTCTTAAAAGTCTATTTACAAAACCAATAATTTTGTTTAAGTTTTTTTTTTTTTTTTTTTGGTTTTGTTTTTATTCAATTAATGTTTTGGGATAAAATGTTTCGTGAATGGTCTTGTTTTAAGATAAGTTATTTTGTAAAGAATCCTTTAAAATTTGTAAATTTTTCTTTAACATATCTCTATATGTGCAATAGTACTATATTACACAAAATTAAATTATTACGCAAAAAAGTGATAAGGGTAATTTTATTAAGAACTTTCTCATGCATATGAAATTAGCATAATGTAGTCACCAAGCAAAATAATTTCTTAGAAGTGGACATGTTGGCAAACCGTCTAACATATGTAAATGAGAAATATTGGTACCACTTGGTTATCTCGTTAACTGTAAACTATCACCAAAGTAAAAGATTAAATGCCAATTATATTTGATCGTAAATAGCACATTCACTTGAGAAAACACTTAAGGCGTGTCCATTATGTCATCAAATGATTTTTATTTTGATATTTTATTTGTATTTTTTATTAATGTTACACTTATTAATTTGGCAATTTATATAATTCAGTGAAATAGGACAATGGGATAACAAAATATTGCTGAAAAATGTGAAATAGTTTTATTAAATGTAAGAAATTAAAGGCAAGTCTGAATCTAACATGTTTTATCCTATAGCAATATGCTTTCAGTTCGCTGACATTATTAATCCCAATAGTAATAAATTATAGCTTCTTTCTGAATCTGTCTCCCATGTGTTTTATTACAAAATTGCTTATGCTGTAATACTTCAAATTTTAGTTGCTTAAAAAGCACATAACAAACTGAGTAAAAAAGTATCCAAGCCAGGAATTGAACTTAGGTCACTGATATAGTGAACCGAGATTTTACCAACTGAACCCACTTGGAAAAATACCAAGCCATGCACTTCTCATTATCATATGTTGACAAGGCTGCAGTCACAGTACATGGTAATTTTTTATGCCGGACCAGGTATCGTTCCAACTGTTTCAGTTGGTAGAATGTCATTGTGCAATCAAGGCTGTAGCCAGAAGTGAATAAGAGGGGAGGCTCATATTTTCTCTCTCTGTCTGATGCAAAAAGTTAAATTAGGGTATATTCCTACTGCATCTCCTACTATGTTACTCATCAAATTGCTGTAATAATTTCATTTTATGCTAAGAAAAGAATATTATGATAAGAAATTTGAGTGTATAACTATGTGAAATTACTAGTGCAATATTAAACATTATCATGTTAGTTTCATATGTGCAAATAGAATGAGCAAGTGTTGAAACACCAACTTTTTCACACCAATTTACCTGCATATTATCATTTAATAACCCAAATTATTTTATGTTACAGTTTTGAAACATTTCTTATATAGTTCTTTGATTCATAACTGCAATTTTCTGTTGTTGAAATTCTTTTGAATTCTATAAATAGTTCTTATTTTCTGTTAGTCTATATAACTCTCTGCTCGAAAAACTTCAACATTTTCACATAAACCAAACATTAAAAATAAATAAATAAAAAATAAAATGTGACATTCACTGTCAGATTCAATTTCAGGGAGTTCATTACTGAAAAAAAAAAAAAATCCTCATCTGCAATATTATTTTAAGATTTAATTTTTATTATTCATCCTCCAAAAATTTTTACTTTAAAAACTGCTGTAAACTTAGTTGATTTTTTTTTTTTTCATTATTCAACAGAGTTTAGATGCTTTAACTTCTAGTAAAGTTAAATGAAAAAATCTTTATCTTCATCATCATTTTGGATAAACAATAAGCCAAACCATATTTTAAATCATGCATTAATTGAAAGCTTGCAAGAAATATAAAAAAAATTCATTTATAATTGTCTTGTATGTAAGTTTCTATAAAATAAAAGCATTTTATATTCATATCCTGTGTCATTACTATTCTCCCATAAGTTTACGGGAAAATTTATATTATTTTCCTTCAGTGTTATTTGGAATAAAGATTATAAAGAATACAGTAAACTCTCTCAAATACGCAACTCTCTAAAATCTGCACATAATTTATGAATGTAAACAATGAAATATTGAGCTCAGATATAAGAAAAAAAATTGACTACTTTAGTTTTATATCAGTTTCATATATATTTTAATTTGCAATTTTTGTTATTATGATTAAATTCATGTTTTTGCATGAAGAAAGAATAAATATATTTCTGAAAAATATCAAGATATTCTTGATATCACTGGTAATCACAATCTTCTTATCAAATACATTTATGCATTAATCAAGTTTTTGGGTTATTAAGTCTGGCTAAATTTGAAATAAGACTTCTTTACTTTATGATTTTGATGTGAATTAGTAATGTATATTTATGAGGCAAGTTATACTAAATAATTTAGGAAAATTATGTTTCATCTTTATAATAAATATTTAATACATTATTGATTATTAACTTGACCTTTGCTTTTAATATTTTAATCATGTTAAAAATTAGTTAAGTTTTTATTATTTTAATTTATTTTTCATTTTAATGTTTTATTATATTTTAAGCATTCATTTTAGTTTCACTTGCATTATTAATAATGTTCAAATTAATGTTTAATAAATGTAAACAAAACAATGACTAAAAATCCGTACAATGTCTGGTCCCAAACTGTGCAGATTTGAGGGAGTCTACTGTACTTCATAACAACAAATTTTATTGTTTACATTTTAAAATGTTAGCGGATTTTAGAAGTGTGGATTTTGAAGGCTGTACTGTATTATATACTTGCAGCTATCCTTAAAATCTCTGTGAAAAAATATTTTGTTTATACATAAGATTCTATGGAAAACTTTTATTAGTATTTGATTCTATTTCAATATAGGTACAACCCCTAAATTTATTTAGCTTCAAGCAAGATGAAATTTAAAATTGCGGTTTTTTTTTTCTCTCCTTGACTTTGATACTTTGTACAATTTTTATTGTTTTGCTTCTTCTGCACTTATAAGAGAGTGCTGTCAGAATACTTTTCCAAAACTACATGAATGAACATCAAATAAAACATATTTAAAAGATGTAAATAATTACATACATGCCAACTTCCGGCTTTTTAAATATCAAACAAATAAATCTCAAACCAGCGATTGATTTAATTTACAAATTTAATTAAATTTCAAATTACTATTTCATTTAATGCCAGACACATTTACTTTAAAAAATCTTCTGGTTCAAATTGTGTTTTCCTAATTTTAAAAAAGATGGAGCTTGGAATTAAGACTAAAAAAATAAACACTTTGTAGAACTTTAATCATGAGTTATTTTCTAATAACAGTACAGTAGACTCCCTCAAATCCGCACAGCTTGGAACCAGAGGTTGTGCGGATTTCTGGTCATTGCTTTGTTTACATTTTTTAAACAGTCATTTGAGTACAATTAATAGTGCGATTGAAACTATAATGAATGCTTACAATATAATAAAATATTAAATAAGTAATAAACTAAAATAATAAAAATTTAGATAATTTTTTAAAATTATTAAAGTACTAATAGCAAAGGTCAAGTTAATAATTCATCATAAAGATGAAATGTATTTTTCCAAAATTATTCAACAAAACTTGCCTAATAAAAGTACTTTACTAATTCACATAAAACTCATAAAATAAGGATTTTTTTTCAAGTTTAGCCAGGCTTAATAACCAAAAAATCTTAATTAATGCATAAATATATTTGGTAAGAAGATTGTGATTACCAGTGATATCAGTAATATCTTGATTTTTTTCCAAAAAAAAAAAAAACCAATCTTCCTTCATGAAAAAAACATAGAGTATTATTAAGAAAATCACAAATTAAAAAACGTATGGGATTGATACAAAACTAAAAAAAAAATCAAATTTTGTCCCAATATCTAAATTGAAAGTTTCATTGTTTATATCTGTAAAATATGAGCGGATTATAGAGTTGCGGATTTGAGGGAGTCTACTGTATATTCATTGTTATTTTTAAATTACTGTGCTAGTTAATGCAAAATTACTAATTATGATGATCGATATTTAATCGAAATAATCACTATTGTATTGTAGTTGCAGCGTAATATAACTTTAAATGACCATTTGGTAGTGCTTATAATTCGAGGGGCAGGGTAATTTTTGCTGTATAAAGTTGGCAAAAAATTATTTGTACACTTCATTTTTTTAATTATAATGAAATTAAATGCAAGATTTTGGCAAATAATACTGTAATACATTAATTTAATGCATTATCATAATATAGAAGCAAAAACAAAGTAAAAGTAAATGATTTTTTACATTTTAATAAACAAATGTACAAAAATATTATGCAAAAAAGTATTTGTACACCACATTAATGTATTATAATTAATGAAAATTTAGTTAAATGATACAAATTAATACTTTGTGCAAAGTTTGTTAGCTTTTATGACTACTGCTAGACAGTGTAACAGAGATTGCACCAACTTTTTATAGTGGTTTGGTTTATGTTATTCAATGGCTCAACACGAGCTTATTTTAAACTGTGTTTACCTGATACATGTTTTTTTTTTCTGATTTTTGCATCCAATAGCTTCCGCAAATTTTCTGTTGGATTCAAGTCTAGATATTGTGGAGGAGTTACCAGTCGCCTTCGAGCATTGTAGAGTAGCCATATCCTAGTGATTACTGCAGTTTGCTTTGGATTGTTATCCTGCTGATAGCGCAAAGTTTCCTCTAAGCATAATTTCTTAGTACTGATTAATAAATTGTGCCATGACACATCAATATATGTTAAAGATGTCATTCTAATGTCAATAAAGTCCCAATTTCATGCTCCATTAGAAGCTATACACCCCCGAACTGTAATATTTCCTCCACCATGCTTGATAGTTGGAAGTATACGCTTTGGATCTAGAAAAGTTTTATTTTTACGCCAAATTATTCAAATGCTTAATGGTGAGAAAATTTCGGATTTTTTCTCATCAGAAAAAAATACTGCTTTCCAAAAATCCAATGATTTGATTCTGTATACCAAGGCGAATTCTATGTGCTTTCACCTACTTGTTTCACTGATGAATGGAATTTTCCTTGGGGTTCTTCTTTTTAAATCTACATTATGGAAGGAATTTCTTATTGCTTGAGGTTTTACTATGATGTTAAAATATATTGTAAGGTCTCCCGTAAATTTTTGAACTGAACCCATAGGATTTTTTAAAGCTGTTTTAACAACACTCCTTTTTTTCCATCATTGTTAATTTGCTGAAAAGTCCTGGTTTTCGTTGAATTTCGACGCATCCACTTTCTTCATACTTTCTCACTATACATTCAATAATTGTAAATGGTAATTTAATAATTTTTCCGTTTTTCCTTTGCAAGTTTCAATTTTTATGATGCTCTATAATAAGATTTCTTATATCAAGAGGTACCTTTGTAGTTTTAGATGCCGTTGTCAATTACTTCAAGAGCATATTAGATTAAATGACAGATGAATATAATATGAAATTAAAAATTATTAACAGCTGCTGTATAAATAGTCCTTTGAACCAGAAACACTATAAAAAACAAAGTATATATCAGGCTGAGGAAATGTACAAATACTTTTTTTGCTAGAAACTTTTAAACTTTTCCAATTAAAAATTTATCTTGCATCTTTATCGAAATTTTATGTTGTTTAATTTAAAACGCACGGTAAACGTACTGTATTAAAACTATTTTTGTCAAAATATCTGTATTTAGATACATGAATATTCATACAGTCGAGGATCTATAATCCGCGGACCCATAATCCGCAATTTCCCATAATCCGCGTTACTTTACGAATGTAAACAATGAAATAAACAGTTAAAAAAAATTACAAATCCGTGATCCAAAAATGATTTTTTTTAACAAATAATAAAAAATGTAATAAAAATCATAATAAAACATGTACTTTTTTTTATTTACTCTTTTATTTTATTGACAGAAAAAAACAACTGTATTACGGAACGTGCCTAATCTTACTGAATGTTCGAATTGACAACTGTTCATTCGTAGCTATTTCAGTTTGTGCAAGTTCAGGAGGCGAATTCAGAATCTTCCCTCGAACGGTGCACTTTTGGCGATAAATTTTGGCGAGAAATGCATTTTGAGATGAAATGAAAAATATGGAACCGAGCTGCTATCGAGGGAAGATTCCAAATTCGCCGTGGCACAAGCGAGGAAATTTCTAAAAAAGCGCTGTGTGTCGTGTAAATTTTGCTGTTGTATCGTGTTATATCTTCAGTTGGAATTTATTCGCATTTTTCGTGTGTCTATAAAGAATAAATAAATAACCTCTTTTCATTTCTCCTCTATTTTTACTTTATTTTTTCTTTGTTAGTGTGAAAAAGTAACGATGTTATTGTATCATTTTTTTTTTCGTGCTTTGTTATTGTAGATTTTCGACTATAATCAAAATATTTTGACGCAATTAATATCTTTCAACTAACTGACACATTAAAAACTAGTATAATAAAGTTATATCTTAAATTTCCCATTTTTTATTTCCTTCCTCTTTATTTATTTATTTTTTAATTAATTAGATTTGAGAAATGATGAGTATAAATCAGTTTTAAAAAATTATTATTTATTTTTCAATAATCACCTAAATCATTATCACTGTTATCTGATAACAAAGATTACATTTAGAGAGTAAAAAGTGTAAAACTGTGCTCTTTATGCGATATTCATAAGAAATATCCCAAAATTCTTGTTCTGACAACTTGTTTATTTATAAACTTCATTTGTATCAAGTAATGTTCTCTTGACAAGAACAGAAAAACACTCTTATAACAGAAGTTAACAAAAAGGATGTCTATATTTTATAAAAAAAAATAAACCATAAAGAAATAATTCATGGATGTTTTATTTATAACATAAAATGCTTACTATGTGAGAAAGGATATAATATTATATTTCATAGAAATTTGCTTTGGGGATGAATCTGTTTTATTTTATTTTTAAAGAAATTATTATTTTGCTTTATAAATGGTTTAAAAAACTGTTTTTTAATCGCAGAGTTTTCAGCATCATGGAAAATCAGGGAATTTCCAAATATATAGAAAAATTCAGGGAATTTAGAAATATTTTCTAAAGAGTCATGGAAAAGGCTTTGAGAAAAAAAATAAACTAGTCGTTGGGGGCCACCGTAATACTTACCCATCATGGATATGTATATGAAAATAAAACATGTGAAAACTATTTATACAATGCATTGCAATTCATAAACAAAATTTAAATATTGTTAATATACATAGTAATGCTTTATTAAAGAACTGCTGATGTACCAATTTCGACAAATTATATAAAACTCCAAACTACTCAAGTAGTACCGAACTGCGTAAAAGAAACATCCTTATAACTCCAAAAATAATAATTCTATTAACTAACAATTAACTGTGTCGGATTAAGCATCTCATTTCCAATTAAAATATACCTCTGAATTGAAATTTGAATGAAATACAGGGTCATGAAAAATCAAAGAATGTGGAAAACAAGATTACAAATATCTCGGCAACTAATAATCCAATCGACTTCATTCTATATGCAAAATGTGTGTTATTTTATTGCCTTTTACGTCCATTCCTTAGAACAAAAAAATTCGAAAATTTTTATATACCTTTCATCAGAACGAATTTTTCGAGAGTTGGAAAAAAATAGTTCCGGATAATTGAGGTTGCTGATATTAAATAGGGTTCGTCCCATTCTTACATACTAACTACATACAAAATTTCAAGTCTCTATCTCAATTTGTTCGGGAGATAGAGCGTTTACAGACAGACAGACGGACGGCAAAATTTTTTTTCTAAAAATGTTTTTCGGAATCTCCACTATCTAAAACATGTAAATCCGTCAAAAAAAAATTTTCGATTTTCAAAACGATTGCAAGACTTACCCTATACTATGTATGATGGGTAAGTAAAATGACACAAAATTCCTCCAATAGTATCGAGGAAAAAAAATCTAGAAATTTAAGAGCAATCATCCAGAATAAAATCTGTAGTTTTGACAAAGGATTGTGAAAATAAGTAGCAAATTTCATTGTATGCCATATGGATTTAGTATAGGAATTTGCCAGTTATGTTTTACTGAGAACCCTGAATGAGCAAATAAGTTGTATCAGAAATATTTGTGACATTGAGTAAAAGTGCTAAATATTTTCAAAAGGAAGAAATCTTCATTTCAAGAACATGAAATCTATACGTGAATTTAAAACGACAGTTTAAGGGCTGTAAATGTACTATGTTATCAACTTTTTGGCAATTTTGGATTCCTCTTCGCTTTTCGATATCATACTTTATCACTGTGGCTGTGCATTGCACTATCCTTTTGATTGTTAGCATTTTAAAAAAAATAAAATTCTCTTTTAAAGCTTGATTTATTTAAAATTCTTGATTTTTTAAAGAGATATCTTTAGGACCTCTGCATGTGTTTTTCACTCATCAAATATTAAAATGTGCTTTAATTTTTTTTTTTTTTTTTTTTTTTTTAAGGGTGTATTTGAAAAAATATTTTTTCACCTTCAACAGCTCGAAAATCTCTGAAACATTTTCAGTCCATTTTTAAAAGTAAAAACATGAAATTTGCTGAGGTGATTTTTGAAGAGATGTGTAAGAGGCCATGGTGATTTAAATTTTCACTCAATTAATTGAAATTTGATTTATATTCACAGCCACCACAAATAAATTCTTCGGGAAGGTTGAACTCCGATGGGAATTGGCCCAGTTGCATCACATGACTTGCCACAAATCATTATTTTGGTTCAGCGTCATTAGCAAATGCACATGCAGTTTTGTTGTCATCTATTTAGATGAAAATTATTGTAAACCTGATTGTATGAGAGTAATTTTTTCCAGATATTTATTTGATATATATATATATTTTTTTTCTGTGTGTTTTGTTGTGCTTGCGTTTTTTAACTTTATCATAAAAATGCTGAAATCAATTTTGAATTTGGTCCGGGTTCTTTTTTTATTGGCCTATTACTAAAAGTATGGAAAAAAAAATTAGACAATAAAAATAGTTTGAAAGTCATACCTCATTTTTAAGCAACTTTGTATATAGAAAAGAAATAATTGTTAATCCTTCACACACAATTAATTTAATGAAATTTTATAATCAATCTTAACAGAAGAGAAGTTTGATGCAGTAGAACCCCGCTAATTCGGATCTCCAGATAATCCAGATCGGTTTGGTCTTTTTTTTTTTTTCAAGTTTGAGAAGCGATTGGCTTATTTCCATAGCATTAACTTGTTTCATCGTTGTATTCATAATAAAAAATACTCTTTCTGAAATCTTTTCGGAAGAATTAAGCAAAGTAAACATTTTTACTGTCTGTAAATATTCAATAAGTTTAACATAAGGGTGATTTTCTGTAAGTATGTTTTATTTCATTTCTTTCTAATTCTCCGGATTTTTGATAATCCAGATTGGATCCAGTCCCAATTAATCCAAATTATTGGAGTTTTACTGTATATGTAACAAAAATATACTCCATATTTAAAAGGATTTACATTTTTTTTTTTTCATAAAAAATAAATCTGATGGACACATTAAAGAAGTTCATTTTGTGAATAAATACATAAAATTTGTAGAAATTACTATTTGTAAGCCAAAAAATCAAAGAACATTTTTCAATTTCTTATAAAATTTTAAATATCTTATAAATTTTAAACTGTAATAGATTCCTTTCTTATAACAATCTTTAATGACTGTCATGCTCCTGATTTTTCTTCAGCTGAAATCTTTGGCACCTGTGTTTGCAACACACATTGCACACTGGGCTAGAGCACCCGTGTATTATTTTTACTATCTTTGAAAAAAGTTCCTTTACTAAAAAATATGCTATTTTTGGAAAACTCTTTGATTTAAATGTATATATTTCTAAAGTTTTAAATAACAATTAATGTAAATTTTAAGAAAGAAGTTATTTTGTAGGGAGTATAACTATTTTGACGTTACTTCCAGAACAAATAAAATATCCATATACAAAAAATGTAAATACTGATAGAAGATTAGCCTTCAGTGGATTTTCTGATGTTGGGTTAGACCTTATTTCCAACTAGATTGCTCTCAGAAAATAGCAGGTGTGTAGTTTTATTATAGAATAATTGACTATCATTTTTGATTTTCTGCAAGCAAGTGGAAATAGTCTGATGCCCATGGATAACAAATTTATTACTACCGGAAGGATATGGATTTATTTTAAGAGTCCCACTATTATGCCAAAATAGAAGACAGTGAAGTAAGTTTGTTGAAGTAACATCAAAAATAATATTAATGTTCCCTAAAAAATAACTTGTTATTACATTACTCACTAAATTATGCTTTCCGAAATATAGCATATTATACTCAAAACTATGGAAAAACAATATGAAAATATTTTTAAATGATAATGTTGTGAAATCTAATTTTTTCATTCATGTTTCAATTTTTTTTATTGCTAAAATTGTAAAACTTATCCAAATAATGTAGTAATACTACATTTTAAAAACAACCTACTTATGTTTCATCTTTTAATCAACAGATGGCACTTGTATCATGCTTGTTTTTAAAGAACACCAGAGGGCGCTATTTTATTTTAACAATGTTTATAAACAATGCTGTACCTCTTGTTTACATTTGTTAATTTGGTTTAGCAGGATTTTACTTATAAAGAATTTATATTTTTTAAATAACTTTTCTTTTATTACTTTATTTTATAGTTGTTCAGCATTTTAAAAGGTAAATAATTAGAATTGTTAAGTTTTAACCACTTTCATTCAATGTTTGTTTATAGACATCTATAAAATAATATTTAAAAAATTATAGTGTTAACTTTGTTTTGTTTAATGTTTTGTAATAATCATTTTTCGTTTAGTAATTGTAAGTAATTTCTTGGTAACATACAGTTTTCATTATATATATATTAATCATTCTCTTTGTTTCTTTATTTACTGTTTTTTTTTATTATTAAAATTAGACTTAAAATTAAAAAAAACATCATTAAAACATTTTTCTCCTCATTTATGACTTTTTAGTAATTATAAATCATTTTTTTATTATTATTGTTCTATGTAAAAAAAGAAAAACCCAGCTTGTTCAAAACAATATTATATTTCATTTCTACAGATAACTTTCATAAGATTTTTCATAAACAAAATTTTTCATTCATTAAAAATATAAATTATTATAAATGATGGTATTTTCTTGCTAACCTATTAGTTTTATATTGCAGTTTATATCTAATAGGTTTAATTTTTGATAGTTATATTAAGATTATACATATAAGGTTTCTTTTAAGAAATAAAGATTGCTTTTTTAAATATTAATCTGAAATTAAGGATACTCCAAAATGCAGTAAACTCTCTGAAATCTATAAAGCTAGGGAATAGAGGTTGTGCAGATTTTAGAATTTTACAGATGTCTGGTTATTGCTTTATCTTTTTTAAACAGTAACTTGAGTGTAATAATGCAATTGAAGTTACAATAAATGCTTATAGTACAATATATTATTTAATGAATTACATGAGTAAATAATAATCTTAAGTATGCATTATAAAATGAGATACATTTTTCGTGAAATATTTGGTAAAACTTGCTTCATAAAAGTACATTGCTAATTTACATAAAAAATGTTCTATTTCATGTTTAGCCAGACTGATAACAAAACAGCTTGATTAATATTTTAGTAAATTTGGTTTTATTGTTTACATCTACCATGATGTTTAGATTTGAGGGAGTCTTCTGTATATCTGAAGTTATCTTATTTTTTACCGTAAAGTACTGAAAGTAAGGCCTCCTACCACTTTTAACGCGGCCCCCCACACACGCACCAAAAAAAAAAAGGAAAAGTTGTAGTAATAATTTTTATTTTCAAAATAATTATAATAAACATAGCTGTTTAGATTAATTATCTCTTTTTTTTAAATTATGAATCTTCTTTAAATTTAATTCAATTTGCATTTGAATAAAAAAATGGAATCTTGATAATCAGGATTTTACATGATTCAAGACTAATGAAGTAAATATATTTTTTAGTTTCATTAAACTTTCATTCATTTTTTAATGTTTAAAATTAATTCAATTACTTAAAAGATTTTTTGTAGCTGTTACTTTTATTTTTTAACTTACTTATTCTTTTTCAACTTAAATCTTCCGAGAAAGAAAGTAACATTATTTTCTTTTTATCACAATAGAGGGTGGCATGATTCAAACTTTTATTATCCATTTTAATTTTACACAACGCTATCAAGTTTTTTTTTTTTTTTTTTTTTTTTTTTTCATTGAACTTGTGTTCATCTATTTAATATTTAAAATTAATTTAATAACTAAAAAGATTTTTTTGTACCTATTACTATTATTTTTTAACTTACTTATTTCGATTTTATTTATTTACTTATTTTCTTTCTCTTACAATAAATTGCCACACAATGCAAAATTTTGCTATCTGTTTTGATCTTACACAATTGTACAACACTGATCAAGTTTTTTTTAATTTCATTAAACTTGCATTCATTTATTTAATATTTAAAATTAATTCAATAACTAAAGAGAATTTTTTGTGTCTATTACTGTTATCTTTTAACATTTTATTTTTTGTTTTTTCAAAATTGTTCCTATTACATAATTTTGCAATTAAATAAATAAAATTTGCAAAGAAAAAAAATAACATTGTTGTCTTCTTTCTCTGGCAGTAAATGGCGACACTATACAAATTATTATCCAGAGCTTGAAATTCAATTTTCCAGAGGAGGGGAGGAGGTTTAGGTGCTTGGGAGGGAGAAAAAAATCTTTAAAACCTACTGTTATTTTATGTGCTATTTAAAGAATTACATAAATACAGACATGACAAAATAAGCAATTTTTATCAACAACTCAAAATAATTATGCAAAATGTGTTTTTTACTTTAAAAAAAGTCAAGATTTTATATAGTCTATTTAGTTTTCAAAGGGATAAATTCCCTTTCTGTGCTAATTACTTATGTTTCAGGTCTAATGAACTCTGTTTTTGGTTCAGGTTGATTTTAGTTTGAGTGTAGATTGCTGCAAGTTGGGTTCGGGTTAATCTAATTTTTCAGAAGTTAGTTCATTATGTATTTCTGATTAAAAATTACACCTATAACAATAAACAAATATGTTTGTGTGTGTTGTTTTCCAGTGTTTGACATTTTTTTCTGCAATGTATTGTTCAAATTTGCATGCTTTACACGATTCTGTGTGACAATTAGTATTTACTAATAATCCTAACTAATATATCCCGGAAATTCTAACTTAACTATCCAAATTTCGGGATTGATAAACAATGTTTCATAACTTTTGGAATCAAATGCGTTAATTTTTTGGAAAATTTGAAACGTAATTACTCCATTCTTGCACGAAACTTGTCAATCGATCGCAGGGGAGAAAAATGCGAAATTTGACGATTGGTTGCGGAAAAAAGCGTGAATTCCAACAATTTTTTGCAGCAAAAAACTCTTAAAATATGTTATTCAGTCGCACAGAATTAAAAAAAAAAAAAAAAAAGTGGGAGTTAATTGTTTCACAAGATTTTTCGAAAATTTCATGTTTTTTGGGGGGCGGAAGTCTTTTGTCTACAATATTTTTTTGGGCAGGATTTCAGAATTTCGAACGCGAATTCCACCCTAATTATCTATTATTAAAGATGAATTCTTTATGAAATTATTTTAGCAAAATGCCATATACAGGGTGAGTAATAAATATTGAAACAATAGGCTATCTCCTCAAATACTGCCCCTAGACCCATACTTCCAATTGGAAAAATTCATAAAAAAAGGTGAAATTTCTGATAAGATAAGTTGCAACTCCATGGGGGAGTCTATTTGCAGGGTTGCCACGCCACCTGGAGAACCTGGAAAACACAGGGAATTTTAAAAACCCCTCCCAAAACACGGAAAATCCAGGAAATTTTGAAAAAATTTATAGGTTTTTTTTTTTTTTTTTTTTCAATCCTTTGGAGAAATTTGCTTAATTTAGCGCAGTTTGTACTCATGTTTTTGTTGTATTTCATCTGTTGACCCCCCCCCCCCTAGATATAAATGTCAACAAATTTTAATGCATATTTGCATCGATCCCAGGGATAATAACATTCGTCGCCGAAAAAGCGGAATTCCGCGTTTCTGCGGAAAAGTAGCATGTCTGCTTCCAAGTCATACAAATAAATTCATTATAAATATATGTGATGATATTTTTAGTTGCCAATTTTTTTATAAGAAGGTGATGACATTAAAAGTTGGTAAATTCAGTTTTGACATGTTTGCACAACTACTGAGGTATATAAAAAAACTTCAAGAGGATCTTCAAAAACCTCATTTTTTCAACTTCAAAACTTTGTATGTAACTAGAGTATTTTTCGTATTCTAAACCTAATAGAGGGGATTTTTAACTAATGATAGACCTGTAAACGATATGCTGTATTAAATTCTACTTATTTCTAAACTACATAATGAAAAAATGAAAAATGGCTTGTAAATTTAGTGGTTTAAGATTTACGGGGTGAATTGGAACACGTTTTCTCTCATGGTTTATTTTTCTTTACAGTAAGAGTTTCATGTAATATATGAAAACATATGTATGAATATGTATTGTAACAATATTTTGTTTGTTCTAATTACTTGAAGAGTTTAAAGGTGCCAAGAAATTACTTAATTAAACAAAAAAAATCAAAGCCTAATTCAACAAACATGGAACACACAATAAAAGAATTTAAAAAAAGCAAAATAGTTAGAAAAACTGCACAGAATTATTCTCTGACATCCACAACATTACACAAACATCTCAAAATGAAAAACCAATTAAAAAAGAGAGGGATGCAAACAATACTAAGGGCTGGGGATGAGGGCATATTAGCAGATTGTATTAATACATGCAGAGATTGGGGATATTCAATAGATTCACTTACAAAATGACTACTAGTAAAGGATAACACAGAACAGGGCTAAATTTGTATTAAATTCTACTTCTGCAATTCGAATATAATTTCTTAAAATAAATTTTAATTTTTTTTTATTTAAAAGTTGTTTCCTATTTTTTAAAAAGGCATATCTTTACTATATAAAATAAAGGCTTGGTTTCACAGTAACTACGTGTTCCTATTCTTCAATTATCATTATTACCTGTTTTTATTAACCCTATTAAAGTTTTAATCTGAATAAATAAAGATTATAGCATTTGTTCCGATTCACTCCTATCTGCGGGGTGAATCGGAACACCATTAAAAAAATAAATAATACATATATAAACTGTAAAAATGTTTCGTTTTTGCTTAAAAAGTAAAGAACAAAACAAGACCGAAGTTTCTAGTAGAAAAATTAAAAAAATCAGTTGTTGCTTTTTTTAACGTTAAATTTGAAAAGTGTTCCGATTCACCCCATTTTACGGTATATGATTCAAGTTTAATTTTAACTATTTCTTCAACTGTGCTTTATAGAAACAGTATTTTGTTAATTTGATGATAAATATCGTTTGTTTAAGAGTTAGACATACCAATATAAAATGCATTTTTTTACTATAGTGAATTTTGTAGGTTTATTATAAGTCAATGAAACAGTTCTTTCTTAAAAATTTTCTTTCGTCAAAATTTGACGGGTTCTACCTTGTATTAATTAAAAACCCTTAATGATCATCGCAAAATGGCTAAGAAAGTCATTCTTCAAAGACTTCATGCTTGTGTGCCAATCTTTAAACAGTCCTTCCAACTAAACAAAAACTTATCATTTGATTTTTTTCGGAGTGCATGGAAAGGCTGCCCCCTAAGTCTTCGAAAATGTAAGAATGTTTTTACATTTGCAGCCAAATTTAGACTATCTTCACCGCTCCTTCCCCTTTTTCACCATCATGGTAAGTCCAGAGTATCAGATATAGATAAAAGGTATTAGCTCTCTCAGAGGTCTATAGTGTGGAAAATAAAATCAAAATTTTTGTCCAATACATAAGTTTCCACAAAAATTATCATTTGTAGAAGTGCTTTACACAAATATTGCTTCGGCCGCCAAAAAAAAAAAACTTTACTCCTTAAGTGCGAAAATCACAGTGTTAAACCAACGGCACAGAATGCGAACAACTTCACAAACGGCTGATGTTTCATTTTTATCAGTTAAAATTTGCCCCATAGCTAACTTCAGTATCTCTAATTTAAAATCTGCACATTGAGCACTAATATACAAGGGGCTATACAAATATAACGAACGTTATCAACTTTTTTACAATTTTTGACACCCCTCTCCTTGCGATATCATAAGTTATCATTCCTCAACCTCCAGCCTAATTATACCGTTTTCAGTGTTTATAAATTCTTTAGATTTTTGAATTTTTTCTTTGCAGAGATGTACAGATATGGTTATACGTTTATTGTTTGCACTCTTCATTGATTCAAATGAAGAGTACCCATTAAAATATCACTATTATATATGAAATAGTTTTATATCAAAAGAAACTTTAAAAAGTTATTAGATAAAAGTAATTAATAACTAAATTTTTGTTACATAATGAATTCAACAGTAATAATGCCTTCGTGTATTTGCCTCAGCACAAGAAAGAAAAGGGACGAGGGGCAAGTAGAAATTTTTATTAACAAAACAGTTGGACGACATTCTCTTTTGTTTACTGATAAGCACAAATATTATTTCAAACTTACTTTGCACAATTTCTTGAAGGCAGATTATATATGCATACTCATAAGACAGAAGAATTGGAATGCCAAACGTTGAGGTATTCCATATTTTGAAAATAATAATTTTATAGTAATTTAATAATTTTAATAATAACTTTGTATTTTCATAAAAATAGATAACAGACTAAGAAAAAGATTGCACACTATTTTGATGTAAAGAACAAGTTATAAATAAAATGAGAAAATTATCATGTAAAAAACAAATTACAAATAAAAAGAGAGAATTTTGGTTGGATCATTCAAAAATGATAAAGATATCCCCCTCAAACCCTAAAGATATCTTTCAATATCATATGCCAGACCATCCCCCTCCCCCTAAAATGATAACGTTATGTATGTGTGCCTTGCCTAGTAACAAAGATTGAACTCTGTACCACAAAGTATGCACATTTTTCAACAAGGCTCCTGAAACTAGATCTCAGAAACCAAACAATAAAATTTTATTGAACTATGTAGTTTATCTGTGAGAACGACAGTAGTTGCAATCCGGATTAGCTGTAGTCATACAAGTGTTGTAGTTGTAAAAGAATCAGAAGATATACGATATATATAAGCAAAAGGTATACGCTAGAGTCATGACAATTTATGGATACAGTATACGCTAATGCTTTATATGAAAAGCAGAGGGTATACTGAGCTTTACGAAAAAAATCCAAAGGGTGTACGGCATATACCTCCGTATACTCTCCACTCCACCCCAGATGAACTAGTGAAAAGCTTTAACATCTGGCAGATAACGGCCAGATATTGGTCGCACCCAGCTAATGTAATAGGCAGACGGCCTAAGTTAAAATGTTCATTTTTTACTCATATGCAAATCGTCTATTTGTACATAGTTTCGTTCATGTATTATAATCAAGAAAGATCAGACTTTCGTAGTTAAACCAAATGAAGACTCCTAGACATCATTATCTCGAAACCAAGAAATGTATTCCCCCACATATTTGCATAACCTGTAAGTTCTGATTTTACACCGTTTCTCTATTCAGGATTCTCCAACGCGTCCCCCGCGGACGCCATAATTGCGCCCTTAGAAGGCTTTCTTGACGCCTATTCAAATGTTTCATCTTAATTAAAAATCCATTTTAAAGGATACATTTTTAAAAATAAAAATTATTTGAAAAGGCTTCTTTTAATAGTTATCGGTCACCTTAATTTAGTTTTAATTATTTAATGCTATTAATTTGTTATTCAGTGATTAAGATTACTGGCTTCTTCATCGACAAAACTTTTGAAGATAGATTGCCCCTCTGAAAATCAAATTTTAAATTTACTCTGAATTAAATTATTGCAGCAAATTACTTTTAAATAGCTTCTGAATCATAGGGTACTTATAACTATCACCGTGAGATATACGAGCATCATCCAAGTTTCTAACGTATAAGTCCACCTCTATTCATGGCTTGATTGTTGTAGGAGAAACTTTTACCAGTATTTCTGAATAGAAATTTTCTTCTTATTTATGACAAATTATGCAATAAGGCAATGATTTCTATTTAAAATGTAAAACAGGTGGAATTTAGTTCCTATGGTAATAAAACTATAACTTACGTTTTTTCACTACATTGAGATAAATGTTTTGCTTGTTTTCAGCCATGTGAATTTCGGCGCCTTTCATTGTTTACAACTCAGGGGCGTTCCAACCCAGTGTGCAAAGTGTGAGGCACACACAGGCGCCAAAGCAGTAAAGGCACCAAAACATTTCAATTGTGAATGAAACATTAAAAAATATATATATCCTTAATTTATTCATACTAAAATGTATTATACCGAGGCGGATTACCCATTAGGCTGAAGCCTAGAGGCCTGGAAGAAAAAGGGGCCTCGATGCTACGATTTTTTTTTTCTTCAGATTTTTTCTTCATATCAGCTCTAGAAAGGCCGCTTTTAACTTTTTTTTTTCCTATTTTGTTTGCAGGTTTTTTTGATAAAGTTATTTTTACTTTCGAAACCGGTTTCAAAAAGTAGAACTATCCTAATAAAAATAATAATAAAATGTTCAACTATACTAAAAAAGTACAAAACGCATTTGTAGAGAAGACCTCATCTATCCAATGCAAAAATCGCTTAAAAATATTGAAATGCAAACGAGATGTTTAAAAAAATTTCTACCATAGGATTAACATTAAGTTTGTTATGGTTTATTTTATATCGGCCGATTATCTACACATGATATATAGGTCCTAAAGAATGGGGTGCCCTCCTTGGGGGGGGGGGGGGGGGCTTTTTAAGGGAACCTAACCCATGTTCAAGCAAGGAATAACATTAAAGATTGGGTGTTCTTGCTTGAAGCAACTGCTTAAGAGGCTACACTAGACATAGAGAACACGGGAACGCTAATGTTAATCCCATAGGGCAGTTCTTTGAAAATTTCACGCATGCATTTTAATATTTTTGATTGAATATTTTTGTGAAGAATAACTGAGGACGATCCCTAACCGGGCTCGTTTTTACTTTTTGGATTTTGGTTTCAGATTTAAAAAAAAAAATACTTTAACTTTTAGAACCGATTTAAATTGGTTCTGAAAGCAAAACTATCACGTACATAAAAAGAAAAAAAAAACTTTTAAAAAAAATGTAAAAACTAGCGTGATTATAGATAGTCTTAAGCTATCCTATAAAAAAAAAATTCGTTCAAAAATATTAAAATGCGTGCGAGAAATCTGCAAAGAACTGCCCATAGGATTAGCATTAACATTAGTGTGATAGAAACCGCTGATGATAGAAAAATTTTTTCAACTACAAAAACGCGTATAATTTAAATAGAGCTTTTGTTTTATATGTTGCTGCATATGTGTATTACAATATGAAATTTTATTTTTTATATGGCCCTAATTTTTTCATTTTTTTGTGCCAGAAAATAGAAAAATGTATTGCTTTGAGGACCGGGGGAGGGGAGAGGAGGTTGTTCACAAAAAAATCTAGCCTAGGGGCCCGGGAGGTAGTTAATCCGCTTCTGGTATTATATTTTCTTGGCATCTGGATTAACTTTTGTAGATTTGCCTTATACGAATTATTTATAAATATTCATTTCTTTCTTTAAAATTTTATTTTATTCTAATTATGAATCCTCTAATAAATCATTTAGACAAGACCTGCAAAACCTTTATGAACAGAGGCGCACCTCATATAGTTATAAATAATAAAAGGCGCCGTAATTCACATAGCAGAAAATATGCAACACTATTACCTCACTGCGGTGGAAAAGCATAATATACAGTTTTAAAACCACAGGAGCTAAATTTAACTTATTTTATTATTATTATTTATAAGAAACAACTGTCACTTTACTTCAGAATTTATCATAAATAAGAAGAAAATTACTATTCGGAAATACTGGTAAAAGTTAACATCTTATATGAAGCGCGTATATCTCACGCTGATAGCTATAAGTCCCCTATGATTCAGAAACTATTTTAAAATAATTTGCAGCAATAATTTAATTCAGAATACATTTAAAATTAGATTTTCAGAGGGCAATCTATCTTCAAAAGTTTTGTAGATGAAGAAGCTACCTTAATCACTGAATAACAATTTAATAGTATTAAATAATTAATCTTATTTAAGATCATTGATAACTGTTACAAGAAAACTATTCAAATATTTTTTAAAATGTATCCCTTTAAATGGATTTTTAATCTTAAAAATAGCTAGTAAGAGGATACATTCGTCATTACATTGCCATCGTCAATACATGCAAAGTAAAAACAAATACCTACTTATTTGACAAAAAATAATGATATCCTATCAAAAACATGAATGTGAAAGAATGCCAAGTTCGTAAAAGGTTTCGCTAATAAAAGAAGTGAGATCTAACTGCAAACCAAGTTCTTTGGAAGCTCCTTAAATCATAGCTCCTGTCATGCATGATATTTTTCAATTGCTTAAAATGATTTGTCATGTTACTTGTTATGCAATAGAGCGACTTGGCAAGTTTTAGCCACCAACTTTAATGTTTGAGTCAGAGTACAATTTAATCTAGAATCTGATTGTCAACTGAGTGTTCGAATAAGTACATTGATGTTAAGGTATTACAGGAGCTTCCAAAGAACTTGGTTTGCAGTTAGATCTCACTTCTTTTATTAGCGAAACCTTTAACGAACTTGGCATTCTTTCACATTCATGTTTTTGATAGGATAATGAAATTTTACCGTAACGCAGGATTCTGATAGAGAGTGCTTTCATTTACACAGGTTTTACTGTGTTACAAATTTTATTTACATAGTTGCCACACTTCTTTATTTTTCAAGTAATTTAAGCATTTTGGAAACAGAAATTAATTTATTTAATGAAATAAAGTATGAATTGTAAAGAAACAAGACATATTTTATTAAATAAATTTTCTGGTTCAAAAGAAGGTACTCCAAAAGAATAGCACATTTATAAATATTTATAGTTCTTTTTTTTTGGGGGGGGGGGATAAAGTTTTATTTTTATAGGCAATTGGATGGGGGGGGGGGTGTAGGGTGCCAAATGTAGTTCTGTACACAGGCGCCGATTACTGCTGGCACACCCCTGTTACAACTATATGAGGTGGGCTTCTGTTTATAAAGGTTAGACATGTCTGTGTGAAAATGACTTATTCGGGGACACATAAGTAGAATAAAACGAAATAAATTTTTAAACAAAGAATAGAATATTTATAAATAAGTTTGTATAAGGTAAACCTAAAAAAGAAAATTCAGATGTGAAGAAAATGCAATACATTTTAGCATAATTAAATTAAAATTTTTTTAAAAGTATTTGCTATCTCTCAAATCTTTGGCGCCTTGACTATTTCGGTGCCTGTGTGCGACGCACACTTTGCACACTGGGTCGGCACACCCCTGGCGCTACTGTTCTAAAATGGGCACTTTTATAGAGTTGAATCTAGAATCTAGCGGTTCAAAAAAATCATGAAAAAACAAGTTTCGTCAAAAAATTGAGAAAAAAAAAAAAAACACACAAATTTCACCAATAAAAATTAACAAAAAGAAAAATATATAAAAATTGTTATAAGATCGAAAAAAAAACTGCAGATTTTGCTAAAAAAAAAGTATGAAAAAACGACAAATTTCGTGAAAAATTGTGGAAAAAACGGCAAATTTTGTTAAAAGATCGCATAAAAACAGCTGATTTTGTTAAAAGATTGTTATGGGGCAAGCTTGATTTATTAAAAAAGACTTTTTTTGGAAAAAAAAAGAACACTTTTGTTGAATAAAAGATTATTTTTGTTTCATAAACGAGTGCTTTCAGGATTCACATTTAGAAAGTTTTAGACAGTCAAAAGAGGATTGTGAACAGGGAGGGGGGAGGAGGAGGTCTTCCCGGACGCAGAAATTTAAGGGGTGCCAAATTTATAGTACAAACGTCATTTTTGGACTGTCACAAGAAAAAGGTGGGAGGGGGAGGCCTTAATTCTAATTATGCACCGGGTGCAATTTTCTTTTCACACGCCTTGATTGTGAAGCAGAAAAATCTGCTTTTTAAGCATTAAAAACACAATTTTGAAGGAGGAAAATTAGTTTTTAGAACAGAAAAATTCAATTCTGGCATTAACTTTTTTATGTGTTTGTCTCATTGACAAAATTTGCATTTTGTTGTGAATTTTTGGCAAAATTAGCCGTTTTTTGCAAATCTTTTAACTGAATTTTTTGTTTTATTACGATTTTTGGACGAAATTTGCCATTTTTCCGCAAATCTTTTGACGAAATCTGCTGTTTTACTGTGATTTTTTTGCGAAAATTTCCATTTTATCACGATTTTTTGACGGAATTTGTCGTTTTTTACGATCTTTTAAAAAAATTTGCCATTTTTACGGAATTTTGTGACGAAATTAGCCTTTTTTTAAAGTGAAATTTTACTTTTTTTTGCAATTTTTTGACGAAACTACACGTTTTGTGGGATGCATATGAGTTACTTTATGCATTCCGTCAACGATTTTTCACGCATCCACATCATCACTGCAGGGCTGTGTTTTTTCAAATGTGGGGCAAGAAGGGTGCTTTTTTTTGAATGAGCGACAAGAGGGGCACTAGTTTTTAAATTAAAGGGCAGGAGGGGCGGAGCACCCCTCTGGGAGAAACTCTGACACCAGTATAATACGACTTTTAATTTTTACAGAATACTAACATTAATTAAATTAAATAAATCATACATATTACTCACTTTGGAAAGTAATATTATCAAGAATAAACATTTTAAATAGATGTTCTTCAACGGCAATATTTCTTTTCCTAACTCCAAAATATAAATAAATACTGCCGTCTACTAAACAGCAGATTGTAGTATCATACTTAACAAACTCTTCGAATTTTGAAATTTATACACACTCAAAGTCTTTCAATTCTCGTTATTTACACAAAAGTAACTAGAAACTTCAGCCACATGTTTTAATCGATCTTTTAAAATCGCATTTTATAAAATTACAAGTTGGGTCATTCCATGCCAAATCAACCAGTGACTCAACCTGATTCTTTCCAATTTCAATGAAACTGCTAGGGATCATTCTCTATGATGGTATAATTTAGAGCATATTTTTATTTTTTGTTTATCACTTTAAATTTTTATACAATTAATTATTTAAATTTTGAAAAATCATCATTTTTCGACTTGCATAAATATTTTCAATTTTGAATTTCTCAAGTTCTATTAAACATAGAAAATTTTATGACCACTCATTTCAAAGATGAGCTTATAAGGTTTAATATGATATGCAAGTCGACTATGTATAGTTTAAATAAATAAAATTAAAAAATTTTTAAATTAAAAAAATTTGTTGTAATATTATAAGCTTTAAATTCTGAAATTTTTAGAGTAGGATCTCAATGGGATCAGGAGTTATTAAATAAAAGCAAAAATTACCATTAAAATAGCAATTTAATTCTGTCTATTTTGTTATTTATTTATGATTTGTATGGTAATTTTTAGCTTTTATTTAATAACTCTTGATCCCATTGAGATCCCACTCTAAAAATTTCAGAATTTAAAGCTTATAATATTACAACAAACATACAATTTTTTCAAAAATTTTAAAAATGACTATCTACAAAATTTTCAAATTTTAAAAAATTTAAAATTTTATTTATTTTAATTATACATAGTCAACTTGCATATCAAATTAAACCTTATAAACTCCTCTTTGAAATGAGTGGTCATAAAAGTTTCTATGTTTGATAGAACTTGAGAAATTCAAAATTGAAAAATATTTATGCAAGTCAAAAAATGCTGATTTTTCAAAATTTAAATAATTAATTGTATAAAAATTTAAAGTGATAAACACAAAATAAAAATATGCTCTTATTTATATCATCATAGAGAATGATCCCTAGCAGTTTCATTGAAATCGGAAATGGTCAGGTTGAATATTGAATTTTTTTGGTTGATTTGACATGGAATGACCCAGTTAATAAAATTCACGTTTTTTGCTTCAACGTCTATTGGGAAATCCAACAGTATACGTTCAATATTTAACTGAGACTTCGTCCGCGAGAGGGCGAGCATTTTGTTACAAACGCGAATAAGTTATAAATCTGTTTAACTTATGTAAGATTTATATAAAGAAATTCAGTTGTACTTGGTATAACATCATTTTTACAATAATCTAGTCCCATGAGATACAAAATAATCTTTTTAAATATACTTTATTATTATTTTTTCTTTTTATATATTTTTATTGTTAATCTATACTTAATGCAAAATTATACCCTTCATTCACTGATAAATGAAAAATTTAAATATTACACTTATGAAAATTAGAAGTTTGAAGTGTTCTCTAACAATTTTAAATAAAATGTGAAAAAAGTGTTTTTTTCAGAAAACCCCGGGTTTTAGACTATTGGTTTTTTTTTCAAACCCTGTTTATAAATTATATAAACTCCTATATTATCTAAATATAAACAGAACAATGAGAATATGAGATTGATGCATGGATTGTAATTTTGTGAAATTTATTTTATTTTGTGAATATTAATATTCTATAACGAAACATTAAAATAAAGTTATTAAAATTCGAACCAAGCATTTATTAATAATAAACTTATTTAAGGCAAACATAGTTTCTTTGCAGGTTACACATTTTAAAACCAAGCAATATGAAAGTAATGAAAATTATATTTCTTATAAAATAAAATTTTGTGAAGGGCCCGTCAAATTTTGCCTGGATCGATCCCTGTATAAGCAACATTTTTTATTAATAAAATTATAGTTAATTGTTAATTGATGAATAATTCATGTGGTAAACTATTACATTCAGGGTTCGTTGATTTAAATCAGCTTGATTTTAATCATGATTTAAATCACGATTTAAATCAATTGATTTTTTTAAAAAAATCATTGATTTAAATCAGTTTTTCTTTTAAATGATTTTTAAATAAATTTAAGATGTAAACAAACATAATAATGTGCTTTAACATAATTTAGTTTTATATAATAAATATAATTAAACAACTTTCAGAAAGATAAAGCTTAAGCTTTGTAAAAAAGTAAAATAAATGTAAAGTTTAGAAAAAAAAATGCTTTCAAATTTCATTTGAATCATATTATAAAATAATCTTGCAACAGTAAAGAAATCTAAGCAGAAATATATTAAATATTTGAATATTTACTCTTTGGTATTTAGAAAAAGTTCTGCAAGTCAAGGTAAAATAAAATTGTATGACTTTATGTGCTGTACTTTGGTGAGGCATGTTACATTAAGATTTGAGCAAAATCTGAATCAGTCATTTATTTATTTATTTTAATTTAATATAATTGATTTTAGCCCTTTAGGATAGTGGATGTTATTTTTGTTACAGTTATCGAAAAGGCTGATACTAAAAACTTAAAGAATTAATGATCAACTAGCTTTTTACTGCGATAGATTTATCTGCTTCAGCACAACAAATGTTTTCTGCCTTTGGTTTGGTACTTTGAGAAATTAGAAATCAACAGATAAAACTGTTAAACCACTGCCATCGAAATGCTCAAGGCCAGAGGATTCAAATTGTGATGTATTCGCTAATTGACTGACTTCTCACTAGTGTTGGAATTCACACTGGAAATTTTTGAATAGCAATTTACTTTTATTTTATTTGTGTAATATTTACCATCTTATAAAACACTAAACTTACTGATTAACTTATGATTAATTATTTCTTAAATTTACTGATTTGTGATCCCCCAATAAAATAAACCAGCCAGATGCAGTAACACTGCAGCATTCCTTCTCTGGCTGAATTTTTATTTGGGGATTCCAAGTTCTCATTAGTAAATTTAAATAGTTATTGTTTTATAAGATGATAAATATTCCACAAATAAAATAAAACTGCTATTCAAAATTTTCCCGTGTAAATTCCAACACTACCGAGAAGTCGGTCAATTACTGATGACATCTCAATTTGTATCCTCTGGCCTTAAGTATTTTGATGGCAGCAATTAAACTCATTTTTCTCAGCCAGCACTTAAAAAAAAACAAAAGTTAAAAACTTAGTTTGCTTCCAATTTTGTTTAAATTTTTTATGTGTTTCAGATATTTTTATTATTATTAAAGTACTGAAGCTTGAATTAATTCTTGACATCTGATTTGTAGTTTTTCATGCATTTTGTGTAATCAAGATTTTTTTTTCATAGCCTAAAATTTTACCTTGAAATCATTTATGTAAATTGTGTAATATTAATAATAGATAATACTTATAACATGCATGTCTATGTGTGTAAAATTTGTTATTTAAATTAAACAAAAAGTCATAAAATAATAATATTGTGTGGCATTTTTTTAAAAAAATCAAAAAAATCTGATTTAAATCAAAAAAATCCGATTTAAATAAAAAAAATCCGATTGTTTTGATTTTTATTAAAAAAATCAAAAAAATCACGAACCCTGATTACATTATGCAATCTGTTAAAATTTAATCAGAAATTTCCATTGACTTTTTAAAAACGTTATTTTTAAAGAGTAAAATGAGAAGGTTCACAATTAAGTGCAGGTTTAAACCGTATATTAGTTGATTATTAATATAAATACTACATATAGTCTATTTAAAACACTTATTTTTTAATCTTAAGCAGTAGGCATTTACTCATACCAAATGACATAAGGTTTATTAAGGTAAATTATAGTTTTGTGTAATTATATTATAATTAATGATCAACTATAAATTAAAAATAATCACGTCAAGCACATTTTCAGTTAGGGTCCAAAATCAATAAATGTGGGAGTGAAAACTGAAGGTCAATCGAAAATGTTGAAGTAATGTGCAGTGCACAATCAATATTTCAGAAAACAAGAATTAAAACTGCTTTTTAGGACAAAATTGGTTTCTGCAGCAAAGTATTTAAACTATATAAAAATGACTTTATACAGCAAAGCAGTTAAGTGAAAAAATGCACATTTTAAAATATTAATTTTTAAAAACAATGAATTGAGTTTGAATTTAACAAAAAACACGATTTCTCAATATAATAAAGACAAATGAGTAAGATGAATACACAGAATGAACTGCTTGTGATTTTTAGTCAGAATTGCAAATATGTCAGTTACATTTTAAAAAGGCACACAAATTGCTTTATACTTTAAACTGTTCATAAACCACTTTCAGATTACTAATAAAGTCATTTTTTCTCACAAACATTTAAATTAAATCCATTAAATCAAAACATTACTAAAAACAATTGCATTTAAATTTAAATTGCATTCTTTTCAAAAAATTTTCAGCAAGTTGTTTTGAGAACTTTATATATATTAATATATACATTTCCATCTATAAAGATCTCCTCGGATATTGCATAATTTCTTGATTTATCTTACTAGAAATTTTAGTTATAACTTTTTTACGAATGGATTTTATTCCACCAAATTCCCGATATGGTCAAAGATCCAAATTTCTATATTTAATTATATTATGGAATACATTTTTGAATAAACTTTCTATTGGTTTTTAAAAGAAAATAAGCATTTTTACTGCCAGCAATAATAATTGGTCTTTTAATGCAAAAGAAAACTAATTTTAATCACAAAAAGAAATGCAAAACAAGTTTCACACTAAGAAAAAATTTCCAAAATTATGGATTAAAAGGTGAAATGAAATACTTAACTTACTTAAATATAATTCAATTTTAGCAAAATATAGCATCAAGCTATGCAATCTTTAACTGAATTTAGCAATCTGTTTACATTATTTTCTAGAATGTCACGTTGACTAGCCATCATCACATCGAGTATAATTGAAGAAATATTGCTAGTGTGTATGATATAAATTATAACATACATCAAAAGCAATAAACTTTCAATTAAAGAGAATTGTTTTTTTATACAAGAAACAAATTCGTTGATAAGATGGTCAACAAAAACATTAAGCAAGACACGAACACGAACACAGCTCGTATTTGCGGCGCATAGTCTATTGCAACCCTGCAATCCAGTAACCGGTTCACCGATCACGCCAAAGCTACTGCGCCAAAAGTGCACCGTTCGAGGGAAGATTCTGAATTCGCGTTCAGGAGAGTAATAGTAAACACAGCACCAGCTGAGAACTAAATATTATACCGTAAAATACCGTTAATCCGCCCCTCCAAACGTGACAAAAAATCGTACAATAGTTAGAGGGGGACGGGATTTTTCCGCGATCGTTCAACAAAATTTACAGGAATGAATCATGGTGAAATGAATGAATCATAAATTTTGATACTTGAATTTTTTTTTTAAACGTAAAATCTGTTGAAAAATCGCAGAAAAAAGGAGAAAATTGTAAAAAAAAGCCAAAACAAGCAAGAAATCAATTAAAAAATCTCGAAAAAACGCACATTTCTTCAAAGATTCATGATTCATTCATTTCAGGTTTTGAATCAAATAACACTCGACTCTTATTTATGTTAAACAAAAGATTTCTTATATAATATTCATAGTACTATTTCATTATAGTATACTGAAGTAATTACCATTTTATTTTACTTTGTGTTGGTTATTTTTTGTGCATAATTTATTCTTATTTTTTTTATACTTTCTTCCATAAAATATTCCTTAAAAATAAATCTCATTATTATGTAATTATTGTTCTTTAAATGCATATACATATATCATTAAAAAAAAAAAAAAAAACTTTAAAAATGCATTTTTTTAGATTATTTATTAAATTAATTACTAGATTTCATATTTATCTTTCCATATTAGTCTGATTATAGAATTAAAATGCTGTCTAAGAATGATAAAATGACGCATAATCCATTATACTCTATAATCCGCACAACCTTTGGCCTCAACTTGTGCGGATTATAGATCTTTGACTGTACTTCTACTAAGTGTAATACCAACTCAGTGAAAAATGTCCAAGCCGGGAATCGAACCCGGAACCCTTGGAATAGCGCTCCAAGTGCTCTACCATTTAAGCTACGAGGACGATACCCAGCTCAGCATTTTTCACTTCATATGTTGGCTAAGCTGCAAATCGCAGCACTAGATCCGTCTTCACGAGCACACAAGCTGCGGCGTAACATGAGACACTATAGACCCAGCATCGGTAAATCACATTTATTTATCATATTAATCGAGAAATTGATTAAAATGATAAATAAATATCTGTATTTATTTTGTTAAAAATTAAACATTTTAGAGTGTACAAATAATTATTTTGCCAACTGTAAAATGAATATATATTTTTTTAATTAATCAAGCTTTTTTGTTTATTAACAAAGGCAATATAAAAAAGATTGATTTTTCCTCATTATTATTTATATTTAGTATTGCATCTTAATTATTTAAATTATTTTAATATTTTAATGAAATTTTATTTTACTTAATTTTTTTTCTAATAATTACTTGCTTTTTAACTATTTATTTATTTAAATATTTTACTTAATTATTTTAATGTTTCAATTTATTAGATGAATTGGTTACAATGCTTAACTACCAATCAAATTAATGTTTCAAAAATGTACATAAATCAATGACCAGAAATCTGCACAACCCCTGGTCCCAAGCTTTGCAGATTTGAGGGAGTCTACAGTATTTGGATAGTTACTACTAAAATAATTATTGTTAAAGTAATTTGATTCTTAAAATTAAAAGAAAATCAGGCACAAAAGGGTTAAATAAATTTTACTTTTAATTAAGAAAATATAAATGCAATGTTTTAAACATTTATTTTGCAGTTATGAATATTTACAAGACTAATATTTGTTATGAACAAATAAGTATCAAAGAAAGTTATTTGTAAGAGATATATGTAGATTTTTGCCTTTTTATACATTAGTTAGATTCTGAGTTTACATACTAACAAGCAACATTTTGAAGTGTTTTTCCATCCATATAATTTAGTAAATGTCCTATATTATCTAGCTGTGCATCTTTTATATCCCTGTTAACACTAGAACTTGCAGCAATTTTACTCATGTTTGATAACAATATCAAACAGCAAAATTTTTTATTTAAAATTATTTAATTCATTTCTTTTACATAATTTTCCATGGTTTGAATTTAACTTATTTCAAGAAAAGATTTACGGCTCGAATTGAAATTTAATCTTATGTCAGAGTCCAATTGACTCTATCCAGGCATTCAAGTGTTAACAACTTTACATTGTATTGGAGATAAACACTTCTTGGCCTAAATTCAGAACATACAGACATTTTCCTTGTTCAAAATATGAGTTATATTTTCTTCATACCTAGAAAAGTTTGAAGCAAACTTTTATATTCCATAAAGTACATACATTTCTTCAAAGCATTTACTTTATAATAATATATTTAGAACATGATGCATTTAGTACACTTCCTACATATGAAGATAAAAAAGTAACATACTCCCATTTTAATACGCATATTTTATCAGCGTCACATATGCTCATCTCACATTCCTTCTCTTCAGTACTATGCCAATTTTAAATGTCAGTTGGGCCAAACAATTTTCTTACTATTTACAAGGCCAGTCAAGAAAATAATTTGTTTGATTTATTTTATTCCATTTTCAAAATAAAATGAATGGTATCCTGATTACAGGTATTAGTAAAAACTAGGCGTACATTGAATATAAAAACTTATCAGGATGCATCAGTTTATGCTTTGTACAGACTCTCTAATTTAATTCAAAATATAAGCATATTTTTGTGAGTCTCTTATGGTAATTTTATAATAGTTAAAAATAATTATAACATATTTTCTTTTTCACGCAAGCAGCATTTCTAGAAAAATAAATTAAAGAAAAACAAGAATAATTTCAAATAGCAATTATTCTATTAAAATCTAATTGTTACTATTAAAATTATAAAAAAATATTCACAGTGTATTGTTTCATGGCTTTGAAAATTTATTTACATATTTGCAGTCACTCGTGTTTCGTGCATTCCTCAATATTTTAATCTTGGGGTAGATAATTTCTTGGCATACACTGCGTAACTTGCAATTTAATGTTTATCTTCTTAATTATAGCCTTGAACATTTAAGGAAATTTGTAGATGATACATTTATTTTACTCATTCCTTTATTTTATTTATTTATTTTGAAAACCAATATTTATGCAAAAACAAAATTACATTATTATTTAGAGGAAGATGGGTAAAAATGTTTCTCTTTTTTGCAGTTTTACTGTTCTGATCACACTAATGATTCCATAAATATATACAACTGTTAAATATTAGAACTACTGATTTGATTACATAATCCTGTATGAAAATAATTCTAAATTCTGTTTTTATTAGGAATCATGTCATTTATTGAAATTTTTTTCTAAAACATGCTCACAAAATAATAATAATAATAATAATAATAAAGAAATACTGCTTTGCATGCCCATTTATTGATTTTTTATTTCCTCTTGTTTATTTAAATAATTATTCTGCATGATTTGCTAAGTTCTTCTCCCTTTATTTTGATTTACATAGTTTCTGTAGCATTTTATTTATTATCGACATGTAATCTTAAATTCTTAGTAAAATGTCTTATTACCAGATTTTTGGAATTAGCACTTTAGTTATTTGTGTTTCTTTTCTTTTTCCTTTTTATATAAGGAAAATCAATCATTTTTTTTTTCAAAAACATAATACATAAATATGAGTAAAATATTTTCGTTTTTGTTTCTTTTTATATACAGTAAAACCCCGATAATTCGGATTAATTGGGACCAGACCCAATCCGGATTATCGAAAATCCGGATTATCCGGAGAGTTAGAAAAAACTGAAATAAAATAAAACATACTTACGGAAAAGCACCTTTATATTAAAGTTAATGAATATTTACAAACAGTAAAAATGTTTACTTTATTTAATTCTTCCGAAAATATTTCAGAAAAAGTTTTTTCTATTCAGAATACGACGATGAAACTAGTCAATGTTATGGAAATTAGCCAATCACTTCTCAAACTTGAAAAAATAATGACACAAACCGGTCCGGATTATCCGGAGATCCGGATTATCGGGGTCCGAATTTGCGGGGTTCTACTGTACTAAAATTTTCAGGAATATTTTTGTCTCGACTCTAACAAATGCAAAGATTTCAATATCTTAAAACTATGAATTTTTAACCAGTGGCCTACCACGTTTTTTAATATAAAAGCTAAATATATTTGGTCTGATCAAAAATTTTTCAAATGCTCTTGGTTGGGTGAATCCATAACTGCTAATCTTTTTATCTTTTTGAACCAAAGAATTTTGTGTTGAACCGGACGATTTATTTCATAAAATATTTCTTTTTTTTTTTATGTGGTCTTTATATTTCATTTATCAACCAAAGTTTCAGTTCAAAATGTTTTTTCAGCTTTGAAAAAAATTTAAAATTCGCTGTGACAATTTACTCTCTTATTTAGACAAAAAATCATCAGGAAAAAGACACTCATTACCGTATTTTCCTGTGTATAATCCGTGGCCGTAAATTTTAGCCTTTTTAAAAAAATTTTAGCAGATAATCCGCACCGGCGTATAATCCGCGGATTATACGATGCTCATTGTTTTCAACATTCCAAAATACTAATAAATAAAGTTTCTATTGATTTAGTTGTCCTATTTAAATGATAATTGTAAATAAAATAAATAATGATAGGATTACTGCAAGTTAAAATAATAAGCATTATTAGTAATAATATTTGACAATAGTTTAATAATTTTTTCCTTGTTATTCGGCTATAATGGAAATTCGATTATCATGATCGACTATATTCGATCTATTACCAATAATATTTGACGATTGTTTAATAATAACAGGTAATAATATTATTTAATAATTATAATTTTTAGTATTTAATAAGTAAGCGACTCTTATTCCGTGAATAATAATTATCTCCTTTTTCTTTTGCCCTAATCAAATATTCGATTACGGTAATCGATTATATTCGATCTATTATGATTTCTTCTGCCTTTTCTAGCTGTGTAACTTACGCATTTTCCTTTTCCACCTAACAAATAAAAGAAGATTCAGCTAACGAATGATTAGATTGCAATTTTTGATTGATATGACCTGAGAAACTCTGTATTCTTCATAGAGGCATGTTGCTAAACGACTAGACAAATATTCTTTAAAAATCGGAGGCCACTCCCACTAGAACGGACACGTCACATTTGAACCAATCACAAGCAGATCCGCTCAAAATGATTGTCTGTTTGGGAAACAAACAGACAATCATTTGATATGTTTACATTTTATAATTGCCGGTGAAAAATGGGAAATCAGTTCTGCTTGAAAAAATTTCACCAGATTATCCGCAGCGGCAGATAATCCGCACTTCAAAATTTTGAAGTTTTTTAACAGATAATCCGCGGGATATACGCAGGAAAATACGGTACTCATAATTTTTCTTAAGATCAAATCAAATGCCAGAGAAAATAATTATTTTCTTTTGTATCCCAAATTTCTAGAACTTTATGAGATTGACTGAGTCCTGCTTTACTCCAGCAACAAATATTCTTGAAATTCAAGCCACAATCTCAATTTTCAGATGTTTATTTGACCATTTCCTGGTTTAAATAGAAGAAACGGTTAAGAGTTTCTATCGCGCTTTGGTCATATGAGTGGCAAATCTTGCAGCTTGAGATGACTCGGTATTCTCCATTTTATTAGTTTTGGAAGTGATTAGAAAAGAGAGCTTTTTTAAATTTTTTCAATGACTGTGAAGATTTTTTTGCTGGCACTGTATGTTAACATTTTCCGTTGGCATTAATGTCTGATGAAATTACTGTCGCTAATACTAATCATACAACATTTCTTTTTGTAGTAGAATTTTTAAAAAATCATATTTTATCTACAATACTCATATACATAAAATTCAAAGTATTGACAAGGTTTCTATGAAATTAATTCATGATTAAAGATGGTGTGGTCCAGTATTAGATTTTTTAATTTGTGAAAAACATATGACCACAGCTGTTAATATACAAAACATAAAATTTTGAATACAGTCGAGGATCTATAATCCGCGGACCCATAATCCGCAATTTCTCATAATCCGCGTTACTTTACGAATGTAAACAATGAAATAAACAGTTAAAAAAAATTACAAATCCGTGATCCAAAAATGATTTTTTTTTTTTTACAAATAATAAAAAATGTAATAAAAATCATAATAAAACATGTATTTTTTTTTAATTTACTCTCTTATTTTATTGACAGTAAAAAACTAAACTGTATTACGGAACGTGCCTAAGCTTACTGAACGTTCCAATTGACAACTGTTCATTCATAGCTATTTCAGTTTGTGCAAGTTCAGGAGAGTAATAGTATATTATTGTAACAGTAAACACAGCACCAGCTGAGAACTAAATATTATACCGTAAAATACCGTTAATCCGCCCCCCCCCCAAACGTGACGAAAAATCGTATAATAGTTAGAGGGGGGGGGGGGCGCTTACACGGGATTTTTCCGCGATCGTCCAACAAAATTTACAGGAATGAACCATGATGAAATGAATGAATCGTTGAATGAATCATGAATTTTGATACTTGAAAATTTTTTTTTTTTTTTTTTTTTTTAAACGTAAAATTTGTTGAAAAAATGCAGAAAAAAGGAGAAAATTATAAAAAAAGCCAAAACAAGCATGCAATCAATTAAAAAATTTCGAAAAAACGCACATTTCATCAAAGATTCATGATTCATTCATTTCAGGTTTTGAAACAAACAACTCTCGACTCTTATTTTTGTTAAACAAAAGATTTCTTAAATAATATTCATAGTACTATTTCATTATAGTATACTGAAGTAATTACCATTTATTTTACTTTGTATTGGTTATTTTTTGTGCATAATTTGTTCTCATTTTTTTTATACTTTCTTCCATAAAATATTCCTTAAAAATAAATCTCATTATTAATATGTAATTATTGTTCTTTAAATACATATATATGTATCATTTTTAAAAAATAAAATAGCTTAAAAAATACATTTTTTTAGATTACTTATTAAATTAATTTTTAGATTTCATATTTATCTTTCCATATTATACTGATTATAGAATTAAAATGTTGTCTAAGAATGATAAAATGACGCATAATCCATTATACTCTATAATCCGCAAAATTCCATAATCCGCACAACCTTTGGCCTCAACTTGTGCGGATTATAGATCTTTGACTGTATTTCTATAAATTGTATTTTTTCACAGCTTCAGCAGATATTGGAACAGTCGCTGATTCCTAAAAAAATTGATTTCATAAATAATAAATCTGTCTATATTTAAGAACAGTTTTGATTTAGGTGTTCAACTTTTGGTTCTACTGGAAATGAACTCAGGAGCCGCACGTCGTATAATTATTACCATTTGTAAAATGAAGTGTATGAAGGAATTTAAAGGAACGAATTTGGAAAATATGTTTAAAAAATTTAAATTGTCGTAGTAGATAAAATAATCTACAGAACACCCCAAATTTCTCTGTCTGATGATTTGCATCAGACTGAAGTTATTCTATATCTGTCTAAATTCAGATTTTATTTTTAGATACATCCAAGTTATCTGAAGGATTCAATTTTTTGTGATGAACAAGTTAACAGAACAGTAAAAAAGGGAAAAAGAAAAAATATATACATAATCTTATCTTCTAGAACAATTTAAAAATCCCTGTCGGCTGGGCCTATAGGCGGAGATGGATTTCGAAAAGTGCTCATTTCAACAATAATATATATATATGATTAGAGATAAACCCAGTTTAATAACTTCATTTGGCCGTTTATGAAAAAAATTTTATTTCATTTTTCTGCAAAAACTGGTTTTATCAGAATCATCTTAAGAAAAATCCAGCTCAAATGCCCACTTTGACAACATATTTTGAAATAAATTCTGAATTTATTAAAAAATCGACCAAAACAGTATATTATATAGATCCTAAATAACAAAAAACTGTCAGTTGAATGCATTTGAGAAAAAATTGAATTTAAAAATGAGTCGTAAAATAATCGATTTGTTGTTTTAATACATCCTTAATTCTTTAATCATAATTGCTTCGGAAAATTTTGAGCGAAATACTCACTTTGACAGCATTTTAAAAAATATATTCTATCTTTATCAAAAAACTGACCAATGCGTTACAGTTTATAGTTCATAAATAAGAGGATCTGTAAATTGGATGCATTTGAGAGTGAAAATGGATTTTAAAATGAGTCATAAAAAACGCAGTTTGCTATGTGAAAACTTTCTTAAATTTTCAAATCACGATGACTTCGGGAAATTCTGTTCAAAATACTCTTTTTGGTAGCCTTTTTTGAAATATATTTCGTCTTTATCAAAAAACTGACCAATGCATCACATTATATAGTTTCTAAATAAGAGGATCTGTAAATTGGATGCGTTTGAGAACAAAAATGGATTTAAAAACGAGTCAGAAAAAACGCAATTTCTTATTTGAACACTTCCTTAAATTTTCAGACATGATGACTTCGGGAAATTCTGTTCAAAATACCCTTTTTTGAAATATATTCCGTCATTATCAAAAAACTGACCAATGCATCACATTATATAGTTCCTAAATAAGAGGATCTGTAAATTGGATGCGTTTGAGAACAAAAATGGATTTAAAAACGAGTCAGAAAAAAACGCAATTTCTTATTTGAATACTTCCTTAAATTTTCAGTCTCGATGACTTTAGGAAATTCTGTTCAAAATACCCTTTTTGGTAGCCTTTTTTGAAATATATTCTGTCTTTATCAGAAAATTGACCAATGCATCACTTTATACAGTTTCTAAATAAGAGGATCTACCATTTGGATGCGTTTAAAATAAAAAATGAATTTAAAAATGAGTCAGAATATAAGCAGTTTGGATTTGAGGTTTTTTCTCCAACTCTTATTTTTGTTTAATTTCTTTTTGCTATACGAATTGATCCTACGAAAAACTTGTCAGTATAAAAGTTGTAGATATTTTTGAGAGGATGTAAAATAAATTTAATCAGACTTAATAGCTTAAAAATTGATGGAGTTATGGATTTTTCTCTTTTTTCACTGCCCTTTTTCTTTTCGTTTTGAATTTTTTTCATCGGTAAAAGTTGGTCCTATCAAAAACTTGTAAATACAAAAGTTTTAGATAATTTTAAGAACATTTACAAAAAATTTAGTTGGACTTGATATCTTGAAAATTGACGAAGTTATGAATTTGTTTCTCTGAAAACCCCTGTTTTTTTCACCCCTTGAGCCCACTTCTAAATTTATCAAAAATCTGTCATGCATAAACTTTTGTCCCATTTTTAAGAAGTACTATAAACTTTAAACCGATTCGATATCTACTTTAATAAAGAAGTTATGGCATTTTTTCGGTTTTCACAAAAACGCTCCCTATTCCGACTCCCTTGGTCCGATTTTGCCCATTAACGAACTTAGCCGAGATTTTATCCCCTTTGATGTACCAGTTTGGTGGAGATTGGTGACGAATTATAGAAGTTATCGTGTCCATAAAAAAGTGAGATACATATATAGATAGATAGATAGATATATAAACTGGTGCGAATGCAATAGGTAGTATTTCATACGAAATCTACCTAAAACCTGCTGAGGTCTTGTCATTGGCTGCCCTTGAAATTTTCCTCAATGATAGACCAAGAGGTGGCAGCACAGAAATGGTAACCTTATCAAGTTGGATGCTGAAATTTCAGAATTAATTAAAACTCGTTTCGCACATTAAAATGAAATCAGGAACGACCACCTCGGAAACCCAGTTAAAACGCAATCAATCTGCCAAGTCATATCTTGATGGAAAAGAATTGAAAATCCAATTTTAGTGTTTCACTCGTAGGTTTAACATTCTAATTTTCTACTCCCAGTCATCCATGTTTAACCTTTGCGGTAGGAAAATACAATGATAAACCTGCGTTTCAATCATTAAAATTGGGTTTTCGAGTGTTTCCTGCCAAAAGATGACTTGGCAGAGCAATTGCGTTTTAATATGCAAATTGTATTTTCTGGAATTTCAGCTTGGAACTCGATGAGATGATTATCTGTGCAGCCGCCTCCCAGTCTATGACTACTTAGTTAATATTAGAGAAAATTTGAATCATATAACTTTCTATGTTACATTTAAATATTTTTTAATTGCGTGAAATATTCTTGTTTGAGCTTTCCTTAAATTTCATTCTCTAAAGTGTTGCTGTGAAATGAATGTATATATAACTGCCAATTTTTATGATTTTTGTTTCTGTTTATTTATTTATTTATTTTTAGTTTATTTAAATAGAGGCACAATTTATTATTAAATTTTAGCAATAAGAACAATGTGTAAAATTTGGCAGCTATGTACATATTTCAGTCTTACTTTAATTAACTTATTTTTCAATATAAGGTATTCACTATCATAAAGATGACATGTTGATCATGTTCAGCTACATACACCTACTGCAAAATTTTGCATTAGGGTCATTCCACATGAATTCAACCAATGGGTGTTGCATCATAGTCACAGATTTTTTTTAAAATTTTATCATAGATAGACATAGTAGTGAAACCCTCAAATCTGAAATTTAAAAGTAATTTTCACAATATTGGTCGAGATATGGCCATTTGAAAACTGGCCATTTTTACGAAATGGCGGCCATCTTGGAATTGTATCACTATCTAAATATGGCCATAACTTGACAACTAATGGCTCAAATTTTATATATCTGGTATCAATTTGAAGCTATTTGTACAAAGAATGAATATTTCACATCAAAACAATAATAAATTTTCATTTTTTTACTTTTTATTATGTGCAAAGTGAAAATTTCACCCCAAAAAAGGGCAGATTGTAATGGCTCATAAAAAAAATGAATCATCATGAATTTTTCTGAAACTTGGTAAAAACGTTGCTCCATCTGTGTGCTTTAAATAAAAAAAAAATTGGAAAGGTAAAATTTGTTGTTTTAAAATAAATGGTTTTTTACACATAAGGTGTCATTAACCAAATAATGATATTTTTAGAATCTGTAAGCATTCCTGATTCAAAAAATAATGGTTGAAATAAAATTTTCTAACATCTAAATTAATGTAAAAGTATAATCAAAACCTCATTTGTACTAATTTTGTAGGAATCTGCCCCCAGCCCCCCCCCTCCAAAAAAAAAAAAAAAAAAAAAATTAGACAATTCAAAAAATTTTACACTGAAAAAGATAAGAAAATAATTAAGGAATATAATGTATAATTATAAAATACCTATAAATGCAATGCATACATATGGTGATTTACTTCACATATAGGGGCAAGTGGGGTAGAATGGGACAGTAGGTTTTTCTCTTTATGTATCATTCTAAATATTTCATCAATCACATATTAGATAAAGTAATGGTACCCCAA
Organism: Maratus speculifer; assembly: GCA_964019185.1. NCBI lineage: Eukaryota > Metazoa > Arthropoda > Arachnida > Araneae > Salticidae > Maratus > Maratus speculifer. Next base: position 4,557,177 of record CAXHSM010001189.1, read on the forward strand.
TCTTCAGTTGAAAAAAGTAGCTAATTTACACAAGCTTGCAATTATATAAAGAAAAAGATTATTTCAAGAATCAAAACATGAATGCATGTATATATGGGATAAATTGGTGGATTGGGAAAATTTTAGATTACTGTGAGGAACTGAACGACTATAAAATTATGTTCATGCATCCTAATGGCCCCAATTCTTCCTATTCATGGCCAAAATCCCCAGATGTTTGTTGGATTCCGTATGAACAAATAATAAAAGAAGTGTCTATTCCTTTAACTGCTACAGGAAGAACATATACTGTTCCACCAGAGGAAACTCGAACAATTCAAGCATTATTTTTAAACTTTAAAACTAATTAAATCCATTTTAGCTTAAATCTGAAGAAAAAACTGCTATATTATAAAGTTATATGCATGTAAGTAAATATTTTGTTCTTATTTTGTCTAGATTTGTTCCATGTGTAATTTTAAACTTTGGCTTATTTCTCATCATATTCAATGTTTTGCCCTGGATTTGTATTATATTATTGTTATTTATTTTTTTGTCTCATCATATCTAGATTTTTGTTCATATAAATTTTAACTCAGTGTGAACAAAAAATAACAAATGTCAACTCAATTAACTCATTTATATATATTTATTGTATTTAAATTACACAATTGAATAATTTAACTCTGTAATTTACAGCTAGTATTTCTCCAACATTTCTGGAGAAAATATTATGTGCCTTTTTTTTCATGCATTCCATAGTAAGGTATTTAAAATATTTATGTAAATATGTTTTGAGAATTATATTATCATATTTTGAATGAAATGAAATAAAAAGTAAACTGTAAAAATGAATATTTAGTGTAAATAACTGCAAATTGATATTTCTTTATTGAATTATATAATATAAATACTTTAATTTAGATGCTAGAAAAATTTCATTTTAACCAATATTTCTTAAATTAAGAATACTTACAGATTTTAAAATAATCATTATTTGGGTCAATGACATCTTATATGTAGAAAACCATTTTTAAAACAACAAATTTTACCTCTCTAATTTTACAGTATAATGTTCCATATATAGAGAAACTGTTACATCTATGCATAATCAAATCATTATACAGAAAGCGTAAAAAGTATATGAACTAAATTTACTTTTCATTTTTGAAATAATCTTTTTCTTTATATAATTGCAAGCTTATGTAAATCAGCTACTTTTTTCAACTGAAGATTGGGGTACCATTACTTCACCTAATGTGTGATTGATGAAATATTTAGAATGATACATAAAGAGAAAAACCTACTGTCCCATTCCACCCCACTCGCCCCTATATGTGAAGTAAATTATCATATATATATATATATATATGCACTGCATTTATAGGTATTTTATAATTATACATTATATTCCTTAATTATTTTCTTATCTTTTTCAGTGTAAAATTCTTTGAATCGTCTATTTTTTGGGGGGGGGGGAGGGGGGCTGGGGGCAGATTCCTACAAAATTAGTACAAATGAGGTTTTGATTATACTTTTACATTAATTTAGATGTTAGAAAATTTTATTTTAACCATTATTTTTTGAATCAGGAATGCTTACAGATTCTAAAAATATCATTATTTGGTTAATGACACCTTATGTGTAAAAAACCATTTATTTTAAAACAACAAATTTTACCTTTCCAATTTTTTTTTTATTTAAAGCACACAGATGGAGCAACGTTTTTACCAAGTTTCAGAAAAATTCATGATGATTCATTTTTTTTATGAGCCATTACAATCTGCCCTTTTTTGGGGTGAAATTTTCACTTTGCACATAATAAAAAGTAAAAAAATGAAAATTTATTATTGTTTTGATGTGAAATAATCATTCTTTGTACAAATAGCTTCAAATTGGTACCAGATATATAAAATTTGAGCCATTAGTTGTCAAGTTATGGCCATATTTAGACAGTGATACAATTCCAAGATGGCCACCATTTCGTAAAAATGGCCAGTTTTCAAATGGCCATATCTCGGCCAATATTGTGAAAATTACTTTTAAATTTCAGATTTGAGGGTTTCAGTACTATGTCTGTCTATGATAAAATTTAAAAAAAAATCTGTGACTATGATGCAACAAGTTTTCCTTAAATTGGTTGATTTCACGTGGAATGACCCATTATGTAAACGAACAGGGGTGCCCAGAGAGAGGTTTGGTGACGCAAGATGCATCATACAATTTAGTTTTGGGGGGGGGGAGATTTGAGGGGAGGGTTTTTTTTTAAATTCTTAATATTTTCCCTTTTTTGCTGTTAAAAAAAATCTCGATTTTTTTTTTAATATCACTTTTAAATTTTTTTAACATTTAATTTCCAGAAATGTTTCTGTGTTTTCTTTCTTTAAATTCTAGATAAGGGCAATAAGAACTCATTTCGCTATGCTCAACTCGCTAACTTTTGAATGTGCAGTAGATTATAAGTAGAATATATTTTACAAATGATAAAATGTTTACATGGGGGGGGGGGGTCAATGTTAAAGTATGAAGGCTTTTTTTTGGGGGGGGGAGGGGATTTGCGTCATTGGGTTTGGGAGAAATGGTCACCACTGTAAACGAATTTCAACTGTGGAGTACTTATTATATAATGCATTTCTCAAAATTTAGTTTTCACCATAAGAATTCTAATGTACAACATTTACCAACATTATCTGTCTAAATTTTATTCATTTTGAAAAAGTGTTTTGATTTTTTTCAGTTTGAGTAAAAAGTTCATGCCTTACCAAAAGTAGATTAATCTAACAAAATATTTCTTTAAAATATATGTTGCTATTAAATTTCAGCTTCCTAATGGTGAAAAACAAATTTTTAAAAATGTTAAATTCGTATATAGCATAGCATGGGATTTTACAATTGTTATGGATAGTGGAACACTCCTTTATGATATTTTCATAAGTAAAGATTGGATAACTTGAATTTTATTTCTGAACTTAGTTTAACATCTAAATATCACTGGATTCTTTTAACAGCATGCAAACAGAATAATTTCTTCTTCTTGCAAATGTTATTGAATGTCATTTAAATTAATAAAAAAAAAATTAAGAACATGACGCTTATCATGTATGTTTATAAAAATTGTATGAATTAAGTTTTCATAAATAAATTTTTATTTTCTCAAAATATTTTCAATCTGTATCAAAATCAGTAATGGTACTTCTAAAATTACAAACTGCCTTTAACTGGAATTCACTAATCATCTTATTTTTAAATATCAGAATGTGTAAGTATCTTGGAAAATAGAAACATATAGAATGTATCCCACTTAAAGTTAATAGTTTTGATTGATATTAAGTAGCCAGATTTTATTCAACTGAATGTGCAGTTCGAATTTGCAAAAATTGTTCCATTGCGGATTGGGTTTTCATAAATTGTTTCCAATTGTGATTTAATTTTTAAAAATTAATTTGGAGCAATTTTGCAAGAAAAAAAAAGTTATGTGTGGTTTTTCACGTAAAAACTAAATTGATATTAGAGATAAATTTGTTGGCTATTTCTATATAATTGTATCAAAATGTGGTATAGTTTTATTCTATTTCACTTTCGGGTTGAATTGTGTTGTATTTCAGGTGGGCTTTGATTAAGATTGTTGGAGGAAGCTCCTGAAAATTTAGATCTTTGAAAAAAATACAAGATAAGCATTTCAACTGTGTTTGGAAGCTGGAGAAGATTACTTTAAGCTCCTAATATGATTAGTTCTTTTTTTATATGGATATCTTATGTAATTGTTTTATTTTCCAGTGTACTTTTTGCAATAACCAATGTTTTCAGGGACTATATCCTATAAAATCCTATACAGGCAGATTATAAAGCAACTCAAGCGATAACCAACATGAATTCGAAACCTCACCCTAACACATCTTAAAATCTAAAAAACTGATGCATAATTTTATAAAATTAGGGGAAAAAAATGGTTTTGATGTTATATTGCTATGCTCTTTTCAATTTCTAAAAGGTATAAGGCAAAAATATTGAAATCAGTAAAAGAGTTTTACTAGTCGGCTTACATGCTTTGGCTTTATCTGTGCCATTCAACTAAGTATAGTAGAACCTGCTAATTCGGATCCCGTAAATCTGTATCTCCGGATAATTCGGATCGGTTTGGTCATTTTTTTTCCAAGTTTAAGAAGCGATTGGCTAATTTCCATAAATAATTTGTTTCATCGTCGTATTCTGAATAAAAAAAACTTTTTCTGAAATCTTTTTGGAAGAATTAAGCGAAGTGAACATTTTTACTGTCTGTAAATGTTCAATAAGTTTAACATAAAGGTGATTTTCTGTAAGTATGTTTTGTTTTATTTCATTTTATTCTAATTCTCCAAATAATCCGGATTGGAACCAGTCCCAATTAATCTGAATTATTGAGGTTTTACTCTAAGATTGCAAAATGTAAGATTTCCGAATATTCTTATTTGCTTTGATAATGCCTCAGATGGAGCTGAGACATGCAAATAGTTTGCTTTTTTATGGTTTATAATACTTTTCTTAGACCTTTTAGCAACCGATATTCATTTATAATTTCAAGGTACAGTAGAACTCCCTCAAATCCGCACAGCTTCGGACCAGAGGTTGTGTGGATTTTAGAATTTTGCAGATTTATGGTCATTGCTTTGTTTACATATTTCAAAAAGTAATTTGAAAGTAATTAATAATGAAATAAAAATTATAATGAATGCTTAGATTATAATAAAATATTAAAATAAGTAATAAACTAAAATAATAAAAATTTAGATATTTTTTCAAATGTTTAAAATATTAAATGCAAAGGTCAAGTTCTATAATGTATGATTAAATATTCATTATAAAGGATAAAATATACTTTTCCTAAATTATTTAATGAAACTTGCCTCATAAATGTCCATTGCTAATTCACATCAAAATATTAAAAAGCAGAAGTTTTATTTCAGGTTTAGCCAGACTTAAATAACCAAAAAAGCTTGATTAGTGATGATCAATGATATCAGCAATATCTTGAATTTTTTCAAAAATGTTTTTTTTTTTCTTTCATGAAAAAACATGAATTCAGTCACATTGACAAAAATTACAAATTAGAATATAAATAAAATTTATATTAAACTAAAAAAGTCAAATTTTGCCCCTATATCTGAACTGAATGTTTCATTGTTTACATCCATAAATTATGTGTGGATTTTAGAGAGTTGCAGATTTTAGTGTTGCGGATTTGAGGGAGTCTACTGTATAATAATTTACTGTATAGTTATATCCCTAATGAAAACTTTAGTACTTTTGAGGAAAAATTAATACATGTAGGCTCAACTATATTTAAATGTATATCTTTTAACCGAAAGCAATATTTTGAGTTTTCTATTAAAAAAAAAAAAAAAAAAACCTTGAAATGGAAGCAGTTAAAATAATACAAACCCAAATTGTAATTAAAAACACTAGTTCAAACCCAACTGGAATTCCATTAAGATACCCAGTACTAGGGAATCCTGTGAAATTCAGATTACATATCACATTCGAATCCAAAAAGTACATTTCAAATGAATCTGAAATATGGCCCAAACCTGACACAACATTTTGTCACCACAAAATATGAGACACTTCAACCTGGACTTTAAATACAATAAAATTAATCTATATTTCAATACAATTATGCAAAAATGGTTATATCTGTAATTAGGGCTCAAAAATTGTCATTAAAATAGTTTATGTGTCATTAAAATTTTTCCTTCTATTGTAAACGTTTTTGAAAGTTTTAGACATTCAAATTCAGATTATTTTTATCTCGTCATGTAATACGTAATACTAATGTCACATGAAGTGTGAAATTGCGCGGAAAAAAAAAAATAATTAGAAACAAAATACATGTAATACAGTATGTTTGCATGTGATTTTCTGAGGCTAGAATTTATAACTTTTCTCTACAAAATGGTACATCTGAGCGCTTAAATCACCAATATCAATTTTATATTGCATACTGAATAAACATACATATATGCTCATTAATATATAGATTTTTCAGTTAAAAGTACATTTTACACTTTTTTTCTGAAATATTGGGTTAACCCAACATCCCAGATAGCATGCACATTAGTTGCAAGTTTGACTTTTTCTGATGTTATCTAGCCGTGACAAATTTGATTTGACAAATTCGAACGAATCTCCCGCAAGATAAACCATCCACCACTTTCATGAACAATTTGTTGTGAAGCTGATGCAAGACTGTCTTTAATTAACAAACGTGATGATAGTAAAAAACTCTATTGAGAGAATAGACAATCAGCACAAGCATAGAAATTGGATACATCTCAAAGGCAAGACACTCACATCATTACCATTATGGAATCTCGTTTTCATTGACTGTTTATGTAAAGGAACCCATAAAAGATATTTGTTCTTTTAACTGTTCAAATGTAAATATTTTTTATAAAGTAACATTTTATATATATTTTGCAACTTCTTTCATGTACAACTTCTTACAAATTAAAAAGGTCATGTTAATTTACCAAGTTATGTTTACCCTTTTTCGGTCATTTAAAATTCATATTGGAAATTTTAATTTTTAAATAATTTTTCCTCATTATTACTGGATTTTTTAAAAATATTGTTTTAATTGATATTTATTTATTTTTGCTTTTAACCCCATTCAAGTCTATGATTTTTAACCCTTTTGGGACTGTGTCCCTTACACAAATTTTATACAGTTGACACAGCTATTTTTAAATGCTTTATTTATCAAATACCAAAGAGACTAATTTAAAACTATCTTTGTTCATGGTGATGAAAACAATACATGCACTTCCTGATAGTGTGTATGCAAGAGGTTAAACTTGTAGTGTGACAGTTGTAAATAGAGATGTGGCATTACAAAATTACTATCTCACAAAAAATTTGCATTTTTTTTTTTTTTTTTTTTTTTTTTTTTTTTTTTAACAAAGTTAAATTTTCTACTAGTTTGGAAACACTTTGAAGAGTCAAGACAGAACTGAATTTTCTACTTGTATGCCTTTAATTTGCAATAAATTTGAGGCAGCAAAACTTTAACTTGTACGAAAAGTTAGCTGCAAATTCAATGTGTGGTGATTTTTGTGATTGTGTTATTTTGCTGCTGTATTGTTTGATACATTGAGTCTTGTCATGCTTAACTTGTTGCAAATTTGCAAAGCAAGAGTGCTTCAAATTTTGTGCAAACTAAAATTGCTATGACGAATGATACCAGACATACCTTAAAAATGAGAACATGAGTAAACATTCCCTGAAAGTAAATAATTGAATTATACTTGAAACAAAGATTACATCAAACTACAAGAATACAAAACTTTATTTATTCTCAGTTTAAAAAAATCACTTGACGTTGAATTACAAGTTGCAAGGCTGCCAATACAGGCTAGTGTAATTATAACAACATTTTGTCTGGATTTTGTTATAAAAATATAAATGAAAATAACTCTTAGTAACGTGCATCAGGGCTGTATGTCATGACAAACCTATTTGGTTAAATATTAACCCATTTGATTTGACAGAAAAATCTTTCAAATATTTTACAAGTAGAATAGAAAAGAATTAATACAAAAATAGTTTGCACACTTTATACATTGTGATTAGCAATATGATTATAAGACTACTTGATTTTTTTTGCACTAATTGATGCATCAATATCAATTAAAATTTCTTTTTATTAATTCATAAAAACATAATATTTTGCATTCTCTAACAAGGTTATTTAAAAAAGTAATATATTGTACCTTTCAATAATAAAGCAAAAGATTTTCAGAATTGATCATTGAACTGTATTGCACAAAAATATTACTTAAATTACAGAGATCCAAAATACAGCATACATTTATGTATCATTTTTAGAAAAATAATCTTTGTACAAAAATATCTGAATGACTGTAATGCAGAAGATTTCGGTTAAAAATTATGTTATATCCAATAAATAAGAATTTCATATTTTCTTAGAATACCATAAAACTGTATTTTTTAATTCAGCATTATTTTATATGCTATATCTAATATATCAATTTGCATGTTATACAGTGCGTGTCAAAAGTTCAAGCACAATAACAATTCTAAAATAAAACTTTAAATCTTCACTTTATTTCAATATCAGATTTATGTATGTTATTTAGCACTTTTAAGACCATACTCAATAAAATTAAGTAGTAATTTTATTTTTAACCACAGAGTTTAAGAATAGAATAAAATTACTTGTGTCAAAACTAAGTACAAAATTCTTTTTATGAAAATTTTACAAACTGATGTAAGCGTTTGCGCATGTAAACGATTTCTGGATGCATGAGAAGTACAGTCAAAGATTGATTATCTGCACACCAATAATCTGCATTAGTTTACAAATGTAAACAATGAAATAAACAGTTAAGAAAATTTATAAATTCACGATCCATAAATGATTTTTTAAACAAATAAAAAAAAAAAAAAATGAAAAAAATAATAAAACAGCTATTTTTTTTTAAATATAACTCTTTTATTTTTTAATAGTAAAAGACAAATTGTATTATGGAACCTATGTAATTATTTTTATTTAAATGCACATACATAGGCATTTTTTGAGATAGACTGTTAAATTAATTGTTAGATATTACATTTAACCTTTCATTTTATACTGATTATAGAATTAAAATGCTGCCTAGGAATAATAAAGTGATATATACAATCCATAATACTCCATAATCTGCACAACCTTTGGCCCCAACTTGTGTGGACTAAAGAACTTTGACTGTAGTAAGTTGTTGTTTTTGAGTTAGTACAAAATGCCTCAGTCAAAAGAAGTTTCAGAAGCAGACATGAAAAACATCTGGAGTATGAGAGTAAAACTGAAGTCTGTTTCTCAAATAACAAGTGCATTAAAAAAACAAAACGAAATATTTTTGAGCTTTGGCTCATGGGGTAAAGATCACAAACGAAAGTTCTGTTATGGAAGTGTAGAAATGAACAATTTGTGCAAAGAACGATGCATCAGAAACTTGGCTTAAGCTGGTAATTATTCTCTTTAGCAAATAAAACATGCAATTGGAGCAATTTAGAAAAAACTGTTCATAAAAGACTTTTGGTATCGAAATACATCAAAATCTATAAAATTTTTCAATTACCACAACTGAAAGGAAAAGGACACCATAAAGAAGTTAAGATTATACAGTGGGCCGAATAGCATGTGTCAATTGGTGATAAGTGCCAGAATGTCATATTCAGTGATGAAAAAAAATGGAACTTCGAAACCTAAATGGGTTTAAATACTATTGGCATGATCTCTGTAAAGAACCTGGAACTATATTTAGTCAACAACATGGTGGTGGATGTGTAATAGTAGAAGCGGCTATTTCTTTAAATTGTCAGTCATCTCTAGCATTCATCAGAAACTATGGAAACTATCAAGAGATTGTTGCCGAGTATTTGTTAGAAGAAAAAAGGTTATTTCAACCTGATAATGCTTTGATCCATACTTCAAAGCCAACTGCAATTACGTTGAAAAAAATATCTGTTTTGAAATAGCCGGCAACGATTTAACCCTTATAGAATACATATGGGGTATATTATATATATTGCACTTTATTCAAATGGAAAGTCTTATTTTTCAGTTAAAAATTTGAAAGATGGCATTGCAAATGCATGGTTTACAACTGAACCAGAAACAATACAAAATTTCCTGTATCGATGGAAGACCTGACATTTAAAGTTATTGAGAAGAATATATCATTCAATTCAGAAGAATATATCATTCTTATTGCATCACTATGATGCTAAACAGGAATTAATCGCTCAATTAGTTGAATTTTGTTTATTGTTGCAATTTTGTTGACCTTTGTTTTTGAGTTAACAAAATTGCAACAACAAACAAGGTTCAATTAATAGAGTGATTAATTTGTGTATTACATAGTAATGATTGATTCAGAAGAAGACATACCCAGAAGTATAACGTTAATCATGGCTTCCAAAGTGAACATAAAAAGTTTTAAAAAGCCATGAGTAGACGTCTATAAATCCATTCACTGTAAGTAATGCATATATATTCCCCAAATATTAAGTGCAATATAATAAACTAACTTTTGGGCTGATTTATATGTAAATTTCAAAGCTATCATAGTAATTTAGCTAATACAGTAAACTTTAACACATATAACATATATCGCTAGCTCCTTATACATCAATACACAGAGCTCCAAATATAATAGAGCTCATCAGTGGTGACATCACAACTCCAGAAATTGGGTCAAAACAAAACCACAGAAAAGATAGTGAAGAAATTTGTTGTTTTATCGTGAAGCTAAAAATTCAACCCTGAAACTGATTTAAATAAGTTACAATTCGGCCCAAACACTTGCAGATCGCTTTTAAAACTTCACCCAGTTCAATGAATTCAGCCTTTGAACAATATCTGATTTCATATTGAAAGCTTTTTTGATGAAGTATAGTGCATCTCTAGCACACTCTAAACTCTCTCAGTTTGTATTGACCCAGTTGCCATGGAAATGCGGGGTTGAGTTGTCTGTGACGTCACACAGATGAGCTCTATAGTTCTATCGGCCTATTTCTTGACATGATTTCTAGCAGTCAGCATAGAATGATACTGTGACAATAATTTTAGTTATCTTTCATTACTAAAACTGCTATTTATCGCATTACCTTACATGATTAGCGAATCATTTATTTATTTAGCAAAGCTTAGTTAGGAAAATATAAATAAAGATAATAATAAATGAGAACACAAATAACCATAATGCAAATTACTTTTCACTTTTTTCTTGCAAGCTTCTAAACATAACAAAGATTTCCTGTTATATTAAGATTGTTATATTCATTCCTGTTTATCTAAATTATAAATGGAGCTTAGTGTTTATATAGTACATGATTTTAATTACTAAATATGTTTAATAAAAAGTGAAAACAGTTTCTTAAGTTAAAAAAATGTGCTTTTATCTAAATTATTTAGTAAGAATGAACTCTCATTTCTCTCAGTAGAATAAATTATAAAATATTTTAAAAACCTATAAAAAATAGAAAATTCAAATTTTTAAATTTGCATATGAGCAAAAACATTTACAGACTACTTGGCAACATGTGAAATAAATGTTGAGAAAACATTTACTTTTTCATCTTGAATTCTTGTTCCAAAGAAACTGTTATAACTAAAAGACAATCTTTTAGTGTTAACAAGGTTAAGAGAGGAAGTTTGTCAAAAATTAGAGCAATGATTTAAATAGAAGTATTTTTGGAGCTCTTTAAAATATTAAGAATTTTACGATGACTCATTCCCTGCTTTAAACAAGTGTTACTGTAGACTCCGAAATCGCTTAAATGAGCTACTTCCACCTTCTTCTAGATTTCTTTTACCGTACTTACAAATCGGCTCATTTGAGAATAAAAATATTTCATCCCACTTGTGTTTCATTGTTTGAAAATGCTCTTTAGAGGGAAAGTACGTCATAAGTTTTTCAAAAATATCTTTAAATTTTAACATTGAATTTCTTGATGGCAAGCATTCTCGAATACAGAATCTAAGAAAATCCCACTCATTTTCACAAATGTAACTAATGCAAGAATGAATCATTCTATCAGTGTAAATAAATTTTTCTTTTACTGTAAGGTCTATGTCCTTCAGAATTAATCTTATATTTTCTTTATCTTTAATATGAAACAAAGAAGGTAGTAGGCAACTTTTAGCAACTCCATTTGTGATAAACTTTTTTAGAGCACTGGGACTTTCCTGCCAAAATTTTCTGAAAAGCTTTTGATAATTACAGTACCTGTAACCATCATCAACTTTACGGCAATGTTCAGCAATAAATTTTCAAAGTTTTCTTCTGTAAGAAAATCCCATGCGCGATTTGCTACTTGGATAAAAAAGCTCATCCAAGGCCATTGTAAAAAAAATTGCAACATTCTATACGATACACTTTTAAAAACTTCCATTTCTAGTTCTGTTTGCATTTCTGCCAACAAAAAACAAAAAAAAAATCAGCATTTAGTATATTCACTGCAGCATCTATAGCATATTTCGAAGCCACGAATAGGTAACCTTTATTTTCCCTGGCGTTAGTTTTTGAAGAAAGTACTGAACTGCTACTTCATGACCCAAATATGCAGAGTCATTAAATTCATCTTTGTAAGAATTATGTGCATTACCCAATCCTATTCTCTTCATGTTATTTGACCAAAATTGAATTATTGGAAATTTATCCCAAGCAGATTCTTTCAGATCCTCAGGCATATTGTTCCAAATTCTTTTAATATCCTCCTCCAGGCAATTAATACATGCTAATTTGTAGCGTGTGGATATATTCAAACTATCATCTCGAACTAACACTTCTGCGGTTCTCTTCATATCCACTGTACCTTGTGGGGTCCAACAAAATTCAGCTGGTAGATTAAGAAGATCGAAGTGTACGCAATGGAATTCCATCCATTCCGAAATTTGTAAGCCAATGGGCTTAATAAAACTTAATACTTTCTCTTTTAAGCGTTGTGGCAATGCAAAGTGTGAAACTTTCTTTATTACTCTATCTTCGATTTTTTTCCAATCACTTACAGACAGATTATTATAATTGAGTTTTGAAATTAAAACCCTAATGTCATTCTTGTTCCACAAGGAAATGGCAATTTTAGCAAGAGCCATATTCTCCAGTGAGGGTTTCAAAATGAACTTCATGATTAATCTATATAATATAAGAAATATTTGATGTGTCGTATAAATATTTATTCACTTCAGGGGAGCAGCAAAAAACATGAGTTACAATATCATAAGAAAAACTTCTTCAACGTTTCTTTGCTATAAATTTACATTAGCTATTTTCTGTTATTATTATTACTACAATCACACAATTTGATATTAATTGATATCAAAATTTGAAATTAATTGATATTAATCTAATATTTATATATTACTGAGATCTAATACTAGTCTGTAAAGTTAAATCAATTTGGAAGAGACATAAACAAGCAGATAGCATTATGGCAATTTATTAAAAAAGTTGATAGGTTTTGATAAAAACAGAAGTTTTAGGAAAAGTTCAGTTTTAAATAATACTAAATTATATTTAAAACTTAAGACTGAATTATATTTTTTAGAAGAAATAAAACAAGTATGATGGTAAGGTAGTGATGATACTTCCCTAAGTATCATTGACAGCAATTATTGCAATAATACTTCTTGAGATAATGGCTGGAGTACTGGAAATTTGATGACTGATTAAAAGCTTGATGAAACTATTGCTGAGGAATATTTAGGAGGTACACCAGGGGAGTGATCTAGAAAAAGAAAACATTGTTACAGGAAAATAAACTTTGGAATCAAAAGAAAATACAGTTATTCTGTATGAATTCATTGTATAAACATTATTTATATTTACTGATTATTTTGGATTTTGAAATAAAATAGATTAAAAAGATAGAAAAAAAATTATCTTTAAAGCCAATAGTACCTCTGAGTTAGATTTTCTTGAAAATTTAGCTATTTCTCTTAATTGTGAAGTTATTGTCAATGATAAATCTGATTCTAAAATGCTCTCCATAGCTTGGAAAAACCTTTTTAACACTGCTTTCTAATATTTTTCTTTCGTATTAATCATGTATATAATTTTTTGGATATATATATATACTTATTATTATAATTTTTTTTACCAAATATTATTATTATTTTATTATTATTTTTTGTGTGCATTTAATTTTAATATAATCTGCCTTTTTACTTATAACTTTTCCCCTTGTTACCATTTTTTTCCTTCCCCTCCTTCATTGTGTCCATTTTACGTTTATGGCCTTCTGCGATTGACTGTTGCCTTCTACTTTCCCATTGGCTATTGCTTCAGCTTGCTTCCATTCCCACCTTTCCACTTCAGTCGTGCTGCTACAATCATAGTAGATGCATGTCTTTTTGAGTCTGACGAAGAAAGACTAAGTTCTTTTTGAAAGGCCTTGTGCAATTTAATATATTTTATTTTGTTTAAATTTTTTTTTACTTGAATAACACCAGCTTCAACTTATTATCTAAAATACAGCCGAAGATCTATAATCCGCATACGCTGTGGCCAAAGGTTGTGCGGATTATGGAATATTGTGGATTATAGAGTATTATGTATATTATACGTCATTTTATTCCTAGACAGCATTTTAATCCTTTAGTCAGTGCAATATGAAAATATAAATATGAAATCTAATAATTAATTTAATATGATATCTGAAAAAAATGCCATTTTAAAGTTCTTTTATTAAAAAATTTATATATATATATAGTGCATTTAAATAAAAATAATTTCTACATATGTTTCGTAACGCAGTAATCTGTTTTTTTACTGTTAATAAAATAAAGGAGTTACATCAACAAAAATTAAATGTTCCATTATGATGTTTTTAAATTTTTTTATTTGTTTTAAAAATTACTTTTGGATCACAAATTTGTAAATTTTCTTAACTGTTTGTTTTATTGTTTACATTCGTAAAGTAACGTGAATTATAGAAAATTGCAGATTATGGGAGCGCGGATTATAGATCTTTGACTGTAGATTATTCTGAACCAGATTTTTTCTCTATTAATATATGTGTTTAGGCAGCCAGTTTATAGTTTCTAGGGGTATTTGTTGTACAATGTACTATTTCCAATTATCAGACATAGGTTTTTTATATACTGTAGTTAGTATTTTTTCATTCGCGTGTGTTATTTTTGCATCAAGGTATATGTCATATACTTTTGAACATATATCATACATATATGTTCAATGAAAGAATTACTTGATGATGAATTAAAAATTTTTAAAAATATAGGACTTAAAGCTGGCCACTTACGTAAAACAATAGATAAATTAATTAGTAAAGCAAAAGAATTAATTGACTGAATCTCCCCCCCCCTCCCCCCCGCACAGACAAAACAAGATTACACAACTTCCCATCCATTTATGAATTGGCTATCTGTTAAATTAAAACGAGAAATAGAAAATCTAGGAAAGAAAGTTCCAATAGCACCCAACCCCTCCCTGTTTAGAGTATTAAGAAATGAAGTCAAAAATTACGATAATTTAAAAACAGCAGGTGTTTACAAGAATACAGAAAATAAAGTAATATCTTACATAGGAATGAGACAAAGGAAAATTGGCGAAAGATTAAAAGAACAAATCTGGAATCTAGAATATAATAATCAAAGCACGACCCTTTCTAGACAAAATATTAAAAAAAACTTAAAGCTGCAATCAATGAAAATAGCAGGTTATGAAAATCAACATAATACCTTGATGAGGGAAGCCATTGAAATAAATTTAATAAATACAGTCGAACCTCTATATAACGAAACTCCATACATCGAATTTCTCCATATAACGAATTTTTAGTAAGAACGGTCCCCTTTTTGCATGATTACATTAAAAACAGACTCTATATAGCGAAATATCTATCTCCATATAACGATTTTTTTCATAAATTGATCTTAATCTATTCAGTTTTAAAAAAGCTTCGAAATCATATGGAATCAATTTTCCATCAATTATTTTTGATTTATCGTTCAGTGGAGAGGTTTTTTTTTTATTATAAATATTACTTCTCTCCTTATTCTTTAAATCTAACAAATTCATCCCACCTCCCACACACCTTTCAACATCCTTCTCAAAACACAGTCAATTGAATTGTTACACATATAAGAGAGGAATCAATGAGAGCACGTAAGAGAGACCTTCAAATGGAGGAAAATATCAACTACAATTTTTCATTCCTTGCTAAAATTTGAGAATTTTTTTTGAGAGTGTAACAATTGTAATTTTAAAATCAAAACAACAAAAAATTACAGATTTCTTCCTCTGAAATTTATGTAAGTCTTCCTTATTTGATTTTCATTAAGCTTTCAAATAAATGTCTTTTCTCTTTTTTGAAACTGCTTAAATAAGTAAGAAATAAAATGTCAGGTTAATATATACTTTTAAACATTTCAAATTCTTAATTAAAAAGATCGAAAATAATATTTGTTCAAAATTTACACATTAAATACTATTTTTATCATCATACTCTATACATCGAATTTCTCTATATAACGAATTTTTTACTGGAGCGATGGATTTCGTTATATAGAGGCTCGACTGTAGTGAAGAGGTTTGTAATTATACATGCTACGTTTGATAACCATTGGATTTTGATTCTAGATGATTGGGAAAAATCAGGAATACAGAAGAAAAAAGCCAGAGAATCTCAAATTGATATTCTCCTTAGAGGAGTTGCCATCATTTGTAACTGAGGATGCCTCCATGAAGTGAGTACGAAAACATTATGAATTTTTGGACAATATAGAAACGATGAAGTGGGCATGGGTGAGAATAAAGTAAAACTTTGTGATCGTTTATACAGTAGACTCTCTCAAATCCACACAGCTTGGGACCAGAGGTTTTGCAGATTTTAGAATTTTGGGGATTTCTGGTCATTGCTTTGTTTACATTTTTTTTAAAGTAATTTGAATGTAATTAATAATGAAATAAAAAGTATAATGAATGTTTACCATATACTAAAATAAGTAATAACTAAAATAATAAAAATTTAGATAGTTTTTAAAATGATAAAAATACTCAAAGCAAAGGTCAAATTAATATTCAATAATGTACAATTAAATATTCATTATCGAGATGAAATGTGTGTTTCCTAAATTATTCAATGAAACAAGGCTCATAAAGGTACATTACTCATTCACATCCAAATCATAAAATAATGAAGCTTTATTTCAGGTTTAGCCAGACTTAATAACTAAAAAAGGTTGATTAATACAAAAATATATTTGGCAAGATTGTGATTAAGAATAATATCAGCAATATCTTTATTTTTTTTCATAAACAAATTATTCTTTCTTCATGAAAAAACATGAATTCAATAACTTTAACAAAAATTATAAATTAAGAAAATATATGGAATTCATATAAAACTAAAAGAGTCAAATTTTGCACCTACATCTGAACTGAATGTTTCATTGTTTACATCTGTAAAATATGTGTGGATTTTAGAGAGTTGTGGATTTTAGGAGTGCGGATTTGAGGGAGTCTACTGTATGTTATTTTTGTGATAATTGATAAAATCTGGTCTATAAGCGAATTTAAAAAAAAAATAATCTTGAACTTTGAGGACAACGATGACTCGATATTAATTGGAACTAATTGTGTATGTCTTGTTTATAAGAAAGGATAACTGTTTTGAATTTGACAATTGTGAACTATAGTGTGAAGTTGACACAGGATAAACAATAAACTTAAACTTTTGTAATATATTAGTCAAGATTTATTTTGATGGTAATTGAGAAAAACTGGTCTAAAAGTGTTTTTTAATTGGTTTTTAAATGCTGAACTTTGAGGATAGTAGTGACTATATCAAATTGGAACTGATCGTGCATGCATTTTATAAAAAAACTATACATTTTTTATGAATATCTAGGGGTAAAGTTATATAACAAAATAGTTGTTTTATAAAATAAAAATAAATTCCGTTCTGTTAAAAAATAAAGAGTATAAATAAGAAAATTTTTTTATGTTTGTAGTTTTTATATTGAGAAAACTAATTCCTGAAAGTGAGGTACATTTAAAATTATAAATAACATGCAGACATTAATATAATATAATAATTCTATAAAGTAGAATTGTTTTCAAAATTAAAAGTTTACAAATTTAGAATTTTTTTTCCAGATTTAATTCTCCCAGATTTTTGAATTCTGGATAATAGGTCATCAACTATAAAAACTTTTTACAAAATACAACAGTAAAATCTGTAAAAATGGAACTAGAAAGACAAAAAGTTCAATTTGAACGAGGCTTTTATCTTAACTTCTATAACTTCCTGATATTTATATTATAAAAATATTTTTAAGTTTAAAACAGGTTATCATCATAAACAGTTTCCATTTTTATGTGTTGTACAGCAATTTACTTGGTAAAATACATACAAGTGCCAAATTTTAATAATTATCTTGACAATTTAAAGCCCTCCCCCTCCCCCCCAAAGCTGGCAATTTTCTTCCGCAGTGGAAAAAACTGAAGAAGAACCATGGAAAAAAACGACTGGAAGAAATAAGTTTCTTCCAAGTGGAGGAAATGGAAGAAATTGATTTTTTTTTAAATTTACTACCTATATATTTAAAACGCTAAGCATTTCCTTTCGCCAGTCCGTGAGAGCAAACTACTGCATCAAATTACACCATTATTTTTTTTAATGAAAGGTATTTGGCCACAGATTTGTTATTGCACATTTCTTTGTTCAAAAATTTTATTAATTAGCCACAATTTTCAATTAAAATTTCATGTATGCGCATACGTAGTACATAAGTACAAGTCTGCCTATGGACTGATGCACTGCACATGCGAAGAGATCCTCGCTCAGTTGAACGATCACTTCACAGCTAGAAGTTTAGTTTTAAATGCGTCTGCATCGCAAATATAATTTATTCACTCTTCTTTTTATCACAAAGTTATTATTTGTCTCTTTCAGTGCTATTAACAATTCAAAAATATGGTTTATTTTGGAAAGTGTCGTACTACACATAGAAGTAAACTGAATGATCTGAGGCTAAAAGTTGCAACTGGTAATCCTTCTTATAAATTGCCGTTACACACGAAGAGTGAAAATGTTAGAATTTTAAGTTGTAGCTGATATCAATATATCAGGGCTTGAAATTCAATTTTCCAGAAGAGGGGAGACTCCCTCCCAACATTTATATATGGAGGGAGTTTAGCTGTTTGGGAGGGAGAGAAAAAAATCTTTAAAACCTACTGTTTAATGTGCTATTTAAAGAATTACGGAAATACAGACATGACAAAATACCACTGAAGCAATTTTTATCAACAAATTTTTATGGAAAATGTGATTTTTTATTTTAAAAAAAGTCACGATTTTATATAGTTTATTTAGTTTTTAAAGGGATAAATTCCCTTCCTGTGATAATTACTTTTGTTTCAGGTCTAATTAACTCTGTTTTTGGTTCAGGTCAGACGTGATTCTGGGTGAATTTTTTTCCGGAAATACACATCACATTTTCGGAAATCGTCGGGGGGGGGGGGATTCCGCGAGTTACTCCCCCCGCTAGGGGGTTATTCGCGATCTTCAGACGAAATCGGCGTTTTTCCGCGATCTTCAGACGAAATCAGCAATTTATCTGCTAAATCTTAGCAAAATCGGCGATTTATAGCGATCTTTTGTAAAAATAGGCGGTTTTCCGCGATCTTTTGACGAAATCGCCGTTTTTACGACGATCTGTAGACAAAATTTGCATTTTTACGCGATCTTTTCTGGAAAACGGCGTTTTATCTCCGCGATCTTTTGACGAAATCGGCGTTTTTCCCATGATCTTTAGATAAATCGGCCTTTTTGTTAAAATAATCTTTTGATAAAAAATTTTTAAGCAATGTTTTATCGAAAACGGCGTTTTTTCCCGCAATTTTTAGACGAAATCGACATTTTCCCGCGGTCTTTAGACGAAATCATCATTTAATATGCAATATTTGGTGAAATTGCCGTTTATTCCGCAATCCGCACAGAAAATTCGACAGGAATCTTTTGACAAAGTTCGTTGACAAAAACATTGAAAAAATCGTCGTTTTCCGCGAAATATTGACAAAATGTGTGCTTTTACGGTTAAATGTGTGCCCCTTTCACACAATCCGCTGTAACTTTTCAAAAAATTTGCCGCAAATTAAAAAAAAAAACACCCCTGAAGAACCCTTTGATAAATCTGGTGTTTTCCAGCGATCCTTTATAGAAATTCAAATGCAGGGACGTGCTAAGAGAAAACTGTGCTTGGGGCAAAGTTTCAATTTAGTGTTCATTTTCTTCTTACCGGCCAAAAATGATGCTGGTTGTAGAAAATCGGCGCCCCTAAGTTTCTGCGCCCGGGGCGACGGCGTCTTCGCCCCCACCTGCTCCTTTTCACACGACACCGTTTATATGGCGATCCTTTCACAAAATTCACATATTTTCCACGATGCTTTCACAAAATTCGCGATTATTCCGCAATCATTTTACGAAATTCGCGTTTATTTCACGATCCTTTCACGAAATTCGTGTTTATTCCGCGATTTTTTTAAGAAATTTGTGTTATATCAAAATTTTTTAAGGAAAGTCGAGAAGTTTTTTTTCCCGCGATTCTTTGAGAAAATTGCCGTTTTTATCGCGATAATCTAATAGTCCGTTTTCTAATTACAGCTTTTCACAGGTCCGTGTGCAATTTTATGATTAAGTATCGTGAGTGGTCTCATTTTGTTCCTTATGTATATTAGACTAAGAAAAGCGATGGTGGACATCTGTGACCCGCGACTGGGGAGGGGGAGGGTTGAAAAGTGCAAGGGGAAAAAATTCCATTTCATAAAAATAAAGAAAATTATCTATAAATATTAATATTTAAAACATTTATAGATTAGGAAAAACATTTGTGGACATCCGGGATCCGCGACTGGGGAGGGGAGGGGTTGAAAAGTGCAAGGCCAAAAAAAATTCATTTCATAAAAAATGAAGAAAATTATGCAAAAATATTAATGTTTAAAACATTTATAGATTAGGAAAAACATTTGTGGACATCAAGGAGCCGCGACTGGGGAGGGGGGAGGGGAGGAGGGGAAGAGTTGCATAGCGCAAGTGAAAAAAATCCATTTCATAAAAAGTAAAGAAAATTATGTATAAATATTAATATTTGAAACAATTATAGATTAGGAAAAACATTTGTGGACATCCCGAACAAGCGACTGGAGAAGGAGAGGGGGACGGGAAGGGTTGAAAAATGCAGGGGAACAAAATTCCATTTCATAAAAAATAAAGAAAATTATGCATAAATATTAATATTTAAAACATTTATAGATTAGGAAAAACATTTGTGGACTTCCAGGACCCGCGACGGGGGAGCGGGAGGGTAAGGGAAGGGGAAGGGTTGAAAATTGCAAGGGACAAAAATTACATTTCATAAAAAATAAAGAAAATTATGTATAAATATGAATGTTTAAAACATTTATAAATTAGGAAAAAACATTTTTGGACACCCGGGACTCGCGACTGGCAAGGAGGAGGGGGGGGGGGAGGAGAGGAATCTGAAAGGGGCAATAAAAAAAATTCTGTTTCAAAAAAATTATGCATAAATATCAAAGTTTAAAACGTTTATAGAATGAGAATGGCATTGAAGGATACTCGGGACTTGTGATTAGGAAGACGGAGGTAAGGGAAGAGGAGAGGAGGGGAGTGGAAAGTGTTGAAAGAGGCAAGAAAAAAAATGCCATTTAATTATATATATATATAAATCTTTTATAGAATAAGAAAAGCAATAGTGGGCATCCGGGATCCGTAACTAGGCTAGGGAGAGGGGGGGGGAGAGGGGAAAAGTTGAAAAGGGCAAGAAAAAAGATTTGAAGCTTTAGTGGGACTGCATTCTATTTCTGGATCTGACTAGGGATGGGACGAATAGTGATTTGGCCGAATAGCCGAATATTCGGCCAAATTTTATGCCGAATACCGAATATTCGGCGGCCGAATACCAACTTTTTTTCCAATAAAGAAAATAAATTTTTATTATATATAATTTTAAAAATGAGAGCTTATTAATAATTATTACTCTTAAATGTGCTTTTAAATGTATTTTTAAATTTGAAAAACTTATTTTAACACAAAATAATTATGAAATTGTATTTTATTCTTCCTAATGTACATCAAATTGATTTTCAGTAAGTCAGGATGGGAAGATATTTCCTTTAATGTACTTCACTTTTACTATCAAATGATGCTTTTGCCCTTTCTTGCATTCAAAATCAATACTATTCTTAATCTCTTTCTCTCAGAACTCACGAAGATATTTTCTGAAATAACCTTTAATGAAGTAAATTTGATCATTTAGAGTTTGTGTCCCTAATGATAAGCAAATTCATAAAAACAAGACTGTTCTGAAATCAGTTGCCAAGCTTTAAATTACAAATTATGTTAAAACAAAAAGTTATGCTTAAAGTAGAATGCAAGTGTTAACAAAATCTTTGACATTTGAATTGGTGCATACAATATTCAACTTTAATATTCCACTTATTCAACAAGCATTAAAAGGATAAACAGAAATTGATAACAACATGAATGAAGGTAAATTGAAAATATATACATAATAACGTTACACATTTAAGTCAGTAATTATGCAATAATTATTTAAAAGTGAAAACTATAGAATAAAAAAATTATTTTATTCAGTATCTAGAATTTATATTTAAATATTTATAAAACTACCTTCATAAAGCAAGTTGTGTCATCTAATGCGTATCTAGTTTGACACCAGTACTGTTTTCAGTGATACCGTTGTATATGGAATAGTGATATTTGATATTTAATTTTGAAAATGAATCTTCATTAACACACCTAGTTGTAATAATATGTCATAATAGCTACTTCAACTCCCACTGTAATTGTAACTGTTATTGTTCTAAAGTTTAGTTTAAAAAGTTTTCATAGCGTAATATCTAGAGCCTGTGTGGTATATCTTTTATGAGCTTAAATTGATCTTATTAAAAGTAGTTATTCTACTATTATGTATATTTAATTATTAATATAAAAAGCACCACACATTGTGACACTGTGAATGAATTTTTTCATTTCTTACTTTATAAAAAATAAGTTATGAATTTTATAAGAGCCTTTTTTATATGTGCATGAAATTTGCAGACATTAATAAATATTTGAGTGTTTTAGAATAAGGCAGTGTTTTTCTTTCTTTTTTTTTTCCTATAAGTGTTTTTATATCTTGAATTGCAATATTTATATCATTCTGTAATGAAGACATTTCCCGTACAATTAAATCTCCAATTTGGGCAGCAATTTCTAAAATATAACTAACTTTTATAGGAAATACAGAAAGGCTGTATATTTTTTAGTATCAAATAATTGTATATTTTGTAAGTAAAAATGAAAAGGACCTCATGAATGAAGTTGCAAATTTGGATTAGAGAAAAAAAAATTTTTAAAAGTGAAATTCTTTAAATCCTAAATTTATTTGGCAAGATATCTTTCACTATTCGGCGAAATTTTAGCAATATTCGGCAAGATATCTCTAAATATTCGGCTACAGGTATTCGGCCGAAGTATTCGGTCAACAAGCCTTCAATATTCGGCCAACCGAATATTCGGCAAAAGGGCCGAATAGGCCGAATACCGAATAGTGGCCGAATATTCGTCCCATCCCTAGATCTAACACCATTGGTTCATCCAGTGGTAAATCAAAAATCAGTTTTTGGAAGAGCTTCATAAATGCTGACGACAGAATTCTGAAAGCACTTGCCGCATAAGGTCAAACAGATATGCTTGAGAGTGAAACATATACTGCACTTGAAGAATACATATGTTCAGTGTACATGCCAAAATTAAACATTAAAACATCGAGTGAGCTAAGATGGTGGTTATTTACAAAAAAGCAAGTTGAAGGAACAAATATGCCTCCAACTCAAGCTGCCCTTTACCCAGCCATAAGAAGAGTTCATTACCAAGCAATAATATGGCAAAGAGCACACATTTTAAAAACTAATATTCCACCCCCGATTGATTTTAGTAGCGTAATAAAGGAAAAATAATACCTAACTGTCATGTGTAACATGCCATGTGCTCCTCAAGAACTTGTTTAATCGGTGCGTTGTTCGTGTGTCAAATCAAGATGTGTAGCATCCTGTAAATGTTCACAAAATGGATTACCTTGTAACTGAAATGTGTTCATGCTCGGGTGAGACTGATAAATGTGATAATGTTGGAGTCCTTGATGATGTAAATTATGATGACAGTGATACCGATGATCCTACTTGGTTCTGAAGTTAAACTTTTACTTGCACTTGAAAATTTGAAAGTTTTTACTATTTAGGTATATGATGTATAATATAGAATAACAATACAAAGATAACAAATAATATTTAGCGTTACAAAATTTGTATCATTTAGTATTTATCATCATTCAGCTCCTTTTCAATTACCTTTATTACTTATTTTTCCCTTGCACTTTTCAACCTTTCCCCTCTGTCTCCCCCTCTCCAGTCGCGGGTCCCGGATGTCCACAAATGTTTTTTTCTAATCTATATGTTACAGGCCAAACCCGATTTTAGGCCAAACTAGTCTATCCTAATGCCCATCGGATAAACTAGTTTTTCTTAGGCCAAACTAGTCTATCCTAACACCCATCGGATAAACTAGTTTTTCCTAGACCAAACTAGTCTATCTGAAAGCCCATCGGATAAACTAGTTTTTCCTAGGCCAAACTAGTCTATCTGAACGCCCATCGGATAAACTAGATTTTCCTAGGCCAAACTAGTTTGGCCGAATGGTCATTAGGATGAACTAGTTTAGCCTGCTATTCATTGGTTTGAACTAGTTTATCCTAGGCCGAACAAGATTGTCCTAGGCCAATTCAGTTTAGCATGATATTTTTTAATCTAAAGACCGCCACGACGCCAACTTTCTAGTTTTGATCTATTTTATCCTAGGCCGATGCAGTTCGACGCGATTTTAGCTCACAGACTATCAAAGCCTGAGAGCTAATGTGCTCACAGATTCTGTGTGTGTGTATATAACCATTTACGTACGTATGGCCGTATGTACGTACATGTATATACTTACGTATTGTACTATTTACGTACGCATGGCCATATGTACGTACGTGTGCACGTAATGCGATAACTCCTGTTAGAAATATCCAATTTGCTTCAAAATTCGGACATAGATTTATCCTGATAATGAACTTTCCTGATTAGTTTCAGGGGTTCATTGAATAAGAATAAGGGAGGAGAACAAAAGGCTAATCCACACCCCCCCCCCCCCTCCTTAATTTAGTTAAGTCAGTTTTTCATACAAAATGATCAGATTTTATTAAAACTTTAGGTATAATATCATTTTGATAAGGTACATCCATGATCAGTTGTGGGTGTTCATTGTTTACGTATAAAGAAAGGAGGAATGGGAAGTAACACTCTTAATTCATGTAAATAGGTTTTTCACAGAGAATTTACCGATTTGTTTGAAATTTTGGATGTAGTTTCCTTCTGATAAAGCGTTTACCTGATTAATTTGAGGGGTTCTGAGTTTAAATATAAACATAGAATGGATTTTTTTTTTATCGGATAGAAACTTTCGGTTTTATGAAAAGATTTTTATTTCGCAACAGATATTGGTTTTTCGCACACATCACTTCAGGCGAAATTGTTCATATTAAGAAACTAAATATCCGAATCCTTTTAAAAATAGCAAAAAGCTTAAATAAAGCATGACACTTGAAATTTAAGATGGGGGGGGGGGGTAGAGTAAGAGGACGCTAGATTTTGTTTTTTTAAAGCTCAGCACTTTTTAAGGTTTTAGTTGCTAATTAAATATTACCATTATTTGAAACTTTTAGAAACATAATAAAACATGATGTTAAATATTTAAGAAAAAAGATGGCGCGCCAAATACCACTATTTTCTATTAGTAATTTTTGTAAAAATGTTAAATTCTTGTTGGAACTGTTTGAAACTTTGTGATAGTTTATAACACATGATAAAAATTGTAAAAAAAGTCCCATTACGAATGGGAAAGAGAGGGGGGAGGAAAGAGGGGGGGGGGAAATCAGGAAATATAATGGAAATTCTAGGTTGATCTAGTTGAAACTTTAAGATAGTTTATGACACATGATATACATTTATAAAAATATGTTCCGTGTTTAATGCCACTACTGACGAATACTGATTGTTGCAAAAATCTTAAATTCTTGTTTTGCAGCCCTGCGACATCGAGTAACATATCTACTGATAGATTGTTTAATGGAGTTTCCTTCATATACAGTTTTGATGGCAATAGAGTGCGCTCCTTGGTGATGGAATGTGGAATTAATATAACGCGAGCATCCTGGTGTTGGAATTTGGAACTAATACAACGCAATCTAGTTCAAACAAGCTGGCTTCGTCTGCTATTGGGCTCCTTCTTTTATATAAAATCTCAAAACGGACGTATGTTAAGCGAACGAACCTCAAAGAGAAAGAAACATGATGATAAATATTTAAGAAAAAAGATTCCGCATCGAAATATCACTATTTTCTAATAGCAATTTTTGTAAAAATGTTAAATTCTTCTCGGAACTTTTTGAAAAATCTGTAACAACGTCTTTCAAATTCGAATTCAGTCTGAAATTTGATGAAAATCTGTGTATTAGTACTATCTAAGATTATCGCAGAAATCATAAAAAAACTGCATAGAAGCGCTATCTATTGAGCCATTTACTCTAAAAACAAAAGAATATTAATTATATCAGGGACTAACTGAATTTGAAGTTTAATGAAAATACGTGCAATGGTTCTTGAGATAGAACTATTGCGATAATTATGAATAATGCCACATAGCAGCGCCACATGTTGCACGATTTACTCCACAAACTAAAAAGTACTTTTGCAATTTTTATATCAAGGACTAACATAATCTGGAGTTTGATGAAAATTAATTCATTAGATCCTGAGATAGAGCTATTGCAATAATCACGAATAATGCCGTATAGCAGCGCCACCTTTCGAGAGATTTACTCCAAAAACTACAAAATACTAATTTTTATCAGAGACTTACTGAATCTAAAGTTTGATGAAAATTCGTCCATTATTTCTTTCGACAGAGCTATTTCAGGAATCGGGAAAATTGAGCACAACAGTGCCACCTATTGAGCAATTAATATAAAAACGTAAACAGAATTAGTTCATATCACGGATTTACTGAATCCGGAAGTTTGATGAAAATCCGTAAATAAGTTATTGAAATAATGTTGATGAATATCGGTAAAAATGCAGTTTAGAAGCGCCATCTGTTGAACAATTTACATGAAAATGTAATCAGAATCAATTTATATCAGGGACTATCTGAATATAAATGTTTATTAAATTCCCTTCATTAGTTTGTTGAGATACAGCTATTGTAAAAATTGTTAAAAATGCAGCATAGCATAGCCATGTTGAGTGATTTACTTCAAAATAGAAACAACACCAACACATCTCATGGACGAACTGAATCTGATGTTTGATGGAAATTTGTGTATTAGTTATTAAGATAAAGCTAATCCATAAATCATAAAAAATACAAAACAACAGCTCCACCTGATGAGCGATTTACACCAAAAACTAATCAGCACCAATTTAGATCAGAGACTATCTGAATATAAATTTGTATTACATTTCGTGCATCAGTTCTTCAGCCGCGTCCCTACAGCTTGCGACTGCTTATAGCAGGTGTGCTGCACACGTACTGCCAAATGCCCTCTTCCTTTTCGAACGAACTTCTAAGCCAACGAAATGCAAATCGTAGCAAGCGTGCTGACAAGGAAGGTCTCCATTAGGGACATACTCAGAATTTTTTGAAAAAAATACAAATTAAACTACTCATGTAGGTAATAAAGGATCAGTGAAAATTAGCGGCGGAATTACATTATTAGATATGTAAAAAAATAAAATAGTTTGGAATAATTGGCATGAAAAGCTGAAAGCGACGCGGGATTTGGCGAGCAGTGCATTTCCTCGCCAAAAGCAGACGATTTTAAAGAATCTGAAAATTGGTTTTAATTGACTTCACTGTTAAAAATCTGCAGCATTTACTGCAACGTCACTCCACTACTTTTGTAGGATATCTCTCTTCTGACCAATGAGAATGCTCCATAGCACCGTGTCATACACTGTTAAATATCTGCTGCATTTTGTTGCAACGCACTCCACCGCTTGTATATAATATCTCTATTCCAAACAATGAGAAAGCTCCATTTCACGGCCAAGTAACCGTTTTCTATACAAGCAAGGGAGTACGTTGCAACAAAATGCAGCAGATTTTTAACAGTATTTTTCAATTTGGAACAATTT
Organism: Maratus speculifer; assembly: GCA_964019185.1. Taxonomy (NCBI): domain Eukaryota; kingdom Metazoa; phylum Arthropoda; class Arachnida; order Araneae; family Salticidae; genus Maratus; species Maratus speculifer. Next base: position 4,584,974 of record CAXHSM010001189.1, read on the forward strand.
TAATCAATTTAAATTGTGTTTTAAATGATAAAATATATTAATTAATAGTACATATAAACGTATATGACAAAATTACACTTAAAGTAAAGTAAAAATGCAAAACTAAAATTACTTAAACTAAACTTATTTAAATAAATTGAACATAGAAAGTTTTTTCTTTAAAAAGTCTTCGAAGCGTAAAAGCGTATTTTTCAAAATTTCGTTTTTTCGCCAACCCGAGATAAATCGCCAAATAAACGAAATTTTTATTTTTTTTTACGGATGTTATAAGGAGGTTCCGCCGAAATTTTTTTTATAAACATATATAACTATATGAGAAGAACATTCTATAATTTTTTCAGATTTTTCTGAGTATGCCCGTATGGAGACCTTCCTTGTGAGTACGCACCGCCGAATGTAATCCTCCTTTTCGAAAGAGCCTGGACGCGAACGAATTTCCAACCATATCCCCGCTACCCACGTCAGTCAGATAGCGGGCGAAGCCAGCAAGTTTTAACTAAGCCATGTTATATTAATTCCTTATTCCAACACCAAGGAGCGCACTCTATTATTAACAAAACTGTACCTGAATGAAACTCCGTTAAACAGCCTATTAGTAGATATGTTACTTGAGGTCGCGGTGCTTTAAAAGCTAGAATTTCCGTTATATTTCCTGATTTTGTTCGCAACCACACCATCTTTCAAGCCGAAATGTGACTTTTTTTATAAATTTATATCAAATGCCATAAACTGTCACAAAGTTTCAAAATCTTCCAGCAAGAATATAGCATTTTTTCAAAATTTACTATTAGAAAATAGTGGTATTTCGATGCGGAATCTTTTTTCTCTTCGAGGTTCATTCGCTTCAATATATGCCCGTTTCGAGATTTTATATAAAACATGGGGTTCGATAGCGGGCGAAGCCGGCTGATTTGAACTAAATCGCTTCCAAATTCCAACATTTGGGTGCTTGTTTTATATTAATTCCACATTAGTCTGTTATATTAGTCGCGATATATTAGTCCGACATACATACGTATGTACGTACATACATACATACGTATATGGTTACATACACACACACAGAATCTACGAGCACATTAGCTCTCAGGCTTTGATAGTATGTGAGCTAAAAGAGAGTCAAATTGCATCGGCCTAGGATAAAATAGATCAAAACTAGAAAGTTGGTGCCGTGGCGGTCTTTAGATTCAATAAAATCACGCCAAATTGAATTGGCTTAGTACAATCTAGTTCGGCCTAGGATAAACTAGTTCAAACCAATGAATAGTAGGCTAAACTAGTTCATCCTAATGACCGTTCGGCCAAACTAGTTTGGCCTAGGAAAATCTAGTTTATCCGATGGGCGTTCGGATAGACTAGTTTGGCCTAGGAAAAATTAGTTTATCCGATGGGCATTAAGATAGACTAGTTTGGCCTAGGAAAAACTAGTTTATCCTATGAGCATTAGGACAGACTAGTTTGGCCTAGGAAAAACTAGTCTACCCGATAGGCATTAGGATAGACTGGTTTGGACTAGGCCAATCTAGTTTGGCCTAAAATCGGGTTTGGCCTGTAACATATACATGTTTTAAACATTAATATTTATACATAATTTTCTTTATTTTTTATGAAATGGAATTTTTTCCACATGCACTTTGTAACTCTTCCCTTCCCCTCCCCCTTCCCAGTCGCGTCTACTGGATGTCCACAAATGTTTTTCCTAATCTACAAATGTTTTAAACATTAAAATTTATGCATAATTTTCTTTATTTTTTACGAAATGGATTTTTTTCCTTGCACTTTTCAACCCTTGCCCCTCCCCAGTTGCGGGTCTCGCATGTCCACAAATGTTTTTCCTAATCTATAAATGTTTTAAACATTAATATTTATACATAATTTTCTTTATTTTTTATGAAATGGAATTTTTTCACTTGCACTTTGCAACTCTTCCCCTCCCCCTGCCCAGTCGCGGCTCCTGGTTGTCCACAAATGTTTTTCCTAATCTAAAAATGTTTTAAACATTAATATTTTTGCATAATTTTCTTCATTTTTTATGAAATGGAATTTTTTTCTTGCTTTGCCCTTTTCAACCCCTCCCCCTCCCCAGTCGCGGATCCCGGATGTCCACAAATGTTTTTCCTAATCTATAAATGTTTTAAACATTAATATTTATAGATAATTTTCTTTATTTTTTATGAAATGAAATTTTTTCCCCTTGCACTTTTCAACCCTTCCCCTCCTCCTCCCCAGTCGCGAGTCCCGGATGTCCACCATCGCTTTTCTTAGTCTACAAGACATAAGGAACAAAATGAGACCACTCACTATACTTAATCATAAAATTGCACACGGTATGTAATTAGAAAACGGACTATAACAAAATTTTCTGTGAACGATTGATGAAATTGATTCTGAAAATATGCAATTCAGCTCGGTTCAAAAGCTATGAAAAATCGGTAGTTAGCCCGGAAATTTAGACATAACTATCCAAATTTCGTAGTTTATAAACGATGTTTCATAACTTTTGAAATTGAATGCGTTATTTTTTTCAAAATATTTTAAAAGGAATTACTCCGGTCTTGCAGAGGTAAATCGCACGAAACTTGTCAATTGATCGCGGGAATAAAATGCGAAATTTGACAATTGGTTGCGGAAAAATAGCATGAATTCCAACGATTTTTCGCAAATATGTCATTCAGTCGCACGAAAATATCACAAAATTCAGAAAAAAAAGTGGGAAGTTAATTGTATTTTTAAAATGCAAAATTTTTCGGAAAATTCGGGACTTTTTTTGGGCGGGCACCACCCGCCTACGATATTTTTTGGGCGGGATTTCAAAATTTCGGGCGCGGATCGCGCCATCCCGCTCTGAAATTCAAGCCCTGATATATATATATATATATATATAAGCTATCATAAACATTAAAACACAAAACAGTTTCTGTAAAATCCAAATCCAAATTCCAGACAATTGCGTGTGCGTCAACTGATTCTAGAACTTCTCCATTATAGAAGTTTACTCAGTGTGTTCCTGGTACCATAGTGGGGTAACGCAGCTGTTTTAATCTTTGAGTTTTTGTAGAGGATGCAGGTTCGAATCCAAACCTGGCAAAATGATTTGTGTAAATTTTTTTCAATAATTCATTTCAATAATAACATATTTTATTAATAAGAAAAGTTTTAGCATTATTGTTATTATTTGAATACTTTATAACTGAACAAAATTTAACACTGAACAATATTTTGAAAAAATAATCATTTTATATTTTAAATACTTTACATGCAATTATCAATTACACAAATTGAACTGATCAACCATTTTCGTTACATTTTTTCTACCATTGTCAATAATATAAATGTCAGTAAGAAATAAAAATTTGTCATTCATTAAAAAAAGAAGAAAAAAAAGGAAATAAATAAAAATATTAGTATAGCAGCTATAAAATAAATTACATTAATACCCATGATTTAATATTTGAAAAGATGTATAAAAATGTATAAGAAAATTCAAGTAATAAAAAAAATACATTATAAATAGTTAACTGCATCAAATTTAAGATTTTAGAGAATAAGACAGATAAAAATAAAAGTCATGGCAGCTTTGAATGGTCGCGTAAACATTGTTATTTGAGAGGAGGGGGGGGGGCAGAAAGAAAATAGGCCATAGTAAGCAAAAATAAATACCTTACACAGTATTTTTAGCAAAATTTATGATAAAATACTAACATATTTAGTTGTAAATTATAAAACTGAAACTATTTTACTTCATCGAATAGATTAGACCATCTATCGTCTTTAAAAAAAAAATAGAAATTACTTATGTAATATAGTAATTCATCACAATTTGAATAGACAAATTTAAAAGCAACTAATTAAAAACCCAAGAATTTTTCTGATGAAACATTCAAGTTATTTACCGTCAAATCTTGACGGGCATTATCTAGTATATTTTTAATTTTGTAAGACATTATAAATATCTTCTTCCTTTAATCTTATATAAATTAATTTCACTGGACCAAAACAAATTTAATTAAGTATATATGCTAAATTAATAATTACATCAGCTTTTTAGCCAAGATCACACACAACACTTAGCTAGAGATCTTCAACCATCGACTAAATGAAAAGAAATTTTATCAAAAATACATAAAATCAATTAAATGTTATACATATCAATTTAACCAACATATTTTTTTTAAAAGTTTCTGAAACTAGTAGTAAATAGTAGAGATTCTTGACTAATGGTAGAATGAAACCCATTTAAGTAAAAGATTTTAATTCACATCAATTTTATTAATGTAAGTAATGTATAATAATTACTGTATTAAATAGAGATCAACTAAAAATACAGTTTCTTTTTCGCAACAAAATTCGAGTTTTGGCAAAAATGTGGGTGAAAATTCAGCCAGACCGAAACACTCAGTATTCCAAAAATCTTGTTTCTTCCTTTGGAAATTTTCAACATTAGTCACTGATTTGAACTGTATCAGCTCAAATGAATGTATTGCAATAAACTTCATTGTTTATAATTATCAGTCAGGAATTATCAATCATCTCATAGAAAATTTTTAGTTTAAACTGCATTAGATTTCAAATATTCTTTGAGAAAGTTCTGGAATAACAAATGATCATTTACAAAAATCATTATAGATGAAAAATCAAGGTGTGTATACCTAAAACTAAAATATTTTTTTATTAAATGAAATTCGTATAATTAGAAAATCTTTCTGTGTTGTGGATGAATTAATTATGTATTATTGTATATGAAAATAAAGTTTTTGGATTTTTAACAATTGTACATAACTAATAAATACTATGCATATAATTAATTTACAATTATGTGTATTTATGTATGTGGTAAATATTTTAAAACATAGAATTTAATTACTTGTTATTATTATTATTATTATTATTTTTGGCCAAAAAAGTAGGAAGGTCACCTAAATTTGGCTTCGGCCTTAAAAACCTGTTTCGATCTATCCTCAGTATTGAAAAAAAAGCCATTAAAATCTTTATTTTTCTTAGTACAATGCAACATAATATAGCAGAAATTTTTTTAGCAGTAGGATGCTGCAATCAATTTCTCGACCTAAATTGGATGAAAGCAAAAAATGAAGATTTTTTTTATGTTCTACACTTCAGGATAGTTTAAAAGCATTTTCACATACCTATAGATATTTTTATAACACTAATCTTTTAAAATCAGCATTAAGATATTCATGCTAATGAAAAGTATAAAAAATTACAAATTTATTTATGTACTGTGTTGCACAGTTTAAAATAATGCACTTTTATATGAAAATAATATTTTTATATGAAAAATAAACAATTTGTAGTTAGTTTCTTCTTTTATAAATGGATCAATTAATGAAAAAACCCATCTCTCTACCTCTAGAGTAGTAAAAATCCATTATCTGAAAATGTCACCTGAAGTCTGAACCTGAAGTTTGTTATTAAAAAAAAACTTATCATTGCAAAAATAATATTTTTAGTAATAAAGTTATACTTTAATTCTTTTACATATTTAATATATTTTAACTTTGAGCATTTGTTTTTTTTTCTAGTGGTTTCTTCCAGTTTTTTCCGTTTCTTCCACTGTCCTAGAAAAAACAGGTTTCTTCTGGAAGAAACCCAACCCTGTCCCTTCCCCCCCCCCCCCCACACACACACAATGATAAATCTCAGAGAGACTTCTTACGCCATTACATCATAAACATTTAAATGTTAGTGAATGAGATGTGAATAAATCACATCTTTGCTGGGTGTACAACCCATTTAATGTAGATTAAAAACATCAAAATATTCTACAGTTTCAGGGCACTACCGTGGCCAACCACAGGAATGTAAATGAATAAGTAAGTTGGATCAACATTGTTAAAACTTTGCTGGACACAAAATTGTACACATGGAGGGAAAAAAGCAACCAATGAGTCTGAAGATGGGAAAACCACAGACTTCCATCTGATGAGATATGATGATACAGTAGACTCCCTCAAATCCGCACATAATTTACAGTTGTAAACAATGAATTATTCAGTTTGGTTGTAGGGACAAAATTTGACTGTTTTATTTTTAAATCTATTTCATGCATATTTTGATTTGTAGTTTTTTAATATTAATAAATTCAGGTTTTTTCATGAAGGAAAAATTAATTTATTTCTGAAAAAATTGAAGATATTACCGGTAATCACAATCTTTTTATCAAATACATTTATGTATTAATATATATATATATATTTAATTATTATTAAGTCTTTCAAAATTTGAAATAAAACTTCCTTATTTTATGATTTTGGTAAGAATTAGTAATGTATCTTTATTAAGCAAGTTCCCTTGAATAATTTAAGAAAAATACATCTTTTTAATGAATATTTAATTATACATTATTGTACATTAACTTTGACCTTTCCTTTTAATAATTTAATCATTTTAAAAATTATCTAAATTTTTATTATTTTAGTTTATTACTTAGTAATTTTAATGTTTTATTGTATTGTAAGATTTTATTACAGTTTTAATTGCATTATTAATTCCATTCAAATCAATGTTTAAAAATTGTATCAAAGCAAAAATCCACAAAACTCTAAAATCCGCACAACCTCTGATCCCAAACTGTGTGACTTTGAGAGAGTCTACTATATTACAAGTCTTATAAAGGACCCTGTCAGCATCTATATGTGAAAATCACAAGGAATTACATAACACAAAATTAAATGTTTTTTAGGATGTTTAACCAAAGTTTTGGTATATTGCACTGCATATCAAATCCTTGCTACAAAAGTGACATAATTTTAAAAAAAAAACTTTGTTTTTCAGGAAATGGGAAAATTGTTTCAGGCTGTGGTAGGCTCAATGGAAATGTTGAAAACACAACTGCTAGCTGGTTGGTGGATTTTAAGTGCACTATCTTCTACTTCAGGTGATTGGTAGAGGATTGAAAATCATATAGAATGGCAGCCATAAATCATTAAAACTAATTTTTGAGTTGTGACTTTTTTAGCAAGGATGAAATATAATCACTACATACTTCATTATTTCTTAATAACATTTCGGTAATACAGTATGCAATCATTTATCAGAAAACCAGTTATCAGGAATGATATTTCTAACAGATTGATATTTGAATCTTTGTAGAAAAAAATGTCATACACTGCCAGTTTAACATATAGACTGCTTGAAACAATTGTATGATTTGATAACAGCATCTAATATTTGAAATGGAATCATATATAGTTATATTTTAGAAGTTTTAATTTTTGTGCAGAGGAAACGGAAGAATTTTTGTTACCAAAGGATTTCCATAAATTGCTTTCTTTCAAACTCTTAATTTTTTATCTTGCATCTGACTCTTAAATCAAGTATCTAATAATTAATTCTAAAATTAGAAGTAATACCACAACCACATATATTATATAAAACTTATCAAATGGATGCTGCTTTAATGCCTAACCAGTGAACCAGCTAACCGGAAAAACCAGTTATCCGGAATACATCTGACCCCAACCATTCCAGATAAATTGTTCTGTACTGTACTTGGTTATACCATAGACCAATTTTGCTGAAACATACAAATCACCAAACTACTAGCAAAATTACACAAATTGATGCAATTTTTTTGTTAAATAATGAAAGAACAAACATGTTAGTAGAACATTAATAAAAATTCAAATTAAAAATCATGTGATGTTTTAACAAATATGTATCATATTTAATGTTAAGCGAGTGTGACATTTGTGATCGATCATTACTGGCATTCTTAGAAATTTGGCAAGAATTATTGATCAACAGAATAACCAAGTGGTACCAATATTTCTATTGATTGTTTAATTAAATTTTTATGTGTGTCATTATCTGGAAAAATAAAGCTAGTGGGTCATTCTCAGATAAATGGAAATTTTGCAAATAAAATGTATTTTTTTGTTTTTAATTTTATATTTTTTTGTAATAATGGAATGTTTGCATGTCTGACACTATGATAAAAATATCAGCAGAAATTGTTAGCCTTATTTATGGCCTTAATTAAAAGAAGCCAAAATTAATAATTGGAAAATCAAACTAATTACTTTAAAATTAAATTTCTTAAAATATAAGTACATTAAAAATTAAGAAATTTATATTTAATTATTGACACACTTGTTATTATCATTCATGAAATAAATATAAACATAAATAATCTAAAAGAAAAATCATTTCTGCTCACAAAGATAAATGAAAATGATTGTTTTGTAAAACTGAATTTAAGTAATTTTTAAACAATAAGTCAGTAAGTTTAAATCTTTATAATTTTTACTCAAATTTATGTTATTGGTGATAATTTTTGTGAAATAATATTAGAAAATACAAAAAATCTTGAAATTTGCCATTTACATGGCATGTTGGTTATTATCATGTTTGCAAAAAGACATGGTAATGACATTTTTAATGTTTAAACTCATTTTAGGCTAGATTGTAGCAATTAAAGGCTTACATTACATTTACTTTCAAAATAGTCCTAGAGATCTTTATAATTTGTATTATTATACTTTAGTAAAATGAAACATGGTAACGACACGCAAAAAACACACTGTTCTCAGTTTTTGAATAAAAGTATAAAAATGAAACGGTATATATCTATTTTTAAAAAGTTAAACACCAGTGCTTGTAAGAACATGTGCTACCTACACTACAGTGCCTAAAAGTATATTCTAGCACCCTCTAGTGATGAGCTATGAAAGGAAACACTTTGAACCGTGGTAATGACCATTAACTCCAGGGACAAAGTTTAATTAAATAAAATTCAGAGGAAAAAATGTTTTGAAGCTAAGATATCAATTGTATTATATGTAGAGAAATAAAAATTTATTATACTACTGTTGTTTTAGCTCAAAAACTTTCCAACACTTCCAAATGTAATTTTTAATTAAGTAGACTCCCTTAAATCCGCACAGCTTGGGACCAGAGGTTGTGCGGATTTTAGAATTTCGCGGATTTCTGGTCATTGCTTTGTTTACATTTTTTAAACAGTAATTTGAGTGCAATTAATCGTGCATTTGGAACTATAATGAATGCTTACATATAATAAAATATTAAAATAAGTAATAAACTAAAATAATAAAAATTTAGATAATTTTAAAAATGATTAAAATACTAATAGCAAAGGTCAAGTTAAAAATCAATAGTGTATGATTAAATATTCATCATAAAGATTAAATGTATTTTTCAAAAATTATTGAACAAAACTTGCCTCATAAAAGTACATTACTATTTCACATCAAAATCATAAAATAACGATTTTTTTTTCCCAAGTTTAGCCAGGCTAAATAACCAAAAAATATTGATTAATATTAATGCATAAATATATGTAGTAAGAAGATTGTGATTACCAGTGATATCTGCAATATCTTGAATTTTTTCAAAAAAAAAAAAAAAATATATTCTTAATTCATGAAAAAAACATAAACGGAGTATTATTAAGAAAATTACAAATTAAAAAATGTATGGAATTGATACAAAACTAAAAAAAATCAAATTTTGTAGCAATACCCAAACTGAAAGTTTCATTGTTTATATCCATAAAATATGTGCAGATTTTAGAGAGTTGCGGATTTCTGGTTTGCGGATTTGAGGGAGTCTACTGTATTAAATTTGAAGCTAGAGACATGACATGGTAATGACATTTGTAACTTTTTTCATTTTTTTAATATTCAAATTATTATTTTTTCCATGTTTAAACTGTTGCACAATGTAGTTCTTTATCTATTTTTAAAATTAAAATACTTATGTTAGACTAATTAAATTTCTTTTTTTGGTCAAAGACATAAAATTTGCCTTTATCTGAGAATGACCCTAGTATTCTCAAAATCAACATAGCAATTATAGTTATTGAGATAAAATTGTGACAAGACTCTTCTTAGACAATTTTTGATGCTTTATATCATTACAGTGCTCTTTGAACTTTTCTACAAACTTCCTCTTAGTCATATTTATGTTATTGTCCTTACTTTTAATGAGTATTTCATATATGCTGGATCAAAATCTGAGTTGAGTAAGGTGCAAATGCTTAACAAGTAAATCCATTAAACAGGGAGGAAAGGGATAGCTATGAAAGTTATTGTAAAATTTATTAAACATTTTCAGATTCTTTAGAGCATAATAAAAATGTTTACAGAGTCACTTGAATCCATCTTCATTCCATTCCAGTACCATAATTAAATTCTCAACACTGTTTAGAATATACAAACCAGTTTTTGGGACGAAATAAGTCTAGGTTATTTTTTTCACGAAATCACACCTGATAGCTCCTAGGTCAGTAATCCGGCTTTCAACCATGATTCATTTTAGGTAGAAAAACTTTCAGTACTACTGCACCAAAATTCACATGCTGCTTGTTGTATGTTTTTTTTTTTTTTTTTTTTTTATCTCAATATTGTATTTTTGCTCTATCAATTCTTTTTTACAATGTTATTCAAGTTCTTTTTTGGTTTCAAAAATAAGAAATTAAGCCAGTTCTTTGTGATATTTTGTGTTAATTCATTTTTTGCTCTGATTATTATTATTTTTTTTTTTTCCCCGAATTCAAAATTAAACATTTTATTTCTCTCTTGTAGTAAATTTTGTCCTCTGAGATTTTTCAAGATATTTTTCTTTTTTTGTTTCTCAGCAATTTTACCTCATAAGTAAAAGAAATCACATTTTTAAGTTTAATATAAAAAATCAATCAGAATTATGCGCAATTACTTACTGGGATTTTTTAAAAACAATTTCTCCTTTTCACAATTATTTTATTTTTATTTAGATCTAGAAAAATAATTAGATTTCATACTTTCAGCTTCATACTATTGTGAATTTTGTCTAATTTCAAAAATTTTTGGGATTTTTTTTTTTTTTTTTTTTTTTTTTTTTTTTTTTTTTTTTTTTTGCATTTTAGTGCCATTTGGGAAAAAAATCTAATTTTTCATATTAAATTTAGCTATATTTAAAAATCATTTTCTTCACCAATTGTCTTTTTTTTATATGTGGCTTTATGTAAATACTACTAGAATATGATCCATTCATTTAATTCGAAATGAATTGTTGTTTATTAAAAGAAAAAACGATGCAAAATTATCTTACATAGTTTACTTTAAATTTCTTAAATGAAAATATATTTTATCTATATTTGTTTTCTTTTAAATAATAGTTATGTTAATTTACTTATTTTTTTAAAAAAGTATACATTTGTGAAAAATATATGCATGTTGTAAAGGCGGCAAATAATAACCACCTCAAGCAGAAAAATGTATAGCGCACATTCTGACTCTGTTGTTATAAAAAATGTCAATCAAAGTTTGCATTAACAGAAAAAAAAAAGCAATCAGCCATTTTAATTTTCTGCAAGCAAAAGAACTGAGATTTACATGCGAAAACAATTGCAGACGACTCCTGTTATGTTCACACAATTAGTTTGTTGACAATTCACTAATCAGCCAATCATAGGTCAGAAGGAAAAGTTATGCATTTTCTAGATTTTTGAGTGGTGTGTTTTTATGCTTAGGTTTGTAAATGGGTGCAAAATCAAAGCAGGCATGGTAGAAGTGCAGCTCCACTTAGCCTCAAACCGGTTTGATTCCTCTGTACTTAGCAAACGCTGCTAATAAGTACTAATCTTCCAAAAAACATTCAGGGGGGAAACCTAGGGCCGTAGCTACTGGGGGGGCGTAGGGGGGCGTCTCGCCCCCCTAATGTCGGCAACTTCGATGACAGTCGGCAAATTCTAGGTAGTCAGTATCAATCGATACAACTGTAAAACACCCGTTTTTTTTTCCAATTTTACATGTTTTTACTTAAAACATACACTAAAAAACACCAATCCTTAGTATTTTTCTAAAGAATTTCTTCCGAAAATCCGAAGTTTGCCTCACCATTTTTCGATTTCTCGTGACTGCTGAAAATAATTTGAAAAAAAAAAAAAAAATCGGGAAAGGTTAGATTTTCTGAGAATTCGCAGTAGATGAGTAGAGTTCTAGTAGATCAACTAGCATTAAAGATGACGACGACTTCGGTGAAGATATTCATATTTTTTCGTGTGCATGGACTTAACTCAGGAATGGCAACAATCACACTTCGCCGACTATGTACCGTCCGAAAAAGACTGTTTATTGGACGAAAGAAAAGTTGAGTAAAAATGTTCTTCATTCTTATTGAACAGGAAAGCCACTATACAGGCCTCATTGAGTTTGTGGCTAAAATTCTAGGATTGGACAGAACTCGATTATCATATTAAAATTCAACTGATCTCCCAAAGCCATAACTTGGTGAAAACAACTGTCAAAAACTCTATTTTAGTGGTCGATTGGAAGGTTTATCACTGTGTTTTCCTGCTCCCAGTCGTCTATGTTTTTCATATTTTAGGGTACAAGATAGGGACTTGCACGGGCCCGGGCTTGACCCGAGGCCCGCAGTCGGCCAGTCGAAATAAAGACAATTTTCAAACGGGTCGGGTCGGCAGAATTAAGACATTTTTATCAACGGGTTGATAAACGAAAAATACGGGCCATGCAAGCGAATAAATTAAACGGACCAGCTAGGCCGATTAAAAAAAATTAGTGGGCCTGCCGGCCCGATCTAAAAGACTAAGCAAAACCGGTAAAATATTGGCTAGTTTCAATGAATATGATTTTCGGGAGAATAAGTTGTAAATGTTCGTCATGAACCGATGCTAGTTTGATAAATCAATGCAGAAATGTTGCATGTCCACCATAGAAGTCGGCATCAGGCTTGGTGTCTGAGCTGGGTTTCTTTTTTCTTTAGCAGACTCGTGCAGTGCTGAAATCAAGCTTTCTTTTTTTCTCAGTGAAGTCGAGACGAGCTGGAACTGTACTTAATTGTTCTCAGGATGTATAGCGCAGACAACATGTTTTGTAAAAATATTAAAAACGATAACGTTCTGTTAAAGTAATCTTTGGAAATATATCGTAAGGTGGTCAAATGTATTGCTAAACAGCACATTTTTAAACTACTTTTAACTGTAAAGGCTTAAAACTGACAAGCCTGACTAATGAAACGATTTTGAATCCAATAGTAATTTGTATATATATATATATATGTATATATATATATATATATAAGGTTGACAATAAAAGATTCTTATTACGGCTTCAGGTTTTTCTCTTTTTTCGTGATGTCGGAACTGGAAATTCGTTTCAAAACGCTTTCTTTAACACTATTTTATCTAAGATGCTTGCCTTTACCAAAAAATAAATAACGCCATTCGATTGAATAGTTTCTAATGAGAACACCTGCCAATCTTATGCATTTCCGAAAAAAAAAATGAATTCAGAAGTGTGTCCAAAAACAGGCCTTTTGTTTTGGGAAAACTTTAATAAATGTCGGAGAAATATTTTCACAAATCTACTTTTTATTAGACAGCTTCAAAAGTATTCTAAACTAAATTATTATTATTATTATTTATATATTATGAATCCTTATTTGCATGTTGAAACGTCTAGGAAAAGTAGTCATTAATGTTGCTTTTATATACTTTCTGTCGTGCGAACGCATCGTAATATACTGTATATACTGTAAGATATACTGTAAATTTAGTATATAAATATGCATGCAATATTATTAAAGGAATCTTAATTGTAGTTAAGACAAAATTGTGATTTTTTTTCTTACAGAAATTGAATTGGGCGAGACTGCGCAGGGCGGGGCTGTGTACTATAAATATAAACGGACCAAACTTAAAATTTTTACATTGGATATGCCGTTCCAAGATAACTATCATTCGAGTCGGGACTGGGCCTGAAAATTCTGGCCCATAGTGAAATTCTGGCTCTAATACAGGAAAATTTGATGATAAACATATCGATCATTGACGAAAATCAGGTCTGCAGGTGGAACTAAGAATGACTTTGGCAGAACAGTTGTATTTTAACATGAGAATATTGAAAATTCGGCCGTCAATTCAATGTGGTGATGATCCGTGCAGCTGATTCTCAGTCTGATGGTATTTGTTTATCTTCTAGATATCCGCAGCTGATGTGACATACGAAAGTTCAACGAAATGGGTTGAATAATTGAATCATTAAGTCGATTATTTACTTCTAAAGCCGATTATTGAAAAATTGAACTGTCTGTTGAATATTTTTTTTTTTAATCCCTTTTAGAGACTAGAGATAGAGATCCACACGGGCCATAATTTTCAGGCTCGACCTGTTTGAAAAAAAATCTTGGCCCGGCCCTAAAAATAAGTTGGAATTTCACCCGAAACCGGCCCGCGAAATTCCATCTCAATCCGATTGAATTTCAACTAAATAGTGATTTTTACTTGTATGGAGAAGTTTTGATTAAAAAAAAATACCTTAGAATTTTTCTAACGTTTATGATCTTCATTTATATAGAAATGACGTAATTTATGTTTAAAATGAACCGCTGTTTGTTGTATGTAAATGTTTCAGTTATCCTTAATACTATTAATCCGTATTCCATGTATTGGAGATATAAATATCTTAAAAATGGTATACAGTAAAATCTTCTAAAACGGAATCGCATAGGAAAGAAAAAAATCGTTATATGCATGTTTCTTTCTTAGCAGGTATAAAAATGTATTATATTTTACCCTCACATATTATTGCATTAATTTTGTATGGATGAAACGCAATTTTCAATTTAAAACATTATTCCGCCATAGGCAAATACTTTTTTATACATTTTATTACATTTTAATGAGCTTAGAAATTTACGGTTCTTTAAAAAGAATAATTTTTTATATTTAATTGAAGAATAAAGGCGATTTTAAACTGTATCGCCGAGCTACTGCTACGCCGAGACAATGATTTTCATATAGGCTGGCTCAAAACTGGGACAAAATATTTTGGCCCGTGAAGGCTAAGAAGAATGAAATCAGTCCCGGCTCGGTACGGAAAAAATAAATTAGGCCCGGCCTGATCCGATCTTTCAGGAAAAAAGTAAGTCCCTATCCCAGCCCGACCTAGGAAGAGTAATAAAATAAATTTTGATTTAATCCTTTTTAATATAAATAAGTTTACTGTAAATAAATTCCAAGTAACTTCTTACTAAAAATTTCAACTTGTTTAATTAATTTGGATTCGAATTTCCTGCTGTACTATCAGCAATAAAATAAACAAATTTTCATTAATATGAAAATACGGAACTGGAATATTTATAGCAATATAACATAAGGGGTAGTATAGAATGTTCATCTTTAAATCTATCTTATAGTCTCCTCAAGAAGTGTAAAATATTCGATGTTTTAAAGTGAAAAATTTAACCGATTAATGGCCAAATTATTTTCTTCAATAAAAATGAAATTTTTGGGTTTCCCACCACTTTTAAAAGAAGAATAACTTTGATCTTAATTTATTGAAGTCTCTTAAAAAATAGTACTTATTTATCTTTCTATTTACTGATGTGAAAAGTGCCTTTTTTTTTGTAATTGTCCTTAAAAAGGGACGCTAGGCACTAATGAGTTAATCTTGGTGGGTTAATAATGTTGAATTTTATATAGAATATACAGGGTGTCTTAAAATGAATTAACTGATTTAAAAATTCAATAACTTACAAATGGTCGCAGCTATTTAAAAAATATTTGCAGAAGGGTTAGGTAAGATTTGAGAAGTGTCTTTTACAGCGTTTCTCGACTTAAGTTTAAAATAGAAGAAATACATGACATTGCTAGCAATGGTTGTTAAATTGGGGGCCGATATTTTGTTTCTCTTCACTCTCAGTCTTGTTGCGAGAAAAGGAGATTAAATATATGAAATGACTCTCAGTTACCAATGTAATTTTGTTATTAGGAGTCCAGTGTCCAGTGCATATATTTAATCTTTTTCTTTCACACCAGAATTGAGAAAAGGGGCCAAAAGGGCTCAGATTTAGCGCCTGTTGCTAACAGTACCATCTATCCCCGCTATTTTAAATTAAAATCGAGAATCGCGGTAAAAACTCCTGCTATCTTACATTCTTACATAACACTCTTGTAGGAATTTAATTTTACAGCTACCACAATTTGCAGGCTACTGAGTTTTAAAATCAGTCAGTCAATTTTAGGACATCCGGTAGATGCATATACTGGGTGAGTCATAAATATCGAAACAATAGGCTATCTCCTTAAATATTGACCCTAGACCCATGCTTCCAATTGCAAAGTTTCATAAAAAAGGTGAATTTTTTTATAAGATAAATTGCAACTCCATGGGGGGGTCTATTTTAAAAATTACGAAAATTAAATTTTTATATGGTCCCCAGAGGATAAAACTTCCAATTAGAAAAATTTTCCTTATCCGTTCCTCAATTGAAAAAAAAAAATCATCTCGATATCTGTAAATCCCCAAAAGATATTAAAATCCAAAATTTTCCAAAATTCGTGACTTACACCACTTTAGCATACCTCTGAGTGCAGCGATATCAGCTCATTTGAAATGCAATTTAGGGATCGACCATAAATTTACGCATTATTAAATGTCGATCAGAGACAATACTTTAACTTTTAGATGTAAAATAAAAGCGTATAGGTTTTTGCTTTAAACTTCCTTCAAATGTGCTAGATGTCTGCAATATCTCGAGCTTGGCGCCAGCCTCGTAACTAGCAAGACCCATTGGCGGACCGACTTATTAAACAGTTAGTAAAAGTGTTATTAAATTAAGTGGTATTAATTAAACTCTCATTAAAAGTGTATTAAAAACTTATTGCCGTAGGCAATAAGTTTAGTAAAAATAGTAATAGTGATAATGATACTTTTATTAACGGAATCATTGGAAATATATTTTAATAAATTACACAGAAATAGTTTCAAAAATCTTCTTTTTACTATTCAGCTTCAAAATTTATGATGGTTTTAAATTTATTTTTACTTTATTCTATCTTTACAAGAAGAAAGTATTGGATTCATGAAAATTTTGAATTCCGGTTTTCGACGGATTCACACGTTTAAAGGCCCAGAGATACCGAAAAATATGTTTTTACAAAATGTCTGAATGTGAGTCAGTGCTTCTGTATCGCTGTATATGACATAAATTTAATGAGCGCTCTATTTTAAGAACTAATCCACAGAATTTAATAAAAAATTATATTTACTTAGTCCTTGATATCAATTGATGCAGATTAGCTTTTGGTGTAAATCGCTAAACAGGTGGCCCTACTGTACAGGCTTTTGTGCAATTCCCCGCAAGAGCTGTATATCTAGAACTATACGCCTAGAGTCGCCCGTAATTAGAGGCACCTTTTACGCATCGTGAAATAGCGATTTTAACAAGAAAAATATGACATTGACAGATCCAAAACAATGAAAAAAATTGAAATCGACGTGATAAAAGAATGAGGTTTAAATCAACTGATGCATTTAAACAGTAATCAAAGAAGGTGCGAATGGCAAAACTTAAACAAAATCTAAAATCGAAACTACACAGGACGGAGTTAATCACCTAGAAACTTTTAAAAAGCATTTAAACATTGGGAGTCAATCTTTGTTTAAAACTAAATGCACTTTTCTGCATCAAATGTTTTTATTTCAGTATTTCTCTTTTTTAAACTGACATAAGTAAATAACTGTTGGTTACAGTAACAGTCCAGCAAGTTCAATAATTTTTCAACATTTCAAAAAGCCCAACGCGATGAAAGAAGATTTCTCCTCAGAAAATTTACTTTAAAAATATGATTTGTATACTAAAAATTGCATCTTTTTTTTATTGCTATTTTAAATACTTTTATTTGAAAAAATAAATAAATATTATTTAAAATGCTTAATCAAAATTTAAAATTGGACATTTTCATTTAATCAAAAGAAAAAAAATTAACGCGACAAATAATATTTTGAGTTATAACAATTTTAATTTACTCTAAATATTTTGAAAAAAAAATATTAAGGTTTATGATGTTATAATGCTTACAAATTATATGGTTAACCATCACAAAACATTCAAAATTTTTACTTTATAAATAAATAAATAAAATAAATGTTTCCCGGACACATTACAGCAACACTGATTACACGCATTTCAATTTGTGTCTGATCCCTTGAAATCTCGCAATTTATTAAAATTGTCATAACTCCCTGATTTTTGAAGATATCGAGATGAATTTTTTTTTGCTCAATTCAGGAATGGATAAGGAAAATTTTTCTATTTGGAAGTTTTATCCTCTGGGGGCCGTATAAAAATTTAATTTTCGTAATTTTTAAAATGGACCCCCCCCCCCCCCCCATGGAGTTGCAACTTATCTTATAAAAAAATTTACCTTTTTTTACGAAACTTTGCAATTGGAAATATGGGTCTAGGGGCAATATTTAAGGAGATAGCCTATTGTTTCGATATTTATGACTCACCCTGTATACAAATGCAGAAACATACTGTTAAAGATATAAACATATATATTTTAAGTTAGTCGGCAAAATCGTCAATTACGCCCCCCTAATGAATTCTACTTAAATACGCCCCTGGGGAAACCACATCTGTATCTTGAACCAAAGAAATGTCAAACTTGAGAAATGTATACACTACAATTGACAGTTGTTTTAATTAAAAAATCATTCAAAATATTTTAACATAAATATTAAATATGTGAAACTTTGTGATATTTGTAAAATACATACTTCTAGATATGTATCAAGATATACAGCATATGTGTACTCTATTTGTAATGTGTTTTAAAGTGGATATAATTTTTATAGAAGATTTTAAAATGTGTGCATCCTGTCACTTCTTACAAATAAATTTCCTTCTGAAATAAGGAAATACTTTCAGTTATGCATAAAAGGTTTAACACTAAAAAAATTTAAGCCACAAATAGATATTAAATGTCAATATTAAAATTCGATTTAAAGAAACTGAGGAATTGACAAGAAGATAATTTAAAAAATGTGTAATTTAAGCATCGAAAATATCGCTAAAATTTATACGGATTAAAAAAAAATATATTCAATCAAAAAATGAATTTTTTGGAAATAGAGAATTGAGTTTTTAAAATTATTGCAAAAATAACTTTAAAATAGATAAATGTTGCATTAAAAATTAATAAAAGATGTATTAATTAAATAAACATAAATATCATACCTTTACATAAGTTATCTTCAAATGAAATGCATCTTAAATGATGATCATTAGGCCTAACTCTACTACACAGTAACTGGCAATTTTGCTTTAATAATTAATATTTCTCAGTTGTTTTGTGAATTAAAAGATAGGGAAAATAAAAAAGACACAAATATATTCTTTTATGATTCGAAAGACTAAAAATAACATGTGAATGTTACGGCAAAAAACTCAAAAATTAATTTATGCAACAAGCTAAGAATACCATTTTACAATTAAATTTCTCATAGACGCGATTACATCAAAATTTTTTCGATACATTTTCGAACAATAATCTATCATATAACTTTGGGTGTTGGTTAAGTAGTTTACCCCTGGGGGGGAAATTAATACGCGTGATCGTTCAGAAGTATATATTTTTCTTTTTCTGATTCTTCGATTCTAAATTGCCTTATGGGATCCACGCCAGGTTCCAGTCTTCTTGGCGTATTGCAAAAATAAAACAACAAAATCAGTTTATTTTTCATTTTTAAAACGACGCATGCATCGAATGCGCTCTGTATCGAATCTTACGCAGTCCATTACATCGATTATGGTTCATTCACATTGAATCAATCATGTCACGTCAAGCTATGAAATAGATTGTTGAAATATCTTATCTGATAATTTTTATCAAAACAGTTATTTAAGGTAAGTTTATCTATCATAAACCTGCCAAAAAGGCAAATTAAAAATCTGTAAGAGTTTTACTATGCAAATTTATGATGTGCTTAAACAGACATAGCACTGAAATTATGCATACAGTGTGTGTAGTCTCTGTGTATATATACAATATATATGTGTGTGAAATGTATGTGTACAGTGAAAAACGTATATTTTCTTCGTTGAAGTTATCTTAATTTGTCCAAGAGTCGATATAGTTTTATTTTTCTTATGGTATGTTTTGTAAAAAATAAAAGTTATTTTCGCGAAATTTATTATTTTTTGTGAAGAATAACATTTTGTCTCGAAAGATGAAATAAAGTTTCTCAAATTTTAACCTAACCTTTATTAATAATATTTTCTTTAAATACTGCAGCTAAATATTTCTTTTCTGGTGAGCTTATTTTCTTTAAAAATTAAACATTTTGATTAAGATAATCAATAAAAAGAATGCTTTATGAAATGGAATTTTGTGAAGTACCTGTTTTATTGAAAAGAATTTTTTGAAGGGACCTTTTTTATTGAAATGAATTTTATGAAACGACCTGTTTTTTTTAATGAATTTTGTGAAGTGATCTGTCTCATTGAATAGAATTTCCTGAAAGGACTTGCTTTATTAAATTGATTTCTTTTTTACTCTAGTGGCAACCATGCAAAGAGAAAACTGCACCTGGCGCAAAGTTTCAATTTGATGCCCTCCATTCTTTACCTTTATAAAGATATAAAAACATAAATAAATCGTCCGGTTGAATGCATAGGGGAAGTGGGGGCACATTGGGACACTTTTTATAAAATCATATTTTTTTCAAATTTAAAAATGATTTAGTACTTTGATGTTATTTTATCTTATTCCTTATATTATTGGTCATCTTTTAAATACTAATCGAACAGTGTACCATTAATATTTAAGTAGAAATAATTAAAACAAAAATTATGAAAACTTGTCCCAATGTGGTGCATGGGGCACATTGGGACAGCACTGATTTTAAGATGGGGCACATTGGGACAACCATCTTATTTTTTTTATCTAATGACAATATTACAAAATAATTTCTTAAACTAAATGAAATGCTTATTAAACAGTAAATTAATACAAAGAAATGATAATGAATAATTCATTTAATGGAGAAATGAAGTTGTTACAAAATAATCAATGAATAACACCCACATTTTAACGCACATCATAATCTTGTAAATCTGTGCAAAATTTTAAAGTTGTATAGGATCGTGTTGATGTTCCAGGCAATGATATTGGGGATGGCAGTTTTATAACTATGTCATTTAAATTAATTGCATTTGCATCTGCAGATTCTGGGAAAATGAAGTTCCATAATTTACCCTTTCTTCTTAGAAAAGACACATTAATTTCTTTCTTTCCTATCCTATCAATTTGACCAATATAATGGATTGGCTTGGATCCTACAAAATTTTTTGCAAGGAATTTCACCAGTACAAAATCATTAACCTGCAATTGCATCTGTTGATGGATCAAATAATCAAATAATCTGTTGATGGATCAAGGCAATGGTCTGAGAGATTCTGGTGTCGTTAATGAACTTCCATTTGGTAACAAAGTTGTCTGTAGATCACATATCAAAGATCAAAGATTGTTGTTGATTCATACATAATGTACCAGACAGATCTGCTTCATCAGATACCGTAACAGATTATTGACTATCCAAATCTTTTCCTGCAAGTTCAGCAAAAGGACTTGAATTCACTACATTTGATTCCGTCTTATGTTCCTGAGTCACTTGTGATGGCAAAAAATCATTTTCATCGAAAATGTTGTGATTGATAGGCCATATGCCTGCAGATTTAAATCCACTTAAAATGTTCTTAATTGTAAATGAAGCTTTGTAAGCAAAATTTGATATTTCTGGAATATCATATATTGTGAGTCTCTTTCCGGGGTTATTCATCATCCAATCATTCATTGCAGATTTTACATTGGCTTTGAAAGCACCAAATACTGCGACATCAAGTGGCTGTAGTCGATGTGATGTGTGAGGTGGAAAAGTCAACAATTCAATTCCATTTTCTCTACAATATAAAATAGCTTCTAGTGCTATATGGCTTTCATGATTATCTAGGATAATTAAAACTGGATGCTCTTTTGAACTTCTGGAGTGCTTCTGAAAGTGTTTTAAAGTTTCAAGAAAAATGTCTCCATTCATCCATCCACTAGGAGTAGCACAACCTTTACTACCGAGAGGAGCACCTTTCAAAAAATAGTCCTTGTATTTATGTCTGGGAAATATAAAAACTGGTGGAAGAGAATTTCCAATGGCATTGACAATTGAACACATTGTAACTAATTGCCCTCTTTCAGATGATGCTGCTTGTGCAACTTGCTTTTGTCCACGTTGCGAAATCACTTTAGGAGGATCCATTACAGTAGTAATTCCAGTTTCATCTAAGTTGTATATATTTTCAGGAGTAAAATGGTATTTTGACATGACTGTGTCATAATTATCCATAAAAGCTTTAACTGCAGCAGCAGTAAAAGCTGAAGCTCGCCCTACACTTGTTTTCTCTGGTTTTCGTAGTGAAAGTTCAGTATGATGATGCATAAAGTGTTGTAACCAATCAATACCTGCCATTTTATTTTCTTCCCAACTTTCAGGAATAAAAATTTTCAAATGTTTTGCATATTGATATGCAAAATTTCTGGTATTTGCACAGGTTAAACCATAATTCAATTGAGAACATGAAATCAAATAATTTCGCAACAAGAGTTCTTGTTCAGCTGTGAAGATCTGTTGAGAAGTATATTTGGACTGGAACTTATAATTTATATTTGTTACACAATCAGTCTTGTTTTTTCTCACCTTTTTCAATCTATTAAATAATGTTGATTTTGATAGATCATATTTTATAGCAGCATCTCTCAGAAACTTTATTTTTCACAATATCATCTATTGCTTTTTCCATATTTTCTTCTGAAATTTTAGTCCTTTCAGTTTTTGGTTTATAATTTCTCACCATTTTCCTGTATTACAAGAATATCTGAAAAAGAAATTGATAAATAATTAACATAACTATAAAAATAAATAACAAATAGAAAAAACATATAAGAAAGCTATTAAAATATGTTACATTGGTATTAGAAAATGAAATTTATAGGCTAGAATATCTATTCAATAATTATTAATAAAATAAATTTATGAACTAGAATATTTGTATTAAATAAACAAGAATAAAAATAAATTTAGAATATCAACTAGCATACAACTATGAAAAAAAATAACAAATAGTAAAAATGTATAAAAGAACACTATTAAAATTTATGTTATATTGGTATTAGAAAATGAAATTGATAAACCAGAATATATGTTTAATTTATATTAGTAATAAATAAATTCATGAACTAGAGCATTTGTATTAAATAAACAAGAATAAAAATAAATTTAGAATATCAGTTAGCCTAACTATAAAAATATATATGTATATATATATATGACAAAGCTATTAAAATATGTTATATTGGTAATAGAAAATGAAATAAATAAATTAGAATTTATATTAGAAAAATAAATTCATGAACTAGAATATTTGTATCAAATAAGAATGAAATTAAATTTGGAGTATCAGTTAACCCCTTGGGGACGAGCGACACGTATACGTACCGCAAAAAGGCTTAAGAATAATTGTTTATCCCCACCAGTAAAATTTTACTGTAAAATTTGCCTTTTTTAATCTGAGCATTTACTCGATTTAATAAGGCACAAATTTCTGTTTCTAAAAATCGGTGACAAATTATTAAAAATCTCGTAAAAGGCTCTCGTCGCGAAGGGGTTAACATAACTAAATAAATAGTGTAAACTAGCAAACAAACAAAGAAAAAAAGAAAATCATTAAAATATCTATTAATTTCATAAAAAAAAAGAATGATAAACTAGAATATCAATTAGTAGAACTAAAAAAGAAATAGATAAATAATTAGAAAATTAGAAATCTTAAAAGAAAAGCTATTAATATATCTATGAGATTCATATTAAAACTGGATGGAGGCAGATTGAGACTGTCCCAATGTGCCCCAATAGGTCATTATTAAAACAAATGGTTAGGCCTAATTTTCTAGAGCACATGGAATAATGATTTATGGTGGAAATGAAAACTAAATGTTTATAAAAGCATAATATATGTCTAGAATTTTAAATAATTTTTTCCATAAAATTTAATACCAACATTAAATGAGTTTTAAAAATTTACTTTTGATGTGATAAAATAGACTTACCTTACTCACAGACAGCAGACTTGAATGAATGAGCTGGAAACACAGGTGCAAGCATATATCAGTAGCGCCATCTAGTGTGAATTTTTACAAAATTTATTTTGCAATAATAAAGAATACAAGAATATTTACTTCCCTATATATAATAATTTATAATATATATAATATATATATAATATATAACAATTCCCCCTTTATATAATAATATATAAAGGAATTAAAGCCTTTGTCCCAATGTGCCCCGTGTCCCAACGTGCCCCCACTTCCCCTACATTTTATTTATAATGGAATTTTATAATGTTTAATTTTATAAATATATCTTTCATTCACTTGATTTGAAATCAGTGTTGAATTCAGAACTTTTCTCCAGGAGAAACTTAAGTGGGTGGGATTATAGAGTTCCGGGGGAGAAATCGTATTTTTTGCAAAATTTCTGGTGGAGTATGTCCCTCCCCCCTTCTAGGCCTGAATTCAACACTGTTTGAAATACATAATTTTAACTAATTCCAGAAAACTTTTCCAATGTTACTTTGCCTTGGCTTTTTTTTTTAACCATTTGGAAAATGGTCGTTGTTTTTGTTCAAGAATGAACCCTTGTGGTATCTGCATTTTATTTATTTATTTTTTTTTTTTTAATAATTGATCGAAGAATGTTAATGAGTCTCAGAAAATGATGATTAAAAATGAGATGAAGAATATAAGCAAATTTTGGTACTACTCTGTTATCCCGTCGACCAATTTCGCCAAACTAATAGCCAAATTACACATATTGACATAATTTTTATTTTAAATAACGAAAAAACAAATAATTAGTAGAATATTAATAAAAATATTAATAAAAAGTTGAAATAAAAATCACTTAATGACATTTTAAACACGTGAATCGTATTTAATGTCATTGAATGTTCATCCATTATTGGCATTTAATCTTATAGTTTGGCGATAACTTTTTGGTCAACGGGAT
Organism: Maratus speculifer; assembly: GCA_964019185.1. Taxonomy (NCBI): domain Eukaryota; kingdom Metazoa; phylum Arthropoda; class Arachnida; order Araneae; family Salticidae; genus Maratus; species Maratus speculifer. The sequence continues at coordinate 4,609,861 of CAXHSM010001189.1, forward strand.
AACCTAGAAAATTTTTATATATTTTTCATCAAAACGAATACTTCAAGAGTCTGAAAAGAATAGCTACACATAATCAAGTTTACTGATATTAAATAGGTTTCTTTCCATTCTTACATACTTACTTCATACCAAATTTCAAGTCTCTATCCCACTTTGTTAGGGAGAAGGAACGTTTAAAGACAGACACACACAAACAGAAAGACTGCAAACTTTTTTTTCTAAAAATATGTTTTTGGAATTTCCAGTGTCTGAAACATGTAAATCCTCAAAAAAACTTTTGATTTTCAGAATGATTGCAAAACTTACCTTATACTATACATAAAAGGAAAAAAAAAGAATTCATAAAAAACATCATATGAATGTTCATCTTTTAAACCAAAAAATTAGGTCTTATTATTAAGTCCACTAATTACAAAATTTGGGACGATCACAAAAAGGAAATAATCAAATGTTGAACCGATTGATTGTAAATATACAGGGTGATTCAAAAAAGATGGGGAAAACTTTAAGAGGTGATAGTACACATCAAGACAAATAATATTAAATGGAAAACTAAGGGTCCCAAACGTCTTCAGAAGGAGATAGGCGCCATCAATGTTTTGGGTCCAAAATTTTTATTGTTTATAAAAAACGGAAAAATTAGTCGATTCGTTTGTGGTTTTCACGAAAACTATTATTTATGTCAGTATTGTCATGAAAATAAATTATAAAGATAAATTTCAAAAAATACCGATAGAGGGCGCTTTAGACTTTGGAGTAACGAACAACTAGTTTTTATCGTTATTGTTTGCATTTCATTAATTTTTTTTAGAACTTTAGACATAAACTTAAATTTTAAGCTCAAAAACTGTGGTTAAATAGCACAAACAGAACTATGTTCAATGGGAGTGGGTAGGTTCAAATTTCAAATGATTATAAAAAACAGAATAATTGGTCAATAGATTTGCGATTTTCACTAAAACTATTCTTTATGTCAGTATTGTCTAGAAAATAAATTATAAACATAAATTTCAAAAAATGTCGATAGAGGGCGCTTTAGACTTTGGAGTAACGTACAACTATTTTTTACCATTATTTTTTGCATCTCATTAAATTTTTTTGAAGCTTAGAGAGAAACTTAAATTTTGTGTTAAAAATCTGAATCGTTGAGAGTGATTAAGTAGCGCTAACTGAACTGTATTCAATGGGTGGGGTAAGGTTCAAATTTCAAATGATTATACAAAACGGAAAAATTGGTCGATTTGTTTGCGGTTTTCTTTAAAACCATTCTTTATGTCAGCATTTCCTTGAAAATAAATTTTAAAGATAAATTTAAAAGAAATTCCGTTAGAGAGCTCCTTAAACTTTAGAGTAACCAACAACAATTTTTAACTGTTATTTTTTGTATCTAATTAAATGCTTGCAAAAGCTTAGACTTAAATTTTGAGCTCAAATTCTGAATCGTTGGTAGGGGTTAAGAAGCTCAAACTGAACTGTGTTCACCCTACCAAAGTATTACCCTGCCCACCCTACGAACACAGTTCAATTTTTTGCTACTTAATTACTCATAGCGGTTCAGATTTTGAGCTCAAAATTTAAGTCTAAGCTTTTAAAACATTTATTTAGATTAAAAAAAAAAAGGTTATATATAGTTGTAGGTTACTCTAAAGTTTAAGGCACCCTCTAACGGAATTTTTTGAAATTTATCTTTAAAATTTATTCTGGCATAAAGAATGGTTTTAGAGAAAACCGCAAACGAATCAACCAATTTTTCCGTTTTGTATAATCATTTGAAATTTGAACCCTCCCAGCACCATTGAACACAGTTCAGTTAGCGCTACTTAACCACTCTCAACGATTCATATTTTCAGCACAAAATTTAAGTGTATGTCAAAGCTTTAAAAAAATTAATAAGATGCAAAAAATAATGGTAAAAAATAGTTGTACGTTACTCCAAAATCTAAAACACCCTCTATCGACATTTTTTAAAATTTATGTTTAGAATTTATTTTCAAGACAATACTGACATAAAGAATAGTTTTAGTGAAAACCGCAAATCAATTGACCACTTATTCTGTTTTTTATAATCATTTGAAATTCGAATGTACCCACTCCCATTAAACACTGTTTCGTTTGCGCTACTTAACCACAAACTTTGAGCTCAAAATTTAAGTTTATGTCTAAACTTCTAAAAAAATTAATGAGATGCAAAAAATAACGGTAAAAAATAGTTGTTCCTTACTCCAAAGTCTAAAGCGCCCTCTATCGGAATTTTTTGAAATTTATCTTTATAATTTATTTTCAAGACAATACTGATATAAAGAATAGTTTTCGTGAAAACCGCAAACGAATCGACCAATTTTTCTGTTTTTTATAAACAATTAAAATTTTGGACCCTAAACTTTGATGGAGCCTATCTCCTTCGGAAGACGTTTGGGACCCTTAGTTTTCCATTTAATATTATTTGTCTTGATGTGTACTATCACCTCTTAAAATTTTCCCCATCTTTTTTGAATCACCCTGTATATATATATATATGTACATACAGAATTTGTTTATTGAAAAAATCATTTTCCAAAGGATATGTCTAATTTGTTAAGCTTTTTTTTTTTTTTTTTTTTTTTTTTTTTTTTTTTTTTATTGGAAATTCTGATTTTTATTTCTTAATATATTTTAATTTTTGTGCAGTTTTGGCTTCAAAAAGTTTGCGTTGTTCCAAAAAGATATAAACAGCCATAAAAACAAACCGGATGAATGTTTATTCTTATTTTTACCAATAATGGCACATATGTTCTATATGCACCGAGGTATCCAACTGGAGTTACCATATAAATGTCATAATAGATTGTTTTATTCTACAATTATTATCATTTATTCAGAATTATTTCCTTTTTAAAATAACAGAAAATGTTTAATTTTTCAGTTTTTTTTTTTTCATTTTGAAATAAAAAAATAACGTACTATTATAGCATCCTTTTTGCAACTGGTAATATAATGGGATTTTCGCCAAACCCAGTTCTTATATGACATTTCTTTAAACATTTTATTAATATGTAGTAAAACTATTGCTTTTTATACACCACTTACATCTTCTTCTATATAAAAACAGGTAAGTGGCTTGTTTACTCAAAATAAATGTTATTAAGTTTTAAAAATATTGCTTAAGTATATGAAACAAGGAGTAGGTTGTGAGAAAATTTGACTTCTCTTGCCAAATCCATTTTCTCTAGCTTACCAAGGTCTCTATACTGAAAAAATACCAATTTAATTTTAAATTCTGACAAGAAATAAATAAAAATGTTTGTTGTTGTTGTTACCAAATTAATTTAAAATTCTTAAAAAAAATTTTTTTTTATAACTTACTTTCAGTAAAATTAACAAAAACGTAGAAAAATGAATGTTTTTAAATACATTAAAAAATAGAACAATATTAAAAAAAAAACTTTTAATACATTGAGTTCAAATTAAATTACTGTTAGTTCAATTATGACAGGTAAATGGATTTCTATGGGAATTTTGAAGAATTAACCAGTAATTGACAATCTAAATCAGTTGATTTCATATATGGCAACTTATATTTGTCACCAAATTTGGTCATATTTTTTTCAAGTTGACCAAAATTTGGCTATATTTTGTTAAGTTGGCTAAAATTTGACGATATTGTGGTAACCCTGTCATGATTTCAACAAATACTCATTGTTGAACCTAATGCTGATTTCTCTCTAGGAAATAAAAGGTAATCAAATCTAATTCTTAAAAAAAAGAACAATGTTCAATTCCTATATTGTTCCCAGGAATATGTACATATTCTAAATTTCATAGCTCCATGTCAACAGGAAATGGTTGAAAAATGGACATAGATATCATAAATGCACCAGGGTTTCTCTTAGAGTCAAAATAGTGTTATTGTACTTGAGACAGTAATTCGGCTATTATTGTTTATTTATATATAAAATGTTTATTTTTTCATTTTTTATTATATAAATTGTTTGTTTCTATAGTTATTAATTAATTTTCTTATTTACTGTAAATTCTTTTTAAAACAATAGAAAATAATTTAAAAATGTATATGAAACTGGTTATTCGAAAATGAGGTTTTGTGAAATGTGTTTTACAAAAAAATTGTGCCAAATCTAGTGCACATATGACATCTGTGCCAAAAAATGAGTTATAAAATTTCCACACACAAAATATAAGTTAAAAGAAAACATGTAATAAAATTAAATAAAATTAGAAGAAATTATGCCATAAATCGAAATATCTAATTAAAATATATAACTTTTTCTAATTTTCACCCGCAAAATATAAAATACAGTTGAGTCTCAGCAGTTTCAAAAAAGAGAACAGACATTTATTTGAAAGTTTAATGAAAATTAAATGAGGAAGACTTGCATTAATTTCAGACGAAGAAATCTGTAATTTTTTGTTGTTTTGATTTTAAAATTGCTATGCTCTCAAAAAAAAAAAGCCCAAATTTTAGCAAGGAATGAAAAATTGTAGTTAACATTTCACTCCATTTGAAGGCTTCCCTTATGTGCCTCTCATTGATTCCTCTCTTATATGTGTAACAATCCAATTGACACTGTTTTGAGAAGGATGTTGAAAGGTGTGTGGGACGTGGGGTGAACTCTTTGGATTAAAAGAACAAGGAAAGAAGTCATATGTAAAAAAAAAAGAAAAAGAAAACTCAACACTGAACGATAAATTACAAATAAGTGATGGAAAATTGATTCCATATGATTTCGAAGCTTTTTTAAAACTGAATAAATTAAGACCAATTTATGAAAAAATTCGTTATATGGAGATAGATATTTCGCTATATAGAGACTGTTTTTAATGTAATCATGCGAAAAGGGGACCGTTCCTACTAAAAATTCGTTATATAGAGAAATTCGATGTATGGAGTTTCGTTGTAGAGAGACTCTACTATATTCGTTTTGTGATTAAAATATCCTATTGAGAGATTATCAAAAAATCAAAATTGTTTATTCTTTTTTTTCAAATAGGAAAAAAAAAACAAAAGAAAAATAGATTTTTCCCTCAGCTTGATTAAATTGTAATATATTTTCTTGCATTTCAATATTACTGTGTGCAAAATGTTGTAAATGTTGTAAAAAAAAAAAATCTCTTTCATTGTGCCTAAATGTTTTGTATTTACTCCTTATATTCCGATTCAGTTGTCTATGAAAACATCCAATTGATGAAATTGATGCATACCAAATTTCTGTGACATAAGCAAATAAATTGTGCTTTTTTATTAGTTTTTAAATATAATTTTTAAACTACTTGGAACTAATTTTTCGTAGTAGGTGCTTTCAGTAGGTTACCTTCATAGGTACCTTCTGGTACAAACAGAATCAAAATCCAACAAGTATTTTTTGAGATTTGCTTAACAAAAAATTTTGTTTGATATTTAATATTGTTTCATAGCTGTTCATGTAAAGAAAGTAATACTGCACTGTGTTTTAGCCTTTGCTTTGCTCAGACAGTGACTTTTGATTTATACCCTATATTTATAGAACATATGAAAAATCTAATTTTTTATTTTTTTTTTTTCGTGGTATTTTTCCCTACCAAAATTTTAAATATAGCCAAGTTTAATGAAATTCTCAATCACAAAATTCTCTACAATTCTTTAACAAATTGGGCTAGAGAATTCAGTTGTATCTTATCTGAAAGCTCCTTTTTATGAGTTATAAATTGTATACAACATTAACTATTTTGAGTAAAATAATTTTTTTGACAAATTTGATAATGATTAATTCGATTAATATCGAGCATTGTAAGTCTAGGAAACATTATTTAACACTGCAGAATTTAAATTGAAGGACATTCATTTGAATAGCACATGGAATTTTAATTGACATTTAAAAAAAGGAAGACGTTGAAAAGGATTTAAATATATATATATTTAAAGAATTATTGGTACTGCAATAACTGCTGACTTCAGCGCCATTTTTAATTCCATTGTTTACATCTGAAAAAATGTGCGGATTTCTGGCGTTTGCAGATTTAAGGGAGTCAAATGTATATGTTTCAAAAGTCCCTTGGCAATTTCCTGAAATTTGCTTTTAATAAAGTATTTGATGAGAAATACAAGGTTTATAATCAATACATGTCAGTGGGGTTTCCCTGTAAGTCTAAGCATACACTACATCTTTATTGGGTGACGTGAAAAACATCTGCAAGCATATGTTTAATATTTGCTGCATCTTTAATCCATTGTGTTACTAGAATGATTTTAACACAATTATCTTAATTGCTAAACAAACCATGTGCAGTGTAAGTTTTCAACTGAGCAAAATATTTCCAGAACAGGATTCAAAACAGGGATCTTTTGGATGAATGTCTATTTATGTATACATGCATTTTGAACGGCAACTACCATTTATGTATGTGTATTCTTACACATTTATATGTGAAAGCTTGATTTTTAAGAGGGAGGAATTCTCATTAGTCCAGATTTTCTTTTGCAATGTTACAATCACGTATCATGTTAAAGAAGTTATAGTTGTAACTTTTATTGTGCTTACAAAATCAATTTTTTCAGTAAAAAAATCAATTATGAGCTTATAATAACAAATACTTTAAAGGAAAACAGTGTTAAAAATATCGTAAAACACAAATTGTAAGCCCTTCATATTTCAAAATGTCAAAAAAAAAAAAAAAAAAAAAAAAAAAAAAAATCAATTGGGGTGGGGGGGGGGCTAATAATCCAGATTTTTTTATTCACATAAAAACCTGTTTTTTCAATAATTTAAAGGTAAAAAAGTAAATATGGGAGTGAGAATCTTCTGTATTTCTACAAATTTCCACTTAAAGAAAATAATAATCTAAATTTACCAGCTAAAGTCACTACCTCTTACAAAAATCTTAACTAAACTTTAAATCTTGAAAAAAATGAAAAGTTCTTTACTTTTACCATATCTTGTTGTAACAATAAATAATCAATCATATATACCTCTCATTTCCTGAAATTATTGCATCCCTCTATACAACTCTGTTGTTCCAAACATGCTTTGTTTAACTTTTATAATTCTTTAATTTTGATTTTTTTTTTATTTAATATTCTATAGCAGCAATTTCATATTATTTTTCCAAAAACTTCATTTCTAAACATTGACAATATTTTGCAGTCCAAAAAAGTTAACAATCTGAAAAAAATAAATAAATAAATAAATAAAAAACTATTAAGCCTTGATTACGTCTATTAAAGCAAAATATTTATTAATAATATAAATTTTTACTTTTTCTTTGTGGAATATATATTATTAATATTATGATACAGAAAAGTTAAGCCTCCCATCACAACTTCTGGCCATCACATTACCAACTATTGTACTAAATTAGGCTACCTGCTATACTTAGTACAATTTATTTTAAAACCCTTTGTTCTCTTTTATATGCAAACTAAAATATGTACAAGTAAAAGGAAATGAAATTCCCAATGCATGAATACAAAATCATATATTATATTATGATTTATGTGTACTAGAAAATCAATATAAATCCAAAAAATCTTATGAAAATTTGTTGTGGTTAATACAGTGCTGGAAAAATTTAAAGACCATTATTAAACACTTAAAAATATTTTTTTTTTTTTTTATGAAAAACAACATCGTTGCAAAATTATACACAGAAAGTTATACAACTTTTGAAGTTTGTTTTAAATTACAATATTATATTTAAAAAGTATAAGCAAAAATTAATTTCTAAATAACACAATTTGGTTTAAACATGAAAAAGTTTAGGACCAGTATGTTTTAAAATCTAAATTACACATATAAATGATTAGTACATTAATTTGTTGTACTGTGTTTATTTCTCCTTAACACTGATGATTTCCAAAAGAATCTTTGAGAAAAATTTGGCCCGGCTTTTACATGTAAAAATTGCTATTTGTTTCCATATCTCCAAAATGGCTACTTTCAGCTCAAGAACTGAATCAAACTGCATTCTTTTGGTGTAAACTTGTCTAACTTAGATTCTCCACATGTTTCTTGTAGGATTTAGGTCAGTACTTATGGATAGAATGTGCAAAGTTTTAATGTTAGTTTGTAGATAACAAATTCAAAGTTTACAGAGACTTACAAATGGAAAAGTTATCTTGGAAGCTATACCAAATTCTGATCCATAAATTCATCTTTGACTGGCATTACATTATTACCAAAAACACCATGATAATCAAAGGAGTTCATATTTGTCTCAGTGAAAACCATTCATATTTTTTTCTGCATTAAAGCCTACCCAAATCACGACTGAGCACCACTTCATACATGCTTTGAAAGCAGATATATCTCTCTTCATAAATCATACCAGAAAATGTTGAATTGTATGCACAATCTAGGATGAATAATTTTTTATCATTTAAAACCATTTACACCACAAATTGATTCTAAGACATTAAAAAATGCAAAGAGCAATTTTATTATTGTATCATTTGATAGCTTTGTAGTTTTGGCTTGGCTTTAAATTTAACCTATTTCAAGCATTCAGCATTTTTAAACACATTTCTAACTGTTCTGCTCGTTCCAAACTGTTCTAGAGTTGATTTTATAATTGAAAAATAAACGAAAACTTGAAACACTATTTACATTAGTGTAAATAGTAACATTCTATTTACACTATGCTGTAAGTTTTGATAACCATATGTTTCTTTTATTTCTTACAAAATTCATTGGATCATAAAGAAAATTGTTCACAACAGTTTTAAATTTATTTGTGTTTAGGGCAAGCTGCCTTTCAGTCAGATCACAATCTGAAAGAGCCCTTATTTTATTCTTTTCTTTTTCAGTGAATAAGTTTTCTGTGAAGCAAGCTCAAAGCAGCTGTAATATATCCCAAAACTTCAAATCTAGCGACTACTAACCCATAAACATCATCACACATGAGTCCCTCATAAAATAAAGTCAAGGATTGATAATCCGCACATGCATAATCCGCAATTTTCTATAATTGGCGTTATTTTACGAATGTAAACAGTGAAATAAACAATTAAGAAAATTTATGAATTTCTCATTCAAATATGACTTTTTAAAACAAATAATAAAAAATTGAAAAAAAAAATCATAATAAAACATCTATTTTTTTTAAATCACTCTTTTATTTTATTCACAATAAAAGACAAATTATATTACAGAACATATGTAATTCTTTTAATTTAAATGCAACAATGTATCATTTTTTCAATAAAACAACTTTAAAAAGATATTTTTCGAGATAACATATGAAATTATTAGATTTCATATTTATCTTTTCATATTATACTCATTATAAAATTAAAATGCTGTCTAGAATAATAAAAGGTAATATGAGTCATATAATGCTCTATAATCCACAATATTCCATAATCTGCACAACCTTTGGCCCCAATTTGTATAGGGGTGATTCTCCATAAACAGGGTAATTTGGAAGTTGCAAACTACAAATTTATAAACTATGAAATAAATAACTTTTTTCTTCATATATAGCTTTAAAAAGTGATTTTGCATTAGAATTATCACCCATCGTTCATAACTCCTAAAATTTAATATTTTATTTATAATTAAAAAAAAACAACTTCCAGGGGAATGATGGTAGTGAGCACGGGAATGATTCAATAATCTATAAAGCACTGCAGTCAACTATTAAAGATAGAAAAATTCATATCACTGAACATTTTTAATCAAATAAAATAATATACATAATTATTTAAATTACTGTACATAGTTTTCACAATAATGAATATATATATATATATATATAAGTTTCTTTCTAATAACTGAAGAAAACTTTTCTTTTCGCTTCAGAAAATAATCTACTTTTGACCTGGGACTCATATCTTCTGGTTTGCTGTTAATTTTAAATTTCAATCTTTGGTTACGTTTTTTATATTTTTCTAATTTTCTACTTAGACATTTTATTTGATTTTTCATTTTTACACATTTTCTATGAAGTGCACCCCTGTTGCGCATTACGCGTTTTCTTACAGATAATTTCCGTTTCTCGATTAAAGCATTGCTTGATTTTGAATTAGATAAAGGAGTGTTGAGTGAATTTGACATTGAGCTTGTTGTTTGAGCTTAGCACTCTTCATAATTATCATTTGTGGACGCTTCTTCAACAGTCAAAGCTTGACGTTTAGTGAGACTTGATCGTTTTCGGTAAATTCTGGAATTATTTTTCCATTGTTTCCACTTGTTTCTTTCCTCGCGGGCAGTCATCTCTGTAGTAGGCTTTATTGCACCTTTCAGCTTTTTTTTTCTTTTTTTTTTTTTTTTTTTTTTTTTTTTTTTTTAGTATTTCTGTCGTTTTTTTTCTTTTTGTATTTTATATACAGCTGGGTCATTTTTTTATCTTTTGATAGCGTTTGCGAGGTGGTTCTATTATATATTTTTTATTTTCTCCTCTCTAGTCGGTTTTTTATTTACTTATGGCATCTTCCTGAAAACAAAGATAATTTTTATAAAAAAAAATCATTTTGTTATCAGTTTAATAGACATGCTTTAATTTAAAGTGGTACTTAAAAATATTTCAATTAAAAATAAAAATGAGATACATTCAAATTTAAAGAAGTGTCTAAATTCATTCATACATTTAAAATAAAAATCTTAAACACACATTAATTTCTTTTTTAATTATGAAAATCAGTGTTGAATTCAGACTTTTTTCTCCGGTGGGGGGGGGGGGATGCACATTTTGACCATTGAAAACCCAAAATCTTAAATTTTCCCCCGGCCATCCCCTGGATTCAATACTGATAAAAATTGAAAAATACAGATTTCAGATAAGTTATATTGAATTCTCCTTGAAAAACAACTAATTAAAAAAGTTTCCGATTGAAATTAGGTAAAAATAGCAATAAATGATTACATACTGTTTCAAATTAATGCAAAATATTGTCATATTTTATGAAATTATTGAGTAGTAATATTAACTAAATTAAACATTTTTCGTTCTTTTTTAAATTTCCTGAATTGTAACAAACTAATATGTAAAAAATGTAGCGTCTATATTTAAAGATTACCTAAAACTAAAGTATTTCAATTTTCATATAAAATATCATTTATAGTTATCAATATTAAGAATTTTTGAATATTTTTAAATTTAACAACATTTAGTTTCTTTATTAATGTATTAATAGGGGTTTTAGCCAATATCTTAATAACATTTGTAAAATTTCATCATTCCCCTAACTAGAATCATTCCCCTGATTTAAGAACAGGCAGGGGAATGATGCTAGGGGAATGATGATTTGTTAGTAATATCTACCTTAGAACCACATGGGGAAACAAAAAAAAAATTAAAATGATTACACATATTAAAAAACATGTATTAAAAACATAAAGCAAAATAAAAAAAGCTTACCTTTAGTTTATCCACAAAAAATTGATCCAGTGTAATGATGGCTAATAAAAATATTCGTTTTGGAACTCCACTTTTCAACATCTGCACTCACAAACAAAATGGCTACAGACTCCAAACTTTTAAGGTGTCTCTTCCAATCAAGTAGTTAAAATTGGATCAATGCCAAATTTGAAACCAGTGGCATCTATTGGTGTTTTTTAGAACTATTTTTGTAAGTGCAGGGGAATGATGCCCAAATTGATGGACATACTTCATTGTGTTTTTTTACAGAGTTGCATCATAGTATACCTCTACATATGTACTCCTCGTATAAAGGAACAAATTGTGATACTATATTAATAATTACAATTTTTTAAAATCAATATTTAATAAATATTTGGTGGATTCAAAGTCTAATTCTGAGGTTGGGGTCAACCAGGGGAATGATATTTTACATACATTTATATATAATATATATTGTTTAGGATTATTTTTTAAGTAAAGGATATGAGTAGTAGATGGCAAAAAAGTACAGCTTTTAGTAAAAATAAACTTTATTGGTAAAATAGTTCAAAAAAATTATAGAATCAAGTGGGACTTGGTTTTTTCCTATTCAATGAGAATGATCCATAGAACTTTGACTGTAGTACAGTCATCATGTCACTCATAATGCTTGATTTAAAAAAAAAAAAGATACTGGTTTTAATCTTATTTCAGTTTGTTAATACAGTTTGTCTCACACAAATAAAGCCACCATGATTTTGTGCCATAATCAGAGACAAAACAAAAGCACTAGAACAAAACAAATATATTAAGAGAGACCATATAGAAATGCATATTTACAAGGAATAACTCACTTTTTGGCACACTTGATCAGGAAAAAAATGAATGTAATAAAAAAAAAGGGGGAAAATGTGTCCCGCCGAAATAAAGCCACTACTGTTAATAACAATTATATCCACCATACTGAAATATGATTTAAAATATACAATGTGATATACCATTTACCAACATTGGAAGACATTAGCATCAATATTATCCCAGGCCGCAATGATGCAGGCAGACTTGAACTGTCTGCCATTGACATTTAAAGTTCTACTGTGGATACTCCATACATTTTCTTGGGAATTGAGATGAAGGCACAGGATAGGCCATTCCTAACTTGTCTGCTATTATCCAAAAACATTCCTCGGATGACTTTGCAAAGGTTATGGGGGGAAGTGTTTTCCTTCTGAAAAATTTGACTTAGCCCAGCAATTCTCACTTTAATTGGGTATGGGTTAATAAATGGATTTCTAGGAATTCTTGGTAATTGGTAGCCTACATGCCGTTTTTAAATTTTATATTATTTCCTTTTGATCAGTCATGCATAAATTTAACATTTCTGATGTTTCTTGCATCTAAATTTCTTTATTGATGTTCTCACCTTACTTATTGGCCTTTCCTTTTTTTCCTAAATAATGTATATGTACTTCCAATGAGAAATTTATCTAAATAAAATCAAATAAATATCACATAGATATGATTTTTATTTAGATAATTTTCTGGGTCAGAATATTCAACTTTAAAAACCTGGAAAGTTGGAATTTTCAAATATTAATAGAATTTTAGTATGAACACAACCCCTTTAGCTTATTTTTCTAATACAAGTTTAAAAAAAACCTAATCAAATAGCTGTTTTTTTTTAAATTTCTGCTAAAATTAAATTTAATGATTAAAGTTTGAGGAGTGTATCTTTTTCTTTTCATAATCAGTTGTACATAAATTTAACATTACAGCAGCTATATACTGTTTATACCATTTACTCACAAATAAATAATTGTTTTCTTTAGAATTCAGTGTTTCATGTTTAAAAAAAAATGATATTTTACTTATTTTTCTAGGTCACTTTGGTGTGTGTTCCAGTAAGTCAGCAATATTTTAATCCAGCTTCTAACCTGTCCTAGAGTTTCTGATATTCAAGCTAATATCTGAAGAAGCAAATTTGTGGTGATTGCTGTCTATGATATTTAAGGAAGTATCATTATCACCTTATCATCATACTTGTGTCATTAACTTTTTTAAATATCTAATTCAATCTTCAGCTCCAGAGTTGATTTAACATTTTTATAAGACTTCGATGTTTATCAGTACTCGCAGATTTTTTTTTTTTTCAATCATAAGCCAGAATGCTAACTGCTTGCTTATAACTCATCCGATATCATTTAACTTTAGGGACTAATATAAGATTGCAGTAATATATAATTATGGGCTGTATGTCAATTTTAGGAGATTATTAAAAAGCTAATGTAAATTTACAGCAAAGAAGTTGTGAAGATTGATTTCCTTTTGGCATCATAACATAAGATTTTTTTTCTTGTGATTTTTCTTCTTAAATCATTAAGTTTGTTTGGAATATTTAATGTTTAATTCTGATTAGTTATGAAGTTTGTTCTGGAGCCCTCACTGGAGCATATGGCTCTTGTTAAGATTGGCATTTCATTGTGGAACCAGAATAATATTAGTGCTTTGATTTCAAAAATCAGATACACGGGTAGGTATCCAAGTGAATGGATGGAAATCGAAAAAAGGGTAGGAAAAAAAGTGCCTCAGCTTCCTATACCACAATTCTTAAAAGAGAAGGTGTTTGGTGTTATTAAGCCTATTGGCATGCAACTTCTTGAATGGATGCAATACTCTTGTGAATATGATATACGTGTGGAATCCCATTGTCTATACCTCGGTCTTCCTGCATACCTACTAGCTGAACTTTGTTGGACCCCACAAGGTACAGTAGATAGGAAGAGAACAGCTGAAGTATTAGTTAGAGATGAAAACTTATTTGTATCCAGACGTTACAGACTAGCGTGTGATTACTTCCTGGAGGATGATATTGTTCGATTGTGGAACATATTGCCTGAGCATTTCAAAGATTATGTTTGGGACAACTTTCCAGTCCTTACTTTTTGGTCATATTATAAGAAGAGAGAAGGAGCGGGCCATGTTTCTTACAAAGATGCATTTTACTCATCTGTAGGTCATAGTAGCAAAGCAGCAGCTAAGTACTTTCTGCAAAAACTAACCCCACAGGAAAAAGATGAGTGCTTAAAAGAGCTCACGATGTATCTGAAAAATGCTGATGTTTTGTGTTTCTTATTACTTGAACTGAAAGAAGAGGAACAAAAAGAAGTCCTTAAAAATGAGCCTCATAGAGTATTGCAGTGTTTTCTGCAGTGGCCCTGGCAGAGCTTTTTTATGGAAGTAGGAAACTGCATGTGGGATTTCTTTTAAAAAAACCAGTATTATCAAGTATTGTCAGACATTATCGCTAAAGTCAGAGAAGGCTATAAGGATTATAATTATCAAAAGCTTTTCACAGATGTTTGGCAGAAAAGTCCTAGTGCTCTAAAAGATTTGATTCTAAATGAAATTAGTAATATGAGTTCACTACTAGCTTGTTTGTTTCAGAATAAAGATAAAGAAAACATTAGAATAATGCTGAAGGATGCTACACCTACAATAAAAGAGAAGCTTATATACAATTCTCATATAATGCTATTTTGCCAATATACCATAAGTGATGATGAATGTGATTTTCTTGAATTCTGTGTTCAAGAGTTATTGTCATCAAAAGAAGCAATGTTAAAATTTAAAGAGGAATTTGAAAGATGTATGATGCATTCTCCCTATAAAAAGCATTTTGAAACAAAAAAACAAGAATGGAATCAGTTATTCCACTTCTCTGATGACTCAATTTGTGAGCCTGGTAAAAGAAATGAAGAAGAAGGTGAAAGTTAGTTCATCTAAGCAATTTGGAAGTCTACAGTAACACATGCTTAAAGAGGGAAAAGAGTTATTAAGAAAATTCTTAATGCATTAATATGTGTCCTAAAACATTCTGCTTAAATCATTGATCTAATTTTCAAAAAGAGTGAAAAAGAATTCTCTTTTCCTTCTGAAAATTAAGAAGAAATTTATTTTCCTAAAAGATAAATAATTTGGATTAATAATTTAAAAATAAAAAGTAAATATTTTATGAACATCTATTTCTTGTATTACTCAAGTAGTCTGCAAATGTTTTTGCACATATCTAAATTTTAATCTTGCAATTTAAGTTTTAAGAAACTTTTAAAATTTCGGGAACAATAGAAAAACATAATTTCAAAACAAAAGCTAAAAAATATATTTGATTTATTTCTATGAGAAAAATAGTTTAGTGAACAATTTTAAGGAAAACGTAATTGTTTGAAATGGAAATTTAAGCTGTGTACTTCCTGTTTTACTATTCAATAACTCCACTTCATAATTAAAATCGTGTATGTGGACATATCGTTACCTGAGGATAATAAGGTTATATCTGCGTTTTTGAAAATTTTGACTTATCGGTATAGATAGATTCTATTTGTATCTATGAAGGCATTTTTGCTTGAAAATGATGTTACATATGACCTTACAATCATAATATGACATTATTTTAATCCAGGAATGCCTTCATAGGTACAAATAGAACATTTCTATATAGGTAAGTCAGTTTTTTCAAAAACTCAGATAGAACCTTAGTATTCTCAGGTGATGATATGTTGAGAAAGAAAGATGTTATATGTGTATTTACTGGGTTTGTATTTTTCTTAGGTTTAAACAGTTATTTTTCTTCAGTTAATCACTATTTTATTTTTGAAAAAAGTTTCTACAAAAAGAAAGCTTGTTTAGTAATCAAAATAATAACAAAAAACTAGAATGTTTGTGCTCTATCAGTTCTATGCATTTACTTATAAAAGGATGTAATTTTTCTGAATATAAACTGCCTTATTTTTTAAAAATATTATATGTGAAATCTGTTGTATATTTATCAGTGGAAAATACGGGATGATACATAGTCACTTCTCAAACTCTTTTCCAATATACTTCCATTGTAAATGATTTAGAAAGAACAAATTTAAGTGATGTTTTAAAATTTTCAAAATTTCTCTACTGTTCTTATATTAACATTTGAGGAAGAACGACCCGTATACGTGCTGCTGGAATGCTCAGAATCCTTGTTTATCCCTCGGTAAAATTTGCTACATTTAATTGGAGCATTTTCGTGATATAATAAGGCTCAATTTTCTGTTTTTAAAAACTGGTGACAAAACATTAAAAATTTTGTAAAAGGCTCCCGTCACGAAGCGAATTTAGATTTGAAAAAAGCTCAAAATATCTTTTGACAAACAATACTTAACCAAAAATTCATTGTTTAAACAGGGTTGCCATTGTGACTAATTTTCGTTTAGTCTACCACTGTTTCCAAAGATTAGTTTTCATGGTACATGTCTACTTGTCATTGAGGTAGATTTTTACTGTTTCAAAATAGCTGTACATGAAATAAGAAAACAGTTAGTTGCCATGTGTAGTCCTGACTCAATGGAACCATTATTTCAAAGAATATAACATTAGTCCTGTTGAGTTATCTAATCTAAGAGAGATTTGTTGAAAACTTCTGATTATTGTTGCAGGCAGATTCAGACCTAGCATCAAACTCTAGTGTTAGGGATGACTGAAATGAAATGATTATTTTTTTACTATTCAAGATATTTTTGTCTCAACATTGTCCTATGATTTGAAAGGTCCGTGTACTTTTTAGGAATGTGCTGCACTTACTAGAGATGAGTTCAAAGTGTATAAAGCTCTGAGAAATGTGAAAGTGAAGCTAATGACATAAAACTTTAAATTTTATTTCGGAAAGATAGTAAGAAAGAAATAGTTCATACGTTTACCAAAAGAACATATTACGAGTGATGAAAACCTATGACATAAACATACCTTTAGTACAACTGAATTTAAGCAAATAACAAAAGTAAAATTCATTTCTACATTTCAAAAAGAACACACTAAAGGCTTATTGAGCATTTCAGTTTTACTATTTCGTGCCAACATAGCTTCTCTAAAACATGCTACCCTGATGAAATACAATGTTATATTTTATTTTTCTGTATTATTTTTTATATAACCTTTTTCTATTATTCAAGTTAAGAGAAATTTAACTATACAACTGAAACATAAAATTCCCATGCATTGTTTATATAATATAGGTATTAATGAAACTGAGAGCTTGCTCTGCATTTTAATTATTCAGTCATTTTCATGTTAATATTGTTTTTCTGAAATATAATTGAATAAAATTTTGTATTTAGAATCTTTGAAATTTTTAATACTATTAATTGTATTGTTCAGTATTCAATACTGTAAAGCTTTTTAAAAAATTATAAAGAAAAAAGTAATTATAGATTTTTTTTCATAGTCGATTAAAAAAACATTTAGTAGAAATTAATGTATGAATTACTGCTAGCAAATGAAAGGGAGACGAGAAATGTCTCCATACAGGCATACTCTGAAAAATCTGAAAAAATTATAGAATGTTCTTCTCATGAGGATATATATGTTTATAAAAAAATTGGTAGAATCTCCATACAGCCACTGTAAAAAAAAAAAAAAAGTGAAATTCTCATTATTTGGCGATTTTCATCAGTTGGCGATAGAATGCAGTTTCAAAAAATACTTTTATCAAATGCACTTTAAGGAAATAAGTTTCATGTTGAACTTGTTTAGGTAAGTTTAATTTAAATAACTTTAATTTTGTCAGTTTTCGTTTGTTTTTAAGTATAATTTTGTTATATTGATATTTATATGTATTTATTTTCAAATTTAACCATCAAAATTTGCGATTTAAAATAAAATTCATAATTTAAATTAATTAAAATTGTTTCATTTTCAGAGTCCAATTGAGCATTGTTTGCCAATTCCATTTTGTTGCCATGGAAATTTGAATATGCTTAAATGTATGAAAATAATTTTTTTTTTATATGAATTTTTTATGTATGAAAATATTTTTTCCAGTGATAAATTAACATTTATAGCAACAATCAATCAATCAATCAATATATATATATATATATTAAACTGTTTCATTCTTTATGTTTAAATTCATTAAATACCATTTACATGCATTCTAAAAATCCAATAGTTTTCAGTTGCATTAAATCATTTGCTTTTGGCCAGGAATAGTGCTGCTCGCCAAATCGCGTGATGCTTTCATCTTTCCACACCAAGTATTTAAAAGTAATATATTTTTTTTTTTACATACTTTATACTGTGATTCCGTCCCTAATTTTGATTGATGTTTTATTACATACATAAGTAGTTTAGTTAGCATTTTTTTCAAAAGTCTCTGAGTATGCTCAGTATGGAGACCTTCCTTGTGAGTTTGAGAAACATGAAAAAAATATACTCAGTTTTACATCTTATTCCTTTAATTTTATTGTTTATTACAAAAAATTAGAAACAGGATTAAAAACTTCTAGGTTAGAAAAATGTGTAATGTAAATGTTCTTGTATTAAAATTGAGCTTAAAGAAACAACCGAAAAATCTTTATTTTTCTTGTAGATTGATGAGATGATGTATTTCTTATAACTTGGCCAGTTTATTTCAACAATTAAAATTAACGCCTTACTTTCTATTATTTACAAATCAATTTTTGAAATATGCTACATTTAAATGTAATCTTTTCATAATGTTTCAAGCTCAAATGATGACTTATTTCGAAAAAGTGTGTGCAAAATTGATTTCTTTTTATTGTGATTCTCTTTCATTTTGGAGATGAAGCCACGAAACTCCTAAAAATATAATTTTAAGTAAATGTATTAACTTCTTTTCTTCTTGCATATTTAAAAAGTGTTAATGTAAAATGTTTCTAAATTCTTTTAAATGTTTAACCTTAAATTCAAGCATATTATGTGAAAATAGACACTGAGCTTTTTTACTACCAAATGTTAAGTGCAAACATTGCCATGGTTTTACATTTTTAAGAATTCCCGGCATTTTAATTGCTCTTTGTAAGATCAAGCTGGCTTCTTCATCTGACTTCCAAATTCCTTTGCTGTTATTATTTTCCTTGGATCCATGTCAATAATCAAACTTTTGAATTGTTTTGAGATAATTTTTGGCCTCCCTGTAGATTTTGTAGTAACATAAATAGTTGGATTGTGCAAGAAATTTAAAATAGAAATCTTTGAAAATTTAATTTCATCAAAAATTCTTTGAAATTACATTCCAATCTTGGTATAAGCTAAAACTTACTCTCTTTTGAAATCAAAAAGCATTTTTATTTACCCTGAAATCCAAATCTTTTGTGAAATAAACAAATATGCTCTCTTTTTAAATGTATATTTAAATGATTTGCAAAAATATCTGCCAATCATGTTTAGTGGTTTTAGAAATATCAATTGAGTTCTTATTGTTTTGCTCATGTGTAAATTTAGCAAAATACATATTTTTGAAAAAATAAAAAATATATGTATAATATTTGTTCACAATTACTTTAATATTAATTGGAAAATTATTTATTTATTTTTAATACAAAGCTGTAAGCATTTGTACAGCAAAAACAGACTGATCTCTTTGTTTTTGTATTGTTCCTATCATTTTGCACCCTGCTATATGCCAAGTTGTGTCTATTTTTTTATCTGTCAATCCACCTATTTTTTATGGAATATCCTGTCTAATCTAAAAGAAATTTCCATAGTTTTCTCTCGTAATATTGTTTCATTTATAGGGATATTTACTGGGTGTGCTAGGTGCAGCCAGTCAATTAAAAGTTTTTCCAGTTTGACATATGGGGAAGTTTTTGGAGTTTTAATCTTTTTTGCAGCATTTCCTTGTGTGTCTCTTTTTGTATTAACTGCATCTTACTTGTTTAAAATTCTTTTAAGTGTATATGTTGAAAGTCCAAGAGATTTTGTCAATTTTTAATCCCTGGAAAATGCTTCAGCTTTTTCAATAATGCTGACCTAATTCAAAAGAGAAACTTTTACCTTTTTTTTAAGCTATTATGTACAATTAATTTTTAATGCAGCAAGCAAGTTGCAGGTTTCTTGGTGTTCCAAAATGGAAACTATCACAAAAGTAAACTATTATTTCATTTAATTTGATTTGGTTACAGAAAATATTGTTTTGAAGGAAAGCAGAAATATAGATTGAAAAAGAAGGAAATTAATTGAAAACGATCAGAAAACAATTTCAAATGCAGGAAAGACATCAGAATGAAACTTTAAAAGCAAGTTTTTTTTTTCTTTTTTCTTTTTTTACATTGTTGATATAAGGAAATCAGTAGGACAAGCTGAAATGACATTAAAATCAGGAAGGCGTTAGATGCAGGAAACATTAAAATTGGATTCTATTTTTGTTAGATGCAGGAAACATTAAATTAAGGCTCCATTTTAAGTGTAATCTTAACTAAATTGTATTTTTTTTTTTCACAGATATAATGAGTTAATGAGATGTAACTTATGAAAAGCTTTACTAATGTGAATGGTCCTAAATACTTTTTTAATTTTATTTGAAGCATATTATGTGTATTTATTTATTTATGTACTTATACACTTCTTCTATGTTTAATTTAAACTAGTCATCATAAATTCAAAGCTTTTCCTTTGATTTGATATTTAATCTAATAATCTCTAATTGTTGAATGTTTATACTTATAAAATTTTAAATGTCTAAATGGAAAAAAAAAATAAATATAAAACAATATATATATATATATATATATGTGTGTGTGTTAATGATTAAATATTTAAAATGATTAACATATATTCAAAAAAGAAAAATATTTGTAATAATAATTAAAGTAAAATAATTAAGGATTTATTATTTATATATAACCTTTCAGAAGCTAGGAATTTTTGTTCCAAAAAATTTCAAATAATTAATTTACACCACAACTTATGAACAGGATATTTGAAAATAATCAAATGCTTTTCTTCACATATAATATGTGAAGCCATATATAATATATTGAATTAATTTATATCATAATATATTGAAATATAATCATAATATATTGAATCAATCATAATATATTGAAACCATATTAAAAAGTTACAGGTGTCATTTAGCAGTTTGAGCATTAAAACTAAGCATTTGCAGATGGCAAAAGGACACCCCTGAAAGTGTTAAAGGGATAATAAACAGAGGATTTTTTCAAAAACAATGTTACAATAATTTCCTGTATTCTGTATTTCGAAAATCATCATTTTACGGTTTTGAGTAATATTTATGTGCAGTACAAATCAAAAAGCATTCAGCATTAAATAACATCTTTCTCCTTTTATCAAAAAATATAGTGATTAAATTTATGATAATATATTTATGTAATATGTTATGTAGTATAATAAAACAAACTATCTGTGGTTATTTTTAAATGTTAGACAATAAAAAAGGGAATGTTGCAAAAATTTTACGTTAGTCTTCATATACTATAAATGCTGAATTGGGGAAATACAATTTAGTTAACCTAGTTTTGCACTTTATTTTTATAGTCATTTTTAATACAATTATTATTATTATCATTCTACTTAAAAAAATTGTTGTTCAAAGAAATCATTTAAATTCTTTTGAATTGTTTACAGCATTAAAAAATTGAAATGGGGACTTATCCTGCATTTGATTTATTCAGTCATTTTCATTCCAACGTTGTTTTACTGAAATTTGGTATGAAAGAATCTCACCACAATGAACTTTTCAGTTTAACTAATAGTATTTAAATTGTTAAAAAAACCCTTCCTTTTACCTTATTTTATTATAGAAATAGTCACTTTAACGAATTTAATCAGTGCTTCTTAAGATTCATTCTAACAAGATTTCCCTGTGTATAGATTGAATAGAATGTTGTATTGTAAATCTTTTAAATTTAAAGTGACATTTAAATGAAATTGTAAATCAATATTCATTATTGAAAGATTTTGCTGTTTTATTTAAAGATGCAATGTTTTTTTTAAATAAATAATTTTAATAAGAATTATTTGAGACAGCAAAATTTAAATAAAAACTTATTTTTGTGTATGTGTTGAAAGGAAAAATTTAGTAAAAATTGTATTTGAACTAGTGCTAGCAAAGAAAAATACTGTGTTTGAAAAATTTTAAGAAAATAAGTTCGGTTTGACATTTTATTCTTATACAATTTATATTGCTAGTTGTAACTTGCAAAAAAGTAAACTTCCTTATTATTATTAATCATTTATTCTGCTTATGGAATATTTGAAAGATTCTTCTGTGAAACCATAAGTAGATGGTCAATATTTCATAAAATGTATTTATCTAATATTTACTGCAGATGCTATTTCCTGAGAATTGTTTTTATACAATAATTATATTTTGTAAGAAAATTCAGACCTTTTTTGTTAACAGACTATCATTTATTTGCAATCTTACCACTGATAATTCCATTTCAATTGATTTTTGTAAATTGATGTTGAATAAAATTTTGTATTAAGTATTTTTTTATTCTTTGTAGTAGTCTTTATTTAGAGTTTAATTCAATAAATTTCAACTAAATTATGTTTCCTTTCTCTCCATGATTGATTTAAAATGTATATTCCGTAATTCTTATACAGCACAAATTGGTAGTTTTGATATCCCTATAACGTAAAGTATGTCCATACGCTATGCCCACAATTAATTCAAGGAGTTCCATATTATGTTCATAGATAATGTCATTAGATGTCTCGCCATATCCATCTCCATACAGCACTCGTTGCACATCCAGACCAGACATTATATCTCTGTAAAACTGATGTCTACATATGTCCATATATATTTCACTCATCCTAATTATGTAGTGGATGTATATATAAATCATCCATTATGTTGCTCAGTTTCAAAAACATTTATTGTAATAGTAAATTTTTCATTAAAAAGCTCTAAATTAAAGTGATAAAATTTTACTAATGCATTAAATTTAGTTTTCTGGACAGTAGCAATATTTTACAATCTGGGAATTCAGGTGCTTCTTCATGGCAAAATTCATTGTTTACATCTGAAAGGTGTGCATCATATTGAGAATTGTGTTATATGGAACTGGGTTATAAAAGATCTTCTACTGTATAATGGTTAGGCATAATTGGTGAAAATCGAAAGGAAAAAAGTAATAAACATATTTTAGAATTGTATGATTTTACGCTATCATTTCGACTTAGCAAATTTTTACTTTTTAAATGTCTTCCAACATAGTTGAAAAGTTATGATATACGTATTTACTATGTTTTTTTTTCTTAATGAAATTTTAAATGATTTAAGTAGCTTTTTCTTTTAAATATTTTTAATAAAATCTGTCTGAATGTTTAAATAGTTGAACAAATTTTATGAATTCAATTTGTCTATTTCCCTGTCTGTACTTTAACTTAAGTAAATAGACTCAGATTGACCTGTAATTGAGTTCTATCATCGAACTTTAGGACTGGAAATCAAGTGTGTACAATTTATAATCAGTTTACACATTTTATGAACACACTTAGATTATTTGCGTACAATAGGTCTAGGGGTGCCATTTCAGAATTTGCTTGGGGGAGGTGAGTTTTGAAACTCAGGTACTCATTTGAAATTTTTGTTCTAATTAAGAAAATTCAAGTCAATCGCATGATATATTTTTGAATTATAAAAATTCAAAACTTAGAGCATCTAATTATATATTGCATTGCCATGTTTTTATTAATATCTTTTGAAATTAAAATCTTAATGTGTTATTTACTTTTTGGTTATAATACTAAACAACCCAAATGCAAATACATTGAATTTGTAATTTTTATAATTATATAATATACAAATTATGAAATTATATTTAAAAAAATTTGAATTGAAACCTATAAAAATTTGCATTGATTTATATTTATTATGTCATGTTTTATGGGGATCTACAGTTTCTAATTTTTCTCATTTTAAATTTTTGGTTCAAACGATGTCTAAATACAAAAATTCAAGTCAATCGCATAATACATTTTTGAATTAAAAAAATGTAAAATTTAAAGCAATGGAGGATATTCCAAATCTGTGTTTAAAGCTGTAAAAAAGTCATGTGGTACCGGTAACTCCCCCAAAGAACTTCGTACTGGTAAGAAGGAAGACAGCAACTACTTTCCCCATAACCTTTTCCATTTGCTGGTGAGAATTAACATTGCGCCTGATGGAGCTTTCCTTTCTTTGCGCTACATGTTTTTGCCTTAACCACGTGATCATGAGGTCAATAGAATATCCTCCATTTTAAATTGCATTGCCATATTTTTATTAATATCTCTTGAAATTAAAATCATAATATGTTATTTACTGTTTGGTTATAATACTAAACAACCCAAACGCAAATAAATTGAATTTGTAATTTTTGTAATTATATAATATATAAATTATGAAATTAATATTTAAAAAATATGAATTGAAACCTACAAAAGATTGCATGGATTTATATTTATTATGTCCTGTTTTATGAGGATCTATAGTTTCTAATTCTTCATTGTATGCTTAAAAACAAACATTGCTTAAACAGCTGCTGATTTAATGGACCGTATATCATGGGCCGAAAAGCGTAATATTAAAAACATATATTTTACTCATTTTATTGAAATATTTTGACTGACAATAGTCAAAACCTGTCAAGTGAGTGAAATGGCCGTATTGGCAATAAAATAATACATTGATGAAAATAACTTTGTCTTTTTGTAGCATTTAAACAATCGAGTACCGAATTTTAATTATGATGCAACCTCTAAAATAGGCTCATTTTAGAATAATTAATTTCCATTAAACTAATCATATAAATTTTACGAAAATATGTATTTTACACATCTTGTTAGGCTAACTGAAGGGGGTAAAATTTATATATGATGTGAAAATTTAATACTTGTATTGAAAAAAAAAAGACAAAGTTTGAGTTCATTTTTGTATGCAGATAACAATGATTTAAAGAAACATATTGAGAAAACTAAAAGAAAAGAATCTGTGTCCATAAAAGTACAGAGCACATTTATGATATCAAAGGTAGAAAATTATACTTGATAAATAGGTGTTCTTTAAATGTAACATATTAGCTGGTATAAATATGAAATTGAAAATGAAATTTCCACAGAACTTATTGTAATTACATAATTTAATATAAATCACTTACAATTTAAATATTAATACTTATTATTGTTAACTTTATATTATCAAAATGCTTATATATATAATAAGAAATGTTCTAAAAAATTCTTTTTATATAAAATTACAGGAATTTATATTTTTGTGTTTCTCACGTGCTGTCAAACAATTGTATATTGTATCAAAATTTCATTTGAAAAAAAAAAATCTAAAGTTAGTTGTTAATCTGGAACAAAAGGACAGTCAGTGAGGAAGGAGATAAAAAAGAACTCACTGATATACATTTAAAAACTTATTTTGAACGAATTATTTCCTCTTCTATGAGTAAAATATGTATATAAAAAACGAAACAGAGCACACAATAACAACGTTTAGTCAAACCACCCTTCTTTAAGCTTCGTTATATTAGTGGATTCCTACTCACAGTGCAACGTAATGCGATATTTATTCTTTGGTCTCATGAGAAAACTGTACACACAGAAACAACAGGAACAAGGAAACTTGGTTAACAATGGATTTTGCCTTAAACACTTTGCATTTAAATAAGGATGCAGATTCAGATTTGTAATAAAAGTATAGAAGTTTTTAAAGAAAAAAAATCATAAATTTTCGAAACTTTAAAATTATATTAAAAAATCAGTTTTTGAATTAATAATAAAAAATAACTATTAAAGATTTATGTCGCAAAGAATTTGTAATCAATGGAATTTTGTAACTAATTGACAGATTTTTTTTTTTTTTTTTGACTGACGGCAAATTTTGGGATTTTTTCTGTGGCCAAATAGGGATTTTTTTTCATGACCAACTGAACAAATTCAAAGCAAATTTATTCTAACGACTATTTGATGATTTTCTAAAAGGACATTAAAGAGAGTAAAAAAATAAAAATAAATGCTTTCTGGTGCTCTTGGTTGAAAGTAAATACCAATTCTGCCTATGCAACCATTAAAAAATGCTGATAATTGCAAAGTATTTCTACTTTCATATACCAATAATATAATAAACAATATTAATAAGAAAAGAAGAGAAAATATATGTGAATCTTTGATTTATCTTTTTATAATGTTTATTACTAAGAAACATAGCTCAAAAATTATTTCAAAAATAAAATCTTTATTTTAAAACAAAAAATTGACAAATCAAAAATCACAGATACAAAATTCGTTCAGCTCTATCAATTAAGAAAATTACTGACAATGAATCAAATCATTTACAAAAATACATCATTTTATTCTCAACATATTACCAAAGCTCATTTCAGAATTCTGAATCAAAAGCATTTAATTAGAAAAAACAGGATACGTTATCACAGCCACAAAACAGTAATGTGAGTTTATAAGAAACAAGAAATTTTTGTTGAAAAAAATAAAAGGATAAATGTTGAAACTATTTAATAAATCTAGCAAAATTTTTTCTTAACAAAATCGTCCATGTTGCTGGCTTTGCATATAGTTAGAGATCTAAAATAGTTAAATTAAAAACAGTTTTCAAAATCTCACATGAGTATCGTATATATTTAAAAAAAAAACCATTTTTGTTTTGATAGATCATAAATCACTACAGCTGCATAAACATAAATAAAATCTGAACTAATTACACTGTTCGGCAAAAAAATCTTTCTTGTATGATAAATATATAAACCATAAAGATGTAAGTTATTTAAATCTAAATATGATATCCAAATTCCCTCATCATGAACCATTTTAAAGAGAAACAGTTTTACAATAATGACAAATGATGAAGCATTGTCATATTAATTTGAAAAGCTAGAATAAACGGAAATCACAAAAAGGGTATTTTCACTGCCTTAGATAACAAGTCGATAAAATACAGTACTGTCGACACTTGTATCATGCACTTACTTTTGGGCTCCTCTCCCCTTTCATATCTGAATTTATTTTTTATATCCATTGACATAATTTCATTCCTTATGCCGATGTAATTTGGGTAATATTTTTCATATATTTAGAGTTAATAAGTTAGAGTTAGAGTTAATAATCACATAATTATATATATATTATTATTTACACTATTTCCTGCTTTGTTTTAGCAACACATAAAATATCTTATTTTTTAAAGCAAGCCTTTCTAGAGAAGAAATGGTACATGATAACATAATTGCCATGTTTAATTTAGTAGCATGAAACTTTTTAAGAATCAATCAATATTTCTACAGAGAAGATTTTTGGTACTTGCCATAAAATATTATTAAATTCTAGAAAAAATTATTACATGAAGCTGAATTTGCACAAAAAACTGAATTGATATTTTTACTAAACATTCAAATGCTTTACTTTTGGACTTTTGTGCCCTAAGTTTTTAAATACAGGTATCATAGAAACTTCATTTATGAATTCTTTCATGCAATTCAAAAATCATTAAATAAATTATTTTTGCATATACTGCAAATATTATAAAATTTAAATGGAGTAATAATGGTTGAGGGCTGTAAAAAGAGGACAATTAAAGACAAAATACAAAGTAATTCTATGTATAGCTATATATATTGCTATACCTAGAAAAGAATTCTATGTATAGCACATTATACACATATTGAAATATGAATAACCAAATTACACATGTTAGAAAACAAACTGAAAACAGTTATATACCAAGTGAGCAGAAAAATTTAAAATTGAAGATTCATTTTAAATACTTAAATTATAAAAGCTATTAACAAAGATAGATAAAAAGATTTAAAAAAATTTCTGTTTAAAGTTTACACCCAAAAACTGCATGGTACAGTATTTTTTAATCTAATTTTGTAAGTTTAAGCTCCCATCAAGGTACTTTTCTCTGCGAGTCAGTAGCAAAATTAATTTGTGAAAAATATTACTCATAGAAAATATTAAGGATAAACATCAATGCTACCATTTATTTTTGCAACTCTGAAAAAATCTAAATCTAAATAATATTTTTGAAATAGACATCATTATTTCATAATAACCTTAATATGAGGAAAAATAAAATAATCAAATATACAACATATGAAATATCTTTTAAACATTAACAGAGATGGCAAATCAATATTTCTTTGATTCGCTCTGTCTTTTTTCATTTCTGCAAATACAACGAGCAAAGAATTTAAGAACTCATTCAGTTAAATTAAAGGAATGCTTGATTTTTGTTAAGGTCTCAAATATATTTCAGATCTTTTAAAGCCTATTATATCATACACTATTACAACGATAAAACAAACAACAAAAGACAAAATAAAATGATTTATCAAATACTTGAAATATGGAAATAAAATTACAAAAATGAAAGATTCAAAATAAAATTACTTTAGGCAAAACAATTTTAAAGATGCAGAACAAAATAAAACAAAGAGCAATTAAATGATGTAACCAGTTTCAAAAGGCAACATTTTTAAAATTAAGACTAGACTTCATAATAAAAATTGAGCATGGGAATGTAAAGTTTTATTTAGAATTATTATAAATTTCAATATAGTCATATGCATAATTGCTGAAATTTTTATAGGACCTTGTTTATAGTGATATGTTTATAGCTTATAAACTTTTGACATCCTCTTTTTTGTTAAAAATGATCTTTTGAAAACACAAAATACACTGGTGTCCAAAATTTAAGCATAATTGGTAATTAAGTAATTATTTTTAAGTAATGAAAGAAATATGAATCGCAATGTGCTGAAACTCCAGGTGTGTAAACAAAATTGTACGCGTCACATATTTTCGCGAAGAGTTTTCCCCGAAATCGAACAGGGGACCGTCAACAAATTGAAAAAGAACGAAGATCTTTTGGATAACCCTGTCAAAACTAATGTAGCAAAAGCATTCAAACTGCACATTATGATTAATTGGCTTATTGTAATGTACTGTGTTAATTTTTACAAGGATAGCATGTATACTCGTAGAGAAATTAAGGTTTTTATAAAAACAGTCCTAAATTTTTCCAAGTTTTTTGCTTATAATTTGCAGAGTTCTTATTATAAAATCATGTTCTTTTCTGAAAATATGACAAACATCATTGTACACAATACCCTGTCATCAGAATTTAAAAATAATAAAAATTGTATGAAAAATGAGTATGTTTAGTAAATAATTTTTCATTGTGCATGCGTCAACGATATCAAAATGTCATTTGCATATTGTATTAGCTAAATGTATAGAGCAACTTCTGTAAAAGTTTCAAAAACATAGCTTGAAAATTCTGAAAATGGGAGTCTATAGAATCAACTCAAAATCCGTTATTCCTAAAGGAAGCAAAAAAATCAGGGGTTTTACCTAAATATAGTTGTACGTGCAATATTGTGTAAGCACTAAACAATGGAATATGGATACAGCCCCTCATCTTTTTGCTTCATTTAGGGAATAAAGGATTTTGATCTCATTCTTTCAACGATAATTTTCAGAATTTTTAAGCTAAGTTTTTGAGACTTTCACAAAAGTTGCTCTATACATTTAACTAACATAATATGCAAATGAAATTTTAATAGCGTTCACGCATGCACAGTAAAAAATTATTTAGTAAACCTGCTCATTTGTCATACAATTTTTATTATTTTTTAATTCTGATGACAGGGTATTGTGTACAATGATGTTTGTCATTTTTTCGAAAAATAACACTATTTTATATTAAGAACTCTGCAAATTATAAGCAAAAAACTTAGGACTGTTTTTATAAAAACCTTAATTTCTCTACGAGTATACATGCTATCCTTGTAAAAATTAACACAGTACATTACAATAAGCCAATTAATCATAATGTGCAGTTTGAACGCTTTTGCTACATTAGTTTTGACAGGGTTATCCAAAAGATTTTCGTTCTTTTTCAATTTGTTGACGGTCCCCTGTTCGATTTCGGGGAAAACTCTTCGCGAAAATATGTGACGCGTACTATTTTGTTTACACACCTGGAGTTTCAGCACATTCCGATTCATATTTCTTTCATTACTTAAAAATAATTACTTAATTACCAATTATGCTTAAATTTTGGACACCAGTGTAATTTTTAATGACATCTGAAAACATTATTAATCTGAAGATTTTATTAATGATAGCTAAAGTATTTAAACTTTATTTCAATTCTATGCTTATTCTCGTTTTTTTTAACATTTGTATTTTTATTAAATTTAAAAACAAGTGAAAGCAAGAAAGATGCATTTTAAGGTATACGAAGTATCATAGTTAAATCAATTTTCGTATTATATTTTCAATATTAAGCTCATATATACAATATGTTTGTAATTTTAACAAAAAAATTATTCATAGTTTAAAGGCACATTTTTAACAATGATATATAAATTAAATGCATCCCTTTAATATAAGCACTTTGATGAATCTATAGAAATATGCAAAATCATAAATGTTGGACAATATGTTTCTAAGTGACTTTGAAGAACATATTTATTAAAAATGAAAATATTTCACTGAAGTGAGATTTCAGACAAATAGTCTTCAATTCAAACATATTAATTAAAATGATTTTTACTGGCATAAATCAAAGAAGTTTGTTTACATACAATTTCTCAACAAATTCTTTTTTTTTTTTTTTTTTTTTTTTTTTTTTGCTTATTTGACATATGGAAAGCCGTGTAAAGTACTGACGAAGTACTTAAATTAGTAAATTTGTATAAGTAAACTTTTTCGAGAATTCATTAATAAATCACAAAATATGCATTACATTTTGTTTAACTATATAAGTTATTTATTACAGTGTTCCAAAATACTTCTCTTGGTTGATGATGATTTTTTTAACTTTTGAGAAATTTTATTGCACATTTGAAAAATAGAAGTTGTTTTTCATTAGAATTAGTACAAAGATGACTAGTACTTGATGTTGATTTTTGAACAAACATTTCCTTACCTATCTCACAAACAAAAGACTTCACTTCAGTTTGAATAATGAAATGTCTATTTAAATAAGATTCAATTAAATAATCCTTTATAGATTGCATAAGAAATGGAGAGTTTCTATTCTCTAAAATGAAGTAGAAAAGTGGAATCGTTCAAAAAATCCTCTTCACACTTCACATCTCACAGTCGAATTGCTTCTCTCCAGTACAGAAAATCCTTTACTGCATATCTTACAAATATGATAATCTTCCTCTGATTGAACAAATAGGTGACTACCCAGGTGAGATTTACTGGAAAAGTTTTTACTGCATACAGCAGAAATACCAGGATTCTCCGTTGAACGAATCAAGAAATGCTTATTTAAATGAGAATTTTTTGATAATCGAATTTTGCACACCTCATGAATGTGAGGCTTTTCCTCAGAATGAATTATTAAGTGTCTATCTAATTTAGATATACTAGAAAATCCCATTTTGCACACTTTACAAATATGAGGCTTTCGCTCATAATGAATATGTAAGTGTTTATTTAATTTAAATTTACTAGAAAATCCCATTTTACACACATAACAAATGTGAAGCTTTTCCTCAGGATGAATAAGTACATGTCTATCTAATTTAGATTTACTAGAAAATCTCATTTTGCACACTTTACAAATATGAGGCTTTCGCTCAAGGTGAATATGTAAATGTCTATCTAATTGAGATTTACTAGAAAATCCTTT
The DNA here is from genome assembly GCA_964019185.1 of Maratus speculifer. NCBI lineage: Eukaryota > Metazoa > Arthropoda > Arachnida > Araneae > Salticidae > Maratus > Maratus speculifer. The sequence continues at coordinate 4,641,626 of CAXHSM010001189.1, forward strand.
AGAGCATATACCACAAAAATGACGCTCTTTCACAGTATGGATACGGGTGTGCATTTTTAATTTGATTTTATTTGAAAATATTTTATTACATACTGTACATGCATGAGCTTTCTTCCTCGAATGTACAAAGATATGTTTATCTAAATATTTGCAAGAAAATCTTTTATTGCAAACTTCACAAATGTAAGTCTTTTCCTTTGCATGAACAAAGGTGTGCTTATGTAAATTGTCCTTCCTAGAAAATCCTTTATTACATATATCACAAATGTTGGGCTTCTGGCCAGTATGAACAAAAGTATGACTCTTTAATTGATCTTTTCTAGAAAATCCTTTATTACATACATCACAAATGTGAGGTTTCTTGCCAGTATGAACAAAGGTGTGCTTACCTAAATAGTACTTGCTAGAAAATTCTTTATTGCATACTTCACAAATGTGAGGTTTCTCCCCAGTATGACTCAATATGTGTATATTGAAACGTTCTTTTCTAGAAAACCCTTTATTGCATACTTCACAAATGTAATGTTTTTCTTCAATATGATTAAACATGTGTTTATTTAAAAGATTTTTCGCAGAAAATCCTTTATTGCATACTTCACAAATGTGAGGATACTGTCCTGTATGACTAAACATGTTTTTTTTCAAACGATCTTTTCTAGAAAACCCCTTATTACATTCTTCACAAATGTGAGACTTCTCACCAGTGTGACTCGATATGTGTATATTTAAACGATCTTTTCTAGAAAATCCTTTATTGCAAACTTCACAAATGTAAGTCTTTTCCTTTGCATGAACAAAGGTGTGCTTATGTAAATTGTCCTTCCTAGAAAATCCTTTATTACATATATCACAAATGTGGGGCTTCTGGCCAGTATGAACAAAAGTATGACTCTTTAATTGATCTTTTCTAGAAAATCCTTTATTACATACATCACAAATGTGAGGTTTCTTGCCAGTATGAACAAAGGTGTGCTTACCTAAATAGTACTTGCTAGAAAATCTTTTATTGCATACTTCACAAATGTGAGGTTTCTCCCCAGTATGACTCAATATGTGTATATTGAAACGTTCTTTTCTAGAAAACCCTTTATTGCATACTTCACAAATGTAAGGTTTTTCTTCAATATGATTAAACATGTGTTTATTTAAAAGATTTTTCGCAGAAAATCCTTTATTGCATACTTCACAAATGTGAGGATACTGTCCTGTATGACTAAACATGTGTTTTTTCAAACGATCTTTTCTAGAAAACCCCTTATTACATTCTTCACAAATGTGAGACTTCTCACCAGTGTGACTCGATATGTGTATATTTAAACGATCTTTTCTAGAAAATCCTTTATTGCATATTTCACAAATGTACGGCTTCTCTTCAGTATTAACGAAAGTGTCCTTATCTTCGTGATATCTAGTAGAAAAGCCTTTTTTGCATACGTTAGCGATGAAAGAGTTTGCTTTTGTGTCAATCAATTGAACATTCATACTTATAATTTTTTAAACACATATATTCTGTAAAATAAAGGCAATATCTTTAACTCATACGAATTAATACTTGTGAAGAAAATAATTAAAATTAGTTTGCAGTACTTAGAAGTAAAAGAAAAGGTAAAACTATACAGATTCTAGGAGAGTATTCTTTCCTCCTTACCCTTAGAACTAATTTGATTGCATAGAACCAAAAGATCAAAAACACAAATATTTGATACCGATAAAGAAACACATTTTCTCTTAAAAACATTATCCATATTTGTTTGTTACATCAAAAACGATAACTTTCTTCTACAATAAGAGGTAATTGATCATTCCAATACTTCAAAAACTTTTATATAGTTATCTGTAAAAAAGGAAAAACATTTTTTAGTTAAAAGAATAAAGAACTCATGTAAAATTATATTCAGAAAAAAGCATGCACTTAAAAATAATAGCTATTGTGCAGAAAACATACAAGGGAGAAAAGACACTTTGCATGAATTTTTTAAATATAGAACATTTGATTCAGGTTTATATTTATGCTAAGTATTCAAGCAGGATTCTTTTTTCTCTCTGTGTGTGTGTGTACGAGTGCATGAATGAGGGTCAATAATTCCAAACATGAAGTTTACTACTGACTTTTAAAATTAATTTCAACTCTAATATATTTTGTAAAAAATTGAAACTATAAAAAAATGATGAAAACGAGAATTCTGTTTTATTTTAATTTTGTGTCGTTCTCGGTGAAATATATATATATATAGTACAAAATTTATTTCAATTTTAAGACTTAAATCACATGCTTTTATTTTATATACAATGACCTCATTCACATCTGCTGAAGAATTCCACATTTATGATCGAGTCTTTAAAAAACATCTATAGAAAAATATGCATATGACGTCACTATCGGTAAGAAATACACAAATCAAGCAAAAGCAAATGTCATCATACCAAAACTTCGACATAAAAAATCAACCTTCATTTGCTTGTAACATTAATACTTTAAAATATTTAAAATTAAATATTGTTTATAATAGTTCCATATTTTATTAGAAATCAATCATTTACATTTTTCAAAAATAGCACCGATATGAATTGTTTTTCTTGAATTGTTATGGGAAAATTGTCAAAATTATAATTACTATTTTCCAACTAGTTTTCATTTAATTTCTACAGAATTGAATGTTGCCAATTTTAAAGTAATGGTGATAAAATCTACAAAAATATTTATATCCCCCAAAAAAATTCAGATGCAGTTTTCTAAAAAGTTTCATTTAAAAGTACCTTTTAGTTTCTATACGATAGTATACAAACTGACAATGTGCGATGTTTAGAAGTTAAAAAAAGTTGCAAAAGAGATTATCAGTAATTTGTAATACAATACCTCTGCTTTATTTTACGGCTGGGACGTTATTTTAAGAGACGACACTTTAAATGCTGGCCGAAAGATATAGATATTGGAGGCTAATAATAAACATTTTGCGCAGAAATCAACAAAAATTGTTCAGCATTTATTTTGGACTAGTTTTCTATAACAAAATTAATACTTTATTAATAAATTAAAGAAATGTTAAAAATACACAAATTTAACATATTTATAATCGAATAATTTACATTTTTAGATAACCAAATAGGAAAAAATACTTACAAATGGAATTTTTTTACACAGTACAACTCAGTTAACTGATTGCCTATTGTTTTAAACATAATTTTTAAGCATAAGATATTTTTAAATTCATTTCTATCGAGTGGAGTTCGATTAAAAAAGATTAATCCGTTCGACCTTAAGACAACATAAAATTCATTATTTTCTTACGGCTAACATACCATATAAAATTTAAACTTCCTCTATGAATAAATAAATAAAATATAAATAAAACGTGAATTTAACAGACATGCAGTTGAACTACGTATCTAAAGCTCTGAAATTATCAGAATATAAAAAGTGTCATAAGCAACAAAATCTTAGAGTAATAACACTTAGTATGTGGTGATTACGAAAATATCGCTTTTAAAAAATTGATAAGTTTATTTGATTGTATAATTCATATTTTTCGTAAAAAAATGCTTTTTTTAGTGGAAAATAAAAAAATATATAACGCATGCAAAAAGAATATTAGTTTTCATTTAAATAAATTGTTTTCACCTATTATCTGTAAGCTCGGGCATGATCCCTTAGTTTAATTAAAGTCCAAGCCCAGAACAGAGTTTTAACAGCTGCAGAAATTAAAAATTACCAATCCTTTTGTTGCAAATATGCAGTTTAAAAACTCAATCGAAATTTATAATGCTTTTTCTCTCAGAAGTGGTTATTAATTTTATATGGGCAACCAAAAATGAAATATTATTGTGGAAAAAATGAAGTACCTAGATTTAATAAAAAATAACAATAAAAAACATCGGAACTATTTGATTATTCAATCAACCAATTTCCGCAACATATTTCGTTCATTATAGAAGTCGCCAATCTATTCATCAAATTATAAAAATTGATATATTTTTTATTTTAAACGACGAAAGAACAAATAAATTAGTAAACTATTAATAGAAATCCAAATAAAAAGTCGAATTAAAAACCACTTGATAATGTAACAAACAAGTATATTTTGTTTAATGGCAAGTCGATGTCACATTTACGGTTACCCATTATTGGCATTTAATCTTATAATTTGGCGATACATTTTTGGTCGACGGGATAATCTAGTTGTATCAAAACATTAATAACATAAAAATAAATGCTTGTTGCTATAATAAATACTGTATAATATTTTGTATAATATTTAAAAAATGTTTTATTAATCTGAGATAAGGTCAGAAATGATATATGAGGGATTACTTGATAAATAAAATTTTTTTCTTCTTCTGTATACATATTATGGAAAAAATAACCTCAAAAAATAAAATCCTCTGTGAAATGACATTTTTCTGCATTAATGGAGAGAGGAGCTTTTCCTTGGGTATCAAGACAAAGTTGGGTGCTTTTCAATTGAAAGAAGCGACAAAGTGTATTAATTTTCACAACATGGAATTCAGTTTCTTTATATAAAAGCAATCATTTAAAAACAGATAAAATTACAGATTTTCACGAACTATTTTAATAAATCAACCAAAATCTATATACTTTAAATAAAAGAACAAATACATATCACACATTATTAAAAGTAATAGAACTCAATTAAAATTGAACTTGTTGGATATGCCAATGCCAAAACTATCTTCCATCTCATACGAACATTTTAATATTTCGGAAAATAGTTACGCATGTTAATAGTTTAATGTTCTTAATTCAATACAATACCAACTCTGATTTTCATCTTAAATTCCTGCGACAGTCAATTAATCGTATTAGAAAGGAGTTAATGTCAATCATGATATTTATTAAAATCAATAATTATCCCTTTTTCTGTTATCATCAGATGTTTTCAAATAGCTGGCTTCAGTGGCGCCAACTTTTGAAAAATATTGGGTTGGCACAAAAATATTGGGTAAATCCAAAAAAATTTCGTAAAATAATGCAACTAATTTCTTCCTTTCTTTCTTTTTTTTTTTTTTGGGGGGGGGGGGTTGGCAGATGGTGAAAGTGAGAATTTTAAGTCAAGCTATCATGATTAAATAAAATTACAATTTTTTAAATTATATTCTCATGGGCTTTTCTTTATACAGACACATTTATTGTAATGTTATGATATCATGAACATGACTACAAACTGAATTAGCACGAAGTTAAACATAAACAAAACATTTCAGTTATTTAGGATTTATGGTATCACTCGAAAAATTAAAAAACGTCATTGACAAAATAAATCCTATTCTAAGGAGAAAGATAAATAGTAAAATAATAATGAAATAAATAACTAAAGCAATAGAAATTGGGCACGCTGTGATTCAAAATTATTGGGTGGACTCGGGTCTCACGGGCCCATATAAGTTGGCGCCACGGGCTGGCTTACAAGGATGTGAGTTCCAGTCTTTGCATGAGCCAATGGACAATAGAGAGACGAAGAATCGAGAAAATGATACAAAAAACGTTATCACAATGCTCCTTTAACAAAGAATATTTCCAAATTTAATGAAGATCAGCAGGTTATAACCAAAATCATACGCAAAAAATTGGTTCAATATTGTACATAACTTTATCCTCTTCAGACCTGAGGTACACAAATGTGTATCTCCATTCTTTTTCTCATAAAAACTAAACTGTTCAAATTTTTTGCATTTTTACTTTACTTCTATACAGCTGAGTGTATTTTGCTTTAAAACAAGACCAATAAATGTCAACACTGATGAATATTCAAATATTAAAATAAATATTATTTTCTTCCGAATTTCGAAAATACCTTCAAGACATTGTGGCCAAGAAAATAAGAAATATTCATGATTATTAACTTAAATGCTTTACAATAAAAAATTTTGAGGATTTGCTGATCATTTACTTGTTTAAAGACCTTAATTTTGCTATTGCGTAAATTTATATTACTGATAGTTAAACTGATGTTTTAAGGGTACTTATATATATATATTTGTAATACTAAATTACGAGTCCTCTAAATTGCTGATTTCATAAAAATGATTCTTTCTGTCATCTGTGGTATCATTTCGATTATGCAAAAGCAATAAATATATATTTGTAGAATTATTTTATACTCAGGTCTGAAGAGGTTATACACTTTTCGATGTTACAATAATGAAAATAGCACGGAATTTTTATTTTTAAAGCGTCCCCTTCAGGCAGATTTTTTTTTCAAATTCAGGGAGGACTTGCTTGCCAGACTAAAAAAATACTCTTATACAAAAGTTTTAGTTCAGTACTATGCATACATCTATAGATTTTTGGATAGTACAATAATGAAAATGACACAGGCATCGCGATTATAACGTACCCTTCGGGTGGATTTTTTTAATTCAGAGAAGATCTGCTGACCATAGTCAAACATTTACACAAACAATTTAGTTCAATTCCATGCATAACTTCGCACATTTTTCGGTGGTACAATATTGAAAATGCACAAAAATCACTATGACAACGTCTCCTTCTAGCGGCTTTTTCCGAATTCAGGAAGGACCTTCTAGCCATAGCCAAACATTTACACAAAAAATTGATTCAAATCTATGCATAAATTTATACACTTTTCGGTGGTACAGTATTGAAAATGACTCAAAAATCGTTATTACAGTGTCCCCTTTCGACGGATTTTTTTTTCAAATTCACGGAGGGCAAACAATCTACATCCAAACATTTACATTAATGTTTGGTTCAATTCTACGCAAAACTTCATAGAAATTTCCATGGTACAGTATTAAAAATGGCATAAAAACCGCTATTACAGCGTTTCCTTTTGGTTAAATATTTCAAAATTATAACAAGGCATGCTTGCCACAATCAAAAACATACACAAAAAGTTTGGTTCAATTCTATGAATATATTCAAATACTTTTCGATGGTACAATGGCGACATACGGACACTCACACGGACAGGCAGAAGTTTTGTAGAAACCTGTTTTTAGGAATCCCCGAAATTTTTTTTAATTTTTTCCGACGGATTTACATGTAAAAGTAAATCCGTCGAAAAAAATGTCGACTACATTACATTCTTCTATTGAAGATAGAAGAAAGTGAAAATGTGAATTTTTCTCGAAATTGTAAATATTAGCTACTTGATAATCCTGTCGACAAATATATATATATATATAGGATTAAATCTTAATGATGGATGTTTTAAACGTCAACCATTTTGGCCTATTAATTGTCATTCTACACTTGACATTTAACATGTTACGCCTGTTTATTACATCTTTAGATATTTTTAATTTTATGTTTTGTTTGTATTTTATTAATGTTTTACTAATGTGAAAAAACTTTTATTATACACAATTCCAAAGTTTTGAAACAATTTTATTGCACTTCCTTCTCATATCAGGGTGTGAAATAGTAAAATCAATCACATAATCAACAATATATGTCAATCATAATTTAAATACTTTTTTTATTTGAAAAGTAGTAACTTAAAATTTTTTATGGCTTTACTGATCTGCTTCACACAAGGAAATTAGTTCAGAAAATGTTTCAGCGCAGAAATCTTAAACAGTAAACAATGCAAAATAAATATTATTTCAAACTCTTTAATAAATAAAATTCTGGATTGAAACAAGTATTTATGTGGAAGTCTTCAAAAATCTTTCTTTGAAAACATTATAGCAGTCAAAGTGTAACAGTATCATCTTGGAATATTTACTTTCAGCATGATCAAAATACGAGTAATTTTTAATTTTACATGAGATGCAAAATACCTTTTACAAAACGCTTCAGAATTGCGACTTTCCGAAACTTATTTAAACATGTTTTGCAAGCGAAATACCGTAATTTCGGGTGTATAAGCCGCAGCTCAAACAATTCTTTTTGGACCCAGAAATCTTATTTAGTGATTGAAGACAAATATTTATGGCGATCTGACTAGTTATATTGGTTTTTTAAAAATTTCTGGGTCGAAAAAGAATTGTTTGAGCTGCGGCTTATACACCCGAAATTACGGTAGTTTCACAGTGAGTATACATGCTAGTGTACTTTTAGATGACTACTTGGTGCAAATCATATATTTCCTGGTTTCTATTTTACTAACAGATTGTTTTTCCTTTTTATGGCTGTGCAAGTGTACTTTTAGGTTGCACTTTGTTCAAATTCTTTAGAATACATTTCTCAAACATTTTTTTTTTACATTGTATGGGTACACATGTGTTTTGTTAGATTACCATTTACTGAAAATCTTTTGGAACATATTTTACAAACAAAGGGTTTTTCCTTTGTATGGATGCGCAAGTGTACTGTCAGATTACTATTTTTTGAAAATCCTTTAGAACATATTTTACAAACAAACGGTTTTTCTTTTGTATGAATGCGCATGTGTTGTTTCAGATTGTTACTTTGTGAAAATCCTTTGGAGCATATTTCGCAAACGAAAGGTTTTTCATTCGTATGGATTCGTAAGTGGTTTTTCAAAGTACAACTTCCTGAAAATCCTTTGAAGCATATTTCACAAACAAAAGGTTTTTCCTTGGTGTGGGTGCGCAAATGTACTGTTAGATGTTCTCTTAGAGAAAACCTTTTGAAACATGTTTCGCAAACAAAACTTTTTTCTTTTGTATGGATGCGCAAGTGTGTTTTTAGATTACTGTTTTCTGAAAATCTTTTGGAACATATTTCACAAACAAATGGTTTTTCCTTCGTATGAACGCGCAAGTGTCTTTTCAAATTACCACTTTCCGAAAATCTTTTAGCACATGTTTCACAAACAAAAGTTTTTTCCTCCGTGTGGATGCGAAGGTGTCTTTTCAGAGTACCACTTTCTGAAAATCCTTTGGAACATATGTCACAAACAAAAGGTTTTTCTCTTGTATGGGTACGCAAATGTATTATCAGATGACTACTTGATGAAAAATTTTTGGAACATATTTCACAAAAAGGTTTTTCCTTTGTATGGCTTTGCAATTGCTTTACCAGATCCTCACTTTTTGAAAAACTTTTGGAACATGTTGCAGAAAAAGAAGTATCTTCTGTTGCTTGAGAGTGAATATGAGACACTGACATTTTCGTTAGAGAAAATATTTAATTTGTTAAGATATAGAAGATGTAATGCCTGCAAGAAAGGATACTTTGTTGAATTTCATCAAAAATGTTTTAAAAACAATGTATCATTTGTCCATCTTTTAATCTAAAATGGTGAAAAAAAATGAGACCTTTTTTTGCATTATTAAATACATATCCGTCATTAATTGTTAAAGAATTCAATAATTTACAGAATCACAAAAAAATAAGTAATATTTTTAAAAACTGTTTAGTTACATGTTAATCTTTATAAACAATTATGGATTTAAAGAGCAAAAGAGCATCAGAAGCATTTTCTGTAGGCCAATACACTGTTAATTTTTTAATATTACCATTAAATGACATTCTTTTTTAATGCAAAATCAAGTAATAGTACTTATGGAAATAATAAATTAAAATTGAAAAACACGAATTTCATTAGAAATAATATAACAAAATATAATAAAATGTAGTTGACAAATTCCAATATTACAAATTTGAAATAAAAACAAATGAATTCAAAATAACAAAAAGAATTTATATTACTTGACAGCACTGCTTTATTGAACAATTATGACTGCTCAAATAGATGTTATTAGAAATTTTTATATGCACTTATACATGTAAATCTGGAATTATCTGGGCACATTCTGCATTCCAGTGATGACTCTTAGAAAGATAATGAAAAGGTAATGTAAAATATTTAAAAGTTGATACAGTTTTGTATAGTTGATTAACAATTATTTATTTTTATGTGTAAACGTTTGTTGGACATTTTCGTTTTCAGCTGAAAATAAGATTACTGAAATTCGATTTCGGTTTTTGTTTCGGTCTTGAAAATTATTTTCGGTAGAACTTTAATTGAAATTTTCCACTTAAATCACTGAAAGGTTATTGGAAGTAGTTAAATAAGATACAGGTATTAAACACATGATTATTTTCAAATTTACAACTGTTTTTTACAAAACAGTACAAACAATTCACCATCTATATTCTTAAAATTTAAAGAAATCTACCAATTAAAGAGCTCAAATTCATTTCCTTCTAAGATAATCATTTATTTTAAGAAGCTTAAAAGAATCATAAGAACTAATGTATGACTAACAGGCAAAGCGTCATTAAGAGAATTTATGTAAAGAATTGATAACATTGTAATTTTAAAATATTATGCGATTTCTTTGATTTGCTTTCATTAAACATTTGTTCAAGCTATCTGTTAGAAAACTGAATAAGTATTCAGTATAAACAAACTTCCATTCCGCCCCTCTCAAATTACCCATTTACCTCTTTAAAAAACATAATTTCCAAATGACTATAAGGAAAGGGCAGCTGACGTCACTGTGGACGAATTACTGTGGACAAGGGAGAAAAACCAGTCCGTTCTTTAACGACTGACACTGTACGGATGAACTCCGGGAATTTGATTGGTCTAAGTTTGCCATTGCATAAGTAAGTATGATATGATAGGGCTACGTCGTCAAGATGATTCCTACAATGATCGCTATGACAAAAAATGTAGCGGTAGATTGGTTGACAGAAGTGTTTGTTTGTAAACATGCCCTTTCCTTATAGATAGTTTTAAATATGCTGCATTTCTAAATATTATTTGTATCATGAAATGTACTAGCTTAATTTAAATAACAGTTTTATTTGTTTAATAAATCTGGTCTAATTCCTTAGATAGATTTATGGAAACTTTTTATTGCATTTCTATTTAGTAGAATAGATAAGAATTATCAGAAAGTATTATTAAACCCCCACAGTAAAAACACTTCCTTAAAAATAAATCTGGTGAATTTTTTACTTAGTTCATCACATGTTTAGAATTTTGAGCAATATTTCTAGTTTCTGTGGTAAACGAAATTTTTCTTTGTAGCTTCTTTTACACTATTTTTTAAATAAACTTTTCATGATAAAATGTTCTTTACAATTATAAAAATACAAAAAGTTTATATGAAAAAAAAATCATTTATTTCCATACAATTATTGAAGGTAAAATTAGTTTCTTTTGAGGCAAAAAAAAAAGATGTTATAAAAGAAACTTATATTTGTAGAAAAGCCATCATGCGGCATCATATGTCTAGATTTTACATCATAAAAATTAATTTCAATAAAATTTTTACTATAACCATCTTTACAAACAATATTTGAAATTATTGCCGAAACGTCAATGAATGCTTACTTTAGAGACACGAAATTTTTTGGATTCTGTCTGTCTGTTCCGCGATAACTGCCGCAAAAAGCAAATGATTAACTTGAAATTAAGTGGGTATGTTCTTGAGGTACTTGGATTTAGCTGTATAGTTTTTTGTTATATTTGATTCATTTGTTCGGAAAATCCAGGACATTTAATTTTGCACCATAATGCTTTTCTATGGCAATCTAAACGTTTTTAAATTTTTCATTTGTTGAAAGAAAATGGCTCACTTGATAAATGGAATTAAATGACAAATGGATACTGAAATTTACGAATATGGAATTGAAATTGGAACACTTTTTACAAAAGTAAGAAAATGAACTTTGTTTGACACAAAAACAAAACTTTCAATTTATAAAATGCAAGGTACACTTTTTAATTTTCCTGAACAATACAGAAGCATAACATGTGAAATCTATTTTATAGTTAAAGAAATTGTAAGTTTCAAAATGTGTCTCATACCTCCCCACTAACAGGAAGGGACAGCAATAAAACTGTTTAAAACAAACCACAGATAGTCTAGTGTCGGCTTAATATGCAATCAAACAACGATTCTGGGATAATAATGTATGTGCCAGTACCCAATATTAAATTTCAGCATCTTTATGAATGCCATGAAAATTGAGGATTGTCAGTCATAGATGGCAATGAAAAAATCATAAATTTCGTTTATTTATATTTTGAAGTTAATGAATATATTAAAAATATTATAATTAATATACAGTCAAAGTTCCATAATCCGCACAAGCTGGGGCCAAAGGATGTGCGGATTATGGAATATTATGGATATAGAGTACTACTATGGATTATGCATCATTTATTATTCCTAGACAGCATTTTAATTCCATAATCAGTATAATATGAAAATAAAAATAATAAATCTAATAATTAATTTAATAAGCTATCTCAAAAAATGTCTCTTTAAAGTTATTTTATTATAAAAATTGACTGTATTTAAATAAAAATAATCACATACATGATCCATAGTACAGTTTGTTTTTTATTGTTAATATAATAAAAAAGTTATATTTTAAAAAGTAGATGTTTTATGATTATTTTTTTGAATTATTTTATTAATTGTTTTAAAAAAATCACTTTTGGATTACCAATTTGTAAATTTTCTTAACTGTTTGTTTCATTGTTTACATTTGTAAAGCGACGCGAATTATAAAAAACTGTGGATTATGGATGCGCGGATTATCGATCTTTGTATTATTCTCTAAAAATGTTTGCATGTTAGCAATTTACATTAATCTTATAAAAAAAAATGGAGTTGGACATGTCCCATTCCTCCGCACTTCCTTGTTATGTGTTAAACTCAGGGCCTAACTAAGAGGGTGCTATGGGCGGCTAGAGATGTAGATTTTCTGGAAAAATATAAGTGGTGAAAAAAAACGGAAAAGTTGGAAAAATTGATTTTTTACGATTGTTTCTCCCAAATAAATTATATTTTCTTAGAGAATATTAAATAATAAACATTTTTCCCAATTTATTTGTATTAAAAAAAATTATTTTCACTTTATATTGCAAAAAAAAGTAAAGCCTGCTTTTAAAAGTTTAGTTTTTTTTTTTTTTTTTTTCACAGCTTAAGAATTTTTATAATGCTATTGTTTGTTATATCATATCTCTGTTGAAATGATTTTTCAGTTACATGCTTAACTACCAATTGACCTCAGCCAATAAGTCTGCAGTTTGGAATAAAATAAATTATGCATCCCGTTTACATATAGTTTTTAAGTAAATGATACTAGTTTAAGAAATAAATTATTGCAGTTTTGTCATTATTATGAATATCAGTATTAAAAAATTCCATTGTTTGTTTAAAAAATGTATATTTTTTATAATTTCTTACAATTATTTTTTCTTACAAATATAATTTTCTTTCCTTTAAAAATATGTTTAGTTTTGGTATAGCTTTCCAGTCTCAACTCAAAAAAGTTTTGATTTAGTTTTATAAGCTAAATTCAAACAAAACTAAGTTTTAGTTTGACTTACTCAGGTCCGCAACTAAAAAACAGCTTGGATTTATTGACTGTTAGATTTTTACTAACTGAAACTAGAGAAATATTTTAGTTTAATTAAACGTAATTTTTTTCTTTTTATCCTGAAATTTGGTATTTCATTCTTGAGTAAGAAAGCATATTCAGTAATTTTTCCATATGATAATTTCATATTTCTAAGAGTGGAACTCAAAATTATGAAAACAGAACACTACAAATAAAAAATTCTCGCTATTTGAGGAATTAACAAAAGCAGTTACACACACAGATAAACTTCTATTGTGCTTTAGAAAACTACTAAAATTCAAAGTTTAATCAAAAGGGGAAGTATAATTTGAAAAAATAGTAACTCGCAAAAAATTAGGATTTTTTTTTTAAATTGTAATTGTACTTAATGGAGGTCAATTTTAGATTCAACACCTAAAAAAATGAAACATTCAATTAATCAGCTATAACGAAATCTTGAAAAATGCAGCATAGTAGTGTCACCTATATGGCAATTTACACTAAAAACTAAACAACATTAATATATATCAGGAACTGGCTGAAGCTGCAGTTTGATGAAAAATCATCCTTTAGCTTTTGAGATACAGCTGTTGCGATAATCTAGACTAATGCAGCATAGCAGCATCATCTGTTGAGTGATTTATACTGAAACATAATTATATCAAGGATTAACTTAATCTGAAGTTTTATAAAAATCGGTAAGTAATTCTTGAGATAAAACTATTGTGGAAATCATGAATAATGTAGCATAGCAGCACCATCGGTTGGGCGATATACACTAATAACTAAACATCTCGAGTTTATATCAACGTGTAACTGAATCTAAAGTTTTGTGAAATTATGTGCATCAGTTCTTGAGATAGAGTGCCCATAAAAAAATTTTTACATGCAGATTCACAAAGTGACAGATATTTTCCAAAAACCACCAAATCGTTTTCAGGACCTTCTAAAATGTTTAAATACACCAAAAACTGGAAGTCAAATTTTTCACGAATTCAATACTTACTTCTTGTAAAGATAAAAAAGTAATAAATGCATGCTTTAAATTTTATATTAAATTTTTAATTTTACCATTTCCATTAATTGGCATATTATTGAAATAATTTTGCACATCAATTAATTTTTAGAAAAGAGGTTGCATTTAATTATCTAGATTTTTTTCATGTAATCCTGTTTTTGTGAATTTGTGAACTTCTTGCACATACTTGTATGAAATATAATCAGAATTTGTGAATTAGAAATTATTACTATATTTAGGTTCCTATTTAGACATTTTTAATAAGGTTATTCATATATACACTATCTACCAATAAGTATAATTTGGAAACTTTCATTTTTTGACATTTTGTCAAATATTTAAAAATATACTTGTCGGATTCTTCTGAAACTTCAGGATTATGAAGATTATGTCTCATATTTATCAACATTCATTTGATAAGCAGGGCAATTAGGAGGCCGACAAAAAATTAAAGAATAACAGAAATATTTGGGATCACCCTGTACATGAAAATGCACAAAATGATTTATCGCTGAAGAATACAAATATATGGATACTGCATAACATGTACACTGATTTTTGTACGAATAGCATGTATGGAGATTGCGTATGGTATGGTAATTCATGGGGAAAGAGTGATTGTTTTTTAAAAATTCAAAAATTCTGGTATGTTTTTTGTTTTTATCATGCAGGGTTATTGACCAAATTTAACACAAATTTCAGAAATATTGGCAAAATCTATTAGAAAAAATATAGCACAATTGGAATATAAATATATAAAATATTTTATGAAATATGAGTAGTTTTATGAAATAGTTTTTATCTGCGCGTGCGCGAACGATAAAAAGGATTGTTTTACATCATTTAATAATTAATTCTATGGAGTAACTTATAAAAAAATCCAATCAAATATCGTTGAAAATTCAAAAAGATATTATTATAAGTAAGCTGTTTTTACACTGCTCTCTAGAAACGGCGGAATAATAAGGGATGCTCCACAAATTGACATTTTTTATTATCTTACTTTTAGGAAAAAATTAGTATTTAATGTATACAATATCTAACACAAGTTTCCAAAAAACTTATTGATAGATAGTGTATATACAGTTTGATAAGATTCAGCTGCTATATGGCATGAGATTTTTTTTCAATCATTGCGTTTGTGAAAGATTCAATTTGGAGATTAAACTCTTTTCTGAAATGTCTATTTTCAAAAGAAATTTAGCGAAGGGTCTTGTGTTTCAAACAAGACAAAAATGTAAAGTATCCTTTCAAGTCTTCTTAAGCAGATTTCTGCTGAGGGATCAGATTACCGACATTAAAGTTTTCATGTG
Source organism: Maratus speculifer (assembly GCA_964019185.1). Classification (NCBI taxonomy): domain Eukaryota; kingdom Metazoa; phylum Arthropoda; class Arachnida; order Araneae; family Salticidae; genus Maratus; species Maratus speculifer. The sequence continues at coordinate 4,657,212 of CAXHSM010001189.1, forward strand.
GGACACTCAACATAAAAATAAATAAAATAAAAAGTATGAGAATGTAGTTATTACAAAATTTTCAATGTATTATTTTATAAATGAAATTTCAATTTTTCCAGTTTGGAAAAATTGAAAAAAAAAACCTTCGGAAAAAAAAAACTGAAAAACCCCCTTTTCCCCAACTTTTCCGAGCATTCCCATCTCTATGGGCGGCTCAGCCCCCCCCCCCCCTGGAAAAGATTCCAAGGTCACTAAATGAATTTCTGCTCTGAAAATTCAAAGGAAATTCTGTTCCAGAATCTAATTTCGTTTCGAGGCCCTTTCTCAGTTTAGCAGAATTATTAAACTGTATCTAAAATAAGCATTTCAAAATTTGCTCATCCTATTTGCACATGTTAAGCTAATTTAATATTTAATTTTTGACAAGATACACACTCAATTTTTCATCATCCTATGCTTTTCTTAATATAAAATGAAGTTATTACAACAATTGATAAGAAACATAGCATCTACAATGTGAATATACACTAATTTATCTTTCTACGTCAGAGAGAAAATAAAAATATGACCCCCCACCCCCATTGTTATCTTGTAGCTACAGCCCTGATTAAACTTCTTGCATAAACGAAAATGCTGCTTTTAGGCTTAGTTTAAATCATGAGTAATATACAGTAAAATATTCCTTAAAAAGACGAATTATTACATCTATGTATAAACAAGTCATTAATATACAGAAAGCATAAAAAAATATATGAAGCAAATTTACTTTTGAGTCTTGAAATAATCTTTTCCTTTATACAATTGCAAAACTATAGAGATCAAATTTTTTTCAACTGAAGATAGGGCTATCATTGCTTCATATTGTGTGTGATTGATGAAATGTTTAAAATGATACATAAAGGAAAAAATCAACTTTCCTATTCCTACCACTCTCTGCTATATAATATATTATCTACCTTTATAAAATATTTAAGAGTTATATAAAAAGATAGTGTATCTATAAATTCTGGAAAATACAACTACAGGTTTCCCAGCAAAACATGACGGGCAAATTCCCTGATTTTCCATGAACAAATCTCAAAAAATTCCATGACTTTCCCTGACCAAATTTCAAAAATGTCTTTAACCAAATGGGAATACACTAAAATTTTTTACTTATTTTCCTAATCATTTGTCAAAACTAAATGGTTTTTTTTCCTTCGGTTGTTCTTCAAACTTCTAGGTTTTTTTTTTTTTCTTTTGCGACCTTTGATAATTTTTGAGATTTTTTCCAGAGACTAATTGATGGCTTTCGCGTCACTTTTAATTTTTTCTCAAAGATTTTTCCATGACTTTTTAGAAAATCTTTGTAAATTCCCTGACTTTTCAGATATAGTTTGAAATTTCCATGACTTTCCCTGACTACTTTGAAATTCCATGATGCTGGGGACCCTGAACTAAGATTGTGCAAGAAAAAGTTCTGTCAGCAATCCATAAATTTATATGAGAATTTAAAATTGGTATCATTAAAGAAAATTTCTCACAAAATGTTTCTGGTACATACATAATACGATTTTTTTTTTTTTTGGCAAAAATTTTGAAAACAGATGATCTCTTTAGAGTGTCCAAAGTTAGAATTTCACTTTATTTCAAAAAATAATTCAAATACACTATAAATTTACACACTGATTTTTTTTTTACAATTATATTTTTTTATGCTAAAAATAATGTAGATCATAATTTTGTTACTGTATTAACTATTTTTTTTTCTTACCTTTGACCAAAGGATCTTAAATTGAGTGCCAAAATGGGTGTCATCATTTGAAAAATCAACATTAATGCCATTTTTATTTTTAATATGAATAAAAATTAGTAAATAAAATTTAATAAAAGACATTATTGCCAATCACTTTATACCTATGCATTTATAAATTTATTTTATCAGTTATTTGTAAGTGCAAGCGTTCAGTTATTTACAAGTGAATTCATAGGGTTGATCATTGTCTATGTCATAGTCATGTCTGTTCTAAGGAACAGATATAGAACAGACATAGATTAGCGTATACAAACATCATGGTCTATATCTATTCTAAAGTATCTATTGACAAAAGAATTAATTAGGAAAATTCTAAACTTAGTATCAGACAATCTACTACAATATAATTTATATTCAATTTCCCAGCTATTGAATATTGCATGACTTGATTCAGAAAATAGCAGGGTTGCCAGCCTTTAGTCAGGCCAAAAAAAGCCAGTCAGCTTTTTTAGGCTTTAGTCACTTAAAAAAAGAAGGCTTTAAATTATTTTAAAGATTGTTTACAGATACTTTATATTAAATTTGGATCAATTTATTTTTTATACATTCACAAATGTTTTCTACTAAAAAAATATAAACTTCTACTAAATTTTATCAAATAAATAAGTTTTTATAACTGCTAGAATGCACATGTGAAAGGATTATGTTCGAAAAAAATATATAAATATTCAGAAAAATACATTTAATTAGACTTTAAAGTGGTGGCTTGGAATTTTTTATTACATCATCCCTATTTATACCACACCTTTTAAAGATTATATGAAACAATAAGAAAATATCACACATCAAAATAGAACTTTTCTTGCATACTGCTATTTACTTTTGAAATTGATTAAAACTAATTAGCTTGTGTATTTAATAGTTGAAATTACCTTAAATAATACTTGAGATACTCAGTTATAAGTAATCTATTTTCTGATAACTTATTAAAATTGATAATATAAAAAAGTTTATACCCTACTAAAAAGGAAGGTCTCCAAATGGAAATACAGTCGACTCTCGTTAATTTGAAATCGGATAATTCGAATCTTTGCGTAATTCAAACTAAACATGAAGTCCCGAAATTTTCAATGGCAGAATAACGTTAAAATTTTCCATAATTCGAACTCATTTTCTCTTGACTTCATTTAATTCAAACTAACAAGAAGTCCGATTTTTCATTTTTCTTTTCTTTCTCACGGATTTCAGATCATTTGAATAACTTTCTTCATTTGATTTTTGTGAAAATTGTTCCGAACGAGTACACATACAATACAATGCCTTTGATATCCACTTTCTTAGAAACCCGTCTATCCACCAGTGACGCTTTAAATTTTTCTTCCATCGTGCTTGTTTCTGATCTTTTAATTAGTTTATGTATTTATACATTACAATTTATATTAAGTCATATTCGAATGATAACAGACGAAATAAGTAAAAAAACACTAGAACATTAATTCCTTTGTAATAGTCCCATATTAAGCATGATTTCCATAGTTTGAACTTCGGATAATTCAAACATTTCTTGTGGTCCCGAGGAGTTCGAAATAATGAGAGTCGACTGTACTCAGAAAATTATGAAAAAATTACAGAATGTTCTTTTCTTGTGGATAGATAAGCTTTAAAAAAAATTTGGACAGAACCCCAGATAGAATATAAATAAAAAAATAATGAACATTTCATTTATTAAGTAATTTATCCTGTTGGTGATTAAATAGAATTTCAAAAAATGCATTTTTATGTCAAATACTTTTTAAGATAAAAATACCTGAAATTGAACTTGTTAAACATTTTTTTTTATTTAAATAACTTTAGTTTTGTCAGTTTTAGTTTGTTTTAACTATAGTAGTGTCATAAATATATTTATAATAAAAGTTAACTATAAAATTTTATGATGTAAAACAAAATTTAAATTAATTGAAGCTGTTTCAGTCCAAGAATTAAGTCCAATTGAACACTGTCGATTCAATTTTGTTTCTATGGAAAGAAAAAAAATCTCTGATTTTCAAATGTCTCTACTGCAGCATTCTTCATCTGACTTTTATTTTGGAATACACTTAAAAGTATGAAAAAAATGTTTTTTTCATTATGAGAAATTTGGTACTACTGTTATCCCGTCGACCAAAATACCATCGCCAAATTATAAGATTAAATGCCAATAATGGATGATTGTGAATGTCAATTGAATGACATTAAATACGAAACACGTGTTTGAAATGTCATTAAGTGATTTTTATTTCAAATTTTAATTTGTATTTTTATTAATATTCTACTAATTATTTGTTTTTTTTTATTTAAAATAAAATTTACGTCAATATGTGTAGTTTGGCTATAATTCGGCGAAATCGGTCAACAGGATAACAGAGTAGTACCAAATATTTTTTATATGCAGCATTATTTTTAAAATGACAAAATTTACTTTCTGCAGTGACAAGCAACATAAATATGTAATACAAAATACATATATATATTGAACTCTCTCATTGTTTAAGTTGAAATACATTAAAATCATTTATATGCATTCTAAAAATCTATTAAGAAACAATTTTCAGTTACAATAAAATTGTTTGCTTTTGATGAGTAAAAGTATTGCTCGCTAAAGCACATGACGCTGTCATCTTTTTGCACCAAATTCTTGAAAGTATTTTATTTTTTATTTTGGCTGATCCTTTATTACATACATAAATAGTGTAATTAGTATTTTTTTTTTCAAAATATTCTGAATATGCCCAGTATGGGGACTTTCATGGGAAGCAACTATTTAATTTATTTCAGATGTATCTCCATATGGACAGATTAAAATCCTAGAATGAACCATGTTGAAAGAGAAATTAGGAAGGATATAACATTTAAGGAGATTTTAATTCATATAAGTGCATAACATAAAGACAATTTTTTTTAAATGTCCAAAAATACTCTTTAAATAAAAATTTGGAAAAGCATTTTGCTATTTAAAAGAGTGCATATTCAAGCATAAATTATTCATGATACAGTTTTATTAGAAGGAATTGCTGTTTTTATTAAATGACTTTGTGCAATTTTATATAAATGTTTATGAGCAAAAAAAATAATATTTGTAAATTAAAATTCCTTAAAATTAGTTAATAAGTTATGTAAATAAGCAAACTGTTCTTTTTAATTATATAAAGCAGTAAAAATTTAATGAAAGGGAGGAGTGTAAACCAGAGAAAGCAATTGGTATGACCTTTTAAAATTTAGCTGACATATTTGCAATTCTGATTACAAATCACTAACAGACCCATATTTGTATTATTTCAATATTAATGCCTTCATTATTGAAAAATTGTATTATACTAAACTCTACCACAATTAAATGTCTTTAAAACTAATTAAAAAACACATAAAAATGTGTAGTTTATAATTTTAATGCCTCATTGTTAAAAATATCAATTTTAGCAAAAAAAAAAAAAAAAAAAAAAAAAAAAAAGGGGGGGCCGGTTAAAACCAGTAAAAGCCAATGGCATGTTTTTTTTTAAATTTTAGCTGGCTTTTTTGCAACCCTGGAAAATAGTGTAGCAGTGAATAAATCTGATGCAATATTAAACATATACAAGAATATAATCATGCATTCTATAAAGACATAGGTTAAATCTTACTATTAAGGGTGGGACAAGAGAATTAAAGACTGCTTGGCATTTGGTAGTTGTTTTTTTAGAATCGCCTATTTCGTGATTTAAAAAATAATGAAACTGGCCTGTTTTTAAAGTACAGTACACACCAAACAATCATTCTACAAATAAATAATACAGAAATGAAAAATATTGATATTTAGACATAAAAAATCTTCAATATAAAAAATACATTTGGATATGATAAAAACTAATGAAAAATATTTCTATTTATTTTAAAATCTATCAAACATGGCAGCGATAATGGCTTGCTTTATAGTTTTTTATGTAAGTTATGCAGTTTAATTGTAAACCCTTAAAAGAGTCAGGTTTCTTGATTAGTAACAAAAGTTTGTTTTTCTAAAAACTAAGATATTTATCATCAACAGTTGACCCTTCTTTGAAAGAAATTTTATCTTTTATGTAACTAATGAATGTGTTCAGAACATAGCAATCAATGACTTGTTTATACGATACATAAAACATTTCCTTTTAATGAATCCAAAATTTCTTACTTCATTAGGGCAGTCAACATTTAGTATGGTCTGTATTACCTTCTTTAAAAAAAGATTTGAATTGTTTGTTTACATCTGAAATAAAGAGAGAGAGATTAGAGAGAGTGAACTGTATTTGTTTACAGTATTAATGACAAATGATTTATACTACTGTTTACATTTGCTATGTTATTTATTCATATTAGACCTGAATATTTAGTATTATAGAATCGGCAAATATAATGCAGCACTGCCAAGCAATCATTAATTCTGTGGATAAGCCATTTTCATCATACTTGTTGCTATGTAAAAATTTTAAACATTATCAAGTTGGATTCAACACAAGCAGGAAAGAGGTAAAATTGACTTAATTTTACTAATTTTTTTGAGCCCTCATAAAGAAATCAATAAAAAAACATCATTTAATAAAAAATCTAAAGTCTTCTTCAGAAAATTCCTGACCTAGTCTGACCCTTATGCTTTGCATTTTGGTAGTTTAAAAAAGTAGATACAAAGTGGAGAAATTCGGTAAATTAATACGATAAAAACAGATTTTATGAATCTAAACTTAGGGATACCATTCTTTATTAAAATACAACGAAAACTATCATTAGGCTCAATTGTATACCACACTTAAAGGCTATACTAATTTAGAATAATAGTACCATACAATTACTTATATCTGCATGAGATTGTAACATACACAGCAACAATTTTTTTTTTCTGTAAAATCTTAAAAAAAAAAAAAAAAAAAAAAAAAAAAAAAATTGGTTGCCTGTAAAGTCGGTATACGGGCGAAAGTTTTACGTGACAACGACTTTGAGTTGTAAAATAATTTTAATGTGAATATTCATTCGTATAGTAGGAAGAAGGATGAAATAATAGTAACAATTTAAAACATTTATTTATACAAAGAATTATATTTAAAACATTAATTTATACAAAGAATCTCGCACTGAATTTCATATTAACAAAATTTTATTTTTACCTTTACACATACATACGTATTTATATACAAATATACATACAATAACTTGCAATACATTGTGTTTGTTAAACACATTTTACTTCATGTTTATTGATGTCAAATGTTGAATTTTGTAAACAGCATATTAAAGAATTTTTCAATGAGCAGAATATAACTAAAGTAAAATGGCTTTCACTAATCACATATCATTAGTTTTCCATAATATACCACCGAATTACGAAATAAACTACACTTATTTTCTTTGTACTTTATACTAATAACTAATACATAACGTATTTCGTCTTAGTTTGATACTATCTAAAATTCCTATTAAGCACCGCCCCTTCCTTGCAGCGAATTCGCATTCACGTTCAGAAAATGGTCCCACAAGTGACCGGAAAAAGTTAAGAGAAAAGTGAGCGCGTATCGTGAGCGGAGCGTAACGTAACGTAACGCAGTTTCTTGAAGTGTCTCCCGGCAAACCAATTTACAAGACGTTGTCACGTCAAAAAAAAAAAAAAGGGAGCACGCTAGACTCTACATCATATTTTCTAAAAAAAAAACACTTCTGGGAAAATTTATTTGGTTAGATCTTGAATGCAATTTTTTTACATGAAAATGCTGCAAGTATCGGGAACCAGATATATTACTTGCATACACAGCATAAATATTTTAAAACACAGTTAATTACTTAAAATTTGTTTAATTCCTGCCTGGAATTCAAAATATTTCGAACATACGAGCTATCTGACATATTCACAAATCTTCAGGAGTGCTTTTGGATTCCGAAAAATCATTCACAATGAGTCGTTCGTTTAGTTATAAAAATTCTTCTCAAAAATCACCGACGCTACATGAACGCTAATTTCATGATGTGATTTAATGATTAAAGGTAAATTTTTTATCATTTTATGTCCACGTTTTCGTTATGATTGCGTGAGATAATATCATGCGCAGAAATTTTTGTTTTCCTATGTAATCTTTTTTTTAATTTTATTTTTTAAATCTGCTTAATTTTACTTTACATCATTTTTTCTTTGCAAACACTTTTGCAAAAATTCATTTGGTTCGATCTTGAATACTTTTAAAAATACTGCAAGAATCTAAAACTAGATTTACTTGGAATCTTTATTATTAAGAATTAAGGAAAAATTAGGAATCTTTTTAAAATATTAATTTAAGTTCTGCTAGAAATTCTTGAAAATAATTATTCAAATTGAACCGTTCGTTTAGCGTAGTACATTGCTTCGACCATTCATTCATTCTGATTATTTTTCATTATTCACAAACTGTTTTTTTCGCGTGGAGAAAGGAGGTATAAATGAGAATCCTTTAAAAAATAATTTTATAACTGGACTGAATGCTAGCTGCTGTCCTCAAATGAGATCTCCATAAATGAATTCTGAAATTATTTTTCTTCATAGGGCAATATTTATCCCGTTAAGACGGGAGAATTTTGGAAGAAATTATAAGTGCTGCTTTTTAATCTTAGTTAAAATCATATCTGATTTAAAAAAAAAAAATTAAATATTTTCATATTTTCTATGTTAGGTTATGTCAAGGAAAGATCCTTAAAATTGTGTGGACTAAGTACTGCTTTAAATCACAGAAAAAGAGGAAATTGTCCATTATTTTCCCTTAGGATCACCTACACTATTATGTAGGCTTACATTGATATCTGTCCTCATATGAGGCAGTCTGTATTGAGAATGCTTATCAATCTTTACTTCACTATAAATTACACTTTCATACCAATGGGGCTGACTTTTGGTCCCCAAGATCCCTAATTTTGAAATGTAAGCCTTTTATTAATGTTTTTTAATTATAATAAAAATTAATAATGTACTTTTAATCACCATATATCAAGTTTAATGCAATGAAACGTGTGTAAAAATAAACTGTGTGTGATGGAAAATTTCATAATCTTCACACTTTCTAAAATTAAAACATGTCTAAAATAGAGCCCTTTTCTTGTTTTTTTTTTATGTGCGTTTGTAATTTTGTAAATATGTATCACCTATAGTTGTCTTTCAATCCATCTGTCTGTCCGCATATAACAACTCAAAAACTACCCAACCGAATCTTTGAAATTTAAAATACATAATTATTAGATAATTTTCTCGCGTCATTTACACATTTATGAAAATCAGATGCATAGTTCAATTACAGGGGCAATCAAAAGAATTCCGATACATTAGGGTCAATGGGGGAAAAAAGTTTCAAGTGCATTTTAATGGTCTTACACTCTTTCAAACACAATAAAATTGAGTACTTACGTATTAACGCCACCGCAGCAGAAGTTGCATTAATGCACCAATAAATAGCAATCTTGTTGTTCGCACGCACACCAAACAATGAGCCAAAAAAGCCCTAAAAGAGCACTAAAGCACCAAAAAATAGCTTCAAAAATCAGAAAATAATAAGGCAACAAGGAATCCAAAATATAACTGCATATGCATGCAAACAACAATATTGCTCTTTATTGCTGCGGTGACGTTAATACGTAAGTACCTAAAATTGATATGGATCAAAGAATATTTATTATTGATTTACAGGGCCACACAGTATTCCATTACATAATTATATATTGAGACATTGTTTGGTGTGCATTTTAATTGTATTAAACTATTTAACATTTTATGAAATTGATATACATTGCAGAGAATTACTACAAGTGTTCCTATATAATAAAAAACAGATAGTATTTACAGAACATACAGAAGATTTCAACCACTATACTGTATCCGAAGTACTGTATACTATAACAGCAATTTCAAGCGCATTTTAATGGTGTTATACTCTTTCTAATATAATAGAATTGACATGAATCTATTAAATACATATTAAAGTTATATATATATTACACATTCTGTACAATCTATAATGCGAAGAACATTTATTATTAATTTACAGGGCCACACAAATGTGTACCTTTACTTTATAACATACATGAAACATTGTTTGGGGTGTGTTTTAATTATATTAAACTATTTCATATTTTATGAAATTGATATACATTGTTGTGGTTTAATACAACTTACTTTCTGTATAATAGAAAGCAGATAGTATTTACAGGAACACACAAAAGATTCAGGCTACTATACTGTATTTGAAATACTGTATACTATTACACAAAGATCTAAATATTTTTAGGTGTGTTCATAATTATATAAATACATAGCACCTATAGCCATCGTTCAGTTTGTCTGTTTGCAATTAACGAAGCAAAAACTACCCAACCAAATCATTTAAGATTTAAAATATATAATTTTGTGTAATTTTGTCCAGTCAAATAAAATTTTACGAAAATTGGATGTATAGTTTAATTACAAGGACATTCAAAAGTATTGTATTACATTACGGTCAATAGGAAAAAATAGTTTCAAGTATATTTTAATGATGTTACACTCTTTCGAATATAATATAAATAAAATGAATCTATGAAGTAGATACTAAAATATACATTCAGTACAATCTATGATACAAAGAATATTTATTATTAATTTACAGATATAATCAAAAGTATTCTACTGCATTTTAGTATACAGGAAAATGTTGTTTGGGGCGTGTTTTAATTATATTAAACTATTTCATATTTTATGAAATTGATGTACATTGTTGTGGTTTAATACAACTTACTTCCTGTATAATAGAAAGAAGATAGTATTTACTGGAACACACAAAAAATTTTGACCATTATACTGTATGCAAAGTATTGTAGACTATAACAGCAAGATCTGAATATTTTAAATTTCATGGAAGTATGAATGCACTTCATTTACTATGTTTCATCTGCAATTTCCAACTTGTTAAATTTAATCTTAGTAGATTTTATTACATTTTGCTGAGCGTTTGTAGTTAAACTTGATATTCTCGGCACTACTAGGTTATCCTGTCGACCAAAAAATTATTGCCAAACTATAAGATTAAATGCCAATAATGGTGACCGTGAATGTCACATTCAATGACATTAAATACGATTCATATGTTTAAAATGCAGGGTTGCCAGCTTTTAGCCAGGCCAAAAAAAGCCGGCCGGCTTTTTTTGGTTTTATCCACTTAAAAAAAGCCGACTAAAATTGAAAAAAGCCGGCTTTTATTTTTAAAGTGTTAATTTGTATCAAATCCATATTAAATTTGGATTGATTTATTTTTAATATATTTTTAATAATTTACTACTAAAAAAGTTATAAATTTCTATTTAATTTTTCAAATAAATAAGTCTTTATAACTGCTAGAAGTCAACTGTGAAGGTATTATATCTGAAAGGTATAAATCTTGTAAAAAAGAAAATGTATTCAAAAAATCTGTTTTAAACTTCTATATTTCATAGTTCTACTTATATTACACTTTCATAAGAATTATGTTTTATTGAATTATGACAAAATGTAACCAAAGCATTCATGGAAACATTCTTACAAGTCAATATGTAAAGTTTAAGTGATAAAATGAACAATGTTGAAAGAGAAATTAGGTAGGATTGAATATTTGGGGAGAGTTTAATACATAATTATATAAAATTAAACAACAAAAAATGTTCTAATAAAATTTTTTGAATTAAAATTTTAAATAACTCTTTGTTATTTATAAGTGCATATATGCCCACTAGTATGAATAAATATATTCATGCATATATTAATTGAGAATACTGAAATAAATTGTGAAATATAATATATTATTAAATGTGCATAATTCGAAATACTATTTTCAAAAGTGAGAAATGGTGTTTTTTTTTATATGTATGATTTTAAATGTTTGTAGGGAATAAAACATGACATTTTAATAACTCTTAAAATTAGATAAGTAATAAAACATGTAGCTAAGTAACTATAGTCCTCTTTAATTTTATAAAGCAGCGAAAATGGAAAAACAAGGGTAGGATTAAAGGTCAATGTAAATTAGAAAAATCATTTGGTTGGTATGGCCATTTTATAATTTAGCTGACACATTTGCAATTCTGACTATAAACCACTAGCAACTCCATCAATGTGTTATTCTAATATTAATGTCTTCATTATTGAAAAATTGGGTTATAACCAATTTTTCATAATGAATCAAATAAAATCCCAATTTTTCATTTTAATAAATTTATTAAACTCAAAGTAAATTAAACATCATTAAAATTAGGTAAAAGACACTTAAAAATGTGTAGCTTTTAATTAAAATGCGTCACTGTATAAAAGCCAATTATGGCCAATTTTGGCCAAAAAAAGCCGACTAAAACCAATAAAAGCCAACCGGCCTGGCTTTTTTTAATTTCAGCCGGCTTTTTTGCAACCCTGTTAAAATGCCATTGAGTGATTTTTATTTCGACTTTTTATTACTATTTTTATTAATATTCTACTAATTATTTGTTTTTTCGTTATTTAAAATAAAAATTATGTCAATATGTATAATTTGGCTATTAGTTCGGTGATTTGCATTATTTGGCGAAATTGGTCTATGGGATAACAGAGTAGTACCCATATATTCTCTATACATTTTGAAAGAGGCTGTCATTAATTCACGCCTTGAATATGTCTTTGCTATGAGTATCCAATCTGCCTGAAGATCTCAAGGGCTCGTCCTAATCCTTTTTACATAGGTTCTGCATTTGGTTGTTGTGACAACAAAATTATCAAACAGTTCAGAATTTCAGGTCGAATGATGCAATGCTTCTCAAGTACCTACGCAGTATATGCTATATGAGTAAACGAGGTCTATCTAATGCATAAGCATAAGAGCACTCTGAACATGAGACAGAAAGATTGCTTGCCATTTTCTATTATTTTTTTTTATTTCAATTATTTTTTTTAATTTCTATTATTTTTTTAAATTTTTATTATTTTTTATTTAAATTTTTCAACTTTTATAGGAAGAATTAAATTTTTTCATTAAATCATTTTTCTACATCCCAATAATATGTCAAAAAAACTATTGTTAAAAACTCAAATAAAAAAAATTCAGATGTTACTGAGTCCTGTTTAATTAACCAAATCGATTAACTAAAAAATTGTTTTTCATTTAATTTAATTTTAAATTGCATAAAATTGTTCTGTGTATACTTTAGTAACTTTATTAATTACTGTACTAGAATTTTGCTAATCCAAAGTCATTCAAAATTTTGTGATATTATTCTGTATTTTAATTTGAATAAGAGTGCAATGATTCTAGTTAAAATGTGAAATCTTACTTTTTTTTACATACAAGCTATTAAAAATATTTTATGGCATCATAAGTAGTATATTCCATAAAACATTGATGGTTAAAATTGAATTAAGACTCGAAAAAACATACCAGAATTAATGCATATCTACTGTATTTTGCTAGACATTTGTCAGTAATATGTTTGAATAATTTTATATTTAGAACAAAAGTAAGAAGAATTAAAAAAATTATCAAAAAAATACTGCAGTTTTATATTTTATTTCTGTTTCTTCTAAATTACAATACTAATCTTACCGTACATATTTTTTAAAATTTTTATTTTAAAACAAAACAAATCTTAATTTTATTGACCTTTAATATGATCCAGTTTTGATGAAATTTTTTGGAGATGCTTTTAACTCACGCTTTTGTAAACAGCTGTAAGATAGACATATTCCCTGACTTAATATTTAATTTGCATCATACAAAACACAAATTGTTGAAATTTTTTTTTAACAGTGATAGAAGGCAGCATGGAAACAATAATCGAATATTAGTCAAAAACAATTTGATATAATCATATGTCTCGGGAATTTAATTGTAAAATGGCATTATTTTTCTAGCTGCATAATTTTCTATTTGCATGTTATATAACAATTTTTACATATAATTTAAACAATTTTCTCTGTTAAAGAAATATTTATGAGTCTGATTTATTTTATTTTATTAATTTTTTTTATTCATACGATAGCAGAGAAGAATTATAATTAACAGAATAAGAGTTAAATTGTAGTTGAATTAAGCCTAAAGAATAACAATTAAGCAAAATTATTTTGCAAAAAGCAATTTCACGATTTTTTTTTTTTTCGCCAAAGTTAGAAAAGAAAAACTTAATAATTTTTTTCTGATGCAATGGGACATAATGTATCATACAGCCCCTCAAGGGGATAATTAGTTTATGTATTTATATATTTTAATTTAATATTAACCGTTTACACGCCCAATTAATATCGCAATGTAATAATAATTTAGTTTTTGCTGTATTACAACTTCAAATGTTTTAAGTTAACAAAATAAATATTTCTGCAGTATTTTTGACTGTTTTCATTTCAGTGTTCGCATTTTGGAACATGATTATTGATTGACAACTTATGCAAGTATAACAAATCATTTTCTGCTGTTTATTGCTCTCGAGTATTTTATCGAATTCCAAAGACATTTAGATTCTTAGCAGTCAAATGTAAGTAATATAGAGAAAATGATAAAAGCAAACAATATATCTTTTATGCAAATTAATGAATTTGCATATTCCTTATACCTATGGTAAATGCTTAAATGTAAATATATTTTTTTTTTCAAAAATTCAAATTAATCTTATATTTTACAGGAAAAAATAAGGACATCTTTATTATGTTGGAAAATTTATGTTTTGTATTACAAACAATGCAATGTTCCCATTTGGGAACATTGGCGTTTAAACGATTAACCCATTAATGCCCAGCGTCCTCGTTTGAGGACGGTTACAAAAGCAGCAAGAAAGCGGTTTTTCCACCAGTAAAGAGGAAGAAAAATGTATACCTTATTTCACGAGACAAAATCCTTGATAAATCTAGATAAAAGTTAATTTGCTTTTAAAAGTGGTGGGAAATACAAAATTTAAATTTTAGCGAAGAAAATAATCCGGGAGTTAATGGGTTAAGTCATATTCTGATGAAAGCAGCCGAAATATATTTAAAAATTACTGAAACATTAATTACTTTGCAATAGTCCATCCATCTTAATCATGTTTTAATCTCATACTTTCCATAATTCAAATTCTGGATAATTTGAAAAATTTTTCGGTCCTGACGAAATAGAATTAACGAGAGCTGACTGTATTTTCCTTTTACATCATTTTTCTAATTTTTCGATCAGTAAGAACACACTTATTACGTGTGGCCGTTTGCATCTTGTTTTCCAGTCGATATTGTTATTTTTAGCAACTGTAGTTCAGTCTCTATATAACGAAACTTATTTTTCTGTCAAAAAATTCGTTACGTAGAAAAATTCGTTGTACGACTCAAAAATTTTCATATAATGTATTTATTTTCAATGAAAAATGTTTTTCAGTTGTTTCATTAAGGATTTGAAAAGTTTAGTGTTAATTATTAATTTGCTAATTTTTTTAAATAGTTTCAAAACAGAAAAACATTTATTTGAATGTATACTTAAAAAAAAATGCGTGAGGAAAACTTGCATTAATTCTAGTTAAAGAAATCTGTAGTTTTTGTTTGTTTAGAATAATTTGCACTTGCAAAAATTTTCATATTTATTTACATATAGTATTTGTTGTTATGTAATGTTATCATAACGATTGTGAATGTGATCATAACGATTATTAGAATTTCACGATTTCCTATTATGTTATATTTGCTAAAAAGTTTTACTATAATACATATTTTAATAAAACAGTTATATAAAAAAAAAAGCCCAAGTCTTGTTATCAATCTTTTATTTTTACAAGATCTTTTATGTACAGAACGCTTTTTCTAAGTGAGTCGCATCCACTCTGAAGAATATCTTTTGACGGCACACTTTTTTATATGGGTCGCATCCATCCTGGAGGATATCTTTTAAAGGCACGTTTTTTTGTGGGTCGCATCCATCCTTGAGAAAATCTTTTAAAGGCACATTTATGTGGGTCGCATCCATCTTGGAGAAAATCTTTTAATGGCATGCATTTTTATGTGGGTCGCATACACGCTGAAGAATATCTTTTAACGGCACGCTTTTTTTAAGTGGATCGCATCCACTATGGTCTACTACAATTTTAATTTCCACCTGTAAAAATAAATAAGAACAATATGGCAAGTTCGGCAACAATATGAAAAAATACATTGAATTAATCACATAGGAGGAAAAAAATGTTTTCTTATAAATGAGCATATGAGAAAGCTAACGAATGAACAGAATCATTCAAATGATCTAATGCAAAAAATGCATAAAAATATTTACATCCTATTATGAAAATGTAATTTTTCCTTTCAAAATCTAATTTATTCCAGTTATTTTCCTCTAATAATAATGAGACGAATATATAACACATATTTTAAGGAACTACCTGAAGATAGCATCTAAGACGTGACTGTTCATGAAATTGGATATTAAATCATTAATAATTTGCTTCAGTGATCCAAGAAAAGTTATTACAATAAAAGGTAAAATAACAATGATATTATTTGTAAATATATATTTACAAATAATAAAACTCTTTTAAACATCAAAATTATTCGATTACCTTTTTTTTTTTTTTTTTTTTTTTTTTTTTTTAAAGAAATTAATCATTGTTTTGATTTTCTGTAGCAAAATTTGACACCATGATTTAAGCCTGGATATGCAAATATATTTGAATTAAATGAATAAAACATTGATTATTATTTATGTCATACTGGCAAAACCCGCGGTTTTGCTCACATTTGAA
The DNA here is from genome assembly GCA_964019185.1 of Maratus speculifer. Lineage (NCBI taxonomy): Eukaryota > Metazoa > Arthropoda > Arachnida > Araneae > Salticidae > Maratus > Maratus speculifer. The sequence continues at coordinate 4,673,644 of CAXHSM010001189.1, forward strand.
ATATGATAAATGATATTTGTATGTTTAATTTTTATTACAAGGAATTATACCTTTAGTAATTCAAAAATTACTTATTAAATGAAAGTTTGACTAAACTTCATTTATTCTCATTATAAATATTCATTTGACTAAACACTGCATTGGGGCTGTCCATAAATGAAGTCATTTTTATCGATCAACATTTTTTTCTATATTTTTGACTTCCCCTCGTCCCATTTGTAACAAAATGTCGCACTTCATTACACCTCTTGCCCTCCCCCTTTGTCACATGTCACGCTATATAAAATAAGCATATACACTGCTCAAAATAATTAAAGGATATTTGAAGTTTTATATAAAATAAAGATATAAACGAAATTTTTTTGCCGAAAATAGAAGATGAGAATCACAAATGCAAATTTTTCTGGTTTTCAAACTGTGGAGTATGCAAATTTTGAGTTCGAGTCAAAAACGTTGCTTCAGCGGCAGCGAATGAAATTTGACTTTCAACTGGATAAAAGAGAATGAAGACAAGGATGATCGGAATTCAGTGATTGCTTTGTTTCGATGAGTACGATGTCTCAGCGAAGTCATTTGACAGATTCAGAAGCTTGGAGAATTGTTGGTAGGTTAGAAGTGGGCCAAACTCAAGCCGAAGTAGCGCAAGCCATTGGACTGTCACAAAGTTTCATTTCCAGAATCTGGAACCGTTTTTTGGAGAGTGGATGTGCAGGCCGAAGACCAGGGCAAGGTCGTAGACGGGCAACAACGCCCAATGAAGATCGGTATTTAGCATTAACAGCTCGGAGACACCGAAACATGAACGCTACTCTTCTCCAACACCACCTTCGCTCGGCTACAGGCACCACGATTTCAACTCAGACTGTCCGAAACCGGCTCCATGCTGTAGGTCTGTATGCTCGCCGACAGATGGTATGTGTTAGATTAACATCAAGGCATCGTCGCGACGGCAGGGAGTGGGCAACCGAGCATGTCAACTGGAGGAGAAATGAATGGAGCAATATTCTGTTTTCTGACGAGTCCCGTTTTTCTGTGCATCCGGATAATAGGCGTATTTTCAGCTGGAGGGACCGTGGCAGTAGGAATAATCCTGCGTTCGTGCACGAAAGTGTCAGATTTGGCGGTGGAGGAGTGTTGGTGTATGGTAGCATCTCCTTTGACGGGCGCACTGACCTATACATCATTCGAGATGGAGCTCTGACTTGTCGCCGATATAGGGATGAGATCCTCAGACCTATTGTAGTCCCTTACGCTGCAGCAATCGGGGATAACTTCATTTTAATGGACGATAACTGCAGGCCACATCGTGCAAACCTGGTGGAGGATTTCCTTTTCGAGGAAGGAATCGTTCGAATAGAATGGCCAGCGTGTTCTCCAGACATGAATCCAATCGAGCACGTTTGGGACGCTCTAGGAAGACGAGTTCCTGGCCGCCAACAACCTCCACAAACTCTCCAAGAACTGGAAAGAGCTCTTCTGGATGAGTGGGGCAGAATACCCCAACTCGTCATTAATAGCCTCATTGAGTCTATGCCTCAAAGGTGTTCAACGTTGCTGGCCGTCCGTGGAAACCTTGCCCCCTACTGAAAATGATTTTCTTTGAAGAAAACACCTTTTCTTATTCTTTTTTTCTCATATGCACAAATTGTGTTTTTTTCCTTTTGTACACAAATGCGCAATAAAATGCATTTTTTTCTGCCAAACATGTGTAATTTGTTCTCATATCACCTACTATGTCTGTCGACCATGTATCAATCAGGTAAAAAGTTTCCCAGATACAAAATCCACCTAAAACTGCAATATCCTTTAATTGTTTTGAGCAGTGTATTTGTGCATCAGAAACAAAGCATTATAACATAGATCATATTTCGATTTTCATTTTTAAACTTTAACTATGTGTTTTAAAGGAATTTGTGGGTATAACAATAAAAGTGATTCGTAACAATAAAAATTTTAAGGTTTACAACAAAAAAACATAGCTAATATAGAATAGTAATGAAATATTAATATAAATAAAAAAAAGAGTATTGCTCAGTTAAACTGATGACATTGAGCTCACAGGCTACTCGTACTAATTGCACATTACAGCCTTATATTTTCAAGGGTTAATTCCGTACGGAAAAAAAATTTAAGCAGGGGACACAGCTCCCCTTATCCCCTTTTTATACTTAATCATTGAACCCCCTAAACAAATCACGGACATGCTTTATCATATAAAAAATCTATATCCAAAATTCAGAGCAAATCGGAAAATTCTTAATAAAAATCCATTTATATAATTTAAGAGGCGTTACCCCCTCTTTTATACTTAACCATTAAACTTTCAAAACTATTCAGAGATTTGAACAAAATCTGATAATTCTGCATGAAACTATATAAATTAAGGGAAGGGGCATTAGAACCCTCCGTTCCCCCTGTTTATACTTATCCATTGAACACTTAATACCAATCACGGAGGCGCCTCATCAGAATGATCCTGTACTAAATTTTTAACGAAAACTGATATTTCTGCATGAAAAACCCATTTATATCAATTCAAGGGAGGAGCATAAGCCCTCCCGTTCCCCCTCTTATACATATCGAAGATAATAAGAATGAACTCCAAAAACTATTCAGGGAAGCGTCTTATCAGGATATACCTATATAGAAATTTTGAAGTGGATCGGATATTTTTATCATGAGTTATCGCGTTACGCACGAACGAACGAACGTACACACATTCAGAACGGGCAGGCACATAAGCTCTCAGGCTATGATAACCTGTGAGTTAAAAAGCAATTGAAAACTGTAATATTTTGGAGTTTGAAATGGAGTTTTAGGCTTTAAATCTTATCTTTTCTTTATGAACACAAAATATTTTAATTTCAAAATAACTTCCAATTTTTACCTGTTGATATTTAAAGATTTTGTTTTTAACCAAAATGCATAATTTCACATTTTTTCTTACCCCCTCAAACTACTTGTCAAAAATTGTCACAATTTCATGGTCCCCCTCTCCCTCCAAGCGTGACATCATTTGTGGACGGCAGAAATGATGCTTAATATAATAAGAACTAAAACTAATTCTAACTAAATGATAATTTCGAAAGTACTTTGAAGCTTTTACGCTCATTTCGGTATTCATTTAAAATTTTTAGAAATCACTCTTAGTAAACATTTTCATCATAACGTCAAATCACAATGCTTCTGTTAATGTTTGTCATGATTCTTGTCAAACGGTCTACCACCTCTCTGGTGGTAGTGGAGCTTACATAAAATGCCTATGTCGAAGCAGAGACTGTCACCATTTATTTGCTAATATTAATTTTGAAATCAGTTTGGTATTTCCCAATATTCCCGAGCAAACGTAATTTAGAAAGTTTTTAAGACTCCTCGTTCTCAAGTGCTCTGTTCGACTAGCTCAAAACTGTTTGGCTTATTTAAAAATTCATTTTTTAACGGGAGGATATAAAATTGGATTGCCTGACTTTGGAAAAGATTTAGAATTGAACTGTGTTCCATTTTTGATAAAGTATCGATTGCGTTATAAGCGATATTGATCACGTGACAAAGACGTTTTTCACCCTTTTTTGAATGGTTATTCTTCTTTCGCGTGAAATTTTGATTCCAAAATCTCACTCTCACTGACAGTATTTTCTAATGAAATTTCTATTCCGTTTGCAAAAGAAAAAAAAATGCTTACATAGTTTTTTTAGCAATAACATTTGCTAGTTCCCTGTATTTCTGAACAAAAATAAACTAAAACTTAATACAAAAAATTGCTCTTTTGAATTTGAGAACATGTTTAAAGGGTTTTTTAGAATATTTGTTGTTCCTGCAGCTCTTTGTTGTAGTGGCACCTGGCACTGCACAAAATATTGCCTGTGTACGATCACAGATTGTCACTATTGTTTCGGAACCATTACTTTTCTAATTGGTTTATTATTTCTTGAGATTGCAAAGAAATAACTTTTGTAGAACATTTTTTGCTACTACGTTCAATTCACTCCTTTCAAATTTTGAATTTATTTTTTACAGTTCTTGGAGGCATTTATATTTTATAAATGATGATGGTATATCTAAGTTTCTAGCCTCTTTAGTATCATAGAAATCGCACTTAGAACGTTTTCTTGGTGCTTCAACTCTCTGATGGTAATGGCACCAACATAAAATATATTCATTGTTTCAGACTGTTCTATCATCCCCAATCTGCAACCATTATTCTTTAAAAATAGATTTGATATTATAGGACGTGAGTTCTTTTTCGGTTAAATGATATTTCAATAAAAAGAAAGTATATAAGTTCAGGCCTACCTTTCTAGGAATCTTCTTCGGACATAATGACTTTCTTCTTCTTTAGGCCTGCGTAGAAATTACTGGAATAATAATATATTATTATTTTATTACTGTGTATTATGGAACAAATAATTCGTTCACTTCCGTTTTGGGAAAGATGACTTCTTTTAATCAAACAAATAAAAAAAAAATTCGTAGCACAATTTACGAAAACACAAAAATAAGTAGAATTCTAATGTTTAAGTTTTAAAGTTCTTTTAAGAAAGAAATATTATCGGAGCTGAGAATTTTTGCTTCCGAATTTTACAGTTTCAGGAAAAAGGGTAAACATCGCCAGCTTAGAATCATTTTGACGGAGTGTAGCTTCGCAGAAAAGATGTGACGTCAAAGAAAGTTTTTAAAGAGTTCTTTTCTTCGTTTCAGGACAAAAAGTTTAGTGCTTCCATCTGGCGAGCGCTTTGGAAACAAATCAGTTTTTAATGAAGAGAAAAAAGTCTTTTCCATCACCCCCACTTTTGTTTTCAAAGTGCTAGCCTCAGTTGCAGCTGAGATCTCAAGGTTTCAAACTGAGGTTTCGCAAGGGGTTTTGTCATTATGTCAGCAATCATTTGCTTTGAAGGGCAATAGTGTAGACACATTGTTCCGTTTTCTATCATAGTTTTTACGTTGTAGTATTTAACACTTACATGCTTGCTTCTCGATAAATGTTTTTCATTCTTTGAGATTTTTATGCATGGAATATTATCTTCATAAATCGAAATCGGTAAGGTTTGTGGTAGGTCCAAATCTGTTAATAATGCTAGTAACCACTCCATTTCTTGACAGGTGTTTGAGACAGAAATGTATTCTGCCTCAGTAGAGGAGAGTGCGACACTGGTTTGCTTTTTGCTTGACCAGCTTAACAAGTTGTTGCCCAATTTGAAGATATTGCCGGTAGTGGACTTCCGGTCACTTTTATCTGACGCCCAATCCGCATCACAATATGCTGTTAAGACGGGCTCTTTATTCTTATCAATTAGTAATTTGAGATCTTTGGTCGTTTTTAAATATCGAATAACCTTTTCAACTGCTAACCAATCTACTTCCCTAGGTTTTTCATTTCTTCTACCTAATATGTTCACACAGGCAGATATATCAGGTCTGGTGATCGTGGAGATATATAAGAGTGCCCCCACTGCTTGTCGATAAAGGGTATTGTTACTCATTAGTTTACTATCGGGATCTAAATTAAAATAATCCGTATTCATGGGAGTATAAGTTGGTTTAGAATTTACTAAGTTAAATTTCCTAACAATTTCGTCAATTTTATTTTCTTGATCTAACATTAGACTTCCATCTTCTGTTTGTTTGATATTTATCCCCAAATAATGCGATACTTTACCTAACGATTTTATTTCATATTCCCTTGATAACTCTTTGTATATCTCTTCGGTATCCCTTTTCTTTCCTGCTACTAAAATATCGTCGACATATACTATAATATAAGACAAGTTTCCGTTTTTATTTCGTTTGAATAAGCATAAATCTGATGTGCACTGATTAAATCCCATGTTTTTGAGTGTTTGACTAATTTTTAGGTGCCAGGCTCTAGCAGCCTGTTTTAGCCCGTAAATAGCCTTATTCAGTTTACACACCTTTTCCTTTTGATCTTCTACTATATATCCCTCGGGTTGTTTCATGAATACCTCCTCGTCTAAGTTTCCGTGCAAAAATGCTGTTTTTACATCTAAATGAATTATATCTAAATTTTTATATACAGCAGCATTTAGGAAACTTCTTATTGTGGTGTGCGCCACGACAGGGGCAAAAGTTTCATCATAATCGCACCCGAATTTTTGCGAATAACCCTTTGCAACGAGTCTCGCCTTGTAGCGTTCTATTTCTTCGCGTGCATTGCGTTTTGTTTTAAAAGTCCATTCACAACCTATAATAAGTTTTCCCGGAGGTGGGTCGACTAATTCCCAAGTTTTATTTTGCATAAGTGAATTGAATTCCTCATCTGTAGCTGCTAGCCAATTATTTTTAATTTTTGGGTCTTTCATATTTTCTATATCTTCCCAAGTTTTGGGTTCCTCAACCTGACACATGTTTGCGCTAATTCCATACCTATCGGGAGGTACTCCCCTGTTTTCTCTTCCCGATCTTCTAAGCTGTATTTGACTCTGATGTGGAATTGCGTCCGCATCATGTTTATCACCATCTAATTCAATTTGAGCAACTTCGGTTGGGGTCGAAATATTATTTTCGTCTTGTTTAGTATCATTTTTTACGTTTTCTAGAAATTTTACTGATCTAGATATCATTACTCTATTATCCCCGATATATATTCTATATCCCTTGCTCCTTTGGTCATATCCCAAGAAAATGCCTTCAATGGCTTTCTCATCGAATTTAGCCCTTTTAGTTTTTTCTACATAGGCGTATGCCTTGCAACCAAATGTTTTTATGTGTGACAAATTTGGTTTACGATTGTTCCAAAGTTCAAATCGGGTTATGTTATTGTTTGCTTTGGTTGGCAGCCTATTTGTTAAATAAGTGGCAGTGAGAATTGCTTCATCCCAAAATTGTCTTGGTAGACAGCATTGTGCGCGCCATTTCTACAAGGGTACGGTTTTTTCTTTCAGCAACACCATTTTGAGGTGAGCAAAATGGTACACTTAATTGGCGTTCGATACCGTTAAGGGTTAAATAATCTTCAAAAATTTCCCCAAGATATTCCCCTGCATTATCCGATCTAAAGGCCTTTATTTGTTTACCAAATTTATTTTTTACTAGTGCAGAGAAATCTTTAAATTTTTCTAGGGCTTCCGATTTGTGTGAAAGTAAATAAACCATAGTAAACCTGCTAAAATCATCAATGAAAGTAATAAAGTACTTTTTACCTGAGAATGTTTCCGTCTTCATGGGACCGCAGATATCACTATGGATTAGTGAAAGGACTTCGTTAGATCTATTTGATGCTACCTTTGGATAAGGTAATTGTGACATTTTCCCTTCGATACATTTAGTACATATATTATCATGTTTACACTTACTTAAAGTTATACCATCCGCTAACTTATGATTCACAAGATATTTGATTGATTCAAAATTTTTATGTCCTAGGCGTTTATGCCAAGTTGTAATACAATTCGGATTATCATAAAACATTTGTGTTTTGACAGCATATCCGTACTCATCTTTAGGAGAAATTTCATATAGATTATTATTTAACTCGGCTGTTAAAACTATGTTATTGTCTTTAACAAAGTTACAAGAATCTTTTTCAAAAATGACTTTAAAGTCGTTTTCTGTTGCTCTCTTAACGGATAATAAATTACTTTGTAATTCAGGACAATAAAGAACATCTTTAAGTATAATTTGTTGTGGTGAATTTGTACATAGTTTAATATCACCCATACCATGTGAATCTAGTTTATTTCCATCCGCTATCATTATGCTACCAAAATTTCCGGTTTTGAAATTTATGAAATTTTCTTTTGCGAATTCTACATGTCTTGTGCAGCCGGAATCGATAACGAATTTATTTACATTAAGTTCTTGTGCGCTATTAGCAGACATTAAATCGCACGCGGGATAATTTTGTTCGGAGAACTTATAAATGTTTTCTTCCGAATTCGTTGAGGTAGAAAAATTATTCGTACCTATTTCTGCGTCAACATTACCTTTAAAACAGAAGTTGGAAGTATCCCTTACATTACCTTGATTACCTTTGTAATTTCCCGAATTATTTCTGAAAGAGTTTGAATTATTATAAAACTTATTTCGATTCGGATTATTTCTCGAGTTATCATTTTGCATTTTATTCTTTAAATGATAACAATTTTCGCGTACATGGTTGTCTCGTTTGCAAAACGTGCAGAATTTCTTATTTCTAGCATTTTTATTTACTACCTTATATACTGAGTCGCGTGAGCTCGAAACAGCTTCACGATTCTCAGGTTTATTTATTGCTTTGTAAGCCGAATCTCGCGAATTTGAACTCGCGTCTCTGTTTTCACATCTATGTTTATATTCATCAATCAATTTATTTTTTACGTAATTTAAAGTTAGATCCGTTTCGCTAGCTTCTAACGCGGTAACCATTGGGTCATAAGACCTAGGCAGGGAGCAAAGCAAGAGGGCACATATATGCGAGTCAGGGATTTCCTCGCCAATAGCAAATAATTTATCTTTGATGGATAAAATATTATTGATATGGGAGATCATGTCTCCCCCCTCATTCAATTTTTGAGAATATAATTTCCTTAGAAGAAAAAGTTTTGAAGAAAGAGTACTTCTTAAATGAACATTTTTCAAAGCGTCCCAAATATCTTCAGCATTTACTAGATGTTTCACATGAATTATTTGCGAATCTTCAATACACAGATTAATAATCGATTTCGCTTTAATATTATCTTTAGTCCATTGTGCAGTGACAGGATCCGGTGGGGGATCTTTGATTACTGAGAACACATTCTCCTTTTGGAGAAGATTTTCAATCTTAAATGCCCAATTACTATAATTTTGCTCATTCAGCTTTTCAATGAGGGCTATATTACTGGTAGCCATTATATTAATTCAAATCAACATCAATTCAATCGTTATTCAATTATATTAATTCAATCGTTTATTTAACAATCATATATATATTTTCAAAAGACTGTTTATATTTTAATACTTTCAAATAATATAATCATGGGCAAGCTCTTTTATTTATATATAAGAACATCTCGGTACTCATAATCTATAGGACGTGAGTTCTTTTTCGGTTAAATGATATTTCAATAAAAAGAAAGTATATAAGTTCAGGCCTACCTTTCTAGGAATCTTCTTCGGACATAATGACTTTCTTCTTCTTTAGGCCTGCGTAGAAATTACTGGAATAATAATATATTATTATTTTATTACTGTGTATTATGGAACAAATAATTCGTTCACTTCCGTTTTGGGAAAGATGACTTCTTTTAATCAAACAAATAAAAAAAAATTCATAGCACAATTTACGAAAACACAAAAATAAGTAGAATTCTAATGTTTAAGTTTTAAAGTTCTTTTAAGAAAGAAATATTATCGGAGCTGAGAATTTTTGCTTCCGAATTTTACAGTTTCAGGAAAAAGGGTAAACATCGCCAGCTTAGAATCATTTTGACGGAGTGTAGCTTCGCAGAAAAGATGTGACGTCAAAGAAAGTTTTTAAAGAGTTCTTTTCTTCGTTTCAGGACAAAAAGTTTAGTGCTTCCATCTGGCGAGCGCTTTGGAAACAAATCAGTTTTTAATGAAAAGAAAAAAGTCTTTTCCATCAGATATTTCATAAGAATGCATAAAAATCGTAATTCAAAACTTTTTAAAGTTTTAAAGAGATTTTGAGACAAAAATATTAACGCAATTTTTAGAAACTCAATTTGAAGAAGAAATAATTAGAAAAATTAATATATTTAAAACATTATGAAACATGTATTAAAATTCAAAATAAAAGAGAATGAAAAACTTTTTTACCTTTAATCTTTTTCTTAAAGCCTCAGTCTTGAAAAAAACTTTCTTAACAAAGGAAATTTTTTCTTGTCCTAAAATTTTAAATTGTTAATAATTAAAAGTGGAAAGGTTTTTTTATATAAGGACTTTGTATAAGTATGTCGTGGTCATTACAAGCCTATTTTTGAACATTTCATTTGATTAAATTAAAATTAGTTACTAGCAGGAAATTATTATATGATGACATATCATTATTGTTAAATCGTTTGATTTAACATGCATTATAATACCGGTGAATAATAAATTCCAGCACAACAAAACCCAATGTAAATCCGTAAATCTAATATAAATGTTGAATAAGTACAAGCGCTATAACAATGATTTAATAACACACAAAAAATCTTTAAAATTTTGTTTTCAGATTTATATATATATATATTTTTTTTTTCAGAACCGGTTGGAATCGGTTCTGAAATTGAAACTATTCTAATATACAAAATATGTAATCAAAATCGAAAAGGCAAAAACTAGCCCCATTGTAGATTCTCCTCAGCTATCCTATGCAAAAAAACATTATCCTCCGAGTCTTTTTCAGTGACTAAAGTGGCGTCTTAAGAGCCTACCCTAATCTAATTTTCTATTAGTTTCGATTTGACTACAAGAATTGACTACAGTTTGACAAAATGGAATTGCAGAAAATAATTTTCTGTGATGCGTTTGAGATATGAAGGCGGTTTAAAGAATCACTTTACTTTTTATCTACATCTTTACTTTCTCGAACTCGTGATTCGTCATCATCTCTAGCTTATATACTCTGAACGAAAAAACGTAATAATATACTCGTGGTTCATTTTAGACACTCGCTCAAAAATTTACCTTGTCACAGACATATTTTACGGTAAGAGTGCACGAGTTTCAATATATTTACACATTGAAACCTTGATCAAATTGGGGAGTCAAATAACATTATGTGGATAGAGAAAAATACTTAATATTGCAGTTCTCAGCATGATAAAAATAGATTAGAAACGTCTAAAACGGCAAAGGACAAATTAAAATTATCGCTATTTCGCAAGCCTGCATTTTGAAGGCCACATTTAATTTCCATCCAGAAGGAAATAATGATGCAATACTAAATTCAATAAAAAAAATTGAAAACTAGTCAGATATGGCAATATTAAAACTTTCTTTTATCTTATGCATATTAATACTCCCTGAAAATGCAGCATAGTAGCACCACCGGTTAGGTTGTTTAAACCAAAATCTAGCCAGTAACAACTTGTATCAACGTATAGATGAATCTGAAGTTTGATAAAAATCCGTGCATTAGTTTTTGAGATAGAGCTATTAGAAAATATTTTTTAAAGTTTTGCATAGCAGCGTGACATATTGAGTGATGTACACTAAAATCTAACCAGAATAAATTTTTTATTAGGTGCTAACATAATTTGAGGTTGATGAAAATATATGCATTAGTTCTTCAGATACATTTATTGTGAAATCATGAAAAATGTACATCACAGCGCCATCTGTAGGGTGATTTACACCAAAAACTGAACAACACTAATCTTTATCAAGGACTAACTGAGTCTCAAGTTTAAAAAAAAATTCGTGCTTTTGTTCTTGAGATAGAGCTATTGTGATAATCACGAACAATGCATCATGGCAGCGCCACTTGTTGAGCGATTTACACCAAAACGTAATCAGGACCATGTTATATCAAGCACTAACTAAATATAAAGTTTTATGAAAAACATGCACTATTTTTTGAGGTATGATTATTATGGAAATTGTGAATAATGCAGCATAGCAGTGCATCCACCAAAAACGAATCATCTAGTTTAAAACAAGCTCTAGGAAAATCTGAATTTTTATGAAATTCCGTGCATTAGTTCTTGAGATAGGGCGCCCACAAAATTTATGTCACACACAAACAGACTGACAGACTCGCGGTAGACATTGTTTTTCGGGTTTTCTGGCCTCTAAAACGTGTAAATCCGTCAAAAACTAGATTTAAAAAAATTTCACTTTTTCTTGTTAAGATAAAAGAAAGTAAAAAGAAATCTAATGTTATGATTTATAAAGTAAATCCGTATATTGAAAGCAATGAAATAAATCAGTCTAATGAAAACGCGGGGAGTCTTTTGAGATTAACCCTTTTTAAAGAAAAATTCCATTCATAAATTCTTGAAATGTTTGACCGACATCAAAATTGACCAACGAGCTTCTTAGAAAGGGAAATTTAAATTTTCTAAACTTACATTAATGGGACACAGTAACTTTGAAACCATCTCATCAATTCTGAATATTACTGAAATAAATGAGTTTAATACAGGTATAGAACAGCCTATTTTACTCAACTTTAGTTTTATTTTAATTAAATTTTAAATTAAGAAAAATGCCTACTGCTTTTATAAATATGAATATTTTTGCTTCGATTTTTTTAGTAATCCGTATTATAGCTGAAAATAATTTCATTATTATGTAATCATAAACATGTTTTTATAATCCATTGTTGTTTTGAGGGGGAAAAAAAATCAAAGGACTATCATGTATAATATTGTACTGTCGACAAAACAAAAGAGACAACAAAACCTAATCCATTTGAACATTTCCGGTCCAAATTATTTTTTCAATTTTTAGAAAAATTTACATTCATAACATTAAATGTAGCTAATCAAATAGACTAATTAGTATTTAACGAGTATTTCGCTATCCGAAAGATAACGAATGTTGTTGTTTTGAGTACTATTCAATTAATATTTATATGGTAATAGGCGAAGGAAGAATTTTTGGAGATATTTAGAAAATATTGTATTACAATAAGAGTTAACGTATATTACAACTTTCTAATACTTTTTACTACACATGATTCTTTCAGGAAAGTAACTTTTATTTTAAATTTAAAGACTGAAATGTATGTTTAAAATAAAAGAACACAAACCCCGCAAAGAGAATTAAGCAATTAATAATAATTACTATTATTACTTAATACCTAAAAATAAATGATGTCATTCTGTAAATGCATAGACATATACGAACATTAATGCATGTAATTGTAGCAAAAGTATTTTTTTAAACAAAATGATACTCCTTTAAAAGATATGTACTATTAGTAGTGCACAAGAGCCGAAAGGAT